>OZ026848.1:5455018-6122608 GCA_964023205.1 Lutraria lutraria
ATGTGATTTATACGTGAAGTTGTTGGTTCGAGAATTTATTCTGGCGATGGATAAATATGTGTAAATGAAAACCAATCAGTCAAACCTGTAACAACATGTTTATTTAATATGTAAGATTAAACTATATGCATGCACTTGTATTTATTGGTCTCCCCAAATCACTGAGAGATATTCCAATTTACATAATTTGTAAAATAGGCTGTTAAGTGTTGGCATTTGTTTTTTTTCCTCTTGTGAATAACGTCCCGTGTATAGTCATGGTCATATGGCAACATTTTATTTCTATCTGTAATGGTTGAGGAGGATTGATTTTATGCACTTTGTAAATCAAATCAAACTTTCAGAAAATTTGAAAACATAAATTTTGCTGCGGAAATAACTATTTCAAGTTTATGGTCAATTCTGGCGTACATGGCTGCATGAAGTTGTCATATACAAATGGTTTAAGAATTATTGCTAGTGTTCCAAAAAGACGCGTTCGTACATCATCGTGTTCTCATTGTTTCAATTGTACAAGGTACGAAAGTGGGACATTTTGTTCACTAATTGGAGATTTAGCGACCAAGAAATCGGAAATATGTTGTCATTTAAGAACACATCTCCGTCATATGACGTAATACATCTCAATTCCGACAGACGCTTCAATCTTACGAGTCTTATGAGACCACGTCAATAAACTATAAGATGAGACAAAATAATTCAACAATATTATATTGTGCTTGTGGTCGAATTTGGTTGTTTTCATCGGGTTTAACGCCATTTCCAACATTATTTCAGTCATATCGTGGGGGGCAATTATCCTAACTAGCTTTCCTGGACTTCATTTAGGCCTTAACCAGTACTAACCACATTCTATATGCAAGCATCCGCCAAGCTACCCTACATAATTCAAAGGTGGACGACAATTGAACATAGGATATAATTTTGTCACGGACAGTGTGAGCCCCGCCCGGGGTTTGAACTCACAACCTCTCGATAAGTAGCCAAACGCTCTAACCACTGAGCTAGCATGACCGAAACATGATAAAACACCTATCTGGCGTGTTTAATTATAACGTCTGTGTGTACGTGCTATATAGGTATTCCTTATTTACGTGTAATTTTATTTCCATATTCAAATCAGTTTTTCTGCTCTTGCTATTCAAATATTTCCTTCACATAGCTCGTACTTTTCTAACTGTTTCTTCCATTTTATGTGAATATTAAAATAAATGTTTGTAGACATCATTCCTAATGTAACTAATAATACGAGTTTTGCAATATTATCAAAAATTCCATGGAGTAATTGTATTACACACTTCAATAAGACCGACGATCACGGAAAAGAGTTGCAGAAAATAATGACAGGAAAAGGATATGAATCGTAAATCACGTTCAATAACATGCATTTCGTCCATAATAACCTTCATGTATTTGGACGTCTATATTTCATCGTATATAAGAAGCGATTTTCAGTTCCCATTTGCATATTTATTTCTACTAGGGAATACTAAAATACGTTACGGTGATCTATCATGAATTGCATTCAAAGTTATTTAACATGGAACACTTATTAAGGTTGGATTTCTCGGTAATATCGTAAGAAATCATGTCTTCTCAAAATTAAATAGTGTTAGTCATATCGCTTTTCGTGCAACATATAGCCACAGCATATGAAACTGTAAATCAAAATAGCGCCTTGCTTGTCATACAATATTTCACCTAAGTTATGCCCTCCTTGTGTGTATGTTACTATGTGTCGGTTGGATGTTTGCTTTTGTGAGTTTTAGGGTAGGTAGTATATTGAAGAAGGTTGGGTTTGTTCTAGATGTTTTTTCTAGAAATTCTTTTCAGATCGTATACATGAAATATTCATCATGTAATGACAAAGGATTTTTAGCATAAGTCATCAATCAGTATGCACCGTGCACGCGAGACCTTAATGCCATGTACAATGAACCAACCAATGCTACCGCGCACATAACTACACAAAAATACTAAACATAACAAGATATACAAACTCTTCATTTCAACTTACAATAACTGTTCTCCTATATAATAAAACAACACCACGAACCAGCAACATCAGTTAAATACCAACAGACAACAGAACATAAACATTTCAGTGCTGAAAGTACTCATAGAAGCTGAGTCACTGCAACATGGAACGGGAACCAGTTTAACAATTTCAAGACGAATGTTGAAAACATAGTACTTTGGTCCGCATCAAAATTCATGCGTGCCGAGCGAGTGACGGCTTTAGAAAGCTGAACTATCGTGCAGTTTATAAAAACATAAAACATACAATATGCATATTATATAGGTATTCTTATAGTCAGTGTTTTTGGTGAAACGGATTAACAAAAAGTTATTTAACTTATGAGTAAACCATAAAAGTTAGATGTTATAAAACCTTTCATCTCATACGACTATGGATGACAAGCATGAAATGATCTGATAATTCTTCTGTATATATCCAAGAGGAAGAAGAAGCCATTTCTGACAGTATCTCATAATGGACAGAGCAGTTTAAATCATGTTTAAAGGAGACATGCCATGATGTTAATCTACTTGATTACACGCAATCGTGATACAATTTGTAAATATACGACATGACTGTGGAAGAATCTGATTCAATGTTTATCTATACCCTCGAAAGTGAACGAGGTGACGCAAAGGTCTAAACTGCGGACAATAGCTCAAATTGTGCCTTGCGGAGCTAGTAATTTTGGCAAAGTTAAAAAATATCAGTGAGATCAGTACGAACAAGTACTCATTAAAATCCACACAACTGATATGCATTAAGTTTTATATCGTATATGGAGGAGTTTATCGGTCTGTGAGAACGATGTAACAAATGTTTTAAAAAGAGCCATCCAAGTATCAGGTAGGGACCACCGAGGTAATGTAGTTAGGGTACCTGACCAGTAATCTCTGTTCACTCACCACTGAGAGTTCGAAACTATCATTGGACAGGTCAAATTCTACATGTAAGGACGCTGTCAAGCATGCTTATGGAATGTTGATGGTTTTACACTGGTGTATGCCTTAGGTTTCCTTCTATCTGTTAAAGCTTGGAAAAAAATGTGCAGTGACCCTGGCTGTTCAAGCGAAGTAAAACACTGGAGAACAGCGTCTTATGCACGAAAACCAAGGTTTCAGCGCTACAATACTACGAATCCATGCGTTGGCCATTTTAGAAGATACTGTCTGACCCAGCTTAACGTCTGAAGAATGGTTAAAACCCTAAGCTATATAAATTGTTTCTATTACTTTTACTATAGCAACGTACCATTGACCTTGGTCATAAAATTGTAGTTTGATATTGATAGAATACTTTGTTATACGTCTGTTGGCTGGATATAATATTCACTTAGTCATACAACATATATGTTACAGAGCATGTCTGACACATCAAACACAAAGATATAAGTAAGCTACAAATCCTGCTTGGATAGTACAATCAGCACAAAGCAGAAATATTGATTGAAACATCGTTGTTCAGTAAATAAATACTTTTTATCCATACAATTTGATTAAAGCAACAAAATGAAAATTCATTGTTCTTTAAGACTTAGGGATAATGAGTTAATAGTGACGTACTGATGAAGCACTGAACATAATTTACGTTCTACCATCATCAGTAAATCATACTTTGACTGGTCATCATTTATTATAAAATAACGCCAATAACACAATCAATGCCAGAGCAGGTTGCAATTAATGTCAAACATTATTGAATTGATTTTCGAATGTGTGAATCAGAAACTTTTTCGCACTGACGGTTATATTGAAGAAATGACTAAAGCCATTCACCCTCCACTGCAGGCGATTTAGTTTTAAAAAAAGATGACACAGGATAGCAATGCAAAGACTAGAACGGAACACCAGCAACATTGGTTAAATGTACGCTTGTATTGTAGTATATCACTGAAAAATAATCGAAATCAAGCGGGAACTCCCCCCCCCCAAAAAAAACAAAAAAAACGTGTCATTCTCAAACTATACCTGATAAAAAAGTCCAGAGCTCATCAAAATCAAACCGCTTCCTCGCCTTTTCTTGGTTTGAAAAAAAAACACGAAACTAAACTATATGATGCAGAAAAAACAGCAGCATTTTTGCTGTGAAATGCTAAAATTTACTTCTACTTAATATACAGATTTGTATTAGTTCAGCGAATGCTACATTGCATTCCCATTGAGACACGTTTGACTTTTAGAAAGTGAATATCAAACAGTCATGTGAACTTAGGTATTTAAGTTTTATAACTAATTCAATGTAATGCAATATTTGACATTCATTTCTGCCATATATTCAACAGAGCGACCTTTTATTATACTTATGTAATGGCATGTATCTCCGAATCGTTGACATTGCTAAAAGCTATCAATCTCGTACCGTTTGATTAGGCAATATGCATGTATCCCCAACAACGCTGTACTCGAAAGTCATTGAAATTAGCTGTTGCCATGGTTGATAACCTACTCATTTCACAGATGATATTAACAAAGAAGTATAAAATCGGCATCAATATAAAGAGAGCAAACGCAGGCATAATAAGAAATGATAAATTCTGGAAAATATCAACACATACATTCGTAATGACAAAAGAATATCAATTACCGACTCGACAATATATAACCTTTATGCTTACATGATTGCATCATGCGATAAGATTATAACCTCACTGGGTGAGGCAACTGAGTTATAAAAATCATTTTAAGCATGATAATTGTTTAAGCGTTTGTTCATTGCATGCCACGAACTATGAGGTTTCTTGTATAGAACTTTCATCACCAAGCACGCGTCTTGGTGTAAGGAGCCAATAATAAGCCAGGATATGCCAGGATATGGCAGGATATGCACAAATCAATGACTGATTCTCGCCATGATATAAATACATTAATCAGAATGCTATTTGAATGTAGTATATATCGTGTGGCTTTCTGATGTATGAATTTTACGATGTGTAATGCAGCATAACAAATACATTATCATGTATGAGAAATGAGATAAGCATTGTGTGGGTTACTTATATCTACGTACAAGAAAGCGGTCAGGAATGGCTATATTCACAACCCGGGGCATTCATCCCACGCATATCCCTGAGGTATTAAACAGGATGGGAAGTTTTGAACAGCAAAATATCAGGAAGAACAGGGAACAACACGTACGGCCACACTCATATTTATATAACAGTAGTATAAGCAAAAGCGAAAACAAGGGTTCCCTGGGAGAAAACGCATGCATTGAGCACAGCAAGTGTTCCCTGGGAGAAAACGCATGCATTGAGCATAGCAAATGTTCCCTGGGAGAAAACACATGCATTGAGCATAGCAAATGTTCCATGGGAGAAAACACATGCATTGAGCATAGCAAATGTTCCATGGGAGAAAACACATGCATTGAGCATAGCAAATGTTCCATGGGAGAAAACACATGCAATGAGCATAGCAAGTGTTCCCTGGGAGAATTCACATGCATTGAGCATAGCAAATGTTCCCTGGGAGAAAACACATGCATTGAGCATAGCAAATGTTCCATGGGAGAAAACACATGCAATGCGCACAGCAAGTGTTCCCTGGGAGAAAACACATGCATTGAGCATAGCAAGTGTTCCATGGGAGAAAACACATGCATTGAGCATAGCAAATGTTCCATGGGAGAAAACACATGCAATGCGCACAGCAAATGTTCCATGGGAGAAAACACATGCAATGAGCATAGCAAATGTTCCATGGGAGAAAACACATGCATTGAGCATAGCAAATGTTCCATGGGAGAAAACACATGCAATGCGCACAGCAAATGTTCCATGGGAGAAAACACATGCATTGAGCATAGCAAATGTTCCATGGAAGAAAACACATGCAATGCGCACAGCAAATGTTCCATGGGAGAAAACACATGCAATGCGCACAGCAAATGTTCCATGGGAGAAAACACATGCAATGCGCACAGCAAATGTTCCATGGGAGAAAACACATGCATTGAGCATAGCAAATGTTCCATGGGAGAAAACACATGCATTGAGCATAGCAAATGTTCCATGGGAGAAAACACATGCAATGCGCACAGCAAATGTTCCATGGGAGAAAACACATGCAATGCGCACAGCAAATGTTCCATGGGAGAAAACACATGCAATGCGCACAGCAAATGTTCCATGGGAGAAAACACATGCAATGCGCACAGCAAATGTTCCATGGGAGAAAACACATGCATTGAGCATAGCAAATGTTCCATGGGAGAAAACGCATGCAATGAGCATAGCAAGTGTTCCCTGGGAGAATTCACATGCATAATGCAAAACATAGGTCCATATTACTTTGAGTTAATGGATTATAAAACGTTGGGTATTCAAAACTTATCAGGCATTTCTCATATACTAGTATTCAATCTAAGATATTTTCGACATTGACCCTGGTAATATATAAGGAGAAAAGCGCGGTAAAATGCAAAGAATGAGGTAAGAACTGGTAAGGAATACAGGAGAAATTATATGCTAACAGTCAAACTGTTCATAGATGTTTTTGATAAATATGTGAGTATCAAAATGTTTTACTACTGAGTTGTGAATAATTAAATAAATGTATCAACATAACTGACACGTTATTCAATTAATTTGCGTATTTTCTAGTGTTTAGCAATGTGTGGCCTGAATAATGGGAAACTTTACTGGGATATTCGTATGTGCATACATTTAATTGAATGTCTATATTAGAAAAACGATATGTATAAATCGATTTTTATGACAGAAGAATGGTACGTTATTCCCTAAAATGTCGGATTGTTCGTTGTTTCACATAGAATAGTGGGTCCAGTAGGATCTTGTACGAAAACATAGTCAGACAGTTTTATCATAATTATACTTCTGGCTGAATCGTTATGTATGGAAACTGCCGGACACTTGTAACACTCACTATTTCTTGGATTATTTCCAATCTAATAGTAGTTAAGATCATTGTTGAGGCTCGTTTGTTACTGTAACTGCCTTATTCCAACGGACAGTAAATCTATATACATTAAAATGACACAAAGTAGATTGTATATTTAATTAAAGTTAAAATATGTGTCTGATTCGCAACAGTTGGACTGGTAAGAATTTACAAACAGTCCATAGTTAATTACTGATGCCAGTTATTGATTAGAACATTCTATACGGTAACGAAATGAAAAAAATCTAAAAAAATTAATGATCTGTACATAATATTTGATCTCATAAAACCATACTGAAGTATAAGTGCCACAGTATATCAGTCTGCCTGACGGTATGATTCAACATTTACATAAATTCAATCAGCTAATTGCACAAAAAAGACATCTCTTGCTGATTTTCGAACTACTGAGCCACATGGATTTTACTGAATTTACAATAATGACGTTTAGCCTCTAATCTCTTAGTTATTATATAATACTCATTGATATTTTATCATTTGGTATTCATTTTTCTTTAAGCTGTAATATCGCTAAATGACACAAGCTGTTAGTATGACATTAAATGTCAAACAAAACAATAATCTTTGTTGTATATGCAGTACCCCCCCCCCCCCCTAAAACCGGACTCCCTGAAAATCGGATTGCATTGCAAGTCCCATTTTTTCGGAATTCACCAAGAGTTCTGCCCAAATCGGAATTCTCACAAAACCGCACTAAATGCCAAATTCGGAAGGTGTCCGGTTTGCAGAAGTTTTCTGTATAATGACATTCTTATAATTGAAGACAATATCAAAGAACCAGACCGTTATCCCAACAAACACGTGATACTATTAACGGCTTGTTAAATGGACACTAATTGAGAGATCTCCTAAGAATTGATACATTATTTGATGACGGACACCCTAATTACGACTCTAATTGACCAGTGAGATTTCTTGAAATCAATGTGGATCAATTACAATATCCTCTACTTCCTTCCTTCGAAACATTCTTCCTGTGTGACATCAGGTTATTACTGCTTGTCTAGAAAGCATCCTGGAATATAGGGGAAAACGTTAGCAATAAATCAAGCCATAAATAAAATATTCTAATACTTATTAATATCGCGATGGCACCCAGTTTGTTCTGTGATTAGATATATACTTTATTAGACAACATTATGTGTAAGTTTATAACGAATCAAATACATCAAGATTAATGAAAATATTGACAATTGAACTGTTTCTGACGATGTCTGTGATACTAGCAACCTGAAAGATGAGCTTATGTCAACATTATCGTTAGAAGATGCTGGTTATACAGCTAAACATATACATTTATATATCAGAAAAAGAGCTAACAGACACGGGTTAAAGCAAGAAAAGAGAGTCATGTTTAAGTTGATAACATTAAAAGTTCTGACAGTAAAATCTTTAAGTAAACTACCAAACACGGGAGATATGTTTAGAGAAAAAAGATGACAAAAGAATTAAAAAAAAAATACAAATTGATATTAACAATAAGAAAGTAAAGATACCCGAATTGTCTCAATCGAATAGCGTGTTCCTCTTTAGAGTGGTATTCTATACTGAACTATTTCATTAATTTAATGTGGGAAAAGTACAAAAATTATGTAGTATTAGTTCGTGTATATTGTTTGTAAATGTTCAAATGTTCTAGGATTACATTCAATGTTAAATTTTACAGTCGTATTAACCTTATCTTTCCTCTTTTAAAGTACAAAGTAATATTTAAAGAGTTACAATCACATAACCAATTAATGTGATACACTGTGGATAAATAAGAAAAAGGGAAACACACATTCAACCTCCCTAAAGTACTACCTTCTCCCATATCCAACAACAAATTAAAAAAGCACACACAAAAATACAAAGAAAAGTCTCCCGGAGAGTGCCGCATTGGAACGGTCTTTGACAAAGCTATAGGGCAGGGTCAACTAGTTTGGTTGGTCTAACCTCACAGACAGATCATTCCTAATAAAATAATAGCTTCTCGTCCGAAATATCAACGCAGACAGATAAACAATACCACATTTCCATTGTGTTTTAAAAATATCATTGACTCTTACGCGCTAATTTGATTTCTTTTAATATCGCTATTTATTTGTACTATTCATGTATTATTCATAAAGATATGTCTATCCGGATATACAATACTTACATTTTGATATGCAGTATTATTACATGTATAATCATTGATTACGCTCTCACACATTTTCATTATCGATTATGGTTGATAACATTCGTTACATGAAATTTGTAATTAGTAGGTAATATTTGTAGATGAATTATGTAATGCCTTTTGGCTAATTATATCATTTTGATTTGATTGAATACATTTGATTGGTTAATTTGATTGATAATAGTAATGATGTCGTTGTAACGCGGCTGATTGTGTCTTTGAAATTATTATGTCAAATGGACGGTTACATTCAGTCTTAAGTAACGGTCACACTGAGTAGTCCCTATATTATACATTTTGGTTAAACTTGTAATAAAATTTCTTACGTCTGTATTTGACCTTGACAACAACACAAATATGTAGAACCATTTTATACTGATATTGTGATCAGGGGTCATCTTTGACCTAATTCACAAGTTTATGTATTGTTATATAATTGGTGTTCTGAATAAATCTTGAAATCTACGTAGCCCTAAGATTTTACTGTTCTTGTCCAATTGACGTCTCATAGAAAATCTCATAAAGTATCTTATGTTAATATTAAATCCACTTACTTTGAGGAAAATCCTAGTTTATTAAGCGAACCTGTCAATATGTAGAGTCTGCTCGTAGACTAATGTCAATTGGATTGCATGGATCTGAACTGTAAGCAGCACAATTTCACGATCCCCATGCACTAAAACATGTAAATGCGGTTCCCTCTGGGATACTGCGTTTTGACCTTCATTTAATTTAATCTTATGTGTTTGGTGGGTATTGTGAACATTGTTTTGTTTGAAGAAGGTAGCAATTTAGGGAAGTCGGTATTCTCAAATGTTGTTTTAACTCTAAGTCGCCTTCTCATCTGCTACTAGTATATCATGTTTACATTATTTTAGTGTGGTATATAGGGTCATTGGCCCATTATATATATACATACAAGCACTGACAGTGGGATGAGGTGTATAAATTACGCTTACATTACATTGTTAGTTGAGTTTGTAAAGAAATATACGCATGTATGTATAAATAGATATAAATATTACATACACATATATATATAGTATAATATAATCATAAATATCAATTACCAAATACTTGCATTGATTCATTTGAGAGCTTTAACATTTATTTATATGTTTATAATAATCATAAACGTGTGGCAGAATAAATATTCACAGTGACAAAAAATGCGAATGAACAACTCTTTTACAAAGCGCTATGCGTTACACTGTGCTACCATATAAAGTCTCAAATCAGTAGAGGCAAATCCTTCACAACATATTATTGTCATATAAAGTTACAAAGGCGCCAAATTGGTAAGAATGTATCAGAATCTGTCTCACACAGACTGATGGTACAGAACTATTGCACAATCATTTTTATGATTGCTGCCAAGAGTCAGTCATTCCAAATCACAGTTCAGAAATTAAAACTACTACAGTTTTAGTATCAAGACACATGTGTCTGTGTTTGTATTATGTAGATAAAGAAAGTCTACAGACGTTGCGACCTTTGTTTGCTACGACGATTATGCACGTTCGTCATTAATACGTATTGTGTTTTTCTTCACTTATACCATACCATTGTCTCTGTTACTATGTTGCATTTTCATTATTGGTGTTTCGAGCGTGTTCGGACTCCTGGTTCTCTCCCGCAAAGTGACTTTGGGACAGCTGTGTTCATTTTCTTTCTAAAAGAAAATCAGATTATTTCAATTATACAGCCTTATACTAACGCTCTTGTTTTGTACAGCTGAACAAGGTATTAAGCTTGCATTGCAGTAGATTATGTTATATTTATTCAGAAAAACTGTGATGGAAGTAGCGATGACGTTCTATATTTATATTTTATAATTCAGCAGTAAGTGGCACGTCTGCGAAGTACATGTCTCTTGATTAAATATGTTCCCGAAACCCGCCTTTTGAACATAAACAACAGTTAGCATTGTTTTTATATCAATTTTGATTCATTTTGATTCCTCAGACAATTTTATAGGTTTAAATAAAATTAAGAAATTGTCTGAAACGCCAACATCCATGGTAAAATATTTCGTACAATAAACAATTATACAAATTGTCAGTCATATGTCTACTAGGTTGTATTATTTATGAAACAATGAATACTATCTACAGATGTCATAGACTAGTATCAATCAACAGTACATACCTGCCCTGTACGTTCACCAAACTAGAAATTCTTAACTGTATTTTAGGAACCCAAACTTTAACAGCACGTTGTCAAATTGAAAAACAAGTTTATCAGCATTAACACGAAACCAGTAATTAACACAGTGACTTATCGCTTGTATATGTGGACTTTATTTTGACAGGTGACCTTTATTCGGATGATGCATACATAACAAATTGCGGTATTTAAAAGAATGGCCTTAATTCACGAAATGACCTTAATTTGGAGATTGCCGCTAACACAGATTTGATTTTACACAATAAATCATTTAATCACACACTTTTATAGTTTTAAAGCATTGAACAGAATTATTTGTTATTGAAAGACGCAACAATAAGCCTCATAATAAGATTGCACTGGTTTACAATTGGACCATGTCATACTGTACCATTGAACAACACAGAAACATGCTTCTGTGCACACATGAGTTAAGTTAAGGGTTTCTTATTGGGTAAAGTGTAGAGGTAAGGTAAAGATTACAGGAGTAGGGACTTGGGCTAGGTGAAGGCATACAGTTTTGGGATAGGGTTAGCTCTGTAAATTGGTGAAATCGTTGTTGTTATAGGTTTTAGTGGTCCTGATTTACATAAAGAGATATAACTCCCTTTGTTCAGTACTAATGTAATACATGTGAGATACGTCGGTATTTATAGTGCTTGTATAAATTAATGTCATCCCTCGCGTACACGACTTCACAAGGGCAATCAAAATGAGTTTACGCTTCGGATTTATCTAAAACACGGTCAGCTACAAAGGGCTTAGATCGATTTCATGGGCTTGTTCCTTTTACTGTTTACTTAGCTGATGGTATCTGCGACAGTATTAGAATGAAGTGCTTTTGATTCAGGAAGCAACATATCAAACTATCCTGTCTGTACTGAATTTATTCATTGTTTCTGTATTGATCAATCTACGAGTGTTCACTATGGTACTGTAAAAGGAGGCATTATCCATAAATTCATTATTTGTTTCTTTATCTTCTTTGTATCACATTCTAACCATTTTAGAGCGTAAGCTAATTTCATACGGAAATTTTTAGAACAAATTTTCTGAAACATGTTTAGATAATAATTGGTAGAATTGTGTAATTTTAATACTGTAATCTTGATTATTCGTCTTTCTCTATGTAATATTGTTACTCTTGCTAAAGACAGTGCGTTAAAAGGATAACTACTGTAGTCACAGGGTGATTTTAATTGTTTAATTAAGGCATCTTTGTCATGAATTTCTCTAGCAGCTGTCAGCTAGTGCAGTAAATATCTTATAACTATTTAATATCTTAAATAATCTAATGTTTAGAATGGTAGCTCTATGGTTTCATTGTGGTAGAAAACTCACCGCCGGATTATCAGATATTTTTAACGTTGTCAAACAAAAGCCCTTTTATTTTTCGTTGTTCGTTTTTTACTGACTTCCTTGGTACTAAAACTTTTGTAACGCGGATCTTCATTGGTTCGAACCCATTTTAGGGACTTGTTTAAAGAAGGACACATCTTTTACATTATTTTCCGCATAAAACTCAGCTTCTGTTTGCTATTCTGAAATGATTGTATTGTACTACCAAACTTTATCACTTGTTTCGGTACGCTTGAAGTCGGGACACTGTAACAAATCGGTTCAGTTTGATGCCAATCTGCTTTGAACGTGTCTTTGTTTATTAATAAGTAGCAGCACTTGTGGCACAATTAGTTCATTAAGTCAAAATGATGTACTCAAGTCATGTGACAGATTAAGAGACATATCAATTTATCATAGGAAACACCGGCATCAGATAATTGTTTTAATTATTCTTGTCCTTTTCAGAATGAATCATTATAGGATTAACTGTCTGGGTTTTGTGATAAAATCGTGCCCCGATAAATACCATCAGTAGTTTCAGTGTAACATTACTTACAAACATCATTATTGATTAACGTACAACTATTTTAAGATGTCTTCTTCTAAATGTTCTCGATTGGTGCGGTGAGATAATTACTTTGTTGGCTGTGTGGCTTTTGGGATTTGGATGGGGTGTGTGTGGGTCCTTTAGTCGTTTTAGCGGCTTTATTGTTTAAATCATTTATGTAATAAAATCAAGTATTATTTTAAGTGCATCAATAATTATTGTTTATTTATTGAAGGCGTGCATTTTAAAAATATTAAAAGCGTTGTGCTCATACTATTGACCTTAGTTATTATTGTACATGGTACTGTGAGTAGGCGCCTGAAAGAGTGCTTTCACTTATCATGTTCTAATTGCTTTGGTGTATGCCTGTTTTAAATAGTAGTAGAGTTTTTATATACAACATGTAGTATTAAATATGTTCGTTCCATGAATGAATAAAGTGGTTACCCTGATATCGGATAACACAAATAAGAAGCGCAACAAAGACTTACTAATGATTTGAACAACTGAGATTGTATCCCGATAGCGGTACTCTCCACGTGACTGTTTTATCCGCCATTTTCGAATGGTCTAATGTGTTCGGTGCCGATGGTTTACGGTTGAGGAGTTTGTGGAAAGGCAGTAATATTGGGAATCTGGGATGTTTCGAATGTTTTATTCCTATAAATCATATATGTCAAACACTTAGTGATATCCAACATCATTGAATTGTTCGTATTGACCAACTTACTTACAAACTTCACTCATTTCTTTCCTCTGGGATTATATTCAGTTATTTAGTGGTAGACCCGCTGCATTCGATTGATTTGTTGCGTCACTGCATTAGTTATATCTAAATATCTGTTAAAATATATATCTAACACCAAATATAATTAATACAATCTGTTTTTGATTTTCAAAAATAGTTTTCTTGATTATGTTTTTCTTTTTGAAAGAATTTATATTAATTAATCTTTATTCTGATTCTGAATTCCTTCAAATATGAAAGATGTTGCTATACTAAATTTAAAGAAGAAAATAAGTCAAGTTTAGCTCTTCCTGCTAGTTTCTGGTACAACCTAGCCTGATCCTGATGTTCATATTTAAAATCACTTTGATGGTGATACAAAATATAAAAACAATCAGAGGAGAATATATTTAAATATGTAATTAAATATGCCTTTTGTTAACATTTTAAATAAAAGTTGTTTACAAAATATTGCATATCATTTCCCGTACAATACCCATCTCCTAAGTTGCCATCGAAAGATGTTGTTCTTTGTACGGATGATTGTAGATCGTAATAAAAGCAAAGGGGATACATTCCTTTATTGACAGTTTGACAAGATGAAATGGAGAACATGGCGAGGTCAATATACATTTGTATACCAACTTCATAACAAGTCACTGCTTATATTTTAGCGGCATCCACTATGTGCTTTTTGTTGATATTATACATTCAACAGATGTTGTTTAGCAAATAAATCTTATTCGATGCAAGAGAACCTCACACAAATGACACATTCAATGCCACACAACGTCAATGAAAACATTAAAGGCATGGGTCACATTATTTGGATTAGAGTGAATCATCTCCCGAGAAGTGTCAAGTTTCATTAGTATAATCCTGTGCATTATCCATAATCCAGTGGGAATTACACTCCTGAATTGGTAAGATCAAGTCAAGCGTATAGGTTTGAGCTATTTAATACGATTGATCAAAATCAACTTTTGTATTTCAGAAGACAGGTCAGACTGATATGAAATCCTGAAATCAAGTATTTAGCTGGCTATTAACGAATCTAACGATCACTTTATATGATTTTTTTATAGTAAGGAAGATCACTTCTTATCCTTGCAATTGGGCGAACAACCGGACATTGTGACGGTAAATTTAACATGTTTAATAACTCGTCGAAATAGCATACTAAGTTTCAAACTATATTGTAGTTGTCTCCCTTTGTTTTGTTCTCCATCTCTATGATTTTGTTTTATTTTCGTGCACATATAAGTTAAGCGAAACTTAGAACACACAAAAACATGCATAAAAAGCTTACCCTCTCCAAAATAGAAACATACCACAATCCCACCACACTACACAAAGAAACATTCAAAAATGTCTTAAATATGAATAAATCGTACTTGTCATAGACGTGTTTAATACATGTGGCTATGCAAATAAAGTTTAAGCCATTTATAATTCATCAAGTTCAATTTGTTTCGGTGGACTTGACGCAATGTTTTAGCAATATTTCAATTATTTAGGCAGCCGGTTTACCTAGCCCGTTTTCCTGGATTTATATTTTTAAACACTAACATGGTGTTAAGTTGATTAGTAAAAGGAGTGCCATATAAAAGGCAGACTTTTTTCGCGTTTAATCATGACAGTACGATGTACCATAAGTCATCTTTTCAGTTTTATATTGCGCAAATTCTACAAGAAATTTTCAAGAAAACGACTCGCTCAATTTTGCCTAGTGGTGCAGAAGTCCATAACATCGAAGAAATAGCAGATTTCAATTAGTTCACATTGTGTATTGTCGGCTTCACTTCCTGTCTGGGAGCTTAAAAGTGTCCTAATAAAAGATTGAACTGTTAAAATGACAAACACATAGCGTCAAATCAAAATGTGTGTAGCATACAGTTATTAAAATTCAATTTAATCAATTCAGAATCATGTATATCTCATTCCAATTGACTAAACTCCCTTTGGGCGTAGCAAACTTAAGTTTTTGCTGAGAGGTTGCTGCTCTAAAGATGTTGAATTAACAGTTAGATTGTGCAATGGGAAAATCATGCTGTTGTTGAAAGGAAGATGTTGCGTAAGAGAGGGCCGTACTGTGTATCTCTCCAGAGTTGTTTTAGTTAGTTAAAACACATGG
Source organism: Lutraria lutraria (assembly GCA_964023205.1). Lineage (NCBI taxonomy): Eukaryota > Metazoa > Mollusca > Bivalvia > Venerida > Mactridae > Lutraria > Lutraria lutraria. Next base: position 5,471,034 of record OZ026848.1, read on the forward strand.
ACATGTTCCTGAATTGCAATGAGGGTAGAAATAAAGACAATCATGTTCACGCTTACTTGACAGAAAAGGGGATCTGTCAGGATCTGTTACGTAAACACCAATACATGTAATGTATTTCATTCAGACTTGTTCAGGCCTTGGGTAGTACAGAAAAGAAAATTCAACACTTCTTACATGATGGATTGAAAGTCCATCACTCGGTTATCTATTTTTATAGTTTCTACGTATTACTTTTAACAATGAACGGTCTGTAATAAGCCATTTAATACATTTTATTCTGACTATCGCTTTCAAATATAAACAATAAATAAGAAATGATTTTGAGAAATATAACGTACGAAACATCTTACATTTCCAACATACTTCCCTTACCAAGTCTCCCTAACCTAAAACCTTAGGACCATTCAAATAGGGAGGACAAAGCACAGTCTCATGGGTATACCATCTTGAAACGGGCTATAGCGAAGGGGAACCATTGTGACATTGATGCAATCTGTTGATACCATTCAAGTAAACATCAAAGCTGAATAAAGAATTTACTGTGTACGCTAAATCTATGGGAGGATATATATTTCTAGTCCAGATTCTCAGACATTTTATTCAACCATCACTCGCTTCAATATAGGACAGCTATTATCTTTCTATTTATCTACTCATATAAATGAGTAAACTATGTGATATAGTTTATTTGTTTTATAGCTTGATGTTTTATATCTAGACAACTCGGTCATTATTCAAAGAGATTAAAGAACGGTGGGGGGACATTTTTCATATTCTTGTCAACTTCATTCGATATCATTGACAGCAAATATATGAAGAACACGTCATACATGATAATTTATATTGCCATTCGGGTTCTTAGATTTTGAGTTATTCGGGTTACACTTCAGGAATCTCAGAGAAACAGCCCTTTTTAGAATTAAGTTTTTTTTGTGTAAAATTTTGTTTACTTCAACATCAAAATATACTTATGTAAATAAATAATCACAGAATAATTTGATTGACATGAATAGTTTGCTATTGAACAGTTTAAGAATCTCGATTGAACTCTTGCTAGTAATACAAACTTATAGTTTAGTATATTTGTAAGTATACAAAATCAACCAGTGTGTTCCGTTCGGTTACGCGTACGTACAGATTATTAATTTTCCTTTTCATTGCTAATATGCTCCTTTCCAAGTTAACAGAGGTGCCACGAAGCTTGATCACACATAACACATTCATAATGAAATATAGGATACTGTTTTTTTTTCAAATTCACTGAGAAGAAAATAGCAAGACATTCCCTGAACTTCTCAACTGCTTTATCTTCGGAATATTCATACTGACCAGTAGGTACCACATTAGCGACATTAAAGGCCCATTAGCTTTTTGAATTTAAAAATATAGAACGATAGATAAAATAATTGTAAAATATAAGAAATATATTTTATTTGCACTAAAACAATGTTTGCATATTAATGGCTTTCTTTAGCCGCTTATCGTTAAAATGTTGTCAAACTGTTTTTCTTATTTGTTGCAATATCATTGAAAAAAAAACAGTACTATATTTCTATATGTGCTTCGTGATTAAAAAAGAAAATTTAGGAATGTTTTTGCTGCCAGTAAAAGTCACTTTCACTCATAAGACGCATTTCTAGTTAAGATAAGACCTACTTTAATTTTAGCATTCAAAAAAGCTAATGGGACTTTAAACAACAATAATGCCTCCTTTGACAAGAGAATTCAAACGCGTCCACGAGGCACTGCCTGGCAATGATAAGTAGCCAAAACCAAGACCAATTAATAAAACTATTCGCATACAAACATTCACTGCTATATGATATTTTTTAAAGAGCGACGAAATCATTTAAGTCGTATGGTTAAATAGATACTGCAATTTGGACATGCGCGTGACAGTTAACGTATTGATCTGCTTACCAAAAACTGACAGAAATTGGAAATTAGCTTACATTTCTAGAAATCTTTGCAGATAGGCTATTTTGAGAATGATTTGTTTGATATAAGAAGCTCGGCAGACTTAGATTTCTGACGTTTCTTGTCATATCCAATCTTATGTCATACTTATTTACTCTAAACAGACCTTTATGTAACCTAATGGTATACATGTCATACTGTTAACAAACACGAGAAGAGCCAGACTCTTTGATTGAAATGAATGTCATACGAAATAAGATTGAAAAGCAGGATATTTTATATAGTAGTACGAGTATATGTTAACTAACGAGAGGCACACATGGTAACGTTTTCTATTTTAAGTTTAAAACTTTATTTGTGAACTTCAACTTAATTCAAGTAGCTTAGAATGCTATTTTAACAGGTTTATGACCTAAGCCCGTGTTCTCATTGGCCGTTTTGTATGTTTGCCCATTTGTTTGACCATATAACCCCAAAAAACAAAGATGTTCTGATACATGTAGGGGTTAGAGAATATTTTACATCACACACACAAAGGCTGCTTTATACAACATAATGCTAAATCTAAGTTGTGAAGAGACCTTCCATATCGAACATGTAGACTTGATATATAAGCAGCATATATGCAGAACACTAATAACAAAACTCTGGTGTATGATTGTTAAAATATATTACATCACACTAACAAAAGCAGTTCCAGTGTGTTCTAGCCGAAATCTAACGTTTTGCACCATGACATAGCGTTATTTCCATTGTTTATTTTGTGATTGGTGTACTGTGTTCATGTTGTTTGTAGTGATATATCATGATGATTTAACAGCATGCACATAATACAAATAGATTAAGAACATGCATTATGTATACGACCCATTAATCTTGTAATTTCGTAACCAGTGTTTGTTTATGTCGCAAGTAATTATAAAGTAATCACTCATTTAATATAATTAAAAAAATATTCGTTGACGAACATCACAATTACCAAAGTACAGTTTACTGTATTAAAGTTAAGATTGAAAATATATTCAAACAATTGCAATTACCAATACATATAATTTTGTCAGTGTAATATATTAAACAGTGTAAGTATATAATTTCCATTATATAAATAGCGACTGTGTCATCAAGCGAGCACCTGTCACACCTGGATATTTGATCACCACCTTTTTACCAGACGTACGTGCTTATTTTGCTTCTAACGAGTCATACAGAGCCTTACGACATTGCATTAGTTCCACTTGATATTGTCTATCGACAACGAACGGTGCACCTTTCTATAAACGGGATGTACCCATGAACATCCCTGTGTTATTTTAGTCAGGGTATAATTGGACAACCGTGTCATAGCGTTGACCTCTGGTATTTTGTGATGTTTTTATTTCACCAAATATATTTGATCTTTTTATTATAATATTACTGGTGTCAATTTGTAGTTCATCTTTCTGAAAATTCAGTATCATTTGTTTGCAATCTCTCTTGATAAATTCAGACATACCGTAAAATATAATGTTATTTCTCATGCCTTTTAACTTCATTATTAATTGTATTGTATGTCAAAATTTCTCCGGTTGTAGATCAACTGTCTGTTCAATGTAACCGCTCCTGTGTATTATCCATTTTATTACTAAGCTCACTTATTTGATCCAGATATTTACATTGCTTATTGTCCACTATATCCAGAGTAACACTGTTAACTATCAGCTTTTCAAACAAGCTCACTAATTTATCTTCTGTATTTAACTTTGCGAATGCTTCAGATATATTGTTGCTCGATCGTCTTCTTTTACCTGTGGTCCGCCATTGTTCTCTACTGGTCGAAGTTCAAAGATGATGCATCCTCTCCTTTCACCCCAGACATATTAAAGTCAGATGTGTAATACTTTGTTCGTTTGATTTATAAGTCCTTTCTAGTCAATTATATCACTTTAAATAATTTTATAATATTGTTCTACTTTGCACGGTCAAATTTGCGCTTTACCGGAAGTATATATAATATAATGATGCAACAAGATGTATAAGTAATACAAATAAATTATATAGACATACAATTAACGACAGTATAATCAAATCATGTTTTATGCAATCAGTTGAAGCATCACATAATTATTATCTTTCTTTGAATTTCCTTGAATCACGTCTGATTACAAACACCAAATAGCACACTAGTTCTATGGCTAATTATTGAGCACACATATAAGAAAGCAACCGAAACGCAATATGACCGAATGCATTTTTATTGCTGTGTAGAACAACTACATTGTACTATTTTAGTCATTCTACCTGTTCACAGTTAAACGTTTTTCAGACACGACTGTAAGCCTCCGTCTACAAGATGGTGTGTACCAGATACCATTGCAGACAAATCACTTAACAAATACAGAATCGGCCCAATTGCATCTTTAACTTCTCCAACACGTCCGAGAGGTGTATGCAAAATTAGATTATCGACATATTTTTTCATGCCGTATTTTGAAATATCTTTCTTAGCTGTTTCAGTCATAATTGTTGTGAAATTCACCGAGTTGACGCGAATTCCATGTGGTCCTAATTCTAGAGCAAACTGCTTTGTTGCCATTTCAAGCGCTGCCTTTGATGAGCAATGTCCCATAGGAAGATCCACTGCCCGAACTGATGACATATCACAAATGTTCACAAACGATCCTGATTTGTTGCTGGCAATCATCTTCTTGGCTACCAATTGCATACAGTTAATGGCTCCAAGGAAATTAGTATCCATATTTTCTATAAGATCTTGTCTTGTACATTCTAAAGCTGGAACAATATTTTGAAAGATCGCCGCATTGTTGACCAACCCATCAAGCGGTTCTACGGCTGTAAGTTTCTCCTTGACATCGTCCCAGTTACGAACATCAGCGTGAATTGGACGGATATTCTTGCAAATGCTCACCAACTCATCTAAAGGTCCTTTGGTACGACTTAGCGCATAAACCTTTGCACCATTTCTACTTAGTGCCTTGGCTAATTCTCTTCCAATCCCTCTTCCTGCACCGGTAACCAGAAATGATTTGTTTTCAAAGTTAAAACTCATTATGACAATCAGAATTATTCTACTTCGAATTTTACGTTGTAAACATTTACTCTTCGGATAGCATATGCAGTGTAATATAAGCGCATAACACTAAATACACACGTGTTTTGGCTGTATTTATAATGCGTTGATGATACACTAAGCATTTAATGACTACACATACTATAAGGTTAATGTCAAAATTATGACATATAATAAGCTAATAGGTTATATTTTCGATATATATTTAAACTAAATGAGTATGTGCTTGCATGTTACTCAAATGATAAACATAGAAAATTGATGTGACCTGTGGGATGAACGTGCCGTGGGTTGAACTATTAAATCGGCTTATTTCATCTTGCATTGGTATGAACACTTTGTTCAAAGTAAAAGTTGCCGTTTATAAGCATGGAAATGGCTATACATTGCATAATATGCATAATTATATAGAACAATAACAAACATTATGAATAGATGACAAAAACATTGATAAATAACCAACGAGAGTTTAATCCGCTTATATTTGCGTAAACTTTGTGCAGAATGAAAACATCTACTCTACAGCAAGCGGTACGCGGAAAGGTATTATACCGAATATCCTGGAAAAAGTAGAGTTTATAACAACAAATAGTCCAAAACGTTACGAATACGCAGTACGTGTTGCTGGACCGTGACGGTAGTGTTTACCTGTAAAACCGTCTCGATATTCATCTGTAAGGTATAATTACATGTGAGTCAAGTGCTCGGAGACTTTCAAGTACTGAAATGCGTTGGTGTGCTATGCCAAGAAAGTTACTAAGTTTTGTAAATTTTGGTATTGTTAATTGCATGAATGATTTGAAAAGTGGTGCATTTCAAATGAAGCAAAATGATTTTGATCTGCACCCTGTCAAATGGATACACTTGAAACATACAGTGAACATGATTAGCATTGGCAGCAGCTGTCAAATAATTCTTTATATTGTCAAGGTAACAATGAAAATTGTACTTCTGAATGTGTAGTTCCGTACTTGCAAATTCTCAATTACATTTAGTCCGATAACAAAACTTACTAATTTCTTTGTTATTAGTAGTCATCTTTATTAATTCTAAATAAATTAAGAGGTTTACAACTGTTGTACTATATGCTATCTTATGACGAAAAATAGATACTTTTACGATCCTATAATATGTTACTATTTTCAATAAAAATGCTAGTAAAATTTGAAATATCAGTTTTAATTTTTATGTTAAAACGCCCAGACACAACTTGAATGATGATATTAGTATGTCCATATGTCTGACTACTATAACAATTAATTCAGTTTATTAAACGAAGCCACAGATGAAGGTTAATGTCCATAGTTTATTCACATTCAGTGTGTAGAGGGTTACATTTCTGACTGGATCTTTATGACAAAATGTTTGACTTGATGAAATCTTGGCCAAGTTTGATATTGGGTAACGTAGAGTCAAACACTAATTCACCAGGTTTCTATTCTCGATGACTGCTTTTTTATGTTATGTCGTCTTATGTGAGCATTATAGGACCGTCATGAACATCTTGTTAACATTTTTTGTTCGCTCACTTTAGCTGGAGACTCGAACCTACTTCACAAGGATATACGGATATACAAATCTTTAAACTGAAATAAAACTGCATGTTTCAGTTCTTTCCACTCCTTGGTTGGTTAAACATTTGTCAGACACGACTGTAAGCCTCCGTCTATAAAATGGTGTGTACCAGACACCATTGCAGACAAATCACTTAATAAATACATAATTGGTCCAATTACATGTTCGACCTCACCCACATGTCCGAGAGGTGTATGCAAAACTACATTATCAACAAATTTATTCATGTTGTATTTTGCAATTACTTCCTGAGCTGTTTCTGTCATAATTACGGTCAGATTTACTGAGTTGACGCGAATTCCATGTGGTCCTAATTCTAGAGCAAACTGCTTAGTTGCCATTTCAAGCGCTGCCTTTGATGAGCAATATCCCAAGGGTAGTTCCAGCGCCCGAATTGTTGACATATCACAAATGTTCACAAAAGATCCTGATTTATTGCTGACAATCATTTTCTTAGCTACCAATTGCATACAGTTTACTGCTCCAAGGAAATTAGTATCCATAGTTTCTAAAATATATTGTCTTGTACATTCTAAAGCCGGCACGATGTTCTGAAAGATCGCCGCATTGTTGACCAATCCATCAAGCGGTTCTACAGCTGCAAGTTTCTCCTTGACATCGTCCCAGTTTCGAACATCAGCGTGAATTGGAACGATATTCTTCCAATCAGTCGCCAACTAATCTAAAGGTCCTTTGGTACGACTAAGTGCATAAACCTTAGCACCTTTCTACTAAGTGCCTTTGCCAATTCTCTTCAAATCCCTCTTCCAGCACCGGTAACCAGAAATGATTTGTTTTCAAAGTTAAAACTCATTATGCTAAGCAAAGTATGATTCTACTCCGAGTTTTAAGTAGAAAACTTTAATCTTCAGATAGTATATGCCGAGCAACCTAAGCGCATTTAACTACATACACACTCTGGCGTGTTTTATCTGTATTTATAACGCGTTGATGATATTTGATCATGGCTAAATGTTTGTTTTTGTTAAGAGATTAAAATATGCTGAATATGTATTTAACAGTTCTAGACTTAACACTAGAAGCCCAAGGGCAACATGTCGAGCCCCTGTTTAGCCAGCTTGTGATCTTGACCTTTGAACTACAAGTATGGGTGATATTCATGACACATCATTTCATTGAAGTAAACTTTTATACCAATTTATTTACAAATCCTTGAATGCAAACAGAAGTTACAGCCCAGACAAGGAAAATATATTTGACCGAATGTGTAATCTTGACCTTTGACCTATGAAAATCTGGGTGTTGCCCAAGACACATGGTCTCATTGTTTTATGGCAAGTCATTTTCAAACAATTCAATGCATAAGGGAGACACAGCCCTGACAAGGTGTATAATGATTATTTTTTATGTTTGACCTCTAAGTGTGACCTTGACCTTTGAGCTAGATACCTGGATCTTGCGCACTGCACATCGTCTCATGGTGTTTAACAATAATGCCAAGTTATCTTAAAAAGTTTCTATGCATAAGGGAGATACAGCCTGGACAAGGTCTATAGTGCTCATTTTTGACGTTTGACCTCTAAGTGTGACCTTTGAGCTAGAGACCTGGATCTTGCGCACTGCACACCGTCTCATGGTGTTTAACAATAATGCCAAGTTATCTTAAAAAGTTTCCACGAATAAGGGAGATACAGCCCGGGCAAGGTCTATAATGCTCATTTTTGACGTTTGACCTCTAAGTGTGACCTTGACCTTTGAGCTAGAGACCTGGATTTTGCGCACTGCACACCGTCTCATGGTGTTTAACAATTATGCCAAATTATTTTAAAAAGTGTCAATGCATAATGGAGATACAGCCCGGACAAGGATCCGGACGGACACACTAACTAACTCACTCACTCACTAACTAACTAACGTACAGACACGCAACCGCCATTGTGGCGACTATGTCGAGCTCACCGCAGGCGGGCACGACAAAAAACAGTGCATAGCCATATTAATTTTTATGGTTGATTGACGAAAGAAAGCAGAGTAGATATGTTGAAAACTTCTTTTTTCAGATTTTTTTTAAACGCATGTTGTTAGAATACGAGGTACCATTCGTCCTCATAAACTTTCGTACTATGCTTTTTTGTCATTTTGAAACGCCACTGTCAAACAATATGTCGGCCTGTTAACCGAAAACGCGACTGACTGTTATGACCTTATAAATGGCCGTGGTAGGTTAGCATAAAATGGGCATAAGAATTTATTACTTATTTATCGTGCCCACGCGATAGCTTCCTATGTGCGCATGCGATGGCTACACGTAATAACAATCGCGAGGACACGTTGTTAAAATAGAAATAATTATATTTGTATTTCCAATTACCCCCCCCCCCTCCCCCTTGTTTATGCCACTGAAACTGTGGTAATGTGAAATTTGGTGAAAGTTAACCCCGTGCTCTCATTGGCAGTTTTGTATGTTTCCCCTTTTTGGTATTATCCAAGAAAACCAAAGGTGTTCTGATACATGAAGAGGATGGAGAATAGTTTACGTCACACACACAAAAAGTCATTTATACAATCTAATGTTAAATCAAAGTTGTGTAAGAGACCGTTCTGTCTCGAACATTTTCAACACTTGGTTTATGAGCAACATATATATGTAGCAAACAAACAACAAAAACTCTGGTTAATGATTGTTTAAAATATATTACAACAAACTAGACAAAATACAGTGGACTCTCATTGGCTCGAACTCGTCGGGACTGTCAAAACCAGTTCCAGTTTTCCGGTGTTCTAGCCATGCACCATTGAACGGTTTACTCCCTGTGATAGAGTTGTATATTTTGCGATTTGTGTACTGTGTTCATATTGGTTGTAGTGATATTTCATGATCATTTAACAGCATGTACATTTTACACATGGTTTTAGAAGACAAAAAGTATACAAGCCATGTATATTGTAATTTCGTAATCATTGACGTTTGTTTATGTCACAAGTAATATAAAACCAACTAATCACTCATTTAATATAAATACCAAACATATTCGTTGATGAACTTAATAATTATCAAGGTTCATGTTGAAAACAATTATCAATAATTTTGTATTTCCACCTGTGCCAGTTTCACGCAACATGTCATATGTAGCGAATTTTGAAGAACAATATAAGATCATATAACGAATTCAATCAGGCCCGGCGCATGTGTTCTAGTTTTCCGGGGTGTTCGAATAAACCCGAGTTCATGCCGACATGTGTCAAATGTATATATATTATAATGAATCAAAGCAGGCAAATACAAGGCTAGCATAAAATTATTTATCAATGACAGTATAACCAACTCATAATTTCATTCAATAATTAAAAACGTCATACTATTATCTTTCCTTGAATAACACGCATCATGTCTGATTACAAACGCCAAATAGTATTTCAAACAGTTTTCAGACATGACTGTAAGCCTCCGGCTATATAATGGTGTGTACCAGACACCATGACAGACAAATCACTTAATAAATACAGAATTGGTCTAATTACATGTTCCACTTCTCCCGCATGTCCAAGAGGTGTATGCAAAACTAAATTATCAACATATTTCTTCATGCTGTTTTTCGCAATTTCTTCCTTAGCTGTTTCTGTCATAATTGTGGTCAAATTCACCGAGTTGACGCGAATTCCATGTGGTCCTAATTCTAGAGCAAACTGCTTTGTTGCCATTTCAAGCGCTGCCTTTGATGAGCAACACCCCAAAGGTAGATCCACCGCCCGAACTGATGACATATCACACATATTGACAAACGATCCTGATTTGTTGTTTGCAATCATCTTCTTAGCTACCAATTGCATACAGTTTACTGCTCCAAGGAAATTAGTATCCATATTTTCTGTAACATCTTGTTTTGTACATTCTAAAACCGGCACATAATTCTGCAAGATAGCCGCATTATTGACCAATCCGTCCAGCGGTTCTACGGCTGTAAGTTTCTTCTTGACATCGTCCCCGTTACGAACATCAGCGTGAATTGGAACGACATTTTTGCAAATGGTCGCCAACTCATCTAAAGGTTCTTTTGTACGACCTAGTACATACACCTTAGCGCCATTTCTACTTAGTGCCTTTGCCAGTTCTCTTCCAATTCCTTTTCCTGCGCCGGTAACCAGAAATGATTTGTTTTCAAAGTTAAAACTCATTATGCCAGTCAAAATATAATTCTACTCCGAGTTTACGTCTCTTCAGATAGCATATGTAGGGCAGCGTAAACGCATAACATTTTATACACACTATGTATAACGTGTTGGTGATACATGTACACCAGAAATAAGTTTTGGTTATCTGCAACTTGTAATTACTTTAGATTAATGTTATATGACAAACCGAAGCTAATAGCCTTCTTGTTGATAGATTTTTAAACCATTGAATGAGTATGTGAGAAATAAAAAGATATCTTTGCTCTTTGGGAAAATGATAAACATGAATTGTAATGTGGCCTGTGATGTGTTTTTAACTCTACCTTTTCCTAACCAAAATGTTCAATTTATTTATGCATCCAGATATTCTTTCGTTAATAATCTATAACTGAATGTTTTGATTGTTTAGTTTCCTATTGAATGATTTAAGAATCTTAGGACATGATAGAAATACAAACTTATAGTTTAGTAATTTTGTAAGAAAACAATTTAACCAACCAGTGTGTTTCTTTGTGGTCACTTGTAGGTACAAACATTGTTCACTTTTCATTGTTATGCTCATTTCCAAGTTCACAGAAGTGTCACAAAGCTTGATTACAGTTAACACAATCATAATGAATTATACGATGCTGTTTTTCTTAATACACTAGCAAGAAAATCAAAAGGGATTTCATGAACTTCTCACCTGTTCTGTCTTTGACATTTTCATACTGACTGGGTACCACATCAGCGACATTTAACGCTACTGCCTCCTTTGACAGTCACCGAAAAGAATCTCCCGAAAGCAACTGTCAAGAAAAATCGTGAAACGAGCACGAGGCACTGCCTAGTAATGACTAGTGGCCCAAACATAGATAAACTTATAAAACGTATCGCCAATTTATTTGCAAACAAACATTTACTGCGATATAATATTATTTTGTAAAAAGTGAGACGACAACACAAACGTCGTATATTTAAATAGATACTGCAATTGGGACATGCACGTGACAGTTAACGTATTGATCTGCTTACCAGTACCTGACAGAAATTGGCAAATTAGCTTACATTTCCAGACATCTTTGTAGATAGGTATTTTTGAGAATGATTTGTTTGATATGGAAGCTCGGTTGTCTAAGATTTCTGACGCTTCTTGTTATATCCAGGTTTATGTCATAATTTTTTACCAAAACAGACGATTATGTATACTAATGATATGAATTTATTGTTGTTAACATACTTTTGGTTAGAATGAACGTCCTGTGAAATAAGATTGAAAAGCAAGACATTTGTATGTACCAGCACGAGTAAATATTTAAATAACGAGAGGCACACATGGTAATCTTTCGTGTTTTAAGTTAAACAGGTAAAACTTTAAATTGTGAACTTTAGCTTAACTCCTGTAGCTTGGAATGTTGAATTAACACGTTTGTGACCTAACCCGCGCTGTCATTGGCCGATTTGTATGTTTGCTCATTTTTTTTCTTTGTATAGCCCAAGAAAATCAAAAAATGCTCTGAAATATGTTGGGGGATGGAGAATATTGTACGTCAGACACACAAAGGCTGCTTTATACAATATAATGTTAAAACTAATTGGTGTAAGAGACCGTACTATCGAACATAACCAAGACTTTTTATATGAGCAACATACATGTAGCACACAAATAACAAATACAATGGTTTATTATTGTTGAAATATATTTCATCACAACAAACATGATGCATAGGATTCTCATGGGCTCGAATTGTCGAGGCTGACAAGCACAGTTCAAGTTCTTAGCTGTCCAAAGTCTAACGTTTTCCTTGTTTATTTTGTGATTAGTGTACTGTGTTTGTGTTGTTTGTGGTGAACTATCGTGATCACATAACAATACGAACATAATAACAATAATTTAAGAAAATGCATTAATTTGTATACGAGCCATTAATCTTGTAATTTTGTAACCATTATTGTTTGTTGATGTCACAATTAATTATAAAGTAATAACTCACCTAATATAATAACTAAACAGATTCGTTAATGAACATAATAATGATCAATATACAATTTAAGTAGGTTGGATGCATATTCAAACAAATGCGATTATCAATAATTTTGTCTTCACACCTGTGTCAGTTTTATTCAATGTGTCATATGTAGCGAATTTTCAAGGTCAATTTTTCAAAGGTGAATATATGTACTGTTCGACCAAGAGTAAATATAAGACAGAAGACCTGGTTATTGGTTCCATGGTTAGACTTCGATCATATAACAAACCAATCGGGACCAGAGTATATATACTAGTAGTCTAGTTTTCCGGGGTGATCGAATAAACCGAGTTCCAGCCAACAAGTGTCCAATGATTAAAAACAAGCAAATACAAGCATAAACTTATCATAGAATGATATACAATCAACGACAGTATAACCAACTCATAGTTTTATGCAGTGAGGTAGAACATCATAAAATTATGTTATCTTTACTTGAATTACACGTATCATGTCTGATTACAGACGCCAAATAGTATTCTAAACATTTTTCAGACACGACTGCAATCCTCCATCTATAAAATGGTGTGTACCAGATACCATGGCAGACAAATCACTTAATAAATACAGAATTGGTCCAATTACATGTTCAACTTCTCCCACATGTCCGAGTGGTGTATGTAAAATTAAATTATCAACATATTTCTTCATGCTGTATTCTGCAATATCTTCCTTAGCCTTTTCAGTCATAATAGTGGTCAAATTCACCGAGTTGACACGAATTCCATGCGGTCCTAATTCTAGAGCAAACTGCTTTGTTGCCATTTCAAGCGCGGCCTTTGATGAGCAATACCCCAAAGGTAGGTCCACCGCCCGAACTGATGAAATATCACAAATGTTCACAAACGATCCCGATTTGTTGTTTGCAATCATCTTCTTAGCTATCAATTGCATACAGTTTACTGCTCCAAGGAAATTTGTATCCATATTTCCTGTAATATCTTGCTTCGTACATTCTAAAACCGGCACATTATTCTGGAAGATCGCCGCACTGTTGACCAATCCATCAAGCAGTTCTATGACTGCAAGTTTCTCCTTGATGTCGCCCCAGTTACGAACATCAGCGTGAATTGGAACGATATTCTTGCAATCGATCGTCAACTCATCTAAAGGTCCTTCGGTACGGCCAAGTGCGTAATCCTTAGCACAATTTCTACTTAGTGTCTTTGCCAATTCCCTTCCGATCCCTCTTCCTGCACCGGTAACCAGAAATGATTTGTTTTCAAAGTTAAAACTCATTATGACAACCAAAGTATAATAATAATAATAAAATCTTTATTTCTTGAAGGTAACATATAAAGTATAAAACTTATTTACAATATGGCCTTCAGTAAAATTCATGTAAATTAATGACTATATAAAGGCAGAATTAAAAGGCATACAAATATGAACAAAATATTTATAACAAAACATAATAACTATAAATTAAAAAAGAAGAAAAGGCTTAAACATTTTATTTTATACATATTTAAACACTATAAATTTCAATATTTAATGTCACGTGACTGTTAATAATAATAATATAACAAGTTTTTTTGTTGTTTTTTTTGTTGTCAAACATTGACAGTCATTCCAGAGAAAGGCCTGCACAAAAATAAAGTCATGAAAAAATAAAAATTACTTTCAGCTAATAACCCCCCCCCCCACAGAAAAACAACAACAACTGCATGATGTTTAAAGTAATTGTAATGATTGAAATAAATGGTGTTTGCAATTTCTTTTAAAAGAGTTAACTGTTGCAGTATAATTCTACTCCGAGGTCTACCTTTAAACATTCACTTGTCAGATAGCATATGCAGAGCAATTAAGCACATATCACTTTACACATTATCTGGTGTATTTTATCTGTATCTATAACGTAGTGATGATACATGAACACCACGATTAGGTTGTTTTGATAACTTGAAGCGTTTAATGATTACATACAATGATATTAATGTTATATGATAAAAACTTAAGTTAATATATAAGATACAGCTTGTCAATATATATTTGAAATAAATGAAAATGTGCTAACATATTACTCAAATGAAAAACATAAATTAAATGTGGCTTGTCTGATTTATTTTTAACCGTACCTTTCCCCGACCAAAATCAAAAATCATTTACATTTGTGTCTCATTGTTCATTATTCATTTGGATGAAAACTTCAAACACGACACTAAACCTCCGTCAACGATGTGATTAGTTCCAGACACCATTGCAGACGAATCACTTAACATATATAAAATTGGTCCAATTGCTTCTTCAACTTCCGCCACATGACCTAGTGGTGTATGTGAAACTAATTTATCTTTAAAATCCATAAAACCGAGCTTTTCAATAGCTTCATTAGTGGCATCAGTCATTACCATGGTAAAACTGACAGTATTGACACGAATTCCATGTGGTCCTAATTCTAGAGCAAACTGCTTGGTCGCCATTTCAAGTGCTGCCTTCGATGAACAATATCCCAAAGGCAATTCTAGTGCCCTAACTGTAGATATATCACTGATATTTACAATCGATCCAGATTTCTTGTCAGCTATCATTTTCTTTGCGACAACTTGCATGCAATTCACCGCTCCAAGGAAATTAGTATCCATGTTCGCCATTATATCTTCTCTTTTACATTCTAAAACCGATGTTTCCACATCAAAGATCCCAGCATTGTTGACCAATCCATCTAGTGGTTCTATGACTGCAAGTTTCTCCTTGACATCATCCCAGCTACGAACATCAGCGTAAATTGGAACGACATTCTTGCACTTACTCGCCAACTCATCTAAAGGTCCTTTGGTACGACCCAGTGCGTAAACTTTAGCACCATTAACACTTAACGATATTGCCAATTCTCTTCCGATTCCTCTCCCAGCACCCGTGACAAGAAATGATTTGTTTTCAAAATTAAAACTCATTATTCCCTCAAGATATGCTTTACACAATGTAATAGTGTATGCATTAAGTTTTAGGTTATACCTTGCGGTGAGACGCTCGTACAATCAGCGGCATGATTTGTTTAAGGTATCTGGCTTGTATGTCAGGTCAAATCAAGTTTCACCAATTTATAGATTTAAAAACTAAACCATAATTATATACTTAAATAAAAACTCTGGATAAAGTGCATTTCAAGTAATTTGAAAAACAACAACTTTTTATTGGTCTTCTATAAACCAATATCGCACGTAATATACACATTTTTGAACAACAATAACTACTCTGTATATAGAAATATATTACAACAAGTAGCCTTAAAATGACTATAAATGCATAAAACAGGGAACCGTGCCTCGGTTTTTTGCTAACGTCTTCCGTGTTTCTGATTTGTTGTCTAGTAAGAGATTTTATAACATTTTTTGTCATTAATGAATTAATGGCATCATATCGTACCAATACAATGCACATTACGTTAGAGATGTTTAACGCTGATAAGGAAAAGTCGATTAAAGTATGATATTTAGTCTTTGTAAATAACGTAAAATATATATATTTTTTTTTTATAATTTATCTTTATTGTCCCTGTCAAGTGGTAGTAAGTGGGTCGGGGTTCCATCCCACCTATACCTTACAAATTACAAGGCAATAAAGATAAAACCATTTTTGAGCGGTCGGTTAGATTTGTTTGTTGCTTGGTATTAAAGTATAATATTTAATCATTGTAAATAACGTAAACTATCAATTTACGTTATTTTCGCGATTTTAACCAAGCCAGATACGTTAAGTAGGTGACCTCGGTAAATCGGCGTTATGGTGATAACTTGTTAATTACAACATGTAACATTATCGCCCCGTACATAATCCGTACATAATAACGAAGTGCTATTCTTAAAAGTATTCTTGAAGTATGTGTATGTATTAATGATATTCAGTCTAAATGCAATTATGTTTATTATCACGTTGCAAACATTATTAACATGTAAACAAGAGTGTGGTATCTATATCTTTATCACACATAGCCTTGACCCACTTGAATTGTTTGTACGAATGTTTATGATGTGAGTAGAATTTTTAAAACAAAAACTGCACACTGTATTTATGAAGAGGCGATTATCTTTGAGATAACCTGCCTAAAGTTAACGCCTAATTTTACATTTTATGTTTTCTATTCTAATACATTATCAGTATTTTGACTCGGCTGTTTTAAAAGCTAATGGATCGTAATAACGTCTTGATCAGATCTTTTACATTCGAGCATTGAAATGATCATCCTTCTCATGGTGATATTCGCTGAAACTTAGTACCTAATGTCCATTATGCCATTTAGAAAACCAACAGGTAATTCTTAGCGTCAGTCGTTGTGATAAACTTATGTCAATCACTGCATGTAGGTAAAATATCAACTAGGAATTACTACAACAGAGTAACATTCATTACAAATAACTGGGCAATATTAAGAGATCGTCGGTTTATTTAATGGTCTGTGTTGTCAGAGCAGACGAAATATTCTAATACTTTCATCTGTATCAAGCATATTCGGTTGTTTGTCATTTAGATCAAGAATACGAACACTTATAATTTTTAGATGAAATAGCTGGATAACAATGTAACATTCATCATAGTTGAAGGATAGACTTTGTGTATTGAATATCATTTGAGAGAAAGATAAGTATGTCTGTGCCTTAGATATGTTATATACCGTTAATAAATCATTCTTACACCGATAGTCTTTATCTGCTCTTGTTTGTGCCATCTTTATAAAAAGCCAATATAAACGTTCGTCTTTCATAGGCTTGTGTTCTTATCTGGGTGACCATGTCATTACCATAGAAGATAATACAGAATCCTCGGAACATAAATCTGGTTGATTAGTATTTTTTCTCTTTGGTAATATTGATGTAAATAGTAAAATATAGACCGTATTAATCAGGACGTCCAGAATAGCACAGACAGTAACATATTTAGAATACTCTTTGAGCCTGTCACGACAACCCATATTCATACAGTATATAGTCACCAATTTATAACCAAGAGATACTTGTACTTAAATAAATGTGTTTGATCTTATTATCCTATTGTGTACTTTTGACAAGGTCCAATTTTCACTTATTGTGTAGCTGTCTATATGTATGAAATACGGTTATTTAGAACACTTAGAACTGTGACCGAATAATCCACGCCGGAACAACAGCTTGGGATATTTAATGGATTTTCCAGATTTCACGAAGGGGGAGGACACCGGGCGAAGAAATTGATGGAACCAAAGACTTCCCAAACGTCAAATGAACAGCTTCATCACGTGTAAACTCTATTAGGTACTGAGTAGGATTTGAACTTACAGCTGTAAGGAGGTGACGAATACTAGTGAGAGTTTATACCCACTCGACCTCGAAAGCTGCCAAGGGCATTAAGTGTTTGATTATCTTAATATTGAAGTGGTCTTATAAGCAAGTTTAAATATTGAATTACAGAAAATAGTTGTTTTTTATATTGTCGTAGTGGCCAAGTAGTCGTGTCTTACTGTGTCTAAAAGCAAACCTGAAATCACATCTCTTGATTTCACTATTTTAGTCTGTTATATATCCAGTCGTGTGTTCTTAGGAAGCCGCCTCATTCTATCTCAACGATATACCATACACTTTTACTTCATTGTTCAGTCTTCATCTTTTCCAAATGATTCACTTTTAGCACTTTTTAATTAAAGGCTCTTTTGAATCAATAAACATTTATTTTTCATCTGAAAACATTAAGATTTATCAACGTTCTGAATTGCTAATGCTGATAACGTAACGGATGATACAGACGGTACATTAATGCAACTTTTAATCAGAAACTTGTACATAATTCTTTACGGTGCAGACATTTGATATTTTACTTAGAGCATTAAGACAGATGAACACATGATTTGAAATTATATGAGATCAATTTACTTTATTGCTGTTTTCGTGTTTTTCGTATATAATAAATAGAGAACACGTGGTTGGTGCCAAGATGGAGAAAGTTCACCTTAGTCAGCTGAAATGGGCGATCATATGGGCGACATTATGTATGATAGCTTGGTAGTACCTTGTGGATAGAGTTTGGTTACTACTGGTTAAGACCTAATTGAGTCCAGAGAAGCTGTTAAGGATAACTGCCCACCACGATATAACAAAATAATGTTGAAAATGGCATTAAAATGAATAAATCAATCAATACGAAAGCTAAAGTTCAACTGAGTTAAAACCCTGGGCGTCGCACATGATCCCTTTGGATTTTTGATTGAACACCTTGCGTCTAAAGTTATTTGTCTATGTCATTAATATGGATAATTTAACAGTTTCTTACTAGGAACAAAATCAGAACAGGTACAGTATCACGGATAAATACTCGTTGACATAACTATGATAGTATTGAAAATAGGAGGAAAACTTGAAATGTTTACATTCATGTCCTTTAACAGTATGACTTCTCGTAGTTTTAAGCATTTGATTTTTGTCTTAGCCATTGAACTAAATGCTGTAACTCGATACCTTTTTATACTAAAATGCCAATTCAAGACGTTGCTTGATCAAAAGTTGGTACGGTACTATGTAACGTGGACTTAAATAATGCCTTTAAGATTAAGTTTCTAAAGGGTAATAAATAGTGGTTCTTTGCGATTCGTAATTTTAGTGTACAATCAGTGTACAAAATGTTACTTATTGCAACTTCCTGAGGCTGAACGGAGAGTACAGAATTTATGTCATCCATTTATTTCCGACATTGCCTTCGGATGTTGTTTATCTTTTACGATGGGTAATTATTTTACGTACAACATACTCGACTGTGCACCTTGTGATAACTTAATTTTTTAACCTAAGATAACGGTTTGTCTGCCTTGGGTTAACTGAGGCAAACTGTATTGTTTTTGTCTGTCTTGTGAAAGGTACTCAGTTTGCTTGTTTTTTTTCCTGCGAGGTAATGTAATCAGCGTCCAATCACATCACTCTAATACTTTACCCTTTTATTTTTTCTTAATAGCATATAAGTACGCAATACTCCATGTTTCACCATTACCACAAGTCTTTTGTTTTAATTCAATTTTGGTCATGGAATTCACAAGGCAATAGATTATTAAAATTTACTCATGGTATACGAGTATGCTCGTTATCTACACACAAGCACATACGTCTGCTGCTCTGTAATAAACAAGATGTATTCGACTTCAGGAACTCCTTTCAAGCTCGAATATACGTTGTATATAACGTGTTTTGTTTTTATCGAATTTTACACCCATTTTCAACTGTCAGAGTCATATGAGGCGTACAATCAATTCACCTAAGCATCGTTCCTGGGAAGAACCAGTACTAGACTCCCATCCTCCGTAAGCAACTGTCTACTTTCTCATATAAAGAGTCATGGTCGGTAGCGGAGCTCGATCCCACGACCCTCTAAGATATGAAGTCAGGGAGCGGGTCACGTTGTATATAAGGGCCTCGTTTCATCAAACATCTTACGCCACTTCTTTAGTAAGAAGTGGCTTATCTCCCTTCTTAGCGTTAAAATACGTTTCATCAATAGTTACTCAGCTACGAATTCTTAAGTTTGGGAACAATTCTTTCTTAACTTTACAATAGCTCATGGGCTGTCTTAAAGATAAGAAATCGCAGCTTTTGCCTTTATTATTACGTGACGGCCCTATATTTTAAGACTGTTGAGTGCAATGTTCAAGATATTCGTAAATAATGGAAAAGAAATTCAGTTTTATGTTCAGGGGCGTAGCCAGCTACAAATGAATTTTATGCACACAAGGAAGAATGTAACCCCGGCTGTTGTTTGGTTCTGGATTTTTTATGGCCCGCTATTTGAAATTGTGGAAGAGCATATAGTTTTTCCCCTGTCCATCCGTGCGGCTGTGTGTCCGTCCGTTCAAATTTTGGCTTCCGAGCAATAACTCAAGAAATATTTCAAGGGTTGGTGTCATATTTTACATGAATGAATATAATAATAAAATGCAGGTCAATATCGATTTCACTTAAAATCCAAACATTTTCTCAGTAGTTACGTATACGGTCCCTTTTTACATAGCTCTCGGAGAGGCATTCGTGTCCTCTGGACACATTTCTAGTTTAAATTAGAACTCAAATGGTGAACTTTCAGTTGTATTAGCAGGGATTAGAGGCACTGTCAAATATTATTTATTTGAATGCATTTATTTCAAACACCGTGATAACGATTGTTAGACATAGTATTAGCTTTCGACATAGATGGCATTTTTATATTGTTCACTTTTTGTTACGCTGATGTTATAACTTGTTGACAATCTGATAGTTTTAAAACTTATTTTAAGACCGTGAACAAATCTTCAAAAGAACCTTTTTTTGCATTTCTCTTTAACCGATCGTATGCGCGTTTAATAGCCATAATACATATTTTCCATGATAAAAATTGAAAAATAAGCTAATAGATATTTAAATACATTTGGAGTTTTCGTATTTATTAACTGTTTTCTCCGAATCTTGCTGTGGAATCTTACTGGTCAAACGATAATAATTTTATCTGACGAGCACAACATACATTAATGTGACATAGGCGTGCGAAGTAATTCTCGTATGTGCAAGTTTGAGCGACTCAAAAACACATTTATCATGAGTCAATGTTCACATTGTTTAAAAACATATTTTCAGTTAATATATATCAAATAGTTTACATTTTCTAAAAGATTAGAGCTTCATCTTTAATTTGGTATATAATTTACAAAAATCTGTTGAGAAATAAAATAAAATTCTCTATATAACATATGTATAGAATCAAGTGCATTTTTCTTATTTACATAGCTAGGGCCGATGAATAAACTTTACCCGTGCAAACTGTGTCGCGGTCTTTACACATTTAGATAAGAACAGTTAATAAAACGGTTTAAGAATTTCGTAACTTTTGTCGTAAGTGTCTTCGTAGGAAAGAATCTTACGAAAGATAAGAATATATTGATGAAACGAGGCCAAGGTGTTTATATATATGTAAGTACATTGACGTATATATTTTAAGAACAAAATAATAGATGTTTGTAGCCATGTTTTTCCTTTTTTTATTTCACCACCAGTGAATTTCATCAAGAAAATAAAATTTGTTGAGATGACATACCCTTTTGCAGATTGCTTCGATTTACATATGTAACCATTTTTGGATACCTTTTGTTACATTTATTTACAATACACAACATACATTAGACTCAAATATGGGTAACATTTCTTATAGCTGCTGGTAGACATGATATTGTTTAGTACTTAACGCTCCATATTGATAGCATTGTGATGTAGTGTTTATTGGTCTAGTTCAATAAACATAGGATTATTTTCATGACATGCTGTATTACTGACGATACGTTGTTTGCAAGCGTTACCAAAATACCATTACGTTTACAAAGTACAATTAAAAAAGCCTTCTTTTGATTAAGTCATCGTAACATTCATAAAGTGTCAAAACGTACCTTAAGATCATCTGATTCATCTATTGGTTGTTATGAGGTTCCTTATAATAAGAACATGGTAGGTCCAAAATTTTGGATTGAATTACCTGTTAGCCTGCGAAAATGTGATTTTGTGGACATTTTCAAATATAAATTGAAATCATACTACTTTAAGGTAACTGGCGTGGATGTCAGGTCAAATCAAGTTTCACCAATTCATAGATTTAAAAACTAAACCATGATTATATAGTTACTAAAATAAACCCACTGTATAAAGTGCATTGCAAGTGATTTTAAACAAATATTACATTTGATTGATCTTCTATAAACCAATATCGCACGTAATTTACAAATTTGTGAACAACGATGACTACTCTGTATATTGGAATATATTACAACAAGTAGCCTTAAAATCACGATAAATGTATAAAGCAGGGAACCGTGCCTCAGTTTCTTTTTATAAAGTACTCCGTTCGTTAAATATTTGACTTTAAAGAAATTCCGTACCCAGAACCCTGCTGTTTATTACGTAATACTCCATAGATAAAAAATGAAAACAAGTATCTAAATTCTGAGGCACGGTTTCATAGATTAACATTTCCGCTACAAAATACCGAAAATTGCTTTGAAATCCGTCATCAAATAGGACGGCAATGTTAATTCGAAAATGACACATACTGTGTTTTTTTAGGCTGAGCAATTAACAATTACAGTGTCTGATCATTATCGTCTCATGAAATCAACGAATTTGACGCACCCCATTCAATTTTGATAGCCAATCAAAATCGCTTATGTTTACGGTTCAATAATTGAAACCACGCCCAGAGATTTTATGACAAATTTTTGTCATTAATGAATTAATAGTATCATATCGTACCAATACAATGCACATTACGTTAGAGACGTTTAACGCTGATAAGGTTAAGTCGATAATGGGATGCAGTATTTATCGCAATAAAACACCATTTTTGAGCGGTCGGTTAGATTTGTTTGTTGCTTGGTATTAAAGTATGATATTTAATCTTTGTAAATGACATAAAATATCATTTTACGCTATTTTAGCGATTTTATCCAAGCCAGATACGTCAAGAACTATTTTGCACTATCTTAACTGTGTGTAATTGAGGAATTTGTTTACTACATGTGCATTTTGAAGTGTATATTTTTATTTGTGTATTTCATCTATTTTTATGCTTTTGTTTTTCATTGTACAACGCCATTGAATATGTATTTATATGTAGAAATAGTCGTTTAATCAAATTTCCAAGTTTCAAGTTCAAGATTGCTACTGTAACATACTTATGATTGCATTTTCCAATTTTAATAAGACTTAGTGTCCTTCGGTATGGAATTTTGTGTGAGCTCTGCAAGACTGATATAAAGCTCGTCGGCTTAATCTGTCTGTCTTCGAGTATACACCAACAGCATATCAATCTATGTATACAGTAAATAGAATAATTTATACTTTGAATTTGATTATCTCCTTCAATCTTGTTGAAAGCAAATCAGGCAGTGTCATGTGTCGAATCTCATTAGTGAATGACCTCTGTACATTTGAATAGAGGCATACCACAATTCAGAGTATCTAATCAGACATGAGGGTGGTGTTCATTCGCTTACATCTCGTCAAGAGGATTATTCAGTCCCAGAGACCCCGTCCAAGTGATATGCACCCTAGCATGCAAAACACAGATCTCAATCATTTTATAGTTCATTTGAGTTTAGCATTTCTTGCACTAACATGTGAGGAATTTGTAATGTCTGAAGATGCATTTATTAGACATCTGTATGTATGGATGAAAGTTATTTCAAGTTCGAAGACAATCTTTATAATTTCATATTATTTTCTTTAATGAAGGTAAGATTTTTTGACTGACCTTGGTTTTTTCTAGAAATCATTCCTTATCTATGTTTCGTAGTCGAAGCATCAAACCTAATGTAAAAAGATACAATTTTAATTAATTCATTTATTCCTCAAGTTAAGTTTTGTTGGTACGCGTGGAGTGTAAAATAGACTTAGGTTTGTGTTGTAAAGTTACGTTACTTATCTAATCGCACCTTACTTATCACGTATAAGTGCAGATTGCTTACGATTTTGGTAACACACATTGATTACATAAAGATGGTACTATTTCTGTGAAATGGAACTCAAAGTGATATCATGTAGATATTTGCATTGTTAACCTGTAATAGTTTTATGCTCACATCTACTTTCTTAAATAATACGTTAAGTGATTACGAGCTTTAATTATTAGTACTTAGTCTTTACTCCAATGCCTCGTTTTATATAATGATTAATTACTAATAATTAGTGATTCGGAAAATTAACAATATAAAATACTAATTGACTGGTAATCGTATAAGCCCGGTTCGGTCTGACTGAAGGAACTCACTAACCTTCAGGTTGCTTTTCGGCAGACTGTTCAAATGCGATATTCCAGGAAAACTGCATTTTCTATTGTTTTCTTGCATGTCTAAATGTGTTTGAAGTGTTCCAGTTGGTGGATTTTGGGGGAAAGTTGATATTTCTGGGAATCCTTTTCTTACCTTTATTTTTATACTTATGAATTGTAGAAATGAATGCAGATGTAAATCTATCACTGGTGTGTCTGGTCCTTTTATTGGTATTTTATTGTTATGTTCGATACATAAATAATGAAAACAAATTGCTGTACTGTTGAAATTAAATCGCTAGCATTTTCAATGAAATATAATAATTTATTGACATTTATATGCCACAAATGTCTTGCCAAAGATGCCACATCTACATTTGATATATAGTTGCTTTTTTAGTTTACTTTTCATTAAAGGTTTTACGTTGGAATATTTGAGTAGAAAGAACTTTTAAAAAAAGAAAAGTGTTCAGTTTCTAGAAGTCAACGCACAAGAAAATCTTTTTGCAGGAACATCCTTCAAAGTATTGACTAAGCAAAAATGATGTATTCAAATGATATTTCCATTGAAACCGCTCAAAAAACGACCACCTAGTGGAGCGATATGTTGTGTATGTTTTGTTTTTATTTTCGTGTTATTTCTTGTACTGATCCGATAATTTTGTATATTAAGCTATGAAATTTACAGTACACAATGCTGAATCATTTACAAATCCGAAAAAATTAATATACATGTAGCTTAATTTTGCCGTCATTAAATCTTAAAAGGTTTGATCGAACTCTGTAGTGGTGGCAATATTTCGGGAGGAAACCCGTGACCCACCTTAACTAAAACCTCGTATTGATAAAGAAGATTAATTAAAACACGTTTTTCTTACTGTGCACGGCCTGTCTGGCATGTTTCGTTGTTTACATAATTAGAAATACAAGTCAAAATAGGAAGTACACAAAAAAAAAAAATATGATAAATAAAAATAGACCGAGGATACCCTTTCGGTTTCAATACAACAACGAGTAATAAAGGTTTCCTTCCATAATTAATAGCAATCTTTGCCGAAATACTTCAGCATGTGCTAGATATTGTCCAAATCAACTTTTCCGTCAGTTCTTTTCTTCACATGCATAATTTTAGAAAGGAAAGCAACTGACCCCCTTTAAATTAAATGCAATAACTTTGTACAGATGTTATTAGTATTTATTATCATATGCCGAGGACGACATTTTTTCGGAGGAGGGAAATATGTGACAGTGTGGTATTTTATACATTCATTCAGTCAACACTTTAAAATAACAACATACAGCAATCAAGATAATCCTATATAAGATCAATTCATCAAATTTTCACGTTTTCAGTGAGCGAAATTCACCTTTCTTCTTTTAACTAATCAACACTGTATTTATAGGATTTTTACGTATAGGATATCGATCGAGTACGAGGTCTATCTGCGTAGGAAAGACCTGGTCACGGGATTCACGTGAACACCGAGAGCGCGTAGCGGTCGAGGTGTTTCGAGAATCCCGTGATCAGGTCTTTTCTACACAGATAGGCCGATGATTGAGGTACACAACGTTCGACAGTTGATGGCTTTACATTTACCGACATGTCCAATAGCAATACAGACGATATATTTTCTCTGGCTCTGGTCATATGCAGCGACATTGGCATGGCAACACCCGATACGATGAACAGGTATATTATAACGCTTTAAGAATAATCTATTTTTTTCTAGACGAATTATACATACGAGTATTTGATTATTATAGCTGTTTGCGAGTACTTACTGTAGTGTCTATTACTAGTTTGGCTAATCCTGGCCATTTGATTGGCTAATGGTGATTTCGGCGTTACCAGTCCTGTTTGATTGAATCTGTTCGTCTGCTCTGTTGTTGAAAATGTAGGCAACGTTCTATGGTGTTAACGTGGCATAATATCGGGAACATCATTAGATGCAAGTTTAATGTGATTTTATCATATCAGACTATGGTGGATTTGGTAGTATTTAGGGTGTACTTTATTCCATTTATGTATGGTATGGTAATACCATGTACATATGAACTATACATGTATGTATTCATTTGTCAAATACTCATGATTGTCAAAATATGTGTATTATCTATAATTTGTAAATATGTTATACTCTCCATAATGGAGGAATTAATAAAAGCAACTTCATACAAAAAACTTAAACCAATGCTTCTTGTAATTCGTCTAACTATAACGTTTTGTTATAGTTGTTCTTGTTAATGTTACATTATCCTTAGAAATGTGGAATTGGCTACCAATTACACCACCCCTATATGACGATGTGGTCATTGAATGTTAGTTGACAGCTTGCCTATTTATACTTGTTGCAACGTTACTGTCGGGTTGAAATAAAAAGGAAAAGGTTTTCAGACACATAGATGTTTTTAGATAATATACGTAAAACGTCGATATTCTAGTATCTAATTGGCAAAGAATAATATGTTGCCATGAGTTCTTTTCATGTATCCGCCATTCTGTAGGACATAAAGTTCAAATTTTGATATCCAAGAGATAACTCAAGACATATTTCATGGATTTGTTTCATATTAGCCGCCCGGTTATCTCTGTGGTTAGAGCGTTGGTCTACTGATCAATACGTTGTGAGGTCGAACTCACATTGTCCATGACAAATTCGGCTTAATATAATTACACCGCATGTAAAATTGTCTGCCACCTCTGAATTATGTGGGGTAGTTTGGTAGTAGCTTGCGGATAGAATGGTATTAAGTCTGAATAAATCCAGGGTAGCTGGTTAAGATGACTACCCGCTACGATACAACTGATATTATGTTGAAAATAGCGTTAAATCCGATGAAATAACTAAATACATAAGAATGATTTCATATTCTATATGAACATATGTGATAATAAAATAAAAAAGGTCAACTTCAATTTCCATTAAAAAAAACATTTCACAGGACTTATGGCCCCTTTGACTATAATAACCAGTAGGTTTTAATCTTCATTCAAGGTTAATTCAAAATACCAGCACTTTAACCACTGAATGACGACCGCAGTCATATAAATAGAGCAATTGAAAGCCAACAGCAAACGTACATAACATGCTGCTGACCTCAATCATTGATCTATATAACGCATCAAATCATTAATGTTTGGTTAGGATGAACTTGTTCCATGTAAATATACCAATCAACTGATATAAGTGTGTGTAGTGCTCATCAGCTTGTTGAAATGGATACATCGATTTGAATCTTGTTTTGGCCTTCATGTGTTTATCAAAATTCAATAGCCATGGTGTGCACAATGAAGTACCATATTATATATTACTTTTTTGACCCAAATGTTCATAAAACAATTATGTCGACCCCAAGAGGAGGAATATAATATAAACTGTCCTAATAATGGATTTAATATATCTAGTAAGACAGATAAGAGGAGGGGACGGATGAGAGAAGAAGAGAAAATGGACAGATGAGAGAGAGAGAGTATGAGCTAGAGGGACAAAGAGGATGTGAGTGGGGGGGGAGAGATAGAGGTGGTGTGAGAGGGAGAGAGAGGGGTGAAAGAGAGATATATAGTTTTTAGTTTAAACATATTTCTTCCAAGTCATCCAACATTTACAAGTACATGATAAAACAAATCTTATGATTTTTATATATACAATGTAATTATAAAAGGAAAGGATTAGAACGAAAGACAAAGTCTTATAGAATTCTTCTCCTTGGGCGGATAGTAATAAGAGAGATATAGAGATATCTGGTGGTTGATTGAAGCTTTTGATGATGAATTGCTATGCTGATATTGTTTCTAATTTTGCATTTTAAATATAAAATATACCTAAGTCGATTTCCTAACTCGCGTGTTTTAGAGACTTGAGAAGCCGTTACTTGAGATGTATTAAATGAAATAACAGTTCTTGTCAGGATTACTCCAGTTTTCTTATGTAAAGCTTAAATTAATCAATGACGCCTTTAGTCAACATATTCCAATAAGTACCATTTGAAAGCAGAACAAATCGGGGTGAAGGGTTATATCGATTTATAAGTTGATAACTAAGAATATGTTAATCATACTTTCTGTCACTGTACTTAAGTCATGAATTATTTGGATAAAAACGCGAAGAATATTGAAAGGATTACAAATAATTCCAAAAAAATGTACTGAAGGTTCACTCATTATATTCAAACTCGTCTGCTATTTCTTATACAGTCATCATATATAAAAGATTGAAATTACTAAGAAGTGATTTTGCAGGGACGATTCATGCCGATTGTCCTAAAATATTTATTGTGTTATAATTATTATTTTTATGAAATATTCAAAAATCTATGTGACCTATCGCCAATGTTAAGACGTATAGAAGCAAACCTTTGCCATTGTGGCCCAGGAAGCTGACCAAATGCATTAACAAACGCAATGACTGTTTCCTTCTTTAATTTGTCTTTTGTCATTTTAAAAACATTTTAATGAGTAGAGTCTCTTTGGGGTTCTTTTAGTCATTTTAATTACCGATGCCTGTAACGAAGATATATGTGTTTCTAAAAAAGCAATCTGCCTATCATCTGGCACAAGTAGTATTGATTGTATTTTTGAAGTTTCTGTTTACGAAAAGCATTGACAGTCAGCAATATATTGAATTCTAATCAAGCAGGCCAAAGGTTTTCATTAATCAGCGTCTTGTAAAGCTAATTATTCCCCTAGAAGCAGTTATCTCCGGTTACTCTCTCCCAGAATTATCCATCCATTCAACTATTCAACAATATTGTCTTGCGTCGAGTTCCTTCCCATAAAAATCTAACATTTTGCATAGATAATTTAATTCCATCTTTGTCCCCTTTTGCATCAGTTATGTATTTTCGACTTACTGATACATTTTGAATTGATCACCAAAATCACATTGAGTTGTTTCAGTGGCTTTGATTAAAGTTTCATTATTTTGAAGGTCCTAGCTAACTGATAATTCAGTTGATATTTCATTTCGTTTTTTTATGCAGGCACTTTTTATTAACGCCCATGCTTAATTATTATGATTAGCTTTGCATATCTCCCTTTCACTTCCTCTCTACATGACTAATCCCCCCCCCCATCTCCCGTTCTCTATATCTTTGTATCTCCGTCCATCTCTATCTATATTGATACCTCTATCCCAACCTCTCTCAACACCCTCTCTCCCTCCCTCTATCTCTCTATATATATCCTCCCTCCTTCTATCTTCCATTCTCTATCCCAACCCCTTTTCATCTTTCATATCTCTCTCTTCCTTCCTATATATATATATAATTATGTATCCCTTCCCTCCTCCCTCTTTATTCCAACCTCTCTATATCTCCTCTTCCTCTCTACCCCTCTATGCCCCCATCTGTCTCCATATCTCTTCCTGCACCTCTTCGCCCCTCATTCCATCCCACCTCACCTGCTATCCCAAACTCTCCCTCTCTCACACTTGCCTCGAGTTCAGACAAAATTCGTGTTGTCGACGTATTATTGCTACTTATAAATCATGTTTCGGAAACTTCATGAGCGGAGCGTGTTTTTTATATCCTAATTTGTTTTTATTTTAATTTATTCATTGAATAAATATTGCTTCTGGATATTCGAATTTCTTGAATTTTGAGATAGTGCCGTTTGGTAATCAATCCGGAGATTTTTAGTGAATGTTTATTTGCCATATCGCTTGGAGCCGTTAACCGGGACAATTTCTTTCTTGAATCAACATTGTTTCTTAAATTGAAAACCCACATTATTAGCATTTTGTCCTTATAAAAAATACAGCATGTTGTAAAAATTCCCTTAGTACTATCTAAGTAGAACTCAGAAACTTTGGTGAATTTCAAGAAAACGCTAGAGGAAGAAACGCAAATTAATAAACTGCAATAAAATTGCTCTCAGTAATTGTTATGTTCTACAAAGATGCACTGTATTACGTTGTTATATAAGATCACCTCGAAAGTTGTTTTCGGTCTAATTAACCAACACAGAACGAAAATTCTAATTTCTTATATTAGATAATTCTGATGTTTTTGCTTTCCGTTTTAAATTTTGCGGAACTTCTGAGGCGGTGATACGATACAATCGTCAAATGCCTGCGGGGTTTCTTTTTGCTAGTCATTGCAGTAGTTACTGTGCATTCATATAAAGGAACATTACACAAATACTCTGAAGCATTTATTTATTGCAATGAAATAATACAAGGGAGGTAATTAGGAATGCAATCAAACAAATATTTGTATTTGATGTACGGTTGATTGTCTCCCCTGTCTAAAGACAAGGATGATGAGCTCAACCTTCACAGATCATTTGAAGCTTTCAATAATGATCATTATGCTCAGCATATTGTAAAAAAAACATAACCTGTATGATAGAATATTTAATATAACAAGACACCGTTCGGTATGCTCGCTGTTGTCTCATTCGTCTATATTTGTATCGTAGCTCATTGATGTTGCCAATAAAACATTATAAAGTTGCAGCATTGACAAGACATTAAGTGGTGTTAAATCTGGAATGAATGCATTTAATTTGACACCAGCTATTTCAGAAATACCACAAAAAAGTGAGAAAAAATAAGAAAGCTTTTTAGCAATCTAGATATGGTTACTGTTTAATTACGATTAGCACACTGTTTATAGTAATGTTAGAATAGTTTTGTAGTTAAATTATATCGATATTTCGGCGTCTTATTTTACTGAAAACACTAACTGTAAAAATATCATTCCGATTTTCCGTCTAGTGCTGGTAATGTACTATATTTTATTCTGGCCTTTTGCGTCGGTGAAGACCAGAACTTAAATTACAATGAACATTGCTTAACAATTTGTATTTTATTGAAAGCAAGGAATAGTGGTACAACGATATACCGGTATATTGCGATACAGCGTCGGGCCGATACATACCGCGGTACATCATCCATGTACTGCGATATTTTCTTTAATAATTGAACAGTTAATCCATTGAAATAAATGAATGCATGAGCATTTTAGTGTTTTCTTAACCATCAATGACCGATTCATCCCTCTGAATAAAAATTATTGATTATTTTTAAATAAACCTGTATTAGTACAGTGTGTAAAAATGATAGTTTATCTATTGATACTGATAGGCCGTCTACTGATTACATTATATAAATGAACTACCATATACACGGTAATGGGTTAACACTTGACTAGACAGTAGCTTTAATTCTGTTATGTCTTTCATTACTTCACTGTATTGCAATACGTATTGCAATATAGGTCAACTGTATTGCAATATATCGCAATACGGGTTATGCCATATCGTTACACCCATTGCAATCCATATATTAAAGGTCAACTAAAATGTACTGTTACTATCTTCTTTTTTTCAGGCGTAGACTATTCCGTGGTCATAGGGGTGACGTATTCTATAGGCAGTGGATAATATTGTGCTAAGGTATCTGTAGGTGTACTCACAACTGAACCCTTTAAGGTAAGTGATTCAAATAGTAATCGTAGAAATTAACAATTAAATTATCAAGGATTTGAATTATGTGGTAGTGAATGTTGTTCTTGTGTTTTAGAAACTAGAGTGTATTTAGCCAGGATTTTATGCAGTCCTAAACACTAATATCTGTAGGTAGCGATATGATGAGTCATTGCTTATAAAAAGAAAATCCATTGCATTCAGAATTGTATGTAGGTTTGTTTGTTTGAGTTTTAAGCCCCTTTTCAACATTCATAGTCATATGAGGCGGGTAGTTCCCCTAACCATCGTTCCTGGGAAGAACCGGTACCAGACTCTCATCCTCCGTACTGTAAGCAACTGTCTACTTTATCACACAAAAACACATGGTCGGTTGCTGGGCTCAAACCTATGGCGGGTCAGTGAGAGGTTACAGTGATTTGAAGTTTAGACCACGGAGGCGGGTCCATAGATTAATACTTTTATGTACACTCTGGTAACACATTACATATTACTGGTTTTATTTAAAATATGGATTTGTGTCGTTCATATTAATACATTCTCATGGCTTATTTCATTATCTTGTTAAATATTGTGCTGAAATTATTGTTATAAT
Source organism: Lutraria lutraria (assembly GCA_964023205.1). Classification (NCBI taxonomy): domain Eukaryota; kingdom Metazoa; phylum Mollusca; class Bivalvia; order Venerida; family Mactridae; genus Lutraria; species Lutraria lutraria. The sequence goes on from OZ026848.1 coordinate 5,503,496, forward strand.
ATGGTATGTGGTTTGCAAGAAGAACAAATGTGTATGATAACTAAACAATCACTTCCTCATTGATATTTTTATGATGGAATATTTAAGTCTGTGTGTACTGATATCTAGGAAAGAAACGTTTAAGTGAGTCTACGACGGAACGTGATCTTGCATTAAACTCACATAAAACATGTCATACCGCGAATAAATTGTTTTTGATTATTCCACCATGGACAGTTAAAATCGCTACTGGGACCCGGTGCCACACTGTACACTATTTCAGTAAAAAGACAGACATTGATTTTGTCCGTATGATTATATCGACATGGTTGTGTGACTTCTCATTCTTGTTACAGACAGACATTGTTTTGTTCTACGTATATGTACATATGAAATATGACTATGGATATCATAAACAGCAAAACTATAGGATCTTTAAAAAAAAGCAGCATCTGCGAAATATAGTGATGGTGTACAGTCAAAAGTATTTTTATTTTCTATAGGCGAGATACACATATGCTGTATAATACAATGATATGATATATATTTTGTACAAAACTGGTTAAAATGATACTTTAAAGTTAGACCAGGATGTCGAGGTGATATTGACAACTCCAATGTTCATCTGGCTTCAGTGACATTTTTGTTTCAAACTCTCCATTTGACAGAAACAAGAAGACATTCAATGACATTACCATTATATAAATAACACATTTCTGAGAGGGCGTTATCAAAAAAAGTGTCAGCCCGAGAAAAATAATGTTGACTGAAGCAGCGCCGAGGTCAACATATTTTTTTCAAGGGCTGGCGATTTTTTGTAACGCCCTCTCAGAAATGTAAACACTGTCTTATTTACTTTGAGTTAGTTATGATGTCATGAAGTACTTTGTACCTACTCACGCGCCGGATTCAGACGCCTAAAAGTGGTAGGTAAACGAAATCGTGGATTAATTTAAGATATTTTCAAGTTGAATCTACAATTTAGAACATATTTTATCAAGAACAACTAGTCAAATAATTGGAAAATGTTTTGATTAAAGAAAATCTGTCTGAACTGTACACGCATCACATCTGCGCATGTGTTATTATAATGTGTTACAAAACATTAATGCCTTCTCAGGTATAGGCGACTTTACAATGGAAATGGGAGTGAGGTAAAATAAAAAAACAATAATAATACAACACCAAAGTCAACTTCACGTCTTTAGAAGCGTCTAACAATAATGCTTGATAAATCGAACAATTAAATTGTGGCATGTCCCTTAAATTATGAGTTATAAATTACTTTGTCACTTTTACCGCGGCTGTCCGATAAATCTGCAATTATTTCATTGTTTTATATTCCTGGGAAGGTCAGAAAATCAAATAAAGAGCAGATCATCGGATATAACATAATTCCTATAATACCATGTCTAAGACATATAATCTAAAGCAAATCTGACGGAGTGTTCCATGATAAATTGTGGACATGCCCTTTAATTGGATGCCTTGAGGGTGAATTGAGACTAACAACGTGTTAGTCGCGCAAGGCAATGAACCAGAAGGCTTTCTGCTATGAGCGTCATTTACAACATGGACTTATTCTCGATATATTGACTAAGTAATTACCAAGAATAATTGTGCTCAGACGTTTATCATTCATTGATTATATTAGAATTCTTAAGGATATTTGATCAATGAAAGATTCCAGTTTTGTTCTCGTCTCCAACTTTTGAAATTCTCAGGGATACTATTTCTCTGTCCCCACCCCAACTACCAAGCCAAGTACTGTGTCTAGAAAATTACAAAAAAAGCCGAGGCGTGCTTCGGTGCTTTACGTTGGGCACGATAAAGAACCAGGATTTTTTTTTTCGAAGAGTGGGGATATAAATGCCCGATTCTCCTGTATCTTATCTCCCCTCTCTCATGGGGCGGCTCTAAAATGTCCATAGCTGTCGAATGGGCCGTTCAACAACATATAGAATATATAAAAAATAATAACAAAGATTCGAATATCTCCTTAGTTATCATTTTTATTAATTTTTTACTTTGTATGGTAATGTCTAAATGTGTTTCAGTATGGCTTTTTCATAGGGTCTCGTCTAGAGGATGTAACCTTCACTATAAGTCACATTAACGTCAATATTTAGAGAGCAATGTACAGTCAAACCTCTCAACAGCGGCCCTCTCTTGAGCAACAACCTCCCCTTAACAACAGCGTGATTTTTCCCACTGCACGTATTAACTATCAATGTAACCTCTGTCGACCTCTGCAGGACAAAACCTCTCAACAAGAACATTATATTCGCAAACGGTATATCGCAATATATCGGCATACCGGTGTATCGTTGCACCCAGTAAGATACGAGGATTCGTATAATATCGTCCACAGTTGAAATGATTAAATGATGATATGTAATAAAAATATTTACGTTTGGTTCACATGGTAAGAAAAAATACTAGGTTGGTCGAAACACTTATCTGTTTCATTGTGATATATTTTAAACCCCTTTCGGAGAATACTGGGTACGATTCGTCCCCAATTATGGTCGTACTTTGGATTGTGTCATGAGTCGGTGTCAAAAAAATAGAGTCGATCGTATAACCGTGGTCACGACTTCATTCCCAGTTATAGCCCATAAATCCCGTTATCATTACACTCGGTGCAGATATCGGTAGTCGAAGCATAAAATTCAAATTCTATTTCGTGGATAATTAAAGTATTTTCTTGCGTGTTCGTTCTATCAATGCTATACTGGTAAAGGTTTTAGAGGCGTAAATAATTCCCACGATGTAAAATGAATTTAAAGTTAAAATAATGGTTATAATCGAGTTGAATGAACATATCGGACTAGTAAATTCACATTTTAGTATGAATCAAAGTACAACGAACTGACATACTCGTAACCATGGTACCATTCTTATAATTATTCAGCCATTTTTTCGAGGTAACGCCTTTTGTCATGTTACTACATGTTTGTTTTTATGTATTTGAAACTTCGTCAAACTGTATCGTGATGACACGACATGTTGTGTGTCACGCATGCATAAAACTTTCTTGTTTTGCCTGTGACGGTTACAGTTATCACCAATTAACAGAACATGCATAATTTATATTCATTACTTTGAACCGATTAAAACGTCGATTCGCATAAAAATGCTCTAAACTTCCTCGTATTAAAGTTCATTAGTTTATAATTAGCAGAGATGAAGGTCGCAAGGAATTCCGCAATGAAATCTGATTAGCAATTCATGGGCAACAACGCACAGATCAATCCAGGAACTTCGAATGAAAGAGACCATACATATAACATAGTACTTCTAATGTTATTGCTATTATCAGACGCTCGGTTAGCTCAGTGGTTAGAGGGTTGGTCTACTGATCAAGACATTGCGTGTTCGAACCCCGCACGAGGCTCACACTGTACGTGACGACTAAATATACTACATCCTGTGTTAGAATGACCCCTACGTGTCGTAGCTTGGCAGCACCTTGCTAATAGAATGTGGTTAGTACTGGTTAAAACCTAAATGAAATCCAGGAAAGCTGGTTAGGATAACTGCCAATCACAATATCACTGAAATAATGTTGAAATTGGCGTTTAACCCGATGAAATGAATAGATAAATCATTTTAGAATTGTAAGTATTGTAACAACACATATGCTGTTGTATTCTCGGAAACAGAGGCGGGGTTACAGTTACATTTGTCTGTCAATGCACTTTACAGTATATGAATATTGTAGTAAATGAAATTTTACCATAAACATTAAAAACAAAAATAATATTTCAATAAGGGGGTAGCATTAAAAGGAAATATCAATGGAGGTATAACACGATATATATTGTAAAAAGTTTCAACTACCTTGGCATCGTTCTGTCAAATGGTCGATCATGTATACACGCAAGTCGGTTACAAATACGGATGCTTTATTAACAGGACAAAGATAAACAAGAAACAACAAAACTATTTCTTTTTAAAACTCATGTTCTGGTAACCCTTGGCTTTAATTTATAATATTATCTGGCTTCCTTAAGAACACTTGAAGTTCTTTATTCAGATCGCGATCCTACGACTTCAGGGGTGTCAAGTAATCGTACACGATTTTCAAATTTTAATCGCACTTTAACGTGTATTCGAAGAATTAGTTCCCATTAAATCGTATAATTATTTTCACTCAGTCTGAGTAACGATCCTTTTTTGCCTGCTAAGAAGGAAATGCGTGTTTCTTTTCAAGAAAACAAACGCTAGATGATCGTCATAGTGTTAGAAAATGTTTGATAGAAAATATTCTTATACTATCTTCAAACTTTTTGGAGTCCGATACAAAAGTACAGGAATAACTTCAATGAATAAATCGTACCCCAGGGTTAAGTCAAACAGACATAAGCGTAATGCTGAAACATTTTGACGTCTTTGTTGCTGATTTCTTCAACTGGGGTGTAGATAGCTACCAACAGTCAGAGTCGTTTTAGCAACTTTCCAGCTATAAAGGGGAGGAAGGCCCCAGATACACACTTCGGTAGAACAAGAAAACACAATTAAATATTACATGTATTTAAATATACGAAATATAGTCAACGAAACATTGTAAATTGGGTTTTTGCTGGGCATGATGTTCGGTGTCTCGGAGTCAAAATGATCATTAAAATCTATTGTGAGATACCATTATCCCATTAATACGGTATGAATTCAATTCCTTGTAGTATTTAAAACATGAATAATTATTGTTCGAGATTTCTAAAACTGGATTTTGATCGTTTCTAGTCCAGTGTGATTGCGATGTTTACTGGCAGATGTCCCAGTTTTAGATCAGGTGCAAAAAAGTCGACATAAATAGAGGAGTTGAATAAACAAGACATCAAAACGTTTTATGTCAATAACGTTTTGATAAATTGAATCTTACGGTCTGAGGACTTTTGCCATTGAACAAAAATAGACTATAATGTGACTATTAACCAATAAGGACACGAAAAACATATTCTTTGTTTGGTCACCCAATCGATCCAATTTTTTTGACACTGATCACATAAGGCCGATTTGTTTGATCAAAGAGGCAGAGCTCTTCCGAACGGTTCGATTAGTCATCTTCTAATTTTAGAAGCTCTTCTACCTATTCCGCCCGATAGCTAGAAGATTAGTTACGAGACCAAACAGCATGACAATACCGTTTGAAAACATTTCTTTTGTTTAATCTTAAACGATGTTCATTGTCTTCAAATAGCATGTCATTTACTATCAACGATGAAATACGACAGTTCATAAACCACAGATTGCGTTCGATTGAGTTTCTCTTCTAAGCTAATCTAGCCGGCGTATTCTCTTCTTACGAGAGTCCAATCGAACCGGCATGTAGTTTGTGCTTGTCTGTTTTTTAACGGCCCATTCGACAGCGTTGGTCATTTCAGAGCCATCCCAGAGAGGGAGGGTGGATGGAGTTGATAACGGTGAACCTGGCATTTAAATCCCTACTTTTTACTGATTCTAATATTAGCACAAACCAGACTTCATGGCTTATAACCTACCACTCCTAACAACACAGTCCACAAAACAGTATGCACTCTCACACCGGAAGTGACGTAGTCACGCACAGAACAAATAAACAGAAATCACAAACACTGAAAATGCGATTTCCCCGGGGTAAGAATTATAGCCAAACACGAGTTTTCCGTCGTAATTCATACTCTGCAGGATAATTTATTATGTTCTCTCCTTTACTGACAAATGATGGATTTTCTAAAATGTCTGTATATAGATTTCTTGCCAAACGTTTCAGATTGTCAACGATGGGATGTGATCTTGTATAAAATTACCATAAAACTACGCGATACGAGCATGAATTCTCCCTGACTGTTCAAATTGCAACCAAGTCTTGTTTATATGTATAGTAAAATGTCGCTGCAAATTAGATACATATTGTCTACGCTTACGCTTGTGATCGATGTTGCAAGTTTAAACCTAGCAAGTTATAGCGAGTTAATATCATGTTCGCTTTATATAAATTGATATATATTTAAAATTATAACATCATTATTTCTTATAATTATAAACATTACATGTAGTTAAGTTTAATTGTCGGATGTTTGTCTTTTCACAAGACGTTCTCTTGTCGTATTATACGACTGACTGACTGACTGACTGATGCATTAGGGACCTCTGTGATCAAGTGTTTATGGTCTCTGACTAGAAATCACTAGCCCCGAAACGCCGTTACTTTCAATTCCACTCTGTACATATTTTCACATTATGGGGAAGCTGTCCAGTTACTAGTAGTTCTAGGAAGGTCGCACCAAGGAGCACCCATGGAGTCTTACTCTAGCTTTGAACCTGGAATGTGGCCAAACAACTACTGTGACAGTTATTGGTACGGCCTTCACTCAGAACAAAGCCCAGAACCTCCCAAATCACAGAAACACAAACCCACGAAAATGGCTAAAACATATCTCCCAGATTTACTAGAACATAAGCCCACCAACCCAACGTCCACTAACATTTTCCCAAACCAATGTTAACAACTTCTGCTGATAAATAGCAAAAGGTTAAACATACTACAGCGATGTATCCAGTTGTTGAATTTAAATCGTTATATGTTAAATCTGGCCCTGGTATCGGGAAACCAGCTGAAATCAAAGGGACCAATCTTTATTGTCGAATTACTAAACATCTTGGAAGATAACAACAATTAAATTAAAATAAAATCAGGAAAGGTAACGGTAGTGTGTCACTGTATATCTGTATTTAGTTATTTTCTGCGTATCTAACTGAAATATTTGTCATTTTCTCTGAATAATTTCACTGATTATTGGGCCCAAGCAGTTCTTGGAGTTGTTTTTGCCAATATTACCTGAACTGTAATGCATTGACTGCTCATACATGACAGACAAGTAATTCCCGATGCTACAATATCATTCTAGACACGAAAGCAGGCGGGATGCCATGGAGCAGGAATGTGTTGGGGGCTAGGTCTGTATCACAATCCACAACTCCTGGTTATCTTTTAAATAAATTTATATGCTCTTCATATGGTCTTCCCAACAATATGTAACACCAATCGACAGATAATAAAAACAACAGCTCCTCTGGAAGTGTCACAATAAATTTCACCTTAACACACCTGCTAGACTACCAATTCTAAACGTCAAGCAGCCTATACTAATATTCTTATTTTATACCACGTCCTCATACAACAAAAACAACTTTAAAAACAGAATATTACATAAACTGATGCAAACAACTACATAGTGTACTGCATGTACCCAGCAAAACATTCCTAAACGTTTGTGTTCTTTGATCTGTGGCGTTTTTCGTCTCCTTCTTGTTGGTGTTTGATGGATTAGGGCGTACAGATTACTTGGGAAAGCATTTATCATCGTCTTCTTTGGAACTTGATATTGCATTAAAAATACATAAAACGTAACAACAAAAAGATCACCGGTTTCAATAATTCGATCGAACAAAGATTAAATTCATATAGAGACGAAATGTCATACTGTCAATTGTTTCGTCAAAATCGATTCCTGTGTCTCATGCTATCCATCATTATGTTTCATAAACAATTGTCCAATACATCGACGTATGAGGTGTTGAAATATTTTGCTGATATATTTGTTGTATTTCGTCTATATTTTTAAATGTTTTGATTGTTTGCATCTTGCTAGAATCTAATACCCTGGATATTGGCGCAGCTTTGCCGTAAACTTAAAGCAAGTATATCGATAAAACCACGTTTACATAACAAAACCATCACATAAACATAATAATTTGAACAAAATGGCGATCCTTATAGAATGGAAGATTATTACTGTTTGGTAGTGTTGTAAGAATACAAATTAATAATACTTCGACCAGAAAGCATACCGATTAGTTACATTCGGTTGGCCAAACATTTACCATGTCACCATCTTCAAGGATATGGACATGGTTATGAATGTATTAAAGTACATGAACTCAAGTGGGAATTGACCTCAATTTTCCAAATATTGTCACAATAAACGACTCCCTGGTCTCTTAAGAATTCAAACAAACAATCATAATTTTGCATTGTCATGACTAAATGCATTTGTACTCTCTAGTGGTTCGTTTAATCTAGTCTCTGTATTTTTTTACTATTATTGTGAAGTCATAATTGCGTCGTTCCATATGTCTTTCAAGAAAGTAATTATTGCTTTTTACATTTAGTTCTACAAACTATGTATGTTTTGCATGATACGGAATTTCTTTCGCTAAAAAATCTTTTCAACAAAGTCCGAGTTGATCCATTTCTGTTTACTGCTTGTTCACTTACTTTAGATTTTGTAATAATGATTTATCAGGCAATAGACTTGCACTGCAACATGGACCGAGAACTTGTTTAACAATTGCATGGCGGTGTAGAAAAAAATAGTACTCAGGTCCGCATCAAAGTTCATGCGCTCCGAGTGAGTGACCAAAAACTACTCCGTTGTCAAAATAACAAATTGTTGTTACTGCTGTCTGCTGCAATATTAACAAGATAAATACATACAATGTCAACGCAAAAATCTAAATTATTCTCACCATGTCGCTTTATGTTGTTCTAATCAGGCGAAGTCGAGCAGAACAAAACAGGCGAAGTCGAGCAGAACAAAACAACCACAACCGGAGAATGAGTTCGAATTAACCGAGTTCCAAACAATGAAAGTCAATTTCATGTACATTCAATGAATATATATTTGGAACGGTCGAACTCCTCACACCGGTTACGTCACGCTTTGCTATTATAATGTACTGATCAAGGGAGGTAACCGCTGTGGGGAGTTTGTGGAACGGTCTGCATGAAAAATAAAAAAAGCCTCTTAATAACTTAGTTTTCAGTGTTTTAAAATCACCATGCTCCTCTATGATTGTTCAGTCATATGCTCTTCTAAAACCGCGCTATACTTTGACCCAGACGCACCAAATTCATCTTATGTCAACGTAATTGTATATGCCACAAGTAAAAGTCGGAAGGAATATGTGCTCCCACTCTAAATGCGTTAGTTACAATAGACTGTAAGTCGTATCGAATCTATTTTGCGTCGTTAAATTTAATAAACGGTTCACTGTCAGCTTGTTACAGAACGGCTGTTGTATGTTCCAAAATAATAGAATGTAAAAACAAATGCAATTCCCAGGATATACTGTAAGCAATGAATTTCAGCTTTTCCTCCAGAACCGTTATTTGATGCAAGTATTGTTATTGTTGATATTTGTTGGATTATTTACGGTTTGAACTGGATAGAATTGACGTTAGCAACACTGTAAAAAGCAACAGCAGCAAGTAGGTTTATACTTAAGCTATGTATCAATTATTTTCATGTCTGTTTGTTCTTGTGCGCCCCTGGTGTTTTATTTTTAAATCTGCTTAAGTGTTATGAAAAGAAAACCTGTAAAATGCAAGCATTTCCAGCAGCGGATGTCAGTCATAGACTGGCATACAAAAGTAAATTACATATCAGACCGCTTTCTGTTCATAATTATACGATGTTTTATGACATTTTCTGAGCAAGAGTATGGTAAATGAATGTTTTGCTCAGCATATAGCCAAATAAAAAACAGATTAATTATTTATTCACAAAGACTTCTGAAGGATGTCGTGCAAGACGTTATTGTTTTCTCCTTTGTCAAAATGGCGATAAGCCCTTCTTGCGCTAATCCTTTCAATTCAACAAAGACAATCAACGATTTAGTAATTAGCCCGATCTTTGTGCCACACATGTCACGTCCATGATAGATTTACATGCAAGTTTTCTTTCGCCATATCTCTTTGTACTGTTGGTGAAATGATTTTTTGTTCAAGAACAAATCGTTTAATGACATCGACATTAGTCGTGCATTTCGAGAAGCATGTAATTCTAAAGATGCTTGACTTTTGTAAAATACGTAGTTCATATGTTCATTAGTATGTACGGAAACGCTCAAAACCGTCCAGAAATTACTGTTGGTTTTCAGTGACTTGATCACTCATTAACCCCCCCCCCCCCTCCACCCGTCCCATTCTGTAGCAGTTTGACTTTTTTGTTGTTCTTAGTTAAGTTTTTGTTTAAAGCATCCAACGACAGCAAGAATAAAAACAAAATGCTAATTTATATATCCATTGTTTACAAATTTGGTCAGCGTAACCGAAAAACAAACATTTTTGCCACTTCCACCCTTACACCATTATTATCAAAGCCCAGGTACTTCTGAAAATCATCAATAACCCAGAGCCCGCGAGTTCATATTCTACAAACATAACTATACTTTGAAGTCAATAATGTTAACTCTTAGTATAATATACATGTATTGACGAAAAGAAACTTAATTGGTCATGTTGAAATCCATTGAAATACTGAAACTATAGCAAGTAATTCAACCTAGATTGTGTCATTTAACTGCGTAATTACAAATTGGTGATACGTTTTCGTTAGTTCCTTTGTTAAGAAAGGAAAAGGAAAATAAAACCAGTTTCTCCTAGCATGTGTTGTATTGTTTACTAATTGCATAACAGTCTGACATAATGTGGAATGTAAGGCTGTTTTAAACGCTAAAAGAGGAGAATTTCGGCATTTGATGCCAAAACAAACCTTAAAAAGAATTCCCTAACAGTTTCCTAGGTTCCGTGTATTTGCATTCACAACCATTTAGCAGATGCATGGTCATGGCGTAAAAAGAATCAAATATTTCTGGTTACTCGACCTACTCTATCCCCCCCCCCCCCCCCCGACACTAGACTTTTTATTAGTAACGAGCAACAGTACACCCACTTGCTCACTGTTTTACCTTTTCTTACGCTTTCTTAAGCAAGAAATGCCCTGTCCTTCGTTAAGCATTTGATGTAAAGATCAGCTTATTTCGTACTAAAATTAAAGCAAGCTACGTGGACATCTTTTTTCAAATGTCATTGATCTATTTGCATTACGTATCCATCTTGGGTTAATATCTGTTTTTACTTCATATTTGAAGTCTACAAAACTATATCTAACTAGAAATGCTAAAAAATATATAAGTCTAGTTAATTCAGTTCTTATAGAGTTATATAAGACTCAAATGATTTTCAACAAATACCATCTATGTACATGTAATTTATCAAAAATGCTTGTTAAAATTTCTATTCATAGATGCTAATCAAAATTTGCAGGTCGCTTTCAATATATATTATTTGCTTAAAACATGCATGAGTATGATTCTTATCGCATAAAATCAATTATTCTGACAATAATAGAAATGTCAGATATAGCTTTATACATTTTAAAGACTACATAAATCGGCATGGTCTTCAAGTCCAATCTTTTGGATATGTTCATGCGTTCGTCATTTCCGAAATAAGAGCACTTGCAAACAAAAAGTAGCAATCGGTTATCAGCAATTAGCTAACTGCGCAGTGCAACAATATCAATTGTTTTCAAATGATAAGCATTATATTTGTACGATGCGCAAAAAGCTGTATAGTTAATGGGTTTCAAAACCATGGTTTTATTCTTGCAGAAACTTTAATGATAATAAATATGTGTTCTCTCGTTAAATAAATTATTTGCTTCGCGTAATCTTGAGTAATAAAACACAGTTTTACATTGTAAATTAACTTATTTTGTACACCACTAAATCTCAATTAAGCGGGTGTTGTATATTGAAATAATATTGTTATAACTCACTAGATCTAGATGCAAGATAAAGAAATGGTTGTAAAGTAGGTTACATTGGTAAGCGCTTATGCTTTTGTTTGTTTTACTCACATTTCCAATAGAACGATTCATTGCTACGATTTGCAATGTAGTGTAGTTTGGGGCCTCATATTTGTAAACTAGATATCATGAAAAAATAATAATGAAATCCATTAAATTCTTTAAATACAATAACACATACTAGTAACAACATCAGCAACACAAATAACACCATCAATGATAATGATAAAAATACTAAACGATAATAACAGTAATATTAATAATGATAAAAATAACAACAACGTAGACAATAATACTATCAACCATTTCAATAAAAACAACAATAAAAATGATAACAACAATAACTAATAAACATTAGTAACATAAATAACAACAACATAAACATGCATAAACACGATAACACAATTCCTTCGATGTCAAAACAGCGACGAAATTTCAATTCAGTTCCGAAACATTTAGACAAATTCTTTAGTTTCGCAACTACGACATTCACGTATTTATCAAGGCTAATAGATTTCAAATTGGTTAATTTCAAATTTGTCACTTTGATGGTAGACATCTAACGTATTGTCTTCCTCCTCGGCAGATATGTTACATTCTGTACCGATCTCGTTACACTGTCTGTTAGCGAAATAAATCTAAATCTGGATAAATTGTACGAATACAAACCAAAGCTGTTGTGAACAGTTCACATCTTGAATTATTGCAAATACGTATATACGAACAAAGGGGTTTGTCACGAAAAATAAATTTAAAAAAAATTATATTTTTCATGTAACCTATATATATATACATCTTGCACTATACTATATATGAGTTAAATATTTTGTACTGCATTGCAATAACATGGAAGATTATAACACGCGTTGGAAAATTCAAATCGTCGAAGTTCTTTCCCTTCTATATACATGTATAAATGGATTACATGAAAAAAAATTGTTTGTATTTTTTTTTCGTGACAAACCCCTTTGGAAGAAACTGTATGACATAATTATCAGTTAAGGTACATGAAAGAAATAATAGTTTCCGATCATTAAGTCTAATTGCACAATTGTTTTATCGCATTTGTCAATCAATTTGTATGAAATTAGTGAGCTCGATTTTTGTTTAAATTACTTATTCGATCATTTCTAAACAAAGGCGCCTTATAGTTACTCATAAGATACTACGAAAGTCATTCTTATCTTCGTCATTATTATATCCATACAAGTATCAGGTGACTCTTAAACCCGGTCCCCCGCCCCCATCCCGATATGTTAGTAAGGAACGGCTGAATTATTGTATGTTATTGCGTATATGTTTTCATTATCATAATATCAATCTATCTATGGCTTCCGTTCATGACCGTGGAAATACATAAATCAACGAATCACGTGATAGGGTTCTTAATTGCTTTTTGCAATTTTAACGATACGATCTGTATTGTAAATAGGTAATTCACTACTAGTCGAAACCTCATTTATTATACCGGTCCATATTGTCAGGACTTGATCAAACTTCATATCCATTTAAGTGGTTATATTCAGAGGACAATTTAAAGGTATTTATGCTTTAAACATACCGATAAGGCTTAACTTTAATACGTGCAAGTATGAGTCATGTTGAACAAACAAACATACACTATTACCGGAGACACAGATCTCTGCTGTTACCAAGCTAAGGCCAATACGTTATTATTTCATACACTTACATAAATTATATTAAAAATAACAAGAAGACGAATACTAAGTAAACTAAAGTACTGCTACTGAATAACATATATAATCACAGCAAAACCTCATTTTTGTTGTTCGGTACAAACAATAAAGTTATTACCATTTTTCAACAGTCGCTCTGTTTTCATTTCTTTCTGCATACCGAACAGCTTCCATTAACCTAACTTCCGACTAAGAATATTGTTCCAATATTTCAATTCAATGGCTAAACACAAATTCCAATATTACGTGCATATAAGTCAAAATCATACTGTGGCTATGCAATATCATAAACGAGCAATATAAATCAGTCGTAACAAGAAAAAATAAAAACGTTATAGGTAGACGAATTACAAGGAACGTATTGGTTTATGTATTTTGTATGAAGTTCCTTTTTTCATAAAGGATATTGTCTGTATATTTTATTCAATCATCCATTAAGGAGAGTATAAAATATGTACATGGTATGTGTAATACACATTATATAATGACAATCATGAGTATTTGACAAATGAATAAATTCATGTATATAGTTCACAAGCACATGGTTATATCATACCCTAAATCAATAAAAAAGAATCAACCCTAAATGTTAACAAATTCACCATAATCTGCTATGATACAGCCACATTGAACTTCAAATAGCATTTCAGATATTATGCCACACAACATCTTATCTATATCAAAATCACTGAGCAATGCCTGCATGACTTACTTCCCTATGTTAATGTTAACAAATTAACCATAAATCTGAGCACTATCATACAAGCACATTGAACTTCAAAAAGCCACACAACAACTTATCTAGGCAATGCCATCATGATTTACTTACCTGTTAACTATTAATAGATTTAGTCATTACCGTTAATCAATTAAATGGCCAGGATTAGCCAAACTAGTAATAGACACTACACTATATAGAGTATGGGCTACCTGTACCCTAGGTCCCCCCCTAGCGGGATTTTATGACACATATATCATTATAAAGCTTAATATATCCCGCATCGAATGTCACTTGTTGGACGAAATATAGGTGCTGATTAAGCCTACAGTATGCGATTGATTATCTCCCCCTGATTTCGAAATTTTTTTTTTTTAAATTTTTGTATACAAGAGATATGGAGTCCAAAATGACCAAGTTCTCAACCCACATTGCTTAAGATTATTATATTTTATATTAATATACATATTCGAAAAGGAAAAAATAACTCTGAACTAAAAATAACAAGAATTGTGTCCCTTTTAACTGTAAAAAAGGGTAAAAACTATTTTTTCAGTTATTCATGTATATAGGGCAACAATTTGCAGAAAGCACTGGATATATTTAGATAATATCTGAAACAAATGGACCAAGATTGCCCTAGATCGCTTACCTGAGAACAAAGACAATTTAATTAATGACCAGGTAAAATAGTTTTCATCTCATATCAGGGCCCATAACTGCATGTACCAATTAAATTTCGCCCATAATCAATCTCATCAAAGACCTTTATTAGGATTGGTGAAGACACCGGACATTCATCGACTCTAAAAGCTCACCTGATCAATCAGGTAAGCTAACAAAAAAACAAATTCTTAACACTTTAATTATTTTTGGCTACTTTGAAATACATGTTATATGTAATGCATCCACCAACTATTTCAAATTACTGCACATAATAATGCTTTGTTATTTGTCGGTTGATTCTAGGCTACGATTCGTTTAAACATATTTTTCCTGTCTATGATACATTGCACATATAGGTAATTGTACACAAATTTACATCAATTTTGGAAAGGATTGGAATGGAAGACAGAACTTCTAATTAAATTATTTTCCTTGGATAGACTTCCAGTTAAATTTCAAGAACAATTCAACAATTTAACTATTGGTATGACTATGTATAAAATAGATTAAAGATTAAATCATACAGAGATAGGGATACGGGTCTTGTGATCAAAAAGTAAATATAAATCAGAAAACAAAAAGAAAAAAACTTAGACAGTAACACAATGGGAAAATAATATTACTGTATAAATCAAGAGAGAGAAAGGGTATGTGTAGAAATGAAGAAGGAGGCTTCTCAAGCATTATACTGCATGGTACTTTTCATGTGAATCTATTGCTGTCACGCATACAGACTTGAACCTGATTAAAGATTAGTGTATTTTCTTGATCTGAGAGGCTTGTATAGGCTACGATTGAAAGAACACTATAGCTTGATTTCTTACCGTAAATAGATTTTGTCGTTTGCAAAATATTAACAAAAGTAGGGTCAACAACGGACCTCCATACCTCACATTTGAAGTGATTTTCATTGAAATAATCAGTAGTTCAGGAAGTTCGAAAATTTCAAAATATCATGACAATATTCACTGCAATAGTTGATGCAGGATAATAAATGACCATCATGACAATATTCATAATACATCTACTAAGGCAATATTCGCTCAATGATACTGGTGATCATGAAACCATTTATCAGTGTGTCATTGACGGTCAAGCGATAGGCAACGATTTTTCACACGTCACAATGGCCAGTTACAAATATAACTAATTTTGTTTTCTTTCTGTTCTGTCAATTTTCAACATTGTTATAGTTTCAAGTAGGTAGTTCACATAACTAACAGTGAAATACGAAACATGTACATGTGATTAGATTTAAACCAATATCACTGAGTGGTCATTTTATTAAAATCCCACAATGTCAACATGTATTAATGCTAAACACGAAAATGATAACTGCATGATTTAAGGTAGAGATGGCAAACAGCAAGGAAAATTGTAGTCTATCTGATGGTTATGCAGGGATTGGCTTAGAGGGAGACTAGGATGAGATAGTCTCCCTGATATCTGGGACCATTATTCATGCGTGTATAATGGTCCCAGCTAACATTTTGCCCGTTATTATGGAAGCCCTAAAAATTGAGTTGGATTTCGGAGTTTTAAAGTCTTTTCAGCTGTTCAAAGTAAAAGTTGTCGTTTATAAGAGAGAAAGTGGATAAACATTGCATGTACAATGTACGTATTTTTCAAAAGACAATGGCAAAAATCATGAAAACATGGCCTGAAACTTGATCAATAAACCACGTCCTGTTTCAATTCTTAAAGGATGAGAAGAAAGCCTAAATCTTGTCATGGCTATGAGCAATTTTTTTTTAACATTTACATTAACTAGATACATGCTGTTGTCAAAATTTGCAGAAATCCTAAAAACCCTGGAATAAGATGACGTTTGTACTCGATTATTCCATTCTTGCATGACAATGTCTTCAACTTTTTGTTTTAACAATAACAGAAATAGGTTAGCATTACATACACCCTGTGAGTACAACGCTTCAGAGAATACTATTTATTTAATGTATCTTTAACATTATATGCCCAATTAGTGATGTACGGTTTCTTTTCAATATCTTTAAACATGATTTGGTATACATGTATTATGTTTATCTGTTTCCTTTCGCTTTTATTAGTAACTTTCAACCAAAAGTTTATATCTTGCATAATTCTTAGTGAGAAGATCTAATCGACCTAATTCTCCGTGTATAAAATATACACATTTTTTTGTGCTACTTTTTACTCATAATAAAGATTTTCAATACTAAGTGTGAAATTTTTCAATTGCTAATCGAACAATTCTAAAGAGTGCCTTATTGTTATGTTATGAAATCTACACAGACATTTTCTTAATGTAAAGATAGATTTTTGAGCTTGGTCAGCTAAAGTTTTATGCGTTTCTGCAAAGGACCCTCCAGATGAAAACACTATTCCAAGATACATAAATTTGTTAACGATTTCCTATTCACAACCTTGGTAACTGTTGGCAAACGCCCTCCTTTTCTGAATATATTAACTATCTTTGTTAACAGTAAATTTCCAACGGTCACAGTTTACATCCAATATGTTAAGATTACTTTGTAGTTCTGATGACTTAGCAAATACCACGATGACCTCGGCTTACATTAATAAAACCTGTAAATCAATGCCTTTTGCTCCGTTTAAAAGTTGGTCATCCATATCATTAAGGTACATGGAAAATAGAAAAGGCGACAAGCGTTCCCCCAGTCTTAGTCCAAGATGACCATAGAATAATTCGCCGAACTCATTATTAAATTTTACTATGGTTGTAATTTGATAATACATCCATGGACTTAATGACCTTATATAACCTTCCTCTTTGCCCTGAATTATAAAGTGTATATCATATATTTCGGCAAACCAAATAATCGAAAGCTTTAGAACAATCGCTAAAAGTGCATTATTAATAATTAAATCTAATCAATCTATGCAGTACAAATATGTGGCCAATCGTAGCCATTACGACCCTAAAACCTGCTTGTGATTCCATGAGAGTATATGGTAGTGCTATTCAGAATGAAACATTAACATGCAAGTGTTTGCTTCTGCGCATATCTATGTCGTTGACTATAAGTCCTAATTACAAACAAATGTAATATTAGACTGTTGATAAAGAACTTATAACATTCCGACAAATTTAGTAACTGTTCAGTTTATCATGATCCTTTCGATATTTCCGCTGTGTCTTGGTGATATATATAATATCCCATTTCCGGGGGGGGGGGTATAAAGCAGACACAGGCACAGTAGTATTTTGCTTTCAAACAAACAATTTTGTACATAAAATATATTGTTGTAATAAGTATGTGCGAATTTACTTTGTCATTTGTCATAAAACCATTTATTTATCAAACAATGGTGTTTTTATATTTTGGGATCAATTTACCCCATCCACTTTCTAGCTATACTAAAGTAATACCATGAGTGTATTGAATAGCAAATGAATAGATAAACAATTTACAAATATTTATTAGTCATTTAAAACCCTTTCAAATAAAAATGAAAGAACAAATGATACTCATTTGCCATATAAGGTCATATTTTAACAAATTTAAGCCCATTTTTTTGAATTCTCATTAATATTCACGAATATGCAAATGAGCAAACCAATAACAAACTATGCCTGGGATATAATAATTATATTGATCATATTTTAAAGCTATTTTGTATGTTTTATAACTGAAATAAACGACATTTTTGCGTATTTATTACGACAAAGCTAAATCTGAGAAATATTGCTGGTTGCCATGGAAACAACCCGGTCGTTTGCTTATCCAGCATCCCTTAATCGTCCAACAACCGGAATTTGTTAACATATACCCTAAGCTTCAAAAATATATAGGTGTACAAAAATCCCGCTAGGGGGGGAGGGTTTCGATTATGGGCCCTTGGCCTAATATACTCGTAAACAGCTATAATAAACTAATACTTATAAGTATAATTCGTCTAGAAAAATCTAAACAATCCTCTCCCTCGGATTACTACAATGATTACTATCAGTACACACAATTCAAAGAAGGGTGGCATTATAATTCTCGTGCTGTATATGCTAATTTAGTCTGGTTCCTAGCTTCTATTGTAAACGAATTCATGGACGATGCGATGATAACTGTGGGTCAACCAGATATTTAAAAAGTGGTTCATCGGGTAATTTTAATCGATTAATTAAATGCTTATAACGTGTATCTTTTTCTTCGTGTATGATATATTACATTTTGCATAAGTTGAGTATTCGAAGAGGCAGGTAATGTAGACTATATAATATTATGCTAATTGCTGAACTACTTTTGGTGATCAGATGGGAAACATTAATCAAAGTACTGAAAGCACATGGAATGGAAACAACTGTAACAACTGTATAACGAGTGTAGAAAAGCATTTGTAGTACTTAAGTCTGCCTCAAAATTCATGCACGAACTATCGTTCGTTTTCCAAAATTCACTCCACAAAGAAATTTAACTTTTTACTACTTTGTAGTTCCGAACAACAGCAGAACCTTCAGAGCTTTGATTTTGTTTACAGTTATGTATAATACGTTAGCTATCCGTAGACACCAATTGTTAGAAAATTTAGTGATTTTAGTGATACCGTCATTTTGGAAGTTGTAACCCTTGTATATGTATGTACTTGTATATGATATAATAAACGTGTGTTGGTCCGTGTTGCCATTTTACAATACTAGTATCACTGCAACGTGATAGCCCCCAATGTTCTCGTCCGTAGTACAAATTCATAAAACTTTCATTTGATAACTTCCTCGATAAAACATCGATAAAACTGCCACTGGACCGAAAAAGGCAAGACTTAGAATAGTGTTAATTTCATAATTAAGTTTTGATGTAAAATCAAAGTACTGAAAGTACTCATGGAAACCGGTCCTTAACTTACATACACTTGCACTTATTTGTAGTGTTAAACCAACTTTGTGCTGGCACTAAATAAACAATTTAAGTTTTGCTGAAGTTAGACTTCTTTTTTACAAAATATATAGACTTGCACTGCAATATGAAACGGGATCTAGCTTAACAACTGTATGGTGGATGCAGACAAAAGTTGTACTTGGAACCGCATAAAAATTCATGCACGAGTAACGGCTATGGAAAATTAAACTATTGTTCATTTTTTATGAAAGCATTCTGAAAGTTGTATATATGATAAGTTGGTCTTAATGTTGAATTTTGCTCTAAAAGATGATTAATGGTGCAAGTATGAATTCGGTAAAAGGGATCTAAATATAGATCAGGTTAGATATTGTTACTACGACAACCTCTCAAGAACCTCTCTTGAACAACAACCTCCATGTAACAACAGCATGATTTGTTACCAATCCGTGATATAACTAATATTTTAACCTCTCTAGACCTACTCCAAAAGGGTGTTGTTTTGGAGAGACTATACCGTTAGTTTGATGACATCATCACGTGTCAATGTCAGTCTTTCTTACATTACGTGATATGATATCTCCCTGTGGGTAACTTTTTTATCACAGAAAAATGAGTAGCATCTGTATGATAAGATCTCGTATTGTCTTTTTTCATGATCAGAGAAACCATTGTTGACACCTTCGAATTATGCGTACATGATCTATTTCCGTATAAAGCCTTAACATTTTTTTCTGGTAAATGCGTATTAAAATTGGATGGGTAGGTTGGAATGGGAGTTGTTTGTGGCTTTCAAAAGCGTGCAGAAAAGTGAAAAGTGAGAATCTTTGGCCCAATAGAATAGAGTCTAGTGTCACGGGGGGGGGGGGGAATGGCAAGGTCGAGTTTCCAGAAACAAACAATGTTTTTTCCTGAGACGAAACCCTTAGAACAAACAACATCGCCGTCAAAAGAGCTAACTTTTTTCTATATAAATAAAGTTATAATTAAGTTATATAAAAATGTTGGGCCGTTGGGCTACTAAATCTAAAATCAAACATTCATCTATACGGTTAAAAGACGCGGAGTTGTTCATAAGCTGTTGTGTTAAAGATCAGTCACTACTTATTTATATCCAATAATCATACAATTAAGATACGTGACACTTTATATATGGATGATTTATTAGCTGTCTAGCCGTGTTTAACAGTTCTTGAGATATACGACCCTTTTATATTTTGAATAATTTAACTGTATGTCCATTTTAAATAGTAATTGAGGTATACGACCCTTTATATTATACATTGACCCCATTACGTATGTCCTCCAAAGGTCAATGCCGTGAACCACGTGATAGAAACATTCGTTTTTGTTAATGGTTGCTAAATCTATATTCTTAATATATAATAATTTTAATCAATTATATTGATATAAATAACTACAATTAATTGTAGTCATTAAATAGCTATCATGTACACGAAATGATTAAAACATTTACTGATATGGTGAATTTTAGTGAAAACATTTGATATGTTACACATCGAGGGTTCAACGCAACAGTGGCGTAACTCATATTTGAATAAGAACAAGATACGACAGTGTTGCGCTGAGGCCTCGACATGTGTGATTATAGACTATATAATTTTATTTTATGTGTAAGGTTGCATGTACCAGAATTGGCTCAAAGTTAACTACAGTATTTATTTATCAAATTCACTACCAACAACACTATATATACTATTAATCTCAGGGCAATAATTCGACATCTGACAACTGTGAAGCAGAGAAATTATCGGGATTCATTTCCATAAATCGATTCACGTTAAGGGAAGCTTTACCTTCTCTCTGATACTTTTCTGTACTAAGGATTTTCAATTTATTTTTATCTCAAAGACTTCAATGAATTCCCCCTGCAATTTTCAATAATACAATAGTCAGTTTATCCTAATACAGTTTACCATGAAGACATACGTTTCAGCAGTTAATATATATCTTAATAAGAATCAATGATTGAGATATGATAATTTAGCAAAATGGATAAATCAACTGATTATAAGATATATTGCTTAATTACAGTTTGCAATTTGATCGATAAAATCTGTGAAATGAATATATGACTCTAAGTTAGGTGAAGTAGCATTGCTTACTGTGAGACAGTGGAACCTCTTAATCCGAACGTTTACGGACCAAATAATTTATTCAATTTAGAGAGGCTTCTGTCAAGGAGAGTTTCTCATAGTAGAGGGGTTTTCGCCTTACAGATGCTTTCGTTTACGAGGTTTTCGGATGAATAATGGTTTTCAGATTAGAGAGGTTTTGGTGGAAGAGAGAAGTTTTCGGGTTTTAATTGCTTACGTAATGGAGAGGTTTTGGTTATATGAGGTTTTCGGACAAGAGATGTTTTCGAAAAGAGATTTTTTCGGATAAGAGGGATTTTCGGATGAGAAGGGGGTTTCGAATAAGAGAGGTTTTCGGAAAAGAAAGGTTTTCGGACAAAAAGGTTTTCGAATGAGAGAGGTTTTCGAATAAGAGATGTTTTCGGACAAGGGAGGTTTTCGGATTAGTATGACTTTCGGAAAAGAAAAGAGAGGTTTTCGGATAAGGTTGTTTTCGTATAAGAGAGGTTTTAACTACATTTATAAGTGTGTGGCTTTTTAATTGAATTACATTCATTGCTATTATTTTACATCATTAAAACGCAATATCAAGAAGATAACTAGAAAATGGGTTATTTTGCTTTAAACTTGTTTATGAGAAACAATTTCAGTTGATGTAAAATCAGTTTTTATCCTTTGAATTTCTCTGTTTGCTGAAGAAAATTTAATCAGTTAGAAACTGAAATTGTACAACGTCGGTTTATATATCAATACTTTTGGAGAAATGTATAGTATTTCAATGAATACTGTAGTGAAACAAGATTGGTATTGTTTTATTCAGTGTAATTTTAGCAAACGCAATTACTGTAAAAATGATTATCTTCAATTTTAGCAAGTAAATTATGTTAAATGTTGTTATCTAGTATATGTTGGATTTAATTGTGTAGATCCTAATTATTTCCTATGAAACATTTAACAGATATTACCACAGTTTAGTTCTTAAGTAATTTCAAACAGAACTAGGCCGTAGTTATATATTACTATAGGCTGAGTTTATCGAGTTATCACTATAAGCAAAGAAAACATGGATAATATCCGGATTAAGACACGGATGCATTCGAGATCCTACTTGATATCAAAATTGTCTTTGAGATATATTTAAAAAAAAACATATCACAAATAAGTATGTTTTAACTGGGCCAGTCTAAAAAAATGTTGTTTTTTTATGTTACGCGTCCCAAACGTCAACTGTAGGAAAGTAGGCAATTTCGTTGTTGCTAATATGACAAGTATGTTTTGTAATGAAAGCGAATAGCTGGAGCAAGGAACGAACACTTGCTTTGTCAAAATCGTTAAATAAATAGTTTATGGGTCGGGTTATTTTTTTAATGACTAAAGGTGTTCAAAGATTCAAAGATATTTATTGACGAAAGCATTCAAGCATGTACATTGCCAATGTAATGAGATTTATAATAATTGAATACATATTCATACACACGCATAAGGACATAAATACCAAACATGCAAAACAACAACAAATGAATCGGTAGTGAAACTGCAAAGCAACATTTTTTCTAAGGATAGCCTAGAGCTTAAACAGTAATTATGTGGATTTATCAGGTTTAAGGTCTTACAATACCGTATTTCTATTACAAATTCATAACAAAGTGTATTGTAGTTTGCATCAAATAGTTTGCCGAAAATGTCCGACCGCACGCACACAGACAGCTTCCGGAACACTGGCGGATTTTCTAGGCTTAACTGTTTCCTAAACATTTTCCCTACGGTATGGTAAATGAATTTGTATTTGACACTTAACGTTGTTTATCTCCGAAATATTCGACGCTCGCATGCCATATGTGTATTTGGATTAAAAATATCGTACTTGCATAAACGCCAAATACTTGAACAACAGGAAGGGATATAGCATGGCATCGTTCAAGCATTATTTTTGTTTACCTTTTTATAACTCAATTCAAACCATTGCGTAAAATACATTTTTTCTTCAACAGATGTTCTGAAAATATGGATGGTATTTTTATTGAGAATACAAGGTAGTCCTCCAAGTTCCCATTCGAGATATTATATACAATTATGAAACGTATTCTATAAAAAATATCTTACCTGTCGCGTATCGTGTATCAACACATAAACATACTTGCACCGCAACCGTGGCTGAGTCGTAAGGGTGTCCTCCTTCGTTGCGGGAGATCGAAGGTTCGAACACCAATGGAGATTTTTCTTTGTCCCGAGAATATCCTATTTCTGATAGAGATTAAGATGCGAAAGTTCGAAATGCTAAACTAAAAAAAATCGTAAATAATTTAAGTCCGTATATTTGTACTTAGCGGTATTAAATTGCTGATTATTCAGGTTAAGTACGTTCGTTAGATCAGAGCAATCTTACATCTTGTAAATGAATTACGTTGTAGATATTGTTGAATTTGGTATATATTCCAGGTTTACAGTGGCGACAGCACTTGACAATCAGTAATATCTGTATGTAAACACGTGCATTGCATGATCGTAAGTAATGATAGACTATTACACTAGGCGTAAACAGATTTTTTCAAAAAAATATATACGCCATAACTGCTAATCGTCTGATGTCCTTACAATATTACATCATATTGTTGCAGTAGATGTTGGTTACCTTTAGTGCAAAGTGCGGTTACAATATTTACCATTCGCCCTCAATACATAACTAACAAGATTTCTTTGTCACGGAAACAGCATTGGAATTGCTTTAGATTGACGACAAAAAATAAGACAACTTACGACGTCTGAGCTACGAAAAACGTTGATCAAACGCTTCAATCGTAAATTGGGTGTCTTACGACAAGAAATATCAGTTAGAATACCACCAGGCACGCTGATATAACGGACACCAGAAGTTAACTGTTCATTGATACTCATGCAATAATAATTATCAACTATCCAAGTTAGTCAGTTAGATGTCTTAACTAACAATCATTCCATCCATTTATAATGTGTTTTTATTAAATGTTCACAATGTTATAATTTACTCGTTTAAGTTTAAAATGATGTAAGGCAGACAAAGTTTGCGATGATGCCCATTGTTTGCCAAAATGTTTGCCCATTTCTAAGAATCGTTACAATTTATAGTGGTGCCAATGGCCCAAGTTGTGCTTCATGTATGAGCATTTTATCAATAGTTGGTATCTTAATTGTCGTACCATTGAGAACCTTATCATTTTAGTAATGTGAACAATATATGCTTCTTGGTAATCCATAGTTTAATCGGCAATTTAACTCTGTGTAAGTTCTCTTATCTGATGCAACATGGAGATGTAATGTTGATCTCCCAGTAAATAGCATACAACATGGACTTACATTTCCCATTTTCCAGTCTGTTCACACCGATGGCTAACAAAGTTGAATTAGTCTATACAGAATCTGCTGGGATACAATAAAAAGAGGGTTTATTAGGTAACAATGTGCTTCCAATATGCAATATTACACTTCAAATGATGTTACTGCTTGAACTCCGAAGCTCAAATTGAAGTTACCGTTATCCCTCCAGTAATTGTATTATCTGTATGGACATTGATTAGCCCGTAAATTGTTTATTTGTTAGAATTCTCTTCAATACCAAACCATGCAGACGCACTTTATTGCTAATACTTAATTAATAACAGGGTATGACTCCAGATGTACAAAAATGTCTTTTCTTGATCACGAGATCGTAATTTCAATGCGTACAAAATGTACTTTCTTGACAACTATATTGTAATTTACACATATAATGCATGCTTGTATTGGTCTTAATTCTTATTTTTCAAGAGAATAGTAAGATAGATACATATGTAGTAGAAATGTTATCTTTTTTCATAAAACTGGCGATATGATACATATCTTGCAATTTGGTTCACGGAACATGCATCAGCAAAGGTAGGGAAGTGGTCTTGCAATAAGTTTTACCCCTACTCAAAGATCACTGTGTAAGGATAAAAGTAAAAAGCAACGCAAGGAAACGGCATTGAGAACGACCAAACTCATAACTTCGGTCTTGATTAAAAAAATTGTCAGCATTACATACTAAGACTGTCAACATAAAGACACTTCACGAGGATGTTGTAATACAAGTCGAGTGAGACAACTATATTGCCACAAAAATTGACATGTAGCACGTTCTGATCTTCTGAGTGTTGACATTTGATTTAAATACTTCTTAGATTTCGAAATATTATACAGTTATTGGCTCACTAGTCAACAGCTGTTTTATTATATGAAAAGTCTTTGCTTTAAAATCATTGAGGATAATATTCTGATCCATCTTGAAATCCAATGCAGTATTTGATAAACAGAAATGTGTATCATATCAACCATAAAGAAAGATGAATATATCACATATAATGACTTATAATTCCGGTTGATGAATATTGACATGTTTCTAATTTTAGAATTGGAAATTCCGAAATTTCCCGGGGGTCGAACCAAAAACTGCCTGGGGTCGGGACAAACTCATTCCTGGGGATCGGGAGAAAATGCCCGTGGCTCGGAAAAAAAATGTCCAGGACATCGGGACAAAAAAATGCCCGGGGTCGGGGGAAATGCACTGGGGGTCGGGGGAAGCCCGGGGTCGGGGGGAAATGCCCGGGGTACTACTGGACAAAATTTGTCCGAATGATCGGGAGAATAATTGCCCGGGGTCAGGAAAATTTGCCCGAGGTCGGGACAAAACTGCAACCGTGGTAGGGACCAAAACTGCCCGAGTTGTTTCCATTTTGTGTGATGAATATTTATCCTGTTCTATTTTTAGAATTGGAAATTCCGAAATATCTATTAAATATCAAGTTTCACATTTATGTTATTAGTACATGGTGGATCAGGCTTTAAGCCAATCAAAATGTGTTTATTTATAGATAATGTATTAATAAGATTCGTTATATCTTACTTTTATCAAACAAACTATTCAACACCTTCTTATCACCCTTGGTATAAAGACATTTTTCAAGATTTTCCGCGGGTTGTTAGTCTTATTGCGTTAACTGGTGTATAGACCTCGGAGTCAGGTTTCAGACCGATACATTATTGTAAGAGGTGTTCATTACATTACGCCTTTCTCAACCTAAGGAAAAACGTAACACGTGTAATTGGCTCATTTCTTGAAAATTCGCATGTGGATTAAATTAACTTAATCCATGGAGTCAATTTGTCGATTCAAATTCGTTAGCTATTGCCTAAAAATACTGCTAGTGGTGTTCATTTTGAGCGCCTGAAATTGGTGTTTTTTTAGATATTGGAGAAAACGTTATTGGTTGATTTGGGTCAATATTAGAGGCTCCGTCTTAGGTCGTGCCAGACAAAGTCTCGTAACAACGTTACTTTAACCCACTTACTTAATTTACATTTGCATTTCACGACGCGCAATCATAGGCATTGTGTTGTGTTGGCCCTCTTTATCTCCCGAACTAGAATCGCATTACACAATTGTGATGAATTCGGTCGTGGAGCAAGTATCAATCAGTTATTTCAGCTGTGAGTTCAAGTCTTTTCCGGGACAAAAGAGGGAGCTGTCCAGCTAGCTTATGGAAAGTAGATGGTATTACATACGTGTAAGCTTGGGTTCTAAGCATTCCACTATTAAATCTGGATATTCAGCAAATGATCTTGGATGATGTTGCGACATTAAACTAAGGTGAACAAAATAAACTGATCGGTTTACTGTATAAATCAGACGCCGTAAGTTCCGTGTAGTGCCGCTAGTGCGTGTGTTAGTTTCTCAAATAAGAAATCACCACATGATGATTAACATTCTTCAAACCTTGTTACAGAGTTTATGTGAAGCTAAAAAACTCTGTTTCACAGACAATACAGTGGATGGTGCTTTATTTAGTGCTCTTAATTAATTGTTGTTGGCATCTTTAAACCTGGAAACAAGATAATGATAGATATGAATACATGTTATTATATCGCGTTGTTATTTGTACAGCAGGAAAACCGTTTTAATTTTTGCTGAACAAACAGAAACATGTCATGTGATGTCGAAGATGATAGAAGTAAAACACTTGTTAAAATAGCGTTCTCGGAATGGTTATCTACTCGATACGATTTCTGATTGATAATGTTGCAATTTAAAATCGATTTGTTGATGTGATGGTCTGTAGATATGTATTTCACAGTGTTCTGTTTCGTGATAAATGTTTGCCATATCACGAAGCCTGGTGCATTGTTGTACTTTGTTTGTGTCTGCAGACATTACGCGAAGTTTAAAGTAATTTGTATAACACTTCAGACTCATATTGGAAAGTTATTTTGTTGTTGCGGTGTCTGAAACTTTAAAATAAATAAATGAAATTGCTGGTTCTTTGTGGAAGTGAAAATGAAATGGAATCACTCGAAATTTCATATCTAATATTAATATGCCTTCATGTGTACGATAGATTGGATAGTCATCAACTGTGTGACAACAAAATAAGATATAAAAAATAGAATAATTCTTTTGTACATGTATGTTCATCATATGGCAAATAGAAACAATTCAAAGGGTACAATTTAAATATCATTTACAAATTATGGTAATATATTTACATGTACATGTACTATATTATAAATATCATACAATTCAAGCAATCAACAAAACAGATACTATTCATATATACAGTACAGCCTCTCCAGAGAGCATTCGTGCACGATCCCCTTCAACAACAGCATGGATTTTTCCAAAATGTACGATTTAGTGTACGATCACACGTAACTTTGACATCTGAATAGCACACCAAATGGAAACGATGATCAATTTGCTATGTACTTGGAATTTGTGCAAGATGCCGGAGAGTTGTTTTTATTACTATTAAGTATATTGGGTTTCATTTTTCTGTTGATGGGTTTTGATTCAAAACTATCATTCAATTCAAGCAATTAATGAAACAGATACTATTCATATATACAGTACAGCCTCTCCAGAGAGCATTTGTGCACGACCCCCTTCAACAACAGCATGTTGTTTTTTTCAAAATGTACGATTTAACTATTAGATTAACCTCTCTAGAGTAACAACATCTCAATGAGTACAACATAAGTTTGCTCCTACCAGATGGTGTTGCTTTGGAGACGTTGCACTGTACAACCACTGCAATCCGCATGTCATTACTGAAATCAATGCAACGTTTTGCTAAAACATAAGCAAGCAAGCAAACTAAAGAATATCAGCTAACCACTCCGGCAAGCAAACGGACAAACTAACAACTCAGAAGGGTGGGTCAGTGGTCTAGTGATAACGCGCTGGACTTCGTGGGTTCCCATCTCGGCACTACATTCAGATGTTACTTCATTCGAATCGGTAATATTTATATATCATGTTCTCATTGTTATTCAAATTTTGTCCATATATTGTCTTAGATAGTTTTAAATTGGATAAGAAAACCTTGCGTATTTATTTCAGACATTCAAATGTTACGATCATGAAATAATGAAATCACACGTAACTTTGACATCTGAATATTGTAGACAGAAGCACATCAAATGGAAACGATGATCAATTTGCTTAGTACTTGGAATTCGTGCAAGATGCCAAAGAGTTGTTTTTATTACTATTGAGTATTTTGGGTTTTATTTTTCTGTTGATGGGTTTTGATTCAAAACAGACCGTGACCACAAAAACAATTTGCTTCGGTAGAGAAGGAGTGTCTTGAGTCGTTTTAGCTGAATGGGTCCACATGGAGTAACGTATTAACGCCTTATATAAAGAAAACGTCAACGTAGACTACATGATTATATTCTTTGGTTTGTTGAATGTATACGGTTGTTGGCTGACATACATTTCTCGATATGTCAGAATATGAAGATAAATATGGCATAGAAACCTGAGAAAAATTTGATTTTTGTCCCTCTCTACTCGTATAATATCAAATGACATTACGTCAGTCTATAGTCTGAAGTATCTTGTTAGTATTGGATATTGCTAGTTTATTACATTATTGAGAGAGATTATACGTATGGGGATAATATTCCTGATAAATCCTGATAATTGTACGACTCATGTGTGTCTCGGAATCGTAAACGTTTGATAGCATAGTACGCGGATATAGCGTAAATCACTTTCCGTGCTGATTTTATCCATTTTTTTTGCTGTCAATGACATACGTTGAGTGTCTATGACGACAACGCTTATCCAGAAATTGATTCGTTAATTCTATATCATCCAACATGCCTTAGTAACTATGACATTCAACTTCTAGGAAAATTGATAATGTTTCTTTATTCCCAGAGATATGTCAAGAATTAAGTTGTATTTATATATAATCATAGTCATTAAAGTTTAAAGTCCCATAAGCATATAAATGTGTCGGCCGTAATAGTTTGTGTTTGTTCCATAACAGAGGAATCTGGTGTGTTTTCCTCTCGTGCATACTTTATAGCAAGAAAACATGTTTTCAAAACCAATATCGTATTTTTTTTCAATATCATTGAAAAAAAACTATTTATAGAACAGCTGCAGTGTTTTCCCGCAGTCATATTATGCACAAAGCGTAAAGTGACGTCACGCGCTCAATATATTTCAAATTTACAAAAGCAAAATTCGCAGGGATAATATCAGCAATTTTTTTTGCATATATATTTTATAGCAAAAAGCTAATGGGACTTTAATAGTAGCTTGACAAAAGGTCGAGTATTCACAGAAAATGCAATTTGATCTCACAAGATAATTTAACTCTGTGGTTGCCGTGTGGATCTGTCCAAAGTTGTGAAGTCAGCTTCAAACGAACAACACGTATAATTTCACTGGTTATTAAAGCCATGGTAGCATCGATGAATGTATGTATCTCACACGATACATGCAATGTATGGTTAATATACTGTCTGTTTATTCCATGATAATCCATTTGGTCATTGTTGCCACCATTGTCTTGAACTGTTCTTCGACGATAGTTCGAACAATATCAAAAACATGTTTTAAACTTAATAAACGGATATACATGCGGAGTAAACACGTAATTGTTTTGATACATGATTAATATTTAGCTTGAATAGAAAGATTCACAATTGACGTTCTTCTTTCTGTGGTTGATCGCGCCCAAACGACCAGAGCAAATTATTTCAAGAGGAGATGGAGCGTTTAAGGAAAACACAGGAATACGCATGTATGGTACCACAAACCTTCTGTTAGCTTACTGGACATGTTCCATACATGGTAAATGTCTCTGCTTCTTGATTAGATTCGAACTCGTAGTCTTGCAGGACTAGAGATTACTCGTGCGAGACCGGACCCATACGACCACGGAGACTCCCGTGCTAGATATTTTAGAATATATCCAAGATAGATAACGGTTATATTGTATTAACACGACACTGTTTATACAGCAGCATTACAACATAAAGGTCGTTAAAACACTATGATCATGTATTTTCAATAATACTTAGATAACTTTGCGTGAAAATTGCGTTTACTTAATGAAATTTTTTATCAGCCTAATACTATTTGAGACTGATAATGTGGCAATTTAAAACCGGTCCGTTTATGGTCTGTAGATATGACTTACTATATTCCGTATGGACATAAACCTAGTATTATGTTGTCTAGTTCAGTATCAGTATGCGCAGACACTACATCATTTTGAAGACATTCACTATTTCGCCTCTGATTTGTATGGAATTATTATCCATTGCGACAAAGACAGTGACATGTCTGGAATAAGGCATTGGAACGAGTTAAAGATTTCAGCAATAATCGTTTAAGGAATATACGTGAATCATGAACTCTCAGAAAATGCTAACATTATCTCGTCTGTAATAAATTAAGTAAATAAAAACCTGCAAGTCTTTTTCCCATTGCTGCCATATACAAACAATAATTTATCATGGCTTCAAACTATCCTGAATTATTTTATCCTTTCTAGTGGGATGTAATGATCTCTAACTGATAATCTCTAGTCACTCATAGCAGCGGGTTCGAATCCCACGGGTCGCCAGACAATCGAAACATATGCAGTGCATCTGTCCAGGTATTCCAGGTTCTTACTCTGTCATTTAAGCTATAAAAGTCGCCAAATGTCCTTGGCTAATGGTGTGAAGTTAAATCAGAGTGAAACAAAATCATTATAATTATTTAAAGCCCCATTAGCTTTTTAAATTTAATAATACAGAACAATAGACGTAATGATAGTAAAATATAAGAAATGCATTTTATATGCTCTAAAACATATTTACACAATGCCTTTCTTTAGCCAAATCTCGTAGAAATGTTTTCAGACGCTTATTTTTGCATTATTATTGAAAAAGATACTGTGCTATATGCCTATATGTACTTTGTGATTAAAAAAGAACATTTCGGAATGTTTTTATCGAAAGTAAAAGTCAATTTCACTGATAAGATATCTTTCTAGGTAAAATAAGACCTACTTTAATTTTAACATCCAAAATGCTAATGGGCCTTTAATTTATTTATTTAAAACGTGTTATCTTAATGTTTTGTCAATACTTGACTTACGTACATTCAAAATTTTACGTCTGATGTTAGAAAGCAACTCTACTTCTTACCCTTTAAAATGTTTTATCTTTATATGCTGCAAATACATGAAAATCACGTATGTTAATATTGCGTGCTTACTTCAATCGTTTGCACGCGTCGGTGTTATCCGTCTTTGATCTGAACATATCATCAATCATGCTTAAAGATAAATAATACGATATAAGACAATGCATACTTAACCATTTCCAAACTCTCCCAGTGGGATCTTGGTCTGTACAACTCCAAGTCTTCAAAAGAATATTTTCTGCCATGCATTACATAATGCACAAAGCAACAAGGAAACCAAAAACAATTAACAATATTCTGGAATTTGATTTGCTCAACAATCTTATAACTAAGAGTACAAATAAATCCCTGTCAGATGGTTCCAAGAACCAGGAAAAATATTCAGCGAAATGGAAACAGGGTTTGTCGTAAAGATTGGCTTCTCTACAGAATTACAGAAAGCAACTTGTTCTGTCTAATATTATGATATTGTTACAACAGTTTATAGGAATGTAACGGTCTTATATTATTTGGGTTGCAGACCGGACAAGGTAGACAATGTCTTAACATAAAATGAGTAGCAGATAGTTCAAAGAATGTATCACCCTAGCATTAATTGGGAAGCAGACTGCCTAAGGAATGTATTGTCCTAACATTAATATGGTGAAAGGGCGTACAAGGAAAGTGATGTACTAACACTAATTGAGTTGTGGACTGTCCAAGGAATGTATTGTTGTTATTTAGCTGGAGACTGCCCAAAGAACGTAATTGTACAAATAATCTTTGTGCCACAGACCTTTTAGAGACACTAACGTCCGAAGATGTCAATAAAGAGCTTTGTGGTATTTGTACTGATTTTGTTACTTTTAGAAGGAATCATGTTGGTCAGAGATCGGACATGTAAGTATCTCTAATGTATAAACAATATTCCTATACTTGAAGTAAATTACTAAGATTCAAATCATCTAGTTATAATAACTTATTGTGTGTTTTATTGTGTTTACCGTCGCACCAAAATCAAGTTTAATTGGCGACTTTGACAGCTTTTAACGGTGTAGGAAGACCCTAGGTATGATGCACGTGGGTAGAACCGCCAACCTTTAAACATATGAAAGAACAAGCATTATGTTAACATAAACATGCCTGTCTCGCTACACATTGTTAACAATAACTAGTAATGGCCGCTTAGTTTCAATTCAACTTTTCCTAAGATGGCCTAATGGACCAATTTTCCAGTTTGGTTTAAATCGACGAGTGGTTCATTGACCTATACATTACGTGTATTTGCCAAACGACGCAAAAGCTCTAGAAATCATTACGTAAGCTTTGCGTTTCTAATTCTTTCAGATTTAATGTAGTACTACATACTTGAACAGATTGAAGTATGTATTTTTATCGGTACGTACTGTCTATATAAGTAGGGATTCAGCAATTGATTCATTCAAAACATACGAACTAATACTAGATTAAACACGCTTGGTGTTTACTCAATATTTTATTATTAATAATATATAGCGATTCGAAGGATTTAATATCTAGCGTTTTAACAAACATAAAAGCCAAGCTTTTTTTATATGATTGGTTGGTGTCAGACTTCTTGCTATCAATATATTGTAAAATCTTAAGAATTCGTCCCACGCAAATCTCACTTTCGAGTTACCATTTAAACCAATACATGTATGTTTCTATTTTTGCGGATGAAATGTAACATTTTAACTGGATGTTTATAAAATTATATAATAGCATAAAATGTGAAGCTAAAAATATATGGTGTATTTTTCTGTATTTTATTTTAAATTAGTAGGCCTATGTCATTTACTTTTTATGTGCTTACAATACTCGAAGAAATGGTAGCAGACGAAGCTAGTGTATTAGAAATAAAACAGACACAAATTATAGGTTTACAAACAAATGCCTGATATTTTATTAGATATATGTCTATGTTTTAAATTTAATTATATAGACGAAAAAGGCAACAATTACGATGTCTACTTTCAATAATTGAATAAAACTCAAATTCGGCATCACCTGCGTGACTTATAAGTAGTTACCCGCCAACAAACCTCAGGTCGACCCTAGTTTGTTATTTTGTCTGCTGGTTCTCGTTTTTTTTCAATATGCGATGTATTCAAATACTACGAAGCCGGGAACCATGTCGAAAGAAAGTGCAGCTGAGGCAAAATACTGACTATTTTGCAAATTGTTTTGGATATTTTGGTGGTAATATTGAAGTTGAAACTTAAAGTTGACAATAATTGCGAAGAATAATGTGTACTGCATCGACTGACACAAGGTAATGTGAAAATGTAGGGAATGGAATAGAATACGAGGTGTTTTTGAAGCTACGTGTGAGCTATTTTTCTGACGAACATTTATAACTTGTTGATAATTATATTGTTGACGTTGAAAATGTATTTTTTTTCAAAACGGCTTTTTTACGTTATATTGATAGAGATATAATAAGTTTATGTGCTGGGATTGACAAAAATACAATTATTTGGTGTTTTTTGGAGCTCCTAACACCACGTGTCTGTGAAATTATCCAGGATGTGTATTAATATATCAATCGACTGTTTTTATGACGTTCTCTCATGGATTGCAGATGTCCTCCCGCTAATTAAATCTAATTGTATCACGTGACAATACTGCGTTTTGAAACTATTTCATGCACGATTCAAGCTGATATTACTCGGATATTAAAATTGTTATATCCTAAAAAAACACAATGTGTACACTACGGTAGCGCTATGCACTGACCTGTGTTATTCTGCTCGGGGCATTATGGGTATTTGCATGAACTACTTACAAAATGGAAATTATAAACAATAACATAGCGTGACGTCACCGTATGGTACCAAGCGTACTTCAACATTGCATTTCATTGAATAATTAGTGTTATTGACGAAAGCATATAAATAGAAATGGTACTACGTATTCATTTTACATAACTAAACAAATTTGTTAATAACATACAACCGATATGGTTGTTTTGACATTTTTAATCCTTCCGCGGAACTATACTTTTAGCGTATGTATAACTATCTAAATGTGGATAGTAATAAGTTTTATGTATAGAGGTTAGACAAACATAGTGACGTCACGCTATGTATAGAACGAAAACAACAGGTTTAAATAGGCTCATGGTTTTGGACTTTTGGATTATGTCTTAAAATTGAATACTGGGTACGATTCGTCCCCGAATATGGTCGTACTTTGGATTGTGTCATGAGAAAAAATATGAGTAGGTGTCAAAAAATAGGGTCGATTGTATAACCGTAGTCACGACTTCATCCCCAGTTATAGCCCATAAATCCCGTAATCATTACACGCGGTGCAGATATCGGTAGTCGAAGCATAAAATTCAAATTCTATTTCGTGGAAAATTAAAGTATTTTCTTGCGTGTTCGTTCTATCATTGCTATACTGGTAAAAGTTTTAGAGGCGTAAATAATTCCCACGATGTAAAATGAATTTAAAGTTAAAATAATGGTTATAATCGAGTTGAATGAACATATCGGACTAGTAAGTTCACATTTTAATATGAATCAAAGTACAACGAACTGACATACTCGTAACCATGGTACCATTCTAACAATTATTCAGCCATTTTTTCGATGTAACGCCTTTTGTCATGTTACTACATGTTTGTTTTTATGTATTTGAAACTTCGTCAAACTGTATCGTGATGACACGACATGTTGTGTGTCACGCATGCATAAAACTTTCTTGTTTTGCCTGTGACGGTTACAGTTATCACCAATTAACAGAACATGCATAATTTATATTCATTACTTTGAACCGATTAAAACGTCGGTTCGCATAAAAATGCTTTAAACTTCCTCGTATTAAAGTTCATTAGTTTATAATTAGCAGAGCTGAAGGTCGCAAGGAATTCCGCAATGAAATCTGATTAGCAATTCATGGGCAACAACGCACAGATCAATCCAGGAACTTCAAATGAAAGAGACCATATAGCATAGCACTTCTAATGTTATTGCTATTATCAGACCGCCCGGTTAGCTCAGTGGTTAGAGGGTTGGTCTACTGATCAAGAGATTGCGTGTTCGAACCCCGCACGAGGCTCACACTGTACGTGACGACTAAATATACTAAATCCTGTGTTAGAATGACCCCTACGTGTCGTAGCTTGGCAGCACCTTGCTAATAGAATGTGGTTAGTACTGGTTAAAACCTAAATGAAATCCAGGAAAGCTGGTTAGGATAACTGCCAATCTCAATATCACTGAAATAATGTTGAAATTGGCGTTTAACCCGATGAAATGAATAGATAAATCATTTTAGAATTGTAAGTATTGAAACAACACATATGCTATTGTATTCTCGGAAATAGAGGCGGGGTTACAGTTACATTTGTCTGTCAATGCACTTTACAGTACATGAATATTGTAGTAAATGAAATTTTACAATAAACATTAAAAACAAAAATAATATTTCAAAAAGGGCCTAGTATTAAAAGGAATTATCAATGTAGGTATAACACGATATATATTGTAAAAAGTTTCAACTACCTTGGCATCGTTCTGTCAAATGGTCGATCATGTATACGCGCAAGTCGGTTACAAATACGGATGCTTTATCAACAGTACAAAGATATACAAGAAACAACAAAACTATTTCTTTTTAAAACTCATGTTCTGGTAACCCTTGACTTTAATGTAATATTATCTGGCTTTCTAAATAACACTTGAAGTTCTTTATTCAGATGGCGAACCTACGACTTCAGGGGTGTCAAGTAATCGTACACGATTTTCAAGTTTTAATCGCACTTTAACGTGTATTCGAAGAATTAGTTCCCATTAAATCGTATAATTATTTTCACAAACACTAGATGATCGTCATAGTGTTAGAAAATGTTTGATAGAAAATATTCTTATTCTATCTTAAAACTTTTGAAGTCCGATACAAATATACAGGAATACACTAAATTAATAAATCGTACCCCAGGGTTGAATAAAAAAGTCATATGCGTAATGCTGAAACATTTTGACGTTTTTGTTACTTAATTTCTTTAACTGGGGTGTATATGGCTACCAACAGTCGGGGTCGTTTTAGCAACTTTCCAGCTTTAAAGGGGAGGACGGTCCCAGATACACACTTCGGTAGAACAAGAAACACAATTAAATATTGCATGTATTTAAATAATTATACGAAATATAGTCAACGAAACATTGTAAATTGGGTTTTTGCTGGGCATGATGCTCGGTGTCTCGGAGTCAATATGATCATTAAAATGCATTATGAGATACCATTATCCCATTAACACGGTATGAATTCAATTCCTTGTAGTATTTAAAACATGAATAATTATTGTTCGAGATTTCTAAAACTGAATTTTGATCGTTTCTAGTCCAGTGTGATTGCGATGTTTACTGGCAGATGTCCCAGTTTTAGATCAGGTGCAAATAAGTCGACATAAATAGAGGAGTTGAATAAACAAGACATCAAAACGTTTTATGTCAATAACGTTTTGATAAATCGAATCTTACGGTCTGGAGACGTTTGCCATTGAACAAACATAGACTATAATGTGACTATTAACCAATAAGGACACCAAAGACACATTCTTTGTTTGGTCACCCAGTCGATCCAATTCTTTTGACACTGATAACATAAGGCCGATTCGTTTGGTCAAAGAGGCAGAGCTTTTCCGAACGGTTCGATTAGTCATTTTCTAATTTTAGAAGTTCTTCTATCTTTTCCGCCCGATGGCTAGAAATATTAGTTACGAGACCAAACAGCATGACAATAACGTTTGAAAACATCTCTTTTGTTTAATCTTAAACGATGTTAATTGTCTTCAAATAGCATGTCATTTACTATTAACGATGAAATACGACAGTTCATAAACCACGGATTGCGTTCGATTGGGTTTCTCTTTTAAGCTATTCTGGCCGGCGTATTCTCTTCTTCCGAGAGTCCAATCGAACCGGCATGTGGTTTGTGCTTGTCGGTTTTTTTAACGACCCAGTCGACAGCGTTGGTCATTTCAGAGCCATCCCAGAGAGGGTGGGTGGATGGAGTTGATAACGGCGAACCTGGCATTTATATCCCTACTCCAATACTTTTTTACTGATTCTAATATTAGCACAAACCAGACTTCATGGCTTATAACCTACCCCTCCTAACAACACAGTCCACAAAACAGCACTCTCACACCGGAAGTGACGTAGTCATGCACAGAATATAAGCAGAAATCACAAACACTGAAAATGCGATTTCCCCGGGGTACGAATTATAGCCAAACACGAGTTTTCCGTCGTAATTCATACTCTGCAGGATAATTTATTATGTTCTCTCCTTTACTGACAAATGATGGATTTTCTAAAATGTCTGTATATAGATTTCTTGCCAAACGTTTCAGATTGTCAACGATGGGATGTGATCTTGTATAAAATTACCATAAAACTACGCGATACGTGCATGAATTCTCCCTGACTGTTCAAATTGCAACCAAGTCTTGTTTATACGTATAGTAAAATGTTGCTGCAAATTGGATACATATTGTCTACGCTTACGCTTGTGATCGATGTTGCAAGTTTAAACCTAGCAAGTTATA
The DNA here is from genome assembly GCA_964023205.1 of Lutraria lutraria. Classification (NCBI taxonomy): domain Eukaryota; kingdom Metazoa; phylum Mollusca; class Bivalvia; order Venerida; family Mactridae; genus Lutraria; species Lutraria lutraria. Next base: position 5,542,159 of record OZ026848.1, read on the forward strand.
GCGAGTTAATATCATGTTCGCTTTATATAAATTGATATATATTTAAAATTATAACATCATTATTTCTTATAATTATAAACATTACATGTAGTTAAGTTTAATTGTCGGATGTTTGTCTTTTCACAAGAAGTTCTCTTGTCGTATTATACGACTGACTGACTGACTGACTGATGCATTAGGGACCTCTGTGATCAAGTGTTTATGGTCTCTGACTAGAAATCACTAGCCCCGAAACGCCGTTACTTTCAATTCCACTCTGTACATATTTTCACATTATGGGGAAGCTGTCCAGTTACTAGTAGTTCTAGGAAGGTCGCACCAAGGAGCACCCATGGAGTCTTACTCTAGCTTTGAACCTGGAATGTGGCCAAACAACTACTGTGACAGTTATTTGTGCGGCCTTCACCCAGAACAAAGCCCAGAACCTCCCAAAACACAGAAGGGCTGCCATGGAGCAGGAATGTTTTGGGGGCTAGGTCTGCATCACAATCCACAACTCCTGGTTATCTTTTAAATAAATTTATATGCTCTTCATATGGTCTTCCAAACAATATGTAACACCAATGGACAGATAGTAAAAACAACAGTTCCTCTGGAAATGTCACAATAAATTTCACCCTAACACACACAGCTAGACTACCAATTCTAAAAGTCAAGCAGCCTATACTAATATTCTTATTTTATACTAAGTACCACGTCCTCATACAACAAAAACAACTTTAAAAACAGAATATTACATAAACTGATGCAAACGACTACATAGTGTATTGCATGTACCCAGCAAAACATTCCTAAACGTTTGTATTCTTTGATCTATGACGTTTGTTCGTCTCCTTCTTATTGGTGTTTGATGGATTAAGGCGTACAGATTACTTGGGAAAGCATTTATCATCGTCTTCTTTGGAACTTGATATTGCATTAAAAATACATAAAACGTAACAACAAAAAGATCACCGGTTTCAATACTTCGATCGAACAAAGATTAAATCCATATAGAGACGAAATGTCATACTGTCAATTGTTTCGTCAAAATCGGTCCCTGTGTCTCATCCTATCCATCATTATGTTTCATAAACAATTGTCCAATACATCGATGTATGAAGTGTTGAAATATTCTGCTGATATATTTGTTGTATTTCGTCTATATTTTTAAATGTTTTGATTGTTTGCATCTTCCTAGAATCTAATATCCTGGACTTTGGCGCAGCTTTGCCGTAAACTTAAAGCAAGTATATCGATAAAACCACGTTTACATAACAATACCATCACATAAACAAAATAATTTGAACAAAATGGCGATCCTTATAGAGCGTGTTTTAATACAGGAATGGAAGATTATTACTGTTTGGTAGTGTTGTAAGAATACAAATTAATAATACTTCGACCACAAAGCACACCGATTAGTTACATTCGGTTGGCCACACATTTACCATGTCACCATCTTCAAGGATATGGACATTGTTATGCATGTATTAAAGTACATGAACTCAAGTGGGAATTGACCTCAATTTTCCAAATATTGCCACACTAAACGACTCCCTGGTCTCTTAAGAATTCAAACAAACAATCATAATTTTGCATTGTCATGACTAAATGCATTTGTACTCTCTAGTGGTTCGTTTAATCTAGTCTCTGTATTTTTTTACTATTATTGTGAAGTCATAATTGCGTCGTTCCATATGTCTTTCAAGAAAGTAATTATTGCTTTTTACATTTAGTTCTACAAACTATGTATGTTTTGCATGATACGGAATTTCTTTCGCTAAAAAATCTTTTCAACAAAGTCCGAGTTGATCCATTTCTGTTTACTGCTTGTTCACTTACTTTAGATTTTGTAATAATGATTTATCAGGCAATAGACTTGTACTGCAACATGGAGCGGGAACTTGTTTAACAATTGCATGGCGGTGTAGAAAAAAATAGTACTCAGGTCCGCATCAAAGTTCATGCGCTCCGAGTGAGTGACCAAAAACTACTCCGTTGTCAAAACATCAAATTGTTGTTACTGCTGTCAGCTGCAATATTAACACGATAAATACATTAAATTTCAACGCAAAAATCTTAATTATTCTCACCATGTCGCTTTATGTTGTTCTAATCAGGCGAAGTCGAGCAGAACAAAACAACCACAACCGGAGAATGAGTTCGAATTAACCGAGTTCCAAACAATGAAATTCAATTTCATGTACATTCAATGAATATATATTCGGAACGGTCGAACTCCTTACACCGGTTACGTCACGCTTTGCTATTATAATGTACTGATCAAGGGAGGTAACCGCTGCGGGGAGTTTGTGGAACGGTCTGCATGAAAAATATAAAAAACCTCTTGATAACTTAGTTTTCAGTGTTTTAAAATCACCATGCTCCTCTATGATTGTTCAGTCATATGCTCTTCTAAAACCGCGCTATACTTTGACCCAGACGCACCAAATTCATCATATGTCAACGTAATTGTATATGCCACAAGTAAAAGTCGGAAGGAATATGTGCTCCCACTTTAAATGCGTTAGTTACAATAGACTGTAAGTCGTATCGAATCTATTTTGCGTCGTTAAATTTAATAAACGGTTCACTATCAGCTTGTTACGGAACGGCTGTTGTATGTTCCAAAATAATAGAATGTAAAAACAAATGCAATTCCCAGGATATGCTGTAAGCAATGAATTTCAGCTTTTCCTCCAGAACCGTTATTTGATGCAAGTATTGTTATTGTTGATATTTGTTGGATAATTTACGGTTTGAACTGGGTAGAATTGACGTTAGCAACACTGTAAAAAGCAACAGCAGCAAGTAGGTTTATACTTAAGCTACGTATCAATTATTTTCATGTCTGTTTGTTCATGTGCGCTCCTGGAGTTTTATTTTTAAATCTGCTTAAGTGTTATGAAAAGAAAACCTGTAAAATGCATCCTTTCAATTCAACAAAGACAATCAACGATTTAGTAATTAGCCCGATCTTTGTGCCACACATGTCACGTCCATGATAGATTTACATGCAAGTTTTCTTTCGCCATATCTCTTTGTACTGTTGGTGAAATGATTTTTTGTTCAAGAACAAATCGTTTAATGACATCGACATTAGTCGTGCATTTCGAGAAGCATGTAATTCTAAAGATGCTTGACTTTTGTAAAATACGTAGTTCATATGTTCATTAGTATGTACGGAAACGCTCAAAACCGTCCTGAAATTACTTTTGGTTTTCAGTGACTTGATCGCTCAATAACCCACAGCCCGCGAGTTCATATTCTACACAAACATAACTATACGTTGAAGTCAACAATGTTAACTCTTGGTATAATATACATGTATTGACGAAAAGAATCTTAATTGATCATGTTGAAATCCATTGAAATACTGAAACAATAGCAAGCAATTCAACATAGATTGTGTCATTTAACTGCGTAATTACAAATTGGTGATACGTTTTCGTTAGTTCCTTTGTTAAGAAAGGAAAAGGAAAATAAAACCAGTTTCTCCTAGCATGCGTTGTATTGTTTACTAATTGCATAACAGTCTGACATAATGTGGAATGTAAGGCTGTTTTAAACGCTAAAAGAGGAGAATTTCGGCATTTGATGCCAAAACAAACCTTGAAAAGAATTCCCTAACAGTTTCCTACGTTCCGTGTATTTGCATTCACAACCATTTAGCAGATGCATGGTCATGGCGTTAAAAGAATCAAATATTTCTGGTTACTCGACCTACTCTATTCCCCCCCCCCCCCCGACACTAGACTTTTTATTAGTAACGAGCAACAGTACACCCACTTGCTCACTGTTTTACCTTTTCTTACGCTTTCTTAAGCAAGAAATGCCCTGTCCTTCGTTAAGCATTTGATGTAAAGATCAGCTTATTTCGTACCAAAATTAAAGCAAGCTACGTGGACATCTTTTTTCTAAATGTCATTGATCTATTTGCATTACGTATCCATCTTGGGTTAATATCTGTTTTTACTTCATCTTTGAAGTCTACAAAACTATATCTAACTAGAAATGCTAAAAAATATATAAGTCTAGTTAATTCAGTTCTTATAGAGTTATATAAGACTCAAATGATTTTCAACAAATACCATCTATGTACATGTAATTTATCAAAAATGCTTGTTAAAATTTCTATTCATAGATGCTAATCAAAATTTACAGGTCGCTTTCAATATATATTATTTGCTTAAAACATGCATGAGTATGATTCTTATCGCATAAAATCAATTATTCTGACAATAATAGAAATGTCAGATATAGCTTTATACATTTTAAAAACTACATAAATCGGCATGGTCTTCAAGTCCAATCTTTTGGCTATGTTCATGCGTTCGTCATTTCCAAATAAGAGCACTTGCAAACAAAAAGTAGCAATCGGTTATCAGCAATTAGCTAACTGCGTAGTGCAACAATATCAATTGTTTTCAAATGATAAGCATTTATATTTGTATGATGCGCAAAAAGCTGTATAGTTAATGGGTTTCAAAACCATGGTTTTATTCTTGCAGAAACTTTAATGATAATAAATATGTGTTCTCTTGTTAAATAAATTATTTGCTTCGCGAAATCTTGAGTACTAAAACACAGTTTTACATGGTAAATTAACTTATTTTGTACACCACTAAATCTCAATTAAGCGGGTGTTGTATATTGAAATAATATTGTTATAACTCACTAGATCTAGATGCAAGATAAAGAAATGGTTGTAAAGTAGGTTACATTGGTAAGCGCTTATGCTTTTGTTTGTTTTACTCACATTTCCAATAGAACGATTCATTGCTACGATTTGCAATGTAGTGTAGTTTGGGGCTTCATATTTGTAAACTAGATGTCATGAAAAATTGAAAATGAAATCCATTAAGTTTTATTAAAACAATAGCATCTTCAAATACAATAACACATACTAGTAACAACATCAGCAACACAAATAACACCATCAATGATAATGATAAAAACACTAACTATAATAACAACAGTAATATTAATAATGATAACAATAACAACAGAACAGAACATAACTTTATTCAAGACGAGTACATAGTCATACAATATATATATATAATACATTATAAACAGTAGTAATAAAATAACAACAACGTAGACAATAATACTATCAACCATTTCAATAAAAACAACAATAAAAATGATAACAACAAAAAGTAATAAACATTAATAACATAAATAACAACAACATGAACATGCATAAACACGATAACACAATTCCTTCGATGTCAAAACAACGATGAAATTTCAACTCAGTTCCGAAACATTTAGATAAATTCTTTAGTTTCACAACTACGACATTCACGTATTTATCAAGGCTAATAGATTTGGTTAATTTCAAATTTGTCACTTTGATGGTAGACATCTAGCGTATTGTCTTCCTCCTCGGCAGATATGTTACATTCTGTACCGATCTCGTTACACTGCCTGTTAGCGAAATATATATAAATCTGGATAAATTGTACGAATACAAACCAAAGCGGTTGTGAAGAGTTCACATCTTGAATTATTGCAAATACGATATATACGAATGTCACTAGAATATATAGGTAGGATTAAATTTAGCACGTACATGTTAAAATGTGGAATTTAGTTCGATTTTTAGTAAGTCTAGTAAGTAAATTTTATTTCAGTGTACATTTCTGTACGACCGTGACTATATTTATAGTAAAGTTGTGTTCTTTATTTATCGAATCGTATGTTGTTAAATCGGCCCATTCGACATGTATGGCCTTTTTAGAGCCACTCAAGAGTGAGAGAGAGCGAGAGAGAGAGATAGAGAGAGAGAGAGGGAGGGGGGAGGGGGGGGATAGAGAAAATGTAGGAGAACTCTGCATTTATATCCCTACTATTTTCTAACAGCTTTCCTGGTTCTTCATCATGCCCGTGTACAGCACCGATACATGCCTCGCCAGTTTTTCTGTGATTTGCTAGACACAGTACTTGGCTGGCTGGTTGAGAAATTCGAAAGGTGAAGTCTAGTATCGACCCCATGACCTTTCCCTTTAGTAGTCCAGCGCCTTACCACTAGGCAACCGATCATCCATTAAAAGTTGTGTTCGGCTACGATATTCATTGGATAAGGTCAGTATATGACATTTACATTTCCTAGGGCATTGTGGTGGATATATAGATATAAGTTTGAATCTTTCGAATCCTATTTGATTGATTTAAGTCGGTAGAGAAATCGGTAGTTATAAGCAATATGACTGAAACATAAACATTCTTTATGAAGAAACAGTATGACATATCAGTTAAGGTACATGAAAGAAATAATAGTTTCCGATCATTAAGTCTAATTGCACCATTTTTTATTGCATTTGTCAATCAATTTGTATGAAATTAGTGAGCTCGATTTCTGTCTAAATGACTTATTTAAAGTTTTCTAAACAAAGGCGCCTTATAGTTACTCATAAGATACTACGAAAGTCATTCTTATCTTCGTCATTATTATACCCATACAAGTATCAGGTGACTCTTAAACCCGGTCCCCCGCCCCCATCCCGATATGTTAGTAAGGAACGGCTGAATTATTGTATGTTATTACGTATATGTTTTCATTATCATAATATCAATCTATCTATGGCTTCCGTTCATGACCGTGGAAATACATAAATCAACAGATCACGTGATAGGGTTCTTAATTGCTTTTTGCAATTTAACGATACGATCTATATTGTAAATAGGTAATTCACTACTAGTCGAAACCTCATTTATTATACCGGTCCATATTGTCAGGACTTGATCAAACTTCATGTCCATTTAAGTGATTATATTCAGAGGACAATTTAAAGGTATTTATGCTTTAAACATACCGATAAGGCGTGCAAGTATGAGTCATGCTGAACAAACAAACATATACTATTACCGGAGACATATATCTCTGCTGTTACCAAGCTAATACCAATACGATATTATTTCCTACACTTACATAAATTATATTAAAAATAACAAAAAGACGTATACTAAGTAAACGAAAGTACTGCTACTGAATTGCATATACAATCACAGCAAAACCTCATTTTTGTTGTTCGGTACGAACAATGAAGTTATTACCATTTTTCAACAATCGCTCAGTTTTCATTTTTTTCTGCATACCGAACAGCTTCCATTAACCTAGCGTCCGCCTAAGAATATTGTTTCAATATTTCAATTCAATGGCTAAACACAAATTCCAATATTACGTGCATATAAGTCAAAATCATACTGTGGCTATGCAATATCATAAACGAGCAATATAAATCAGTCGTAACAAGAAAAACTATAACAAAGGTAGACGAATTACAAGGAACGTATTGGTTTATGTATTTTGTATGAAGTTCCTTTTTTCATGAAGGATATTGTCTGTATATTTTAATCAATCCTCCATTAAGGAGAGTATAAAATATGTACATGATATGAGTAATACACATTATATAATGACAATCATGATCATAAATCTGAGCACTATCATACAAGCACATTGAACTTCAAAAAGCCACACAACAACTTATCTATGCCATGCCATCATGATTTACTTACCTGTTACCTGTAACTATTAATATATAAAGTCATCACCGTTAGTCAATTAAATGGCCAGAATTAGCCAAACTAGTAATAGACACTACACTATATACTCGCAATCATCTATAATAAACTGATACTTATTAGTATAATTCGTCTAGAAAAATCTTAACAATTCTCTCCCTCGGATTACTACAATGATTACTATCAGTACACACAATTCAAGGAAGGATGGCGTTATAATTCTCGTGCTGTATATGCTAATTTAGTCTGGCTGTACACGAATTCATGGACGATGCGATGATAACTGTGAGTCAACCAGATATTTAAAAAAGTGGTTCATCGGGAAGTTTCAATCGATTAATTAAAGGGGCATGCCCTGGAACTGAAGCGTCTTAAATAATGATCAAATTGGTATTATTTTAATGTCTAAATCAATTAATGAAAACCCTATAAAATATTTACAAAACATCCCGCTAGTTTACTCAAAATACACATTTCAAGATTTACAAAAACTGCCGATTTCGACCTCAGAAATTATTCGTCATTTTCACAACTCGGCCCTTTCGGTCTCTGTCAAAACCGAAAATATCGCCGAAAAAATGTCAACAAACTGAAATGGTAAGTATTTCTCATGTTATGTTCACTTGAAAGGCAGCGCACATACTTAGTTAAACTCCCAGACGTATCGGAAATATCGTTGTCGTCAATAAAAGGCTTTAAGCCTTTTATTCAAACTGACATATAAATACCGACGCGCGCGTTATAGGGTCATTTTTAGTGGACATTCTTCTTTGACTTTTCGGTAATAATTGGTTTTACAAGTGACAAACGCAATTTTGGTGTACGAAAAAAAAGGCACAGCAGTTCCTGGGCATGCCCCTTTAAATTCTTATAACGTGTATCTTTTTCTTCGAGCATGTCTTCATGTATGATATATTACATTCTGCATTAGTTCAGTATTCGAAGAGGCAGGTAATGTAGACTATATAATATTATGCTAATTGCTGAACTACTTTTGGTGATCAGATGGGAAACATTAATCAAAGTACTGAAAGCACATGGAACGGTAACAACTGTAACAACTGTATAACGGGTGTAGAAAAGCGTTCGTAGTACTTAAGTCTGCATCAAAATTCATGCACGAACTATCGTTCGTTTTCCAAAACTCACCCTACAAAGAAATTTAACTTTTGACTACTTTGTAGTTCCGAACAACAGCAGAACCTTCAGAGCTTTGATTTTGTTTACAGTTATGTATAATACGTAAGCTATCCGTAGACACCAATTGTTAGAAAATTTAGTGATTTTTAAAGTTTCGTAGTGTTAAACCAACTTTGTGCTGATACCGTCATTTTGGAAGTTGTAACCCTTGTATATGTATGTACATGTATATGATATAATAAACGTGTGTTGGTCCGTGTTGCCATTTTACAATACTAATATCACTGCAACGTGCTAGCCCCCTATGTTCATTCATAAAACTCTCATTTGACAACTTCCTCGATAAAACATCGACAAAACTGCCACCGGACCGAAAAAGGCAAGTACAGTGTTGATTTCATAATTAAGTTTTGATGTAAAATCAAAGTACTGAAAGTACCCATGGAAACTGGTTCTTAACTTACATAGACTTGCACTGCAATATAAAACGGGATCTAGCTTGACAACTGCATGCAGGCGGATGCAGATAAACGTAGTACTGAGGTCCGCATAAAAATGCATGCGTTCCGCACGAGTAACGGCTATGGAAAATTAAAAAAATAAACTATTGCTCATTTTTTATGAAAGCATTCCGAAAGTGGTATCTATGATAAGTTGGTCTTATTGTTGAATTTTGCACTAAAAGATGATTAATGGTGCAAATATGAATTCGGTAAAAGTGATCTGTCTGAATTTGTTACTACGTCAACCTCTCAAGAACTGCCCTCTCTTGACCAACAACCTCCCTGCAACAACAGCATGATTTGTTACCAATCAGGGATTTACCTATTATTTTAGCCTCTCTAGAGCTACTCCAAAAGGGTGTTGTTTTGGAGAGGCTTAACTGTACTATGATATATGTACCGTTAGTCATCACTTGTCAATGTCAGTCTTTCTTACATCACGTGATATGAGATCTCCCTGTGGGTAAATTGTTTATCACAGAAAAATGAGTAGCATCTGTATGATAAGGATCATACTGTCGTATTGTCTTTTTTCATGAACAGAGAAACCATTGTTGACACCTTCGAATTATGCGTACATGATCTATTTCCGTATAAAGTCTTAACATTTTTTTCTGGTAAAATGCGTATAAAAATTGGATGGGTAGGTGGGAATGGGAGTTGTTTGTGGCTTTTATAAGCATGCAGAAAAGTGAAAAGTGAGAATGTGGATGTATTATTCCTTTGGCCCAATAGAAAGTCTAGTGTCGCGGGGGGGGGGGAAATGGCAAGGTCGAGTTTCCAGAAACAATGTTTTTCCTGAGACGAAACCCTTAGAACAAATAACATCGCCGTCAAAAGATCTAACTTTTTTCACAGTATAACTTTACAATCACTTCGGCGAACAATTTACTTATGGTCACAATCCATCAATATGTGTGTGGAGAAGTTACCGGTTCTTTGAGGAAGAGTAAGTAAGTACTGGTAAAAATACTAACCAAGAAAACTTGTTAGGTGAATCGGCCGCCGTATATAATATAAATATGATCACAATGAGTTCAACTCAATATTGGCCGGTTGCCTCCAATTACTAGGCTTGTTAAATAAAGTTATAATTAAGTTATATAAAAATGTTGGGCCGTTGGGCTACTAAATCTAAAATCAAACATTCATCTATACGGTTAAAAGACGCGGAGTTGTTCATTAGCTGTTGTGTTAAAGATCAGTCACTACATACAATTAAGATACGTGACACTTTATATATGGGATGATTTATTCTGTCTAGCCGTGTTTAACAGTTCTTTAGATATACGACCCTTTTATATTTTGAATAATTTAACTGTATGTCCATGTTAAATAGTAATTGAGGTATACGACCCTTTATATTATACATTGACCCCATTACGTATGTCCTCCAAAGGTCAATGTCGTGAACCACGTGATAGTATTGGAACATTCGTTTTTGTTAATGGTTGCTAAATCTATATTCTTATATAATAATTTTAATCAATTATATTGATATAACTAACTACAATTAATTGTAGTCATTAAATTGCTTTCATGTACACGAATTGACTAAAACATATTTTCTGATATGATGAATTTTAGCGAAAACATTTGATATGTTACACATGTGAGATTATAGACTATATAATCTTATTTCATGGGTAAGGTTGCATGTACCAGAATTGGCTCAAAGTTAACTATAGTATTTATTTATCAAATTCACTACCAACAACACTATAATAGTTATATACTATTAATCTCAGGGCAATAATTCGATATCTCACAACTGTGAAGCCGAGAAATTATCGGGATCCATTTCCATACATCGATTCACGTTAAGGGAAGCTTTACCTTCTCTCTAATACTTTTCTGTACTAAGGATTTTCAATTTATTTTTATCTCAAAGACGTCAATGAATTCCCCCCTCCAATTTTCAATAATACAGTAGTCAGTTTATCCTAATACAGTTTACCATGAAGACATACTTTTCAGCAGTTAATATATATCTTAATAAGAATCAATGATTGAGATATGATAATTTAGCAAAATGGATAAATCAACTGATTATAAGATATATTGCTTAATTACAGTTTGCAATTTGATCGATGAAATCTGTGAAATGAATATATGACTCTAAGTTAGACGAAGTAGCATTGCTTACTGTGAGACAGTGGAACCTATTTACTTCGAACGTTTTCGGACCAAAGAATTTAATCGATTTAGAGAGGCTTCTGTCAAGGAGAGTTTCTCATAGTAGAGGGGATTTCGCCTTACAGATGCTTTCGTTTACGAGGTTTTCGGATGAATAATGGTTTTCAGATTAGAGAGGTTTTGGTGGAAGAGAGAAGTTTTCGGGTTTTAATTGCTTAGTATACGTAAAGGAGAGGTTTTCGGTTATATGAGGTTTTCGGACAAGAGATGTTTTCGAAAAGAGATTTTTTCGGATAAGAGGGATTTTCGGATGAGAAGAGGGTTTCGAATAGGAGAGGTTTTCGGAAAAGAAAGGTTTTCGGATAAAAAGGTTTTCGAATGAGAGAGGTTTTCGAATAAGAGATGTTTTCGGACAAGGGAGGTTTTCGGATTAGTATGACTTTCGGAAAAGAAAAGAGAGGTTTTCGGATAAGGTTGTTTTCGTATAAGAGAGGTTTAACTACATTTATAAGTGTGTGGCTTTTTAATTGAATTAAATTTATTGCTATTATTTTACATCATTAAAACGTAATATCAAGAAGATAAATAGAAAATGGGTTATTTTGCTTTAAACTTGTTTATGAGAAACAATTTCATTTGATGTAAAATCAGTTTTTATCCTTTGAATTTCTCTGTTTGCTGAAGAAAATTTAATCAGTTAGAAACTGAAATTATACAACGTCGGTTTATATATCAATACTTTTGGAGAAATGTATAGTATTTCAATGAATACTGTAGTGAAACAAGATTGGTATTGTTTTATTCAGTGTAATTTTAGCAAACGCAATTACTGTAAAAATGATTATCTTCAATTTTAGCAAGTAAATTATGTTAAATGTTGTTATCTAGTATATGTTGGATTTAATTGTGTAGATCCTAATTATTTCCTATGAAACATTTAACAGACATTACCACATTTTAGTTCTTAAGTAATTTCAAACAGAACTAGGCCGTAGTTATATATTACTATAGGCTGAGTTTATCGAGTTATCAATATAAGAAAAGAAAACATGGATAATATCCGGATTAAGACACGGATGCATTCGAGATCCTACTTGATATCAAAATTGTCTTTGAGTTATGTTAAAAAAAATTATATCACAAATAAGTATGTTTTAACTGGGCCAGTCTAAAAAAATGTTTTTTTTATGTTACGCGTCCCAAACGTCAACTGTAGGAAGGTAGGCAATTTCGTTGTTGTTAATATGACAAGTATGTTTTGTAATGAAAGCGAATAGCTGGAGCAAGGAACGAACACTTGCTTTGTCAAAATCGTTAAATAAATAGTTGGGTCGGGTATTTTTTTTAATGACTCAAGGTTTTCAAAGATTCAAAGATATTCATTGACGAAAGCATCCTTGCATTTACATTGCCAATGTAATGAGATTTATAATAATTAAATACATATTCATACACACGCATAAGGACATAAATACCAAACATGCACGAAAACAACAAATGAATCGGTAGTGAAACTGCAAAGCAACATTTTTTCTAAGGATAGCCTAGAGCTTAAACAGTAATTATGTGGATTTATTAGGTTTAAGATCTTACAATACCGCATTTCTATTACAATTCCATAAGAAAGTGTACTATAGTTTGCATCAAATAGTTTGCCGAAAACTGTCAGACCGCACGCACACAGACAGCTTCCGGAACACTGGCGGATTTTCTAGGCTTAACTGTTTCCTAAACATTTTCCCTACGGTATGGTAAAGAAATTTGTATTTGACACTTAACGTTGTTTATCTCCGAAATATTCGACACTCGCATGCCATATGTGTATTTGGATTAAAAATATCGTACTTGCATAAACGCCAAATACTTGAACAACAGGAAGGTACATAACATGGCATCCTTCATGCAGTATTTTTGTTCACCTTTTTTATAACTCAATTCAAACCATTGCGTAAAATACATTTTTTCTTTAACAGATGTTCTGAAAATATGGATGGTATGTTTATTGAGAATACAAGGTAGTCCTCCAAGTTCCCATTCGAGATAATTATATACAATTATGAAACGTATTCTATAAAAAATATCTTACCTGTCGCGTATCGTGTATCAACACATAAACATACTTGCACCACAACCGTGGCTGAGTGGTAAGGGTGTCCTCCTTCGTTGCGGGAGATCGAAGGTTCGAACACCAATGGAGATTTTTCTTTGTCCCGAGAATATCCTATTTCTGATAGAGATTAAGATGCGAAAGTTCGAAATGCGAAACTCAAAAAAAATCGTAAATAATTTAAGTCCGTATATTTGTACTTAGCGGTATTAAATTGCTGATTATTCAGGTTACATACGTTCGTTAGATCAGAGCAATCTTAAATCTTGTAAATGAATTACGTTGTAGATATTGTTGAATTTGGTATATTCCAGGTTTACAGAGGCGACAGCACTTGACAATCAGTAATATCTGTATGTAAACACGTGCATTGCATGATCGTAAGTAATGATAGACTATTACACTAGGCGTAAACAGATTTTTCAAAAAAAACATATACGCCATAACTGCTAATCTTCTGATGTCCTTCCAATATTACATCATATTGTTGCAGTAGATGTTGGTTACCTTTAGTACAAAGCGCGCTTACAATATTTACCATTCGCCCTCAATACATAACTCACACGATTTCTTTGTCACGGAAACAGCATTGGAACTGCTTTAGATTTACGACAAAAAATAAGACAATTTACGACGTCTGAGCTACGAAAAACGTTGATCAAACGCTTCGATCGTAAAATGGGTGTCTTACGACAGGAAAAATCAGGAAGAATACCACAAGGCACGCTGATATAACGGACACCAGAAGTTAACTGTTCATTGATACTCATGCAATAATAATTATCAACTATCCAAGTTAGTCAGTTAGATGTCTTAACTAACAATCATTCCATCCATTTATAATGGGTTTTTATTAAATTTTCACAATGTTATAATTTACTCGTTTAAGTTTAAAATGATGTAAGGCAGACAAAGTTTGCGATGATGCCTAATGTTTGCCCATTTCTAAGAATCGTTACAATTTAAAGTGGTGCCAATGGCCCAAGTTGTGCTTCATGTTTGAGCATTTTATCAATAGTTGGTATCTTAATTGTCGTACCATTGAGAACCTTATCATTTTAGTAATGTGAACAATAGATGCTTCTTCGTAATCTACAGTTTAATCGGCAATTTAACTCTGTGTAAGTTCTCTTATCTGATGCAACATGGAGATGTAATGTTGATCTCCCAGTAAATAGCATACAACATGGACTCCCATTTTCCAGTCTGTTCACACCGATGGCTAACAAAGTTGAATTAGTCTATACAGAATCTGCTGGGATACAATAAAAAGAGGGTTTATTAGGTAACAATGTGCTTCCAATATGCCATATTACACTTCAAATGATGTTACTGCTTGAACTCCGAAGCTCAAATTGAAGTTACCGTTATCCCTCCAGTAATTGTAATATCTGTATGGACATTGATTAGCCCGTAAATTGTTTATTTGTTAGAACTCTCTTCAATACCAAACCATGCAGACGCACTTTATTGCTAATACTTAATTAATAACAGGGTATGACTCCAGATGTACAAAAAGGTCTTTTCTTGATCACGAGATCGTAATTTCCATGCGTACAAAATGTACTTTCTTGTCAACTATATTGTAATTTACACATATAATGCATGCTTGTATCGGTCTTAATTCTTATTTTTCAAGAGATTAGTAAGATAAATACATATGTAGTAGAAATGTCATCTTTTTTCATAAAACTGGCGATACGATACATATCTTGCAATTTGGTTCACGGATCATGCATCAGCAAAGGTAGGGAAGTGGTCTTGCAATAAGTTTTACCCCTACTCGAAGATCACTCTGTAAGGATAAAAGTAATCAAAGTACTGAAAGTACTGTCGGAATTTGATTTTTTCATATGAGACAAGTCACTGCCATGGTGTTGCTGACAACACAACAATGACAGTTAGGAGAAGGTTCAGTTCATGGATATTCATGCTTAGGAATTAACATACACCATCTCAATATTGCCATCTATTTATGTACATATTCTGATATTCATGTGCTAAATTCCATCAACCTAACATGATGGTTATCTAAGTTATCAGATGTTTGAAGAATTTTTCGACTTTCCATGTTTTAGTTCAGAACAAAACTGACATAAACCACTATCGATTGATTAATCGTAGTTTAAGATTTTCTTTCAGAAAAAATATGTTATTGGTATGGGAATTATATTCAAACTTGATATCATGATGTTGGACTATATGACAGGTTTTGAAGTGAAAGTAAAAGTTTATTGTAAAAAACTATAGCTATTCGGAAACGAGCCGTTATACGGCGACATTTGCCGATCTCGCTACGGAATATACCGACATCGCACGATTTCATCAGTTCCATTACGATCCTTCTGTCTTAACATCAAAATACCCTTCACACACTGTGAACCAACATAATAATTGCGAACTTCACAATAACTGTTATTTCTTCGCAAATGTATGTGTACTGCCGTTCTGTTCTCTGCACTTCGACGGGAAAACCCCACATTCTATTTTTAGAATTTATCCAACTATATATAGCTCTAGCTGATAGTATCCATCGATACGCGTTGTGGATATAAACCTTAACACTGATTTACATATCATGTCAAAAAGTCACATATAAGACATACATCAATAGTAGATTAATGTAATTACATGCATACTTCTGCAGAGAAATTACTGACCTACTGAACGAAAGCCGAAAGTAGAACTATTTTATGCTAAACTAGTTGGTTTCCTAACCCTATCTAACCGCACACAATAGAGTGAGAGTGGGAACGGGAACCATGGCAGTTATGGAGCTCACGGCATTTTTGTAAGTCGATGATAGCAAAGGAATTATCAAATTCCAAAAAGCAACGCAAGGAAACGGCATTGAGAACGACCAAACTCATAACTTCGGTCTTGATTAAAAAATAGTCAGCATTACATACTAAGACTGTCAACATAAAGACACTTCACGAGGATGTAATAAAAGTCGAGTGAGACAACTATATTGCCACAAAAATTGACATCTAACACGTTCTGATCTTCTGAGTGTTGACATTTGATTTAAATACTTCTTAGATTTAGAAATATTATACAGTTATTGGCTCACTAGTCAACAGCTGTTTTATTATATGAAAAGTCTTTGCTTTAAAATCATTGAGGATAATATTCTGATTCATGTCGAAATTTAATGCATTGTTTGATAAACAGAAATGTGCATCATATCAACCATAAAGAAAGATGAATATATCACATATAACGACTTATAATTCCGGTTGATGAATATTGACATGTTTCTAATTTTAGTATTGGAAATTCCGAAATTTCCCGGGGGTCGAACCAAAAACTGCCTGGGGTCGGGACAAACTCATTCCTGGGGATCGGGAGAAAATGCCCGTGGCTCGGAAAAAAAATGTCCAGGACATCGGGACAAAAATGCCCGGGGGTCGGGGGAAATGCACTTGGGGTCGGGGGAAGCCCGGGGTCGGGGGGAAATGCCCGGGGTACTACTGGACAAAATTTGTCCGAATGATCGGGAGAATAATTGCCCGGGGTCAGGAAAATTTGCCCGAGGTCGGGACAAAACTGCCACCGTGGTGGGGACCAAAACTGCCCGAGTTGTTTCCATTTTGTGTGATGAATATTTATCCTGTTCTATTTTTAGAATTGGAAATTCCGAAATATCTATTAAATATCAAGTTTCACATTTATGTTATTAGTACATGGTGGATCAGGCTTTAAGCCAATCAAAATGTGTTTATTTATAGATAATGTATTAATAAGATTCGTTATATCTTACTTTTATCAAAACAAACTATTCAACACCTTCTTATCACCGTTGGTATAAAGACATCTTTCAAGATTTTCCGCGGGTTGTTAGTCTTATTGCGTTAACTGGTGTATAGACCTCGGATTCAGGTTTCAGACCGATGCATTATTGTAAGAGGTGTTCATTACATTACGCCTTTCGCAACCTAAGGAAAAACGTAACACATGTAATTGGCTCATTTCTTGAACATTCGCATGTGGATTAAATTAACTTAATCCATGGAGTCAATTTGTCGATTCAAATTCGTTAGCTATTGCCTAAAAATACTGCTAGTGGTGTTCATTTTGAGCGCCTGAAATTGGAGTTTTTTTAGATATTGGAGAAAATGTTGTTGGTTGATTTGGGTCAATATAAGAGGCTCCGTCTGAGGTCGTGCCAGACAAAGTCTCGTAACAACGTTACGTTAACCCACTTACTTAATTATTTCAACAATCAACTAATACTGCTCGAAGTTTATGAATTGGTTCCCCGACGATCATAAATCGGTTGAGACGGACCCATGTTCCCATTCGTGCTCGTCGTTCATACACTGGACAGACTTTGATATATCGTAAGCCGGATCATTGTTATGGCACAACATTATTTGCATTTCACGACGCGCAATCATAGGCATTGTGTTGTGTTGGCCCTCTTTATCCCCCGGACTAGAATCTCATTCCACAATTGTGATGAATTCGGTCGGGGAGCAAGTATCAATCAGTTATTTCAGCTGTGAGTTCAAGTCTTTTCCGGGACAAAAGAGGGAGCTGTCCAGCTAGCTTATGGAAAGTAGATGGTATTACATAGGTGTAAGCTTGGGTTCTAAGCATTCCACTATTAAAGCTGGATATTCAGCAAATGAACTTGGATGATGTTGCGACATTAAACTAAGGTGAACAAAATAAACTGATCGGTTTACTGTATAAATCAGGCACTGTAAGTTCCGTGTAGTGCCGCTAGTGCGTGTGTTAGTTTCTCAAATAAGATATCACCACATGATGATTAACATTCTTCAAAACCTTGTAACAGAGTTTATGTGAAGCTAAAAACCACTGTTTCACAGACAATACAGTGGATGGTGCTTTATTTAGTGCTCTTAATTAATTGTTGTTGGCATGTTTAAACCTGGAAACAAGATAATGATAGATATGAATACATGTTATTATATCGCGTTGTTATTTGTACAGCAGGAAAACCGTTTTAATTTTTGCTGAACAAACAGAAACATGTCACGTGATGTCGAAGATGATAGAAGTAAAACACTTGTTAAAATAGCGTTCTCGGAATGGTTATCTACTCGATACGATTTCTGATTGATAATGTTGCAATTTAAAATCGATTTGTTGATGTGATGGTCTGTAGATATGTATTTCACAGTGTTCTGTTTCGTGATAAATGTTTGCCATATCACGGAGCCTGGTGCATTGTTGTACTTTGTTTGTGTCTGCAGACATTACACGAAGTTTAAAGTAATTTGTATAACACTTCAGACTCATATTGGAAAGTTATTTTGTTGTTGCGGTGTCTGAAACTTTAAAATAAATAAATGAAATTGCTGGTTCTTTGTGGAAGTGAAAATGGAATGGAATCACTCGAAATTTCATATCTAATATTAATCTGCCTTCATATGTACGATAAATTGGATAGTCATCAATTGTGTGACAACAAAATGAGATATAAAAAACAGAATAATTCTTTTTAACTACATGTATGTTCATCATATGGCAAATAGAAACAATTCAAAGGGTACAATTTAAATATCAATTACAAATTATGGTAATATATTTACATGTACATGTACTATATTATAAATATCATATAATTCAAGCAATCAACAAAACAGATACTATTCATATATACAGTACAGCCTCTCCAGAGAGCATTCGTGCACGATCCCCTTCAACAACAGCATGGATTTTTCCAAAATGTACGATTACGTGTACGATCACACGTAACTTTGACATCTGAATCTTGTAGACGAAAGCACACCAAATTGAAACGATGATCAATTTGCTTAGTACTTGGAATTTGTGCAAGATGCCGGAGAGTTGTTTTTATTACTATTGAGTATTTTGGGTTTCATTTTTCTGTTGATGGGTTTTGATTCAAAAATATCATTCAATTCAAGCAATTAATAAAACAGATACTATTCATATATACAGTACATCCTCTCCAGAGAGCATTTGTGCACGACCCCCTTCAACAACAGCATGGAATTTTCAAAATGTACGATTTAACTATTAGATTAACCTCTCTAGAGTAACAACATACGTTTGCTCCTCCCAGAGGGTGTTGCTTTGGAGACGTTGCACTGTACAACCAATGCAATCCGCATGTCATTACTGAAATCAATGCAACTTTTTGCTAAAACATAAGCAAGCAAGCAAACTAAAGAATATCAGCTAACCAGTCGGGCAAGCAAACTAAAGAATATCAGCTAACCAGTCGGGCAAGCAAACGGATGTACTAACGATAGGATACTTAAGTGGCTTTCCCATGTTAAAATTTGTTAAAATGTACCCACATAAACCCGATTTTAGCCACATGAATCCACTTATGGACATTTTTAAGTGACTCCGGTTGAACAAAGAGTCCTAACCCTAGAGTCACCCAAACCCAGTTTGTTTGTACTGACAAACTAACAACTCAGAAGGGTGGGTCAGTGGTCTAGTGATAACTCGCTGGATTTCGTGGGTTCCAATTGCGGCACTGCATTCAGATGTTACTTCATCCGAATTGGTAATATCTATACCATGTTCTCATTGTTATTCAAATTTTTCCGTATATTGCCTTAGATAGTTTCAAATTGAATAAGAAAACCTTGCGTATTTATTTCACAGACATTCAAATGTTATGAAATAATGAAATCACACGTAACTTTGACATCTGAATCTTGTAGACGAAAGCACATCAAATGGAAACGATGATCAATTTGCTTAGTATTTGGATTTTGTGCAAGATGCCGAAGAGTTGTTTTTATTACCTATGAGTATTTTGGGTTTAATTTTTCTGTTGATGGGTTTTGATTCAAAACAGACCGTGACCACAAAAAAAGTTTTGCTTCGGTACAAAAAAGGTGTGTCTTGAGTCGTTTTAGCTGAATGGGTCCACGTGGAGTAACGTATTAACGCCTTATATAAAGAAAAAGTCAACGTAGACTACATGATTATATTCTTTGGTTTACTGAATGTATACGGTTGTTGGCTGACATACATTTCTCGATATGTCAGAATATGAAGATAAATTTGGCATAGAAACCTGAGAAACCTTGATTTTTTGTCCCTCTATACTCGTATAATATCAAATGACATTACGTCAGTCTATTGTCTGAAGTATCTTGTTAGTATTGGATATTGCGAGTTTATTACATTATTGAGAGAGATTATACGTATAGGGATAATATTCCTGATAAATTCTGATAATTGTACGACTCGTGTGTGTCTCAGAATCGTAAACATTTGATAGCATAGTACGCGAATATAGCGTAAATCACTTTCCGTGCTGATTTTATCCATTTTTTTGCTGTCAATGACATACGTTGAGAGTCTATGACGACAACGCTTATCCAGAAATTGATTCGTTAATTCTATATCATCCAACATGCCTTAGTAACTATGACATCCAACTTCTAGGAAAATTGATAATGTTTCTTTATTCCCAGAGATATGTCAAGAATTAAGTTGTATTTATATATAATCATAGTCATTAAAGTTTAAAGTCCCATAAGCATATAAATGTGTCGGCCGTAATAGTTTGTGTTTGTTCCATAACAGAGGAATCTGGTGTGTTTTCCTCTCGTGCATACTTTATAGCAAGAAAACATGTTTTCAAAACCACTATCGTATTTTTTTCAATATCATTGAAAAAAACTATTTATAGAACAGTTGCAGTGTTTTCCCGCAGTCATATTATGCACAAAGCGTAAAGTGACGTCACGCGCTCAATATATTTCAAATTTACAAAAGCAAAATTCACAGCGTAGTGAGTGTTTTTAGAACAAAAAAGTCTCGTTTCCTCGGTTATTATTATCTTGGGATAATATAGGCAATTTTTTTTGCATATATATTTTTATAGCAAAAAGCTAATGGGACTTTAATAGTAGCTTGACAAAAGGTCGAGTATTCACAGAAAATGCAATTTGATCTCACAAGATAATTTAACTCTTTGGTAGCCTTGAGGATCTGTCCAAAGTTGTGCCTGACTGTACAATCAGTATGAAAAGAGAACTTTAAAACACGCTAAGTTTTCTTGCTCCTGTACTGTCAGCTTCAAACGAACAACACGTATATTTTCACTGGTTATTAAAGCCTTTGTAGCATCGATGAATTTATGTATCTCACACGATACATGCAATGAATGGTTAATATGCTTTATGTATAATCCCTGATAATCCATTTTGGTCTCTTTCGAATAATTACTGTTTTTGATTATCCTTGTCTCATCGTTTAGTCTCACTATGGCACGGGTCATTGTTGCCACGACTGTCTTGAGCTGTTCTTCTTCGATAGTTCGAACAATTTTAAAAACATGTTTTAAACTTAGTCAACATATATATGCGGATATACATGTGGAGTAAACACGTAATTATTTTGATATATGATTAATTTTTAGCTTAAATAGAGGGATTCATAATTGACGTTCTTCTTTCTTCTGTGGTTGATCTTGTCCAAACGACCAGAGCAAATTATTTCAAGAGGAGATGGAGCGTTTAAGGAAAACCCAGGAATACGCATGTATGGTACCACAAACCTTCTGTTAGCTTACTGGACGTGTTTCATACATGCTAAATGTTAAAACACTATGATCATGTATTGTCAATAATACTTGGATAACTTTCGTGAATATTGCGTTTACTTAATGGAATTTTTTATCAGCCTAATACTATTTGAGACTGATAATGTGGCAATTTAAAACAGGTCCGTTTATGGTCTGTAGATATGGCTTACTATATTTTGTATGGACATAAACCTAGTATTATGTTGTCTAGTTCATTATCAGTACGCGCAGACACTACATCATTTTGAAGACATTCACTATTTCGCCTCTGATTTGTATGGAATAATTATCCATTGTGACAAAGACAGTGACATGTCTGGAATAAGGCATTGGAACGAGTTAAAGATTTCAGCAAGAATCGTTTAAGGAATATACGTGAATCATGAACTCTCAGAAAATGCTAACATTATCTCGTCTGTAATAAATAAAGTAAATAAAAACCTGCAAGTCTTTATCCCATTGCTGCCATATACAAACAATAATTTATCATGGCTTCAAACTATCCTGAATTATTTTATCCTTTCTAGTGGGATGTAATGATCTCTAACTGATAATCTCTAGTCACTCATAGCAGCGGGTTCGAATCCCACGGGTCGCCAGACAGTCGAAACATATGCAGTGCATCTGTCCAGGTATTCCAGGTTCTTACTCTTGTCATTTAAGCTATAAAAGTCGCCAAATGTCCTTGGCTAATGGTGTGAAGTTAAACCAGAGTGAAACAAAATCATTAAAATTATTTAAAGCCCCATTAGCTTTTTAAATTTAGTAATACAGAACAATAGACGTAATGATAGTAAAATATAAGAAATGTATTTTATTTGCTCTAAAACATATTTAAACAATGCCTTTCTTTAGCCATATCTCGTAGAAATGTTAAATCAGACGCTTTTCTTATTTTTTGCATTATCATTGAAAAAGATACTGTGCTATATTCCTATATGTAATTTGTGATTAAAAAAGAACATTTCGGAATGTTTTTATCGAAAGTAAAAGTCAATTTCACTGATAAGATATCTTTCTAGGTAAAATAAGACCTACTCCAAAATGCTAATGGGCCTTTAATTTATTTATTTAAAACGTGTTATCTTAATGTTTTGTCAATACTTGACTTACGTACATTCAAAATTTTACGTCTGATGTTAGAAAGCAACTCTACCTCTTACCCTTCAAAATGTTTTATCTTTATATGCTGCAAATACCTAAAAATCACGTATGTTAATATTGCGTGCTTACTTCAATCGTTTGCACGCGTCGGTGTTATCCGTCTTTGATCTGAACATATCATCAATCATGCTTAAAGATAAATAATACGATATAAGACAATGCATACTTAACCATTTCCAAACTCTCCCAGTGGGATCTTGGTCTGTACAACTCCTAGTCTTCAAAAGAATATTTTCTGCCATGCATTACATAATGCACAAAGCAACAAGGAAACCAAAAACAATTAACAATATTCTGGAATTTGATTTGCTCAACAATCTTATAACTAAGAGTACAAATAAATCCCTGTCAGATGGTTCCAAGAACCAGGAACAATATTCAGCGAAATGGAAACAGGGTTTGTCGTAAAGATTGGCTTCTCTACAGAATTACAGAAAGCAACTTGTTCTGTCTAATATTATGATATTGTTACAACAGTTTATAGGAATGTAACGGTCTTATATTATTTGGGTTGCAGACCGGACAAGGTAGACAATGTCTTAACATAAAATGAGTAGCAGATAGTTCAAAGAATGTATCACCCTGGCATTAATTGGGAAGCAGACTGCCTAAGGAATGTATTGTCCTAACATTAATATGGTGAAAGGGCGTACAAGGAAAGTGATGTACTAACACTAATTGAGTTGTGGACTGTCCAAGGAATGTATTGTTGTTATTTAGCTGGAGACTGCCCAAAGAACGTAATTGTACAAATAATCTTTGTGCCACAGACCGTTTAAAGACACTAACGTCCGAAGACGTCAATAAAAAGCTGTGTGGTATTTGTACTGATTTTGTTACTTTTAGAAGGAATCATGTTGGTCAGAGATCAGACATATAAGTATCTCTAATGTATATACAATATTCCTATACTTGAAGTAAATTACTAAGATTCAAATCATCTAGTTATAATAACTTATTGTGTGTGTTTTTGTGTGTTTACCGTCGCACCAAAACCAAGTTTAATTGGCGACTTTGACAGCTTTTAACGGTGTAGGAAGACCCTAGGTATGATGCACGTGGGTAGAAACGCCAACCTTTAAACATATGAAAGAACAAGCATTATGTTAACATAAAAATGCCTGTCTCGCTACACATTGTTAACAATAATTGGTAATGGCAGCTTCATTTCAATTCAACTTTTCCTAAGATGGCCTAATGGACCAATTTTCCAGTTTGGTTTAAATCGACGAGTGGTTCATTGACCTATACAATACGTGTATTTGCCAACCGACGCAAAAGCTCTAGAAATCATTACGTAAGCTTTGCGTTTCTAATTCTTTCAGATTTAATGTAGTACTACATACTTGAACAGATTGAAGTTTGTATTCTTATCGGTACGTATTGTCTATATAAGTAGGGATTCAGCAATTGATTCATTCAAAACATACGAACTAATACTAGATTAAACACGCTTGGTGTTTACTCAATATTATATTATTAATAATATATAGCGATTCGAAGGATTTAATATCTAGCGTTTTAACAGACATAAAAGCCAAGCTTTTTTATATGATTGGTTGGTGTCAGACTTCTTGCTATCAATATAATGTAAAATCTTAAGAATTCGTCCCACGCAAATCTCGCTTTCGAGTTACCATTTAAACCATCACATGTATGTTTCTATTTTTTGCGGATGGAATGTAACATTTTAACAGAATGTTTATAAAATTATATTATAGCATAAAATGTGAAGCGAAAAATATATGGTGTATTTTTCTGTATTTTATTTTAAATTAGTATGGCATTTACTTTTTATGTGCTTACACTCCTCGAAGAAACGGTAGCAGACGAAGCTATTGTTTTAGAAATAAAACAGACACAAATTATAGGTTTACAAACAAATGCCTGATATTTTATTAGATATATGTCTATGTTTTAAATTTAATTATATAGACGAAAAGGGCAACAATTACGATGTCTGCTTTCAATAATTGAATAAAACTCAAATTCGGCATCACCTGCGTGACTTATAAGTATTTACCCGCCACCAAACCTCAGGTCGACCCTAGTCTGTTATTTTGCCTGCTGGTTCTCTTTTTTTTGCAATATGCGATGTATTCAAATACTACGAAGCCGGGAACCATGTCGAAAGAAAGTGTAGCTGAGGCAAAATACTGACTATTTTGCAAATTGTTTCGGATATTTTGGTGTTAATATTGAAGTTGAAACTTAAAGTTGACAATAATTGCGAAGAATAATGTGTACTGCATCGATTGACACAAGGTAATGTGAAAATGTAGGGAATGGAATAGAATACGAGGTGTTTTTGAAGCTACGTGTGAGCTATTTTTCTGACGAACATTTATATCTTGTTGATAATTATATTGTTGACGTTGAAAAATGTATTTTTGTTCAAAACGGCTTATTTTAGGTTTTATTGATAGAGATATAATAAGTTTATGTGCTGGGATTGACAAAAATACAATTATTTGGTGTTTTTTAGAGCTCCTAACACCACGTGTCTGTGAAATTATCCAGGATGTGTATTAATATATTAATCGACTGTTTTTCATGACATTCTCTCATGAATTGCAGATGTCCTCCCGCTAATTAAATCTAATTGTATCACGTGACAATACTGCGTTTTGAAACTAGTTCATGCGCGGTACAAGCTTATAGTACTCGGATGTTAAAATTGTTATATTCTAAAAAAAACAGGTTTAAATAGGATCATGGTTTTGGACTTTTGGATTATGTCGTAAAATTGGTATGTTTATTTAGAAATCATACATTCATGTAGACTACATACATATTTACATAGACCCGTCTCCGTGGTCGAGTGGTTAAAGTCGCTGACTTCAAATCACTGTAATCTTTAGGCCGGTTCGATTGGTCAAACGGAAGAGCTGCCGGAAGAGGCAGAGCTCTTCCGAACGATTCGATTTGCCGTCTTCTAATTTTAGAAGCTCTTCTATCTATTCCGCCCGATGGCTAGAAGAGGTGGAAGAGATATTAATCACGCGACCAAACAGCATGACCGAGTTACGGTCGATTTAAAGTTAAATGAGAACCGTTGTAAACATTTACATTTTTCCCGAGGTAGATCAGGTTATTTACTGGTTGAAATGACTTTATATTGTAATACATTAACACAACACAATCGTAACGCACCGTGGCTCAGAGGTAAAGGCTATGATTTTTTTATTCGTAGCGGCTACGAGTTAAAAACAGGCAAAAATGCTTTTTTTTTTTTTGATTAACATATCAAGTATTCGAAACTGCAATTACTTTCCGACTTTCAAGAATTACCCTTCAAATAGTGAAAATCAAAATTAATATCATCTTTCATATATACACAATAATGTGCACTATAACATGTACATGCAATATGCAGTAGAGAAGGAGCTGGACTGTTTACCTATATTAACCACTTCTTGCGACGAGGAGACAGACACGGCGAGTGAATGCGATGATGCGTGTTGAATTTACATGATTGAATTGTTTTGAAATGATATAATAAAATAATGGGAAAAAAAAACAATTCAAAATAAATAAAAGGATTTAAAATAATCAAAAGAAAAACAACCATACAAAATAAAGTTACAAAATGACATTAACTAGGTTCGAACCAATGGTAAGAATGATGTATATCTCAAAATCATTAGCTGTAAACTTTACGCTATAGAGGCAATCGTACTTATGTTTTCTCTATCTTATCTATAACGGTTACCGGGTTTACCTGTTACACCTATATATCGAAATGAGACTAATCCCTCTTTAAATCGACTTTAACGATACCGTTTAAAATTGCCTTTTTAAAACTACAAATGTATTGTTATGACTCACAAAAAAAATTCACGTGCCCATTAGTTTATCCGCACGACCTAACATTTCGGCGTTCGATTGGGTTTCTCTTCTAAGCTCTTCTAGCCGGCGTATTCTCTTCTCACGAGAGTACAATCGAACCGGCCTTCTCACTGATAAAGGGACGGCTTCATTATCTTCTGTTTCATGCAAAATGCTCGCCCATGTCGGGAACTAACATAGTTTACGAACCAAGTGGTAAGTTTAATTAACAATTATTCATTACTCTATATCTTACCTGTAAAAAGCACAATGCGAAAGACTAGTGTAGATGGATATTTTATGCAAAGAACGAAATACATAGACACAAAATGAAGAATGTCAGATTGTCAAAAAAACGAGGAAAACCATATATTGTAGATATATCCATTGCTGTGCAAAGTTTTAATTAATGCAAGCCGTATTCATCAGTAAAACTAATGTTAACCATCTTCATGACCACTCATAATAATGAATGACATATATAGTCATTGATCAACCCTTTTCTGATCCCTTTTTGCTGTCATCTACTCCTTTTGAACCTACTATACATGTTCTGCTAATATATAATGAAAACGTTGATATTTGATTGATT
This sequence comes from Lutraria lutraria, assembly GCA_964023205.1. Classification (NCBI taxonomy): domain Eukaryota; kingdom Metazoa; phylum Mollusca; class Bivalvia; order Venerida; family Mactridae; genus Lutraria; species Lutraria lutraria. The sequence goes on from OZ026848.1 coordinate 5,569,692, forward strand.
TGAAAATGAATTAAAATAGGTAACATAAATAATTATAACCACTGGTGTCATACAGTAACTGGCATGTTTCTATACAAAATTAATAAAAAAAATAAAATAAAATAAAAGTGATAGTTTACCAAAATAATGTCTCGTTGACTCTCACAGTACCACTTCATTTAGACCAAAGGCTACCATGATAAGATTCCCCTAGAAAAAGTCAGAGTCTTCCCAAAGCACCACTCCATTGTGACACATAGGCATATAAGCCTTCCATAGTAAGATTCCCCGCGACAGGGTGCTTGATCTAATAGACTTCATTTTATACAAGACAGTTTAGAAAAATATTATTATATTGTTTGTCTTCTACTGTTGTCTGTATGCCTACATTCCACGAAGTGTTTCGTTTAGTCGCCAGTACAATGTTGTTTATTATATAGATACACCATTGCCAATACGTTTTATACATTTTATCTAAATTTCTGATGAAAACAGTTTCTTAAAGATAAGGTTTCTGAAGTGTTGAACGATTTGTAACACGTTGCTTTTCAGATACTGTCTAGCATGTATGACTGGAATATTTAGTGTTTTTTAGCATTTAGTCAATTTTTGTTTATGTAAGTCAGACGTAATATATCACAGTTAAACACGTTTAGAGCGAACTCGTATGTACAGCGCAACCCCTCTAGAGTGGCCATCTCATGAGCAGCAACGTCCCTTCTGGAACAACATAATTTTCCCAATTGTACCACTAAACTATTAATTTAACCTCTCTAGAGCAATAACCTCTCAACAACGACATAACATTGCTTCTCCCAAAGGGTGTCGCTTTGTAGAGGTTGCACTGTATTGTTAAATCGAATACAATAGAAGTTATACACTGAACGAAGCGAATACCCCCTTCCAATCACTATAAAATGCGATCCATCGGCTCAAAAGTCCATTGCTCAATTAATCTAAACGTTTATTATACAATGTAATAAATAATTTATAAACTTTTTACTGCATTTTGTCCCGATGTACCCAAGCAGAAAGGGTGATGTGCTTCATGAAAATTGGCTCGAACTTATGCAACTGGTTAATAGGTTTCCACCAAATACATCCATCTTTGTTTTGATGTCATGAATATAGTTAAGTGTGGGTAAAGTAAAGTAAATAGCCGGGTACCAAGAAATTCACTTGATTGGGTTCAAGAGCAAGCGTTATTGTGGTCGGAAATGAAGTAAATCTAATATTGTAAGAAGAGTTTCTAACTGCAACGGGGAATTTTAACTGCCCAATCCGTTTCCCAAATCGTCATTTATTTCACATTCAAGTATTTCTAATGTTAAAGGATATTATATCATTCGCTTAGCTATAATCTTTCTAAGATTTTTTGTCCGACATGGTATGGACAAACATATGACTTTGGATGGTTTTGGTATGGGGTTTTGGGAATATAGCTTATGTGGGAATGTGGATTACTTTGTATGCCTTGTTTTTATGTCTATGCATAACTAATAATAGAAGTAATTTGTACAAACTATTAACAACGTATTAATAATAATTACTAACAATTATGAGATTATTTTAAGTTTGGTAGAAGGTAATTTAGATGAATGGATAACATTACATACTGTAATGTATTAAATGAACAATTTGTGTACATTTAAAACAAGATTATATGAAGAACGGAAATTACAGCCATGAACAATCGTTCCGAGTAACTAATGAATCAGAAGTAGGGGTTATTAAACAAGTAATCAGTTGATTAGAATCAAGCGTATATGACGCTAACTGTTTATATTACCATACTCTCCTCGAAAATACCAATCAGTTATTGAAATATAAACAGAGGTGTTTGTAGTCTGGAAGTTTATATATGATACTGGTAGAGGGTAAGTTGTTTATGTATAGATTGGTGCGCCTTATCAGAAAACATCATATTAAAATATAATGTAGTTTTATTGCATAAACTTTCTTTTGTTTTGTCTACTTGCTGCTGGTTGAGCTACTCCTTTTCCTAACCAGCAGCTACTCTTTTTCCTAACCAGCAGCTACTCTTTTTCCTAGTACATTCAAGGCAGTAATTTTGTTTAATTTGAAACACTGCCTCACCATTTCTCTTCACAGTTTCTATAATAAGTTGAAATTTTCAGATTGGTATGAGACGTTGGAAGTATGCAACCCCTGATGAAACAATACATAATTTACAAAATAACAGTAAAGAAAAATAAGCCAATATAATATATCTGCGATCTTTGTAAAACAATATAATTGATGCTACGCTAATTGAAAATGGTATAATAATAAACACACAGTCACTCGAATAACTTCTGGCGCATAATATAAAACATTTCAAAGTTGACATCAGTACTTCAGACATTTTGATAGAGCATTGAACTTTAAAAAATCTAAAAATAAAAATGTATATTGATCTACTAGGCATATTGGTATTCCTTACTCTCGTATCAACATACCATACCATATATTCTAATTTCCTATCATTATTGAGATAGAAATATAGATGGGAATAATATGACTGGTTTATGTCTGTACATCGTAAATTTTTATGCGTCAAAGAATGATATTTTTTTTTAAATCATTAGTGATAGTATCGGTGCAGAAAATTCAACTGTACGATAAATCGAGTATATATGTCACATAAGATGTGCCGTGAATCTTGTATGAAGAAAATAAGTGACTTATGTGTCTGTAACTTTGTATGTACATAAATTAGGAAAATTTTGTAATCAGTTATCGTTCTTATTTCGAATTGTATGTAACCTATCACTTTGCCCAGCTTCTCTGTAAAACAATATAATTGATGCTACGCTAATTGAAAACGGCATAACTGAGTGTTTAATATACATTTGTATTGCATTAAATTCAAAATATGAACGATAACTAATACTTACTATAATAGTATTTCTTCATTGAAATGCATCGAGTGTATGCTTGGCTTGTGCCAACCACTGATACATAATACCATGTCGCAACAATCTGATATTTGAGATAAGATAAGTAAACTAGCACTTAAGTCAGACAGCCTCGGTCATAACTTTTTCAAAATATTAGGGTACTGTTTTTCGTTAGTGTCCTGTCTACAATTAATCACTTTCTGCAATAACAAACGAGCAGGATGTCCAAACACATTTTGTTTCCACAATAAATGTCAGAAAATTCTATGACATTATCTCTTGTAAAAAGCAACTTGGAAACATATGTCGAGACGACAATGACGTCATAATGTCATACCATTTTACTGCTTTCTTTTAGCAGCCGTTATAAAATAGCTGGTCACAATTTCGTATAAATGACAATATTTATACTTCAGAGACATCAAGTCAGACAATAAACGACTGGAATACAGGAAAAAGACCACGTGGTGTAGTTCTACATAGCAACACAAAGTTACAAGCCAATGCAATCACTGTCTGACAAACAACAATCAAAATAACAAAGACATAGAAAATCGAGCATAAATACATTTCTTCCAGCACTGAATATATACACAAAGTTTTCTGATAGCCCGTCGGTAACGGCTGGCACAAAACAACAACACATACAAGCGCATAACATAACAACACCACAAAGACAATTTAATCTATCCAAAGTGACATCATAAAACAAGGAAATGCGTAGGCCATGGTTTGGATAAATATGTTTGAAATATAAATGAAAGCAATACAAATGTGTACTCAATAAGTTTCTTCTTTTTTTATATACAAATACACAAAGATACGTCAAAAACGCCTAACAGTATTGAATACAACTTTTTACAAAATAGCACTGTTTACAACAACGCCCCATAGCGTAGAGTTAGATTTAAAACAGTTTGCATACAATTATGCTCAAACGGAAGTCTGGCTATTTTAAATCAACGACATATTACCATTGGTAAAATTCTCTTGTTTTCGAATAAGATCTAATATACTGCACAATTTATAGTTCAATATAAGCAACGCTAATAATTGATCATATCTGTATAATGTTGATTTGCGTCGATGACTACAGACACCTTGTTATTACGTGTCTTAATAATTATGGTTCGTTTAATGTTTTATCTACAAAGCCGCTCGTTGCCTTTCTTTCATAATGTACTTCCATTCAATAAACGTCATTTGTCCAGAGATAGTTACGTCGACACGTCTGTTGGAGATGATGCGGAAATTATAGACATTTGTAACGACGTTAACGATTTGCTCGTAAGATAATGGCCTACTAAAGGTGGAATTGTAGACATATTTATTACTGATTTAACTCAATCATGTTTACAGGCAATTGTTATGGTATATACCAGTTATTTATGTACGAGTGGCAATTGTTAAAAACATTGATTAATACCGATTGTTCATACTGGTATGGCGAACGATGTCTAAAATCTGCCAAATCAGTGTGCAAATGTACTCAGTATATAATCGCATACTCCAAATTGCAAGGCACACATAGCTTAGTAAGTGAAATAACTCCCCACCTGTCGTATTACAGATGGAATAAGAATTACCAGCATTGTCTTAATTCGTCCATAAGTCTAACAACACCTCCTAAAAAATTACCTCGCCTTACTTAAACAAGTACCATTGCTCAGTATAAGATCTAAAAGATTACATTTTCGTTTTATTACGAATATTCATAACAATAATCTAATTCTTAAATGTACCTTCCTTCAGTGTTCGTTTATAAAATGCGCCAAATATTAAAACAAAACAACAGACATCATTCGCCTTATCCTAAGTTTCAACATGTGACCTGTAGTAAGCGAACACCCATTAATGAACATCAGTATATTCATAGATTTATGCAAAATAAAAAAGACCTTTGAATACAAAGCCTCAATGAAAGTTGGTTAAAAATTTCAATTATGAATTAGTACATCAACAGAAATAAGTTGTTCATGAAATGTTGTTCATATTCTCCTTACTTTTCTGAACGTACACGACATTTTTCCAATGGGAAAAATTGGGAAAGAACATAATTCAAGAATATTCCGGCACATCCCTCACTACATCCATGTTCTGTTTTCTTGTTAACAAGCGAGATGGCAAATTTTGTAGGAATAAGAAGACAATGTCAGAACAGCAGATATTTATATGGACTTTACAATGCTTTGTCCAAAATGTTACTACATTTGTATTTTCTCTAAATTGATAACTATTCCCTTTCTAAATCAATCAAAACGTATGCATGTGTGTATGTTTGCGTCGATGTCTATTACTGCCAGCGATTATCAAGTATAATGTGTTTTTGTGAACAGGTTTCGCGGTCAAAGCGGTTTGCTGGAAATGCAGTTATTAAGTCCAGTATTAATTGAACTGAAAATACAAAATGAAATCATATGAGATTTGATCGAATTACTGACGAGTGTACAGCAGAGCTTGAAGCTATTCCAAGAATGATTAAGGATAAACAGACAGTAACTTTTATTGCAAGTGTTGGAATACGTCATTTCACAGATGGGTTCTTGACAGTTAACTACATTTCAGCATTAAGTTCAATCTAAGAACATATTTTTTGTGACTTTTATTGTTTTAAAATGCACTGATTGTGTAAGACCTTCCTGACATTGTCTATCATTGTTTTAATTAGCTGGTTTCAGCATAAGTGCATTTCCTGTCTCTGTTGGAGATAGTTCCATGTGCATAGCTATCGTCTATTCTTTATGTACGTTGGCATTTGGGTAGTCAATCTTAGCTACATATCTACTTCCCGTTCACAGCCAGCTGAATGAAGATAATTATTTCGTTCATTGAGTTTAGTTCTTGTTTTTTTTCAAATTTTCTTCTTCATTGTAGCACATCATACGTTGGAATTTCAATCATTTGGAGCCATACTGATTTAAGTTAAGCAGCATGTTTTACGTCTACTGCCCCCCCCCCCCCGCCCCCATGATGAAACTAAATAATGCTGTAAGATTTGTTACTGCTTAATGGAACAACCAGCTTCAGATATTGTCGTTTTTATCAGAGGTTTAATGCCACACCAATATTTAGGGTAATTTGACGACTTTCAAACGTTAATGGTGGAGGAAGACGCAAGGTGTATACTTAGGTAGCGCATCTGACCATCTCTTAGACAGCTAGACATATGTCTTAAATGTTAAACATCTTCTGGCTAAGTACCGATACAGAGTTATTTTGTTCATATTCTATTAGTGGTCGCTATCTGACCATTTAGTCATATTCTCTTATTAATATTGTATTCAAAATATTTTGGTACATAAGTATTTTTATCGAACCGTGTCTTGCGTTTTGTATGTTGTTGAATTAAAAGTGGTTTGAGCCGTGCTGATTACATTGTGGTATGTATTGTCTAGGGATTTAGGGAGAGTGGGTGTGAGCCGAGCAGTTTTATTTATCTTTTTTATATTTGCGAAGTTACGTGTTTCTGTATGTTTGTATATTTGTCTTGTTGTCGGCCTTTCTGGTCACCCATTGCTGTATAATTTCTTCGGTCAGGATGTTATTTTGAAGATGCATTATTTGTTATACTACGTGATATTGAAAACATATGATGTCATTAATTTGACTATTTTGGTTCGTGAATGTACACCAATCTGCAAAATGAATTAAACTGTCAAAAACATCCCAAATGACAAGATATAACAAACGTAGGGAACATTCAACAATGTTGCAGTAATTACATTTGACTTTTTTATGAATGATCCTCGCGCATGTCTTGTATTTCCAAGCCTGATGTATCATGTTTGTATAGTCTAATAGATAGGCTAGCAAGTGTTTCATCAAAAGGATTGTGGTAAATAATGGCAACCTTATGACGCTGCCTGCTTAATATAGTACCTCGTGATAATAATGTTCTACCAAGATTGACGTATTTGATTTTTAAAACAAGACGGCGGTAGTGTTGTAAGGAAATCGCAGATAAACTGTTGTTCGGTACTCTGCAGGTTATCAGTGTAATTTTGTGTTTAACTAAACATTTCTAACAATACGTTTTTTTTTGGTTAATTTAGGCCTTCAACACAATTGTATCAATAATCCATTCGTTGCGTTGATGTCAATTAGGTACGCGGAACCAATTAAAATAAAAACTTTCTTTCTGACAAAAACCTAGGAGCAGTGCTTATCGGAAGCATAAATAACAAAATAACAAATGTTGTGGCAATTATTTTAATTAATATACTGTAATAGTTTATTTTGAACAGCAGAATATGTTAAAACTACGATGCAGGCAAAGATAACCGTGTTATCAATACTGGCTTGATTTCTAGTCTGATAACAACAAACAGCGGAATTTCCAAGTATATTTTAGACTGAGATAAATATCAAGAACCGGAACTGTTGTTTTTCTGAAATCTTGAGAAGATCAGATATTGTATTGTGGTGATTCGTGTATGTCTATTAGAGTACTAGATGATTGTGATAAATGAATATCAGATGCCTCATGCTCTGTCAGTTTATGTTTTTAAAAGTAGTTTTGACACTGATATCGTTAAAGAAGAAATATATCCAGTGTGCTGTCATCTTCATCACGAGGTATATGCTATCATATTTATCCATCTTGGAAATCAACCCACAAAGTAGAGCCACAAATGAAATGTAGGATTTAGGATAACTTGTATGAAGCCAGAAAGTACTCAAACTCATCAAGAATTTTCTTTGTGAGCCATGTTTAAATTTTGTCTAGCTAATAGCATGTTGTAATTTAATCATTATTTATCAATTTGAGAGACAAAGTAAACTATAAAAAGAGATATGTAATATGCCTTCTGATACATTTAGACCTTCATAATCGAATCAGCATCCCTGCTACTGTCGCTACCAAATTTGAATCGGAAAAGAATGGATTTATAATTCAATTTGTCCCAAGTCTGTTATTCAGCGATTACGAAAACAGACATAATGATATCATCGTAAGTCTATGTCATTCCAGATACTAATTGAAGTTAAGGATGTTACAGCCAGTGACGCGTTTCAACTATCAATGCTGTATGGTCCCCTGAAAATGGTGTCCCGGATATTAGATGAATCCTGAAAGAATTACTAAGACTTGGTATACAGTGACTGAATGTTTCAATGGTTTAAAGACGCATTAGCGTTTTGGATGTTAAAGTTAGAGTAGGTCTTATTTCACCTAGAAAAATGTCTTATCGATGAAACTGACTTTTACTTGCAATAAAAACATTCATAAACACGTATAGAAATGTAGCACCGTATTTTTTTAAATGGTATTGCAAAAATAAAAAAGCACCTGACATGTTTACGAGTTGTGGCTTAAAAAGGCATTATGTAAATATTGTTTTAGAGTAAATGAAATGTATTTCTTATATTTTACTATCATTTTATCTAGTGTTCTGTTTTACTGAATTCAAAAAGGTAATATGCCTTAATGTTAAAATGATGTTAACAGTAAACACATTGGTTTGAAGAGTGTATTTTACTAAGTAATTTGAACATCTCAAAACATTGGCTGTGAGAATGCTCAAATTTACAGTAAATGTTGTAAAGGCTTGAGCACAAAATATAATTACTATATATAGATGTTCAATTCCTGATTTTTTACATACATTCTTGTAGAGATTATTGTAATTTTCTTTTGTCTTTATCTAAATTAATGTGTCCCGCTTGCATCATTTGTAAATTCATTGCAATTTTCTTGTGCAGCTTTCTTGTGTTTTTTTTTGTATTCGGGACTGTTATATTTGTTTATGTCTGGAAACATGTACTTACGTAAGTGTGACACTGGCAAATGACAATGAACGCGTTTTTAAAGTATGCGCCAAATATTTATCAAGGTGAATGCCACATAAATGCACTAAAAGAAGACAATATGTTGGGTTACTATTGTTTTGTATTAAAACAAAAGTTTTCTCGTGATTGCTGAGAATTACATTGACAACCGTCATTCTTTCTGTAACTCAATAGCCAAGGGAACGGTAAATTAAGAACTCACACAAAAAGAGATCATGAAAGCTCTATAAGAACACCAATGACAGAGACAACACCTGATCATATAGAACATGGGATTAGCATATACAAATGTACAACAGAAATGAAATGGGTTTGGTGGCGATGCGGACGATATAATTGTGTAAGATACTACAATAGTATAGACACTAAGAAATCGGACATCAGGACCACAGCAAATATGTCTGAAAAAATAACTAACTCAGAATGGTCGGTTCATATTATGTCAACACAACTAATGCGGTAAACACACACAGTATTAAAGCTTTCTGACGATTTTTGGATGATATGGATATCAAATGATTGAATTTGAAAACAAGTAAGTCTACAGGCAGTAGTGATTGCAAAATGCAATTATGTCAGTTGAATTGGGTCGAATTTGGTGACATTTCGTTCTTCTGTTCAGGGTAATTTGGGTTTAAATGGTGGTTTTCTATATTTAATTTATAACAGTTTTGTATCATTAAAGCTCCGTTACCATTGCCTGAATGCAAGCCATGAGGACGGAATGCTCTCGGAAGTTGTTTGATTAAACAAACATACTTCATACCGGAGGAGTGTCATGTTATCTGGAAGTGATATATAAAGATAAGAACTGAACGAAAACTTAAAATAAAACATCTCTGTAATATGAATGCATAACAACAATCGTTTATCTGTCAGAAGTTATGTTTGTGAGCATCATTATTGTGTCAGGAGGCGTAATGCAACCCATATTACATACGCATCTAGACGAAAGTTCAAGTCATAAAACTGGAAGAACAATATCCCTAAAAGCATGTCACTTAGCAAGATGTCGAAGATGAAAGCAATACCAAATTAGAATCATATCAAAATATAAGAAACAATCTTATAAGCAATGTTCTTCATTCCCTCAAATCATTTAGGACGTCTTTGGTAAGTAAGTAAGTTTCTGTAACAATTTGGAAAAACTACCGCATAAAAACGTGTTACTCGGTTTAGGTCTCAACAATGAAGAGATATTAAGCATTTATTACTATTCAGTCCGTAATCAATATTTTTGTTAAAAATACGTGGCTAAGTGATAGTCAATAGTCAAAAGCATTTTTAACGTACAGATACGTTTGTATGAAACACCATGTGTTGCTCAGATGTCAAATTGAATGTGATATTCAACAAAATTAATATGAAACATCACCTGGGGACATAAATTATGTATTTTTTAAAGGAAATGACGTCTTAATTGTTTCTTATATTATATTTCAAAGCTGTTCGACTCTTCTGCTTGTGAAATGTGAAAATCCATTACGTTTTACATTCAACGATTACGTTTCGAGAATATGAACTTGCGCAACTGGTATTTGACCAATTCACATCATCTACGTAATTATCTTATTCAAAAACCGGACTTCCAACAAGAAACGGAATAAGAAGAGCCCAATGAAATTAAACGTTCCTTTGTCGAACATTCGAACAAATCAAATGACAATTTACCATATGTAACAAAAACTGTCAACTGAAGTCATAAAGTGTGATATTATCAATCTCTTATTGACACTGTCTTACCAACTTGCCGTCATTATTTTGGGTAATAAAAGCACATCACGTACTTTATATAAAACACAGAGCTAATACTAGTACAGAAACGTGTTCTAAAATACCATTAGCTCCCGAACTTGATATATTGCATACCTAGACACTCGTTCTTGTTGATTGTGTATCAATGATGAAACATACTTTATTTGTACTTACAGAGCTAAGCAATATAGAAAATGAATCGTCTGCGCCACAGTATGTGGTCCGTCAGATAACCAGAAACGCGACTGTTGTCTTAGTCTTAGTTGCGTTAATAGAAAATTGTTATTGTGTACGCTTTGCCTTCTTCAAAATTCGTATGTCCTTTTGGTCATCATGATGTGGCTGTTGCATGCATTTCTGTTTTCTTTATTCACTGAAGTACACAGTCATATTTGTTCGGTTCACTTTGCGAATGTGTGCGCTATTGCAGTCCTAGTTTTCTTCATTCATGGAATGTTCTTGGTAAGAAGTGTACAGTTAAATATATCTAATCAACAGCCGGAAATAATGTCCTGGAAGCCTGTGAAAATAATTTATGGTTTCAAAGCATTCAATTACAAAAGAGACAATCAGAATATTAGATCGTTTTAATAAGTGTTTATCTAACGCAAAGTCATCTCTTTCGCAATATATAGCTACTGTTAACGTTTCACTTGTCCCTACAAAAGGAAAACATGGTGTTTGTCCGTTCCTTTCACGATGTCATGTAGGACAAGTCGTGTTAATTGGTGATGGTTGGGGTAAGCGATATTACTGCATAACTAATTGCCATCATTATCATTACATTAATTTCGTAGTGTTGTGATGACTATGACCTCTGATGACTTATTTATACTTAGGGACGTCAATGAAGAACAGTGAATATGTTTGCATGGTTGTGCAAAATCCTTATCGGTTTACTGTCTGGATACAAACATTCTTCTAATGTATCTATGTAAATACGATTGCATTGCTAGACTAGCCACTATGGGGTGTAATTATCAAAGATACCTGTCCACAACTATCAAAGTTAAGGAACCCTTTTTAATTGGCGCATGTTCAGTTTTTCATAAATGAATGTGTCCAGTTCGGCTTAAGTTCTTAAAAAAAGCTAGTTGTATACTTGTACACTTACTGTTACGTGTCTCACAAATTTATGATTAGAACATTCACTGCACGGTGTGTTTTATAAATTTATAAAGTTGAAGGATGACATTTTTCTTTACAGTGATTGGCACAGGACACCTAAAACAAAGGAACACATTCGAATTGAAATTAGGACCGAATCTCGCGAGTACAATAAGCATATTGAATGAATTTTGTTTTCGGTAAAACGTGTACTGTTCTTTTTTAGGTTCATTAAATAAGTGTATGTTAACATTTAAAGTGCAATAAAATATGCATTCAGGTGTAATTAAAAACAGTAATCAAATAAGGGACTGAGTTAAGATCAAGACAATCATGGAGACGTCTGGAAGGACGGAATTGGTTTTGTTGTTTAGCATGCAATTACGGACTAATATATCAAGCTGAAGACAGTAGAAATATATAATTCTGTTTGGACTATTTAGTTAAACATTACACCGTTACTAACCAAAATTACCGACTGTGGGATGGTAAAGTACGGGTTTTTAAGGTTTTATTCGAACTGACCTTACACAATCAACGAACTCAGAATTAAACCCATGAAGATCATTTAGCCAAGGCAAATACCTACAAGTCAACAAGGCCCGTTTAATCTCGATTACAATTATTTAGTCTGAGTTAACCAAATGTTCTATAACCTTATGTCTGCTGAAAGCGATTTGTGTAATTCGAAATATTGCAATGTACTTTCATTATGCATTTAAGGACAGTAATATATTTTTGAATTGATATTTTGTCTCAATTTAATTCGGCTGACTGTTTATGTGATATATAATTGCGTATAATGTAAAACATGTAACATGACCACAAGTTGTGATATTTATATTGTATCATAATTATGTTGTATATGATATATATGGACTGGTGGTCATTTGATTAACACAACAAAGAATTGAATTAATTAGATTCTTTAATTGGATTAAATTCAAATTACTTCGCCAAACAGAGTTTTATTGCACAATTCCCAATTATCGAGGCAGGTATGTATAATATGTTAGCATCGTATAAACCGTGCATACGCTCACAAGGAAGTGACTGTTCCATAAATAACTAATTAACTTCAAGCACCTGCCTCTCATAACCTTTAATATTATATTTTATTTCGAGATTAACCTGCTCAATTTCCTGAATAGATATGTCCAACTTCCATTTTGAAACAGTCTATTATCAATTTAAGGGATATCACAATGCAAATGTAGAAGTAAGTGACGCGACAGTAAAGTGTCTGATCAGACTGCATGGGGTACAGGTTGACATGGCACTATCCTGGTTGCAAAAACTTTGCAGTTTAGCTTCCAACGATGCAAGGCAAAACTCTTTATGCATCATGCGCTTTTCTCTTTTTCAAAGAAAAACACACAAATGTATTTACTGTCTGTTTGTAAAACTACAATACGACATTGTTATTTCTGCGCATAACTCTCACGAGAGGATTTTTTTCTAGTATCCTAGACAGTACAGTCATAATGACCGTTTGGTTATTTCACCTAGACAATTTAATGACCAGATTTCAAATCCATCGTGATTACGTGTACAGTGATATATTACTAGCGTATTCCTGCGTCGTTTTAGCTGCAGTTAAATTAAACGGTTCATTCTCTATATCGGTTTCAATAACATGAGATAATAACACTGATAAGAAGACTGTAAATTTAAAACAAGTGCGCACATATTATATATATTAAGTGCTCTTATAATTACAATAATTAATCATGTTGTATTAATATTTATAAGGTAAGTAACTGACTCGCCCTGGTATAGCTTTCCACAGAACCGTATATCCTGTATCGGGTTAGTTACTAAGCCCGTAACGCTTATATCACGAAAACTACCTTCCTCATCATAATTTAATCAAACATCCAATGAAAGAAGACTATTTTGTAGTAGGCGTGATGTAATTATATCTGACATTAGCCACATTTCATAAATTATACATAGTACATCGACACATATACATATTATTATGTATACAATCAACACAAATTTCAAATACAAATACATACATAACACATGGAGGATGAACATAATTATCTTTCTTCAGTAATAATTACATTTCTAATCCACAGGGCTTCTTTAACAAATTTTGACAATTTTTTTCTTTGTTAAATTAAAATATAGTGATAGGTCCTCCTTGCATACATCCCCCTCAATTAGCTTAAGCTCAGATTCGACTTTCAATTAATAAGCGGGGACTAACACAGTGATATAAAATATGTTAAAGACTCCTCGTTCAACTAGTATATAGAGCAAAAAGTAAAAACGCTCCCCTGCCCCGCCTCGCCAAAAGAAATATTACATTAAAAAAGCCATCATTCCATCATTCCACACATGATGTGTAATCTACGAATCAATCAACACGGCTCGCACCATTACACACACTGAACAATATCTGCAACGTAGAACGAAATATAACATTTCATGTCATATGGCTTTGTCGTAATATCAGCCAATCCCTGTATATACAAATGAAGACTCATGGTACAACTGAACTTCAACTCCGAGAAATATAACTATACTATTACTTGGTCAGCAGATGTTCTTTGCCATATGTCACGTCGTTAGCATTGTAATAACATTTCTGTAATTCAAATCAACGCATCATTGTCAATGTACTACAAATATCGAATGGCAATTCTATATTCTATGACAATAGGGTTATACATGAAGCGCACATATTGCCAACATTGGATAAAGAAATGTGAATAATGACTCTGCAAATATGAAAATGTTTGATATTGATTATTGCCATTTACTTAGAGTTTGTCATCAAAACTGAATCTTTAATAATTTTATATATCGAGTGTTCAACGCAACAGTGTCGTAACTCATATTGAAATAAGAACAAGTTACGACAGTGTTGCGCTGAGCCCTCGATATGACTGTTTGGTCTCCGAAGTGGTCTTACTTTAAATAGCATTTAAGGATCTACGATACATATTGATTTGCAAATAGAATATTTTGTTGTATGCATACTTTCGCTTATCGTTGAACGTATATATGCCTTCTCATCACATTTTTACGATCGAATAATACAATCTTTATGACATTGTTTCAAAGCGTGCAACATTAATGTCAAAAATATTTTTATCACAGTTTATACCATGATATAATAACAAAAAAAACATTTTATTAATACAGGTTTAATGTTTCACGATTTGTAGCTATTAAACAGTTCTCGGAAAGATAAGGTTTTGCAATGTTATTTATTTCAATCGTGCTTCGACTTTAACATTCTTGTGTGTTCAGGAGGGTGATACGAAAGTTTATTTGGTTCAAACAATGCATTTAGAAAACATTGCACAAAAGCAATTTAACGGGATGAGCCGTGAAAAGAAGAGAGAAAAAAACATTATTAGAGTTCAATATGATTACAGAATATTTCAGTGCTAGAGAGTACTAAATCCCACCTGGAGACAGTGTTTTATCTATCATTCTTGTATTATTTGATGTGTTGGGTGGGGTTTTGATTATGCAGTATATTTTTTTGCATGCGCTTTTATAGGAATTAGTTTCTTATCTTTTACATATCACTCATATCACAGTATCACATCATGACAGCCTTTGTTCATACAATGAAATTTGATATTCAAAACACCGAACTCCGACAGTTGAATCCCGTCAGAATGTTACATAATTATGGTATTACAAAAACCTTGAGAATTTGTATATTTCTCAGACTATTCTAAGACGACCTAAAGCAATAACAGTAATTGAAATGTCGAATAAAAGTTATCCCTGAACATTGCATCACGTCAGATATGTTCTTTGTTGTAATAATGTTCGAAACAGCCTCAGATAGAACGTCTTAAATTTTATCACTGCAATGTCTGAAAGGTGGACATGGTCCGAATCCATGTCATCTTTTTAAAACATTTTTTCGGAAATAAATGAGAAAATGTGGGTGAGAATCAGTATCCGTACTGGCCTGTATGCATACTATAAGGTGCTGTAATTCTAACAAAAATTCTCGATTTTATGACAATAAAGGCTTTATCTTCTGGCCAAGTGCTAAGCTCACGTAACAATTAAAATACCATTATCCCAGTATACATTGACTAAGTACAAATTAACTAGTGTAACTTTGATAACTTTACTCAAACTTATCTTAACATTGTAGATATTCGCTGACCCGACAGATTTTAGAATTAGTCATTTTCTTTATTTGAAATCTTACAAAACTCATAAATTTCAGTGCGTCAACAAAATATGTCTAAGTTAAAAGCAAACGTTGTAAAGAGATTATTAAAATTGTCTCTCAATATGTTGCACGGACATTTCATTCACTTCGCTCGCTATTATTTATCAATTACTTGCATTGTTAAGTGGTATGCTTTCAACATCACTGTTCATCCCAATGTAACAATCGTTCTATCCTTTGAAAGCCCACTCCTATGGCTGTGTAGTTTTGTTCATCACATGATATTTTTGTTAAGGTTGAAATTTCCTGACAGAATTATGGCAATTGCTAACACAGCTTCTGACAATTGAATGATCATTAATGCTCACTTTATTGAAATCGATATTAAATTCTGAAACATCTTGGAGTTTTTGGTTGTCATTACACTGATTCAGTTTTGATATTTTTTTTAATTATTATCAATCACAAAGCCAATTTGCACGTGATGTTCGATACAAACCATCAATAATAACTTTCATTTGAGTGTTCCATGGCACAAACGCTTAGCGTCTTGCTCTTTGTGATATTCATATTCTTTCCTGAAATCTGAAGAACAGGTTTAAATGCCCTCAAATAAATGCCGAAAGTTTTGCATATCAGACATGTTGATGAATTATTACAGGCATTTGTTGATATACAGGTCTGAGTCAATTATCACAATTTATTACTGATTGCTGCGTAGAAATGCATATCGAAACATCAACTGCCAGACATGAGCTTTTATTTATACATTGATCAATTTTATCAACCATTCTTCTAGACAGATATGGCGAGTCCTAATACAGAATTTTCCATGGAATTAAGAAAAATGTACTGCGATGTCGATACTTTCACTAAACGCACGTTTCACAATGCGCATGTAGCTACATAGTCAGAAAAGATTGATAAGAAAATGATAGAAACATGCTGATGATATTTATATTATCTTTCCTGTAATATCTAGACATACACAATCAATATACTTGATGATTTTAACGTCATTTTTATTTTACTCAACAGTCTCACCCTATAGCTTAATTGCAGCAGTACCCTCTAGGAGACAGCGTTTTGTCAGTACTTTTTGTTAGTTAGGTTTTTTGTTGAGGTGTTTGAGGAAGGTAGTATTTAAGGGAATGTAGGATTACTGTGGAATCATTAATCTTCGCTGGGGATTTAATTTCGGGGATTTCGTTGGTCGGTTCATCCACGAAATCAAATCCCCATGAATTGAAATGCAGAGATAAGGCATTTTTTTTAAAAAAATCAAAATCCACGAATTTATGTCCCACGAAATAGCCATTTTAGTAAAAACGACGAAAATTGAGCCCAACGAAAATAAATAAAAATACAGTATTCTACGTATTATTCTTGGATCCTTTTCTTATCTCTCTCATTGTACAAAACACCAAACTATATGTTCGGTTTACTTCCAATATTGCAAAAGAGTAGAAAAATCAAGATATCTGGTCCTCACTAACGAAGCATAGGATAGATTTTACATTCATTATGGTATACTTTTCACACGCGGACACAGACAGAATATTTCTCCAGAAAAACAAACCAAAATCATAGGCTCAAATGAAAGACATGAATATAAATACAGACAAGAAGGTGATTCAAACAAATTTAAATTCCGCCTAACAGATGGAAGCACACACACTGCAAGACAAAATACAGTATCCGGACAAGGTTCGACCTCCCTTTTCACCAAGAGCTCATTAAATACCCATCCTGGTTCTATCCCTCCCTTTGCGATCATATCGGAGCGCTTCATAGCTATTATCATTGTGGAATCAAATCGTGATGTATTTTATCAGATACACGAATTGTAACTTTAAATCAGTTTAGAAAAAATCAACAACGGTTAAGCTGTTTTATCTCCTGGAAACATACCGACTTCAGCCCACTCGTTAATCAAACGATCATTTCGCGGAGTTAAAAAGCAATGTGAAAGTCTTATGAAAACGATACTATTAAAGTGTTTGATCAATCTCTTAATAGTTTCCCGTATAAGACAGGAAACTGTGTTTATGCCATAAAAGTTTTCTTTTTCAATAAACATTGTGAAGCATTTATTGCTAAAGTCTTTTACTGCACTTGTAAACGACAATCCTTCTCGAGAATAACAACTCTTACATGTGGTATGATACGGCTACCATTGTTAAATCAGAATATGCAAAGAACAATGAAAATGGGGAAACATAATACAATATGTAACATAATCATAGCGGTGTCTTACATTGAGAACTTGGTTACATAATTTTGAAACTATAGTAATGCAAAGTTGCTTATTGTACGGTGATGCGCTATCGTACCAAGAGAAATATCCAATGCGTTTTAAGACCAAGATATTGTCAATTCACCAACAGCAATACATTCTGCGGATTTAAGAAACGTTATTTTGATACACCGATTTTAAATCTTAATAGAAGTGCAGACTAAACTAAATGCAGAAAGACGTTAATTCATATGCTTTACTGCATCAGATTAGAAAAAGTCGGGTTTTCGGTGATTTGGCTCGTAGGTCGTATTCTTTTCTGGACAAAGCTTCCAAATTTTGAAGACCGATTTGTCCCAAAATATTTGCATGAAACCACGATTCGGTGAATAGGGTTAGATGTTGCTGTTACAAACTTTAGAGTTGGCACCAAACACGGTGCGGTATGGTTCTCGGAAACACGACCTTATTTTGTCTTGCCAAACTAACATTTTTACTGAGAGTTGAATATTGAAATGCATGACTCATTGCCGTCTCCATGGAGAAGTGGCATTCTTTGAAGTGATAATGAGCAATTATGTAATTGCAAATATCGTACCATAACATCTAAAGAAGCCTAAACATACAAATTTTATTTCATATTTTACTGAAACAGAAAGTATGAAATAATATTTATGCGTTTCTAAGGCAAACAATTCACTCCTACCAAGTGTTTTGACGGGTAGATTTATGTCGAATAAAATCATTTTACGATGAATCATGTTGCCTTCGACAGAGCGTATATTAAAATCATATGTGTTTAATATGACTTTTATGTAGTTGCAAATAAAATAAATGATGGAATGAGTTTATGCATATTACTGTACTATAAAATTCTAAAACAAACCAATTTCACGAAGGCAGTATTTTAAGCGCGTGCACGAATGAATTGCTTTATGATTGTGCTAATTTTGAATTGATTATTCCCGATTCACTGATTGATCAGATGCCAAAACTGAACAAAACTAGTCCAACTAAAATCCACTCTTATTCTTCTACAGATCGTTCCAAGGCATTACCATCTAGGAGATTGTGTTGATTTTAAATTTTAAATAATGAATATTGGACTTACAACAACAATATAATTGAAGTTGTAAATGATTTTAACTATGTAGGAACTGTATTCAATTACACAGGAAATTTTACATTAAACCAAGAGTACCTTGCCGGTAAAGCAGTTAAAGCATTAAACGTTCTATTATCAAATTGTAAAAAACTTCCAATGAAGCCTAAACTACTATGTGGTCTGTTCGATTCTTTCGTAGGTTCCATTCTAGGATATGCTAGTGAGGTATGGGGAAATAGTAAATCGAAAATAATTGAAAGAATTCACCTTAAATTCTGCAAAAAAATACTAAGAGTGAGAATTAATACGTGCTCTAACGGAATATATGGTGAACTTGGTAGATACCCTTTATATATTACTAGATATGTTAGAATAATAAAATACTGGTGTAAATTGATAAATACTGACAATATCATTCTCAGAAAAGTTTATGAACAAGGCGTTTTTGATTGTTACAATGGCAAAATAAACTGGGTGTATAATGTTAAGAAATTGTTAAGTAGTCATGGATTAGCTGATGTATTTGAAAATTATTCCTCAGTTAACTTAAAGATTTTCCCTATGTATTTTAAAGAACGTGCTATTGATATGTTCATTCAAGAGTGGTCAGGTGGAATAAACCAAAGTCCTGCTCTGGGCACATATTGTAATTTTAAATTAATGTTTGGTTATGAAAACTACTTATATACATTACCACGTATACTTAGACAATATTTTACTAAACTTAGACTTTCCCTTTTACCACTGCGTGTTACAACCGGTCGTTATGGTAGAGAAAGAATAGACAGGAACATACGGTATTGTTTATGTTGTAACACACAAGACTTAGAAGATACTTTTCATTTTATTTGTATTTGCCCCTGTTTTATCGAAATACGAAGAAAATATATTCCTAATTACTATGTCACTAGGCCCTCCATGTTTAAATTTATTCAACTTCTACAAAGTGAAATGATATAAAATTACGTAAAATCTCTCTGTATGTTAAAAATGCATTAGAGCTAAGAGCAACCATCCTGTCTAATTAATTATATTTACATGTTTGTCCTCTTTCTATGTACATGTATTTCTTTATTTCTTTCTTTTGTCTGTTTACCATGTTATCCATGTATGTAAATATGTTTATTACTATGTATATGACTATGTACTTTGTACGCGTCTTTGAAAATAAAAATCTGTTATGTTCTGTTCTGTTGATATTTTTTCTACGTTCCTATGTATTGTGTGATCTGGTTGCAATGAAGTTGATATTTTAGGGAGGTGGGGTGTGTTATATGGGGGGATTTCTAGGATGTCAGATCGTTGGTCCGAACATCAAAATTTATAATTCACATCGCACAGTCAAATACCTTCGACGTTTTTTTAATTTATTCAGTGGCATGTGAAAGACCATGAAATATGGCGAAATGGTGACTTGCGTTTAAGTTTTCGTTGGCAGGAATGTACGATTTGCCCATAGAGGTATACTCAAACTAGGCTTAATTTCGTACGGTGCTTTTTGCTTATGAGCATCATTATTTGGATTGAGGACATGAGGGAAAATGTAAAGAGTGTGGGCATTGGTTGGAGCCAATATGACCGAGTCGTGCATTTTGGTAGTCTTGGTGGAAAGGTGAAATTCATTGCTAGTTCAATTTCTTGAACAATTGTCGTTTCTAGTTTCGGTAAATGTTCATTTTAGACACAGCTTAGGAATGTTTTTTTATTAGCAAGGCGTAAAAAGTATTACCAGTATAAACAAAATTGCAATAACATCCTGCATCATTATTCTGATTTTAAACGGCCTACAGAAAGAACAATCCAAATCCAGACAAGTGCAAGAAATTAACAACACACGCTTGTATGAAATGCGTAAATACAGGTCCTCCATCTAACGAATGCTTACACAGTACTATTAAATCACAATACCACAGAAGATACGCAAGAAATAACAGTTCTGCAATTTTAAAAGCTTTCCATAAATGCCTTTTCTAGAAGCGAGACCAATTTACCGGTGAACGCAAAGTACCCTTCAAGGAATCAAAATAACACGTGTTCTCGAACTGTGATTATTTTTGTAAAGCATTTCCATTGAGTTCATTTCAGACGCTTTCAATCCTTCCGGCAGCAAGTCAAGAAAGAAAGAAAACAATTGGGTCACATGAAATACCACGTGCAAAATTACATTTACAAACATGTACATAATAATGCTTAATTTTAACTTGAATATGGTATTAATAAATAGAAAATTTAATTTGAAATCAACTAAATAAATGGTATTGTTTTCTCTGGCAACCTTTATAATAGTATATGATACACTTGTGTCGGGCTCGAGTTGCCAGTGAAACAGGGAACTTTTTTTAAAGTTTAGCAGCGGCTACTTCTCCAGCTTCAACGTTGGCGGGATCATTGCCCATGCGTAAGCTAGCTGGACAGCTCCTTACATATGTTTTCATTTTGTCCCACGTGTGGTTCGAACTCGCAGCCGTGCCGTGAGGGGCTAGTAATTACAAATCAGATCTGGCCACATTCATTGCTAAAATTATTGCAAGAACATTTTAACCTCTGAATAAAGAAAAAAGTTGCACAAAACATGGCTGTGTTCTTTCCACCATGTGTTGATCATTGTTTCTGAAATGATAACTTGAATGTCGATTTCTCCTGCCATGAATTCGGTATGTGTGATGCTATTTTAATGTCAATAATTTTATTTTGCAGCATTGTCGCTTCTGTCGTGTTGCTAATGAATCAAATGCAATGTCCGGAAGATGTTTTATGACTTGTAAATGAAAAATGAAAGTGCAGTTACACATTCGTAAGCAACTGACTGTAGTAAAGTTTGAAAAGTTCTATAATAACGCCAACTAAGACAAACGCGAATGTTTTGTTTTATTGATTAAAACGCTCGTCGATGTTTTGAGTTTTAATTTTGTATGATTTCTTTACAACATGCATAAAATCTGCAGATAATTTTTTGACAGACAGATTGGCGGTTGATAGTTCGTTCATTCTTATTAGGCTATGTGATCCAAATCTGAATCGATAATTTGATGTCAGCTATAATTATCCTAATCATTATCTATGCCTAGACCTAATTGCTTTAGAAATTTTTATAATGCACGTATAGTTACGACTCAGGATTATTTGACATAATTTGTTGATCCTTCTTAAACACTTATCTTAAACTTCTTAAAACATGATTACTTGAGTTGAGTATTCAACACAAAGTTCTGCGATTGGCAGAGAGGTAACAAAATGCACCGGGATTGGGCGGCTAATTATGACTTTTACCGGATAACACGGCCACCCGTTACCGGGGAGGATTCCCCGAGATGTAACTACCGCCCCCGCGGAAGCTTCTCCGTGGTGACACACCCATTAACGCGGATACTTGGAACCTGAGATGAACCGACCGCCTGTTACCGGGGTTGCATCGTCTAGATGAATCGACCGCCTATTACCGGGGAAGCATCGCCTACATGAATCAGCCGCCCGCCTCCGGGAAATAAATCCATCGTAATGAAGACAGAGAGTTTGTTAATTCTATGGAAGTGAATATAAACAAGTTAAGTCAGTGCTACCTGCGATTGCCGTGTCTTAAAGCTCTGAAGGTATCAGATTAGTTTACCCCTTTCTGATATTTGGTGTAACACAGAACACCTGCGTGTCTATGATGATTAAGAAAACAACATTTTATATC
Source organism: Lutraria lutraria (assembly GCA_964023205.1). Taxonomy (NCBI): domain Eukaryota; kingdom Metazoa; phylum Mollusca; class Bivalvia; order Venerida; family Mactridae; genus Lutraria; species Lutraria lutraria. The sequence continues at coordinate 5,592,399 of OZ026848.1, forward strand.
ATGCATTTACACCATAATATGGAACACAGCAGTCTGGAAAGATATTTATACAAAATGATGATACTGACTACAGACAACGGGAGGATCGAATTTTGTCGAGTGTCGATAAAAAAGGGACAAGACAAGGTTATCCGTATGTACGCTTGGCATTGAATTTGAATCTTGTTTGTATTGGCTTCTTAATTCTTCCGAATGAGACATTGAAAAATCAATGTTTCAATAATGTACTTTAGATTTCATTTAATTTGGATTAAGGCCTTTAAATGAGTGAAAAATGTTTTGTTACAAGTAAGAAAATATAAACTCACGACTCTGTTGAATACCCATGATATTTTGTTTAGTACCAAAGCGCATTACCGCTCGACAACGTATCATCCCCTCTGTTGAATTATATGTTGATCGGAATCAATATGCATTTTATCGCCGTGTTGCACATTTCACACCTTTTCTCAGTTTGTTTATTCTGGCACGGAAAATTCACGGTGAGACGTGACCATGTTTGGCATGAATTACTGAATTACCCCATGGAATATCGTGGTAGGCAAGCACTTTACCTACGCTGGTCTTTTTTCATGTCGACAGCCCAACTTTTGCTATCTAAGACATGTTCGATACATAATTGAGCAAATCAAAGGTCAGTCAACGATTCAAGATTGAAATCCGTTTGGAGAGCGAATACGTTTTATGAAAACTTTACATTTCGGCGTATTACTTAAATAAGAAAGATAATCAGATTAAGTTTCGTGACATTGAATACTTTAATTCGCCTTAAATGTGAATCAATTCAGAAATTGATATTTTAGCTTGTTTACATTAAAGGCGCATGTCCTGGAACTGTTGAGCCTTTTCTTTTATGATTCATTTTAAGAGCAAGTTAAGAAAGCATTTTAAACGCATTAATCGATATTATTGTCAGTTTGCTTGTGGGTCAAAGTTCCGCTCAGACTGAAATTGCATGTGCATGTATAACCCAATGATTGTGTTTGCATAACTATCACGGTAACCTTCAGTTGCAGTAAGAACAAGGAAATGTTCCGATTGTACATCCAGTTTTGATATTTAAAGGTTTGGAAATAGAACAGGACAGAAAGGTGAGATGGCATTACCACCAAACCTTGACTCAATATTACATTTATGTAAGAATATAATACACATAGATATACTGCAACATGATATAAAGGCCTTGGTGTGTTTTGTTTATATATGTATATCATTCCAGCTCCAAGGCCGTGCACTCCGGATGTCCTTGATTTGTTCTCTATTATTTGTATGGTCCTGCTAGTTTGTTTGGGCTTTTGTGTTGGGAGTTTGGGATAGGTAGTATTTTTGGAAAGTTGGACATTTTGGTTTGCGTTTGCTTAAGGAATCCTTATCTTACCTGTATTGAATAACAAAACTTTCTCCCGTGGCTTGAATATGGTACATTCATGTTGGTGTTTGGTGTATTGTATTGGGTTTAACAAGGATCCACGTTGCCCCTTTTTCAGGAAAAAAAATTAAACACTTCGTATGCTGTCTAGTACATTGGTTATATATGTATGCGTGCGGTGTTGTATTAAATAATGTTATGATAAATGAGTTTTAAGTAGGATATGAAATTTACGTTTTGTTATAATATCGATAGCATAATATTTTCTTAATTCTTCGGAAGGCCCGATATAAATCCTTGTCATTTCTGTCATGACGAATGCTTTATATATTTGATAGATGAATAAATAAAATTAAGCCGCTTATCTGTCGGTTTCTATTAGGGGAAGAAATTCCAATATTACGATGAGTCGTGGCTTGTGATAATTGATTGTTAAAACATTATGCTTGTCAATTAAAATGGGAATTCGAAGTAGCGTCTTATACGGAGTTGTTGACATTTGCATTAAAATATTTAAACTTGTATTCAGAAAGCACAATGTGATTCAGAAAATTATTCAAGAGCAAGGCATTAAACGTTTATACAATGGATACACAAATGAAAGTCCTTTTGATGGTCTATATCGAATATCGCGTAGAATTGGTATTGTGGTAGATAAAAAAAATAGAAAAAATTATTCAAAACTGAAGCTGTGTAAAGGCATGCTAAACCTCCGAGATATTTCAGAATTTGATATTGATTTAAATAAAGTCAGAAATAACCATCGATCATTTGTCAGAAACTAAGCTATGTTAGCAATTGCCGTACTTCTGTCGGGAACATTCATCCTTTACATGAATATCCCGTGACCACAAAACTACATAATTATCCTTAGGATTGGGCTTTCAAAGGATAGAACGATTGTTATATGACATTGGGAAGAACAGTAATGCTGAAAGCATGTCACTTAATAATGCCCGTAACTGATTAGTAATAGCGAACGAAATGAATGAAATGTCCGTGCTACATATTGAGAGACAATTTTGATAATCTCTTTACATTGGTTGCTTTTAACTTTGACAAATTTTGTGGACGCACTGGACTTTATGAGTTTTGTAAAAAATTCAAATGATCATGTCGAAGTAAAATTGAATATTTTTTCTTACTATTATTGACTAAAACATGGATTTTCTCGGATTTTCAACGTAACTATAAGTTGCCATAGTATCATCAACGCAAATGACGTATCCAATTAATAATAATAATTAATGATAGATAAGGTACCGTACAAATGCACACAGCTGTCTTTCGCTTAAAACACCATTTATCAACAATGAACATTACAGTTATAAAATATGCGTTTTGGGAGAAAATATGAGATTTTATATTCCTGTTTTTAATGTATTTGCCTTCTGTGTGACCTCATTCCCCTTTTTTATACTTGCGTTTTCAGTGTGGTGTTTTAGTTTCTTCGTTTCCATCTAGTTTTGCAAACACCACTCCTATTTTTCGCAATTCACTGATTTATTTGTCTTTCTTAATAATGATGGGTTACCGATTGTTTTTGTCCATCGAATCAAATTGTGAGCCATACTTTAGTTCAATAGTTGTCATGATAGATTATCAATATGATATGATATAAAGACAAAGGTAACATAATGGCACTTGAGGGTTCCTGATAATAATCTGTACTGAATTCAACTTATTCATTTACCGATCGAAACACAGTACATACCGGACTTAAAGGAATTCTGTTGCTTTAGTGTTCACTCGGGCATTACTTTCACAATTATTATACGATAACCAATAAGCTGTTGTAATTGCTCTTGATAAAATCTGCAAGGATAACGCTACAAATATGATTGGAGTTTTGTTAGAACGAACAACATAGATCGCCTTGACAAAATTCGACATGGACTACGTACAGGAGGACAGATTTCATTTTGTTTGATTGTTTGTGTATAACATTTGTGTTCATCCTAACTGTTCTAAGGAAATTAGAAGTGTCGGCGGGAGCGAAGTAACGAACTATGAACATAGTAATGATTTTTTGGCGTTCTATGAAGAAAAAAACAGAAATAAGGCAATTTCATTGAAAGATAAACAAAGTCGTCCATTAAATGCTATTAACCGTGTTTTGATCATATTAGTTTTATTGTTTTAGGGAATACTGGTGAGCATCTGGTGAAGACGTGTGTTTTCTAACAACTAACGTCTAAATCAGATTCTTCCGGTATATTCTCGTACAATGCCGTCCTGGTATTTAATAAAATTAAGTCCAGCTTTTCAGACTTTCCAATAAGTGTTAATGTAGTTCTTTTTAATCTATTATGAGCGTTATTACGTCCTATTTATAGAACTCACTTTTGGATGATTAATGTCTCAATGACTTTCCCTTCATGTACGAGGGGCTATCCAAAAGTTCGTAGACAATGCTAGATGCCATGTTCTTGGTCTTTACAAATAATGAATCAGTAAAGGTGTATTTTCGTTACAAAAGCTTTCTTGCTATTGTATCGCAATAAATACTTTAATTAAAATGATTTTGTGTATTTATGTCTGAAGGCCAAGAGACTAGTCAATAGACCCGCATTGGGACGAGCACAAGGACTGGCGAAATCAGTTTAAGTTTTCTGGAGTTCTAACCAACAGGAAACGAACATTTCCCTTCATCAAGGACATTTGTTTCTCTTGTATATTTATGCTGTGTTCATCTTGCTTGTGATGGTGTACTAGCATCGTGTTCGTACACTAATAACTGCATTGATAATATTAGCATGAATGGTTAAATTAGTTGTTAGTGTCAATATGTATAGGAGATCATGCGAGAATCGTTTGATAAGTTCATTGACCTTCGCCAATATATCCGGCAAGGGACATACATAACACAGCATGGTTACGCGTTTATCATACCATATGTTTGTATGTAAAGGATACAATCAGGTTTTTACGCTAATTTTTGGTAATTTGAAAACATTTTACAACAGTATAGATATGATATAAATATTTGCTAATCAATAAAACATGATTAATGCTTTCTTGTATAATGCGAATTATTATGTAAATGTCAATAAAGTGTGACAGTTGGTATGTATTTACCATCTGTTTACAATGTAAGGGTTTTATATCTAGATATGTCGACGTTTATACGCTCAGCACATGGTGCGTTTATGTAAATATCTAGAAAAACTCTGACACCAGAGATGATAATATTCTATACTTGCATGTTTTTATGCATAATCTGTGTCAGTCTCGACTCGAGTAGAACGAATCGAACATCATGTTCGGTGAATATCATAATTTCAAAACAGTCAAACCTGTTTTAGCACCCATTTCGAATAAGGCCATTATTTTAAATCAATGATTATTCGGAACATCCGAAAAAAGGCCAACTGTCAATGGAGACTGCAAATATGTAGTTCACATAAATGACATTTGTTCACCAGGTGTGACCGTATATCAAAGAACGAACAAACTTTGTCCAGCCTCATTTGATTTAAGGTTTTAGATACCATTCAGACGACTGTTTTGTCATTCGTATTTGTAGAGGTAGATTTGGATTTTGGAAATTTGAGTGAAGGTTGTATTTTGGGAAATATGTTTTTAACCATTTCACGGCTATACTCTTCAAGAAAAAGCTATTATTAGACGTATTTATATCAAAGTCTGGACATATTACCGTTTGTGTAAACGAAAAACAATGTTTTATCGAATCGAAACATTCCTTATTTTGTAACTAAGTATTTACGCCATTGTGTAGATTTAACGTCATGACAATAACATTAATAAGTATCATTTTTCCTCTAAATGTCGTATATAACGATCTTCTACTTATAATCAGTACATACATTTGTGATCGCTTTTTAACACCTAAACAGGGCTTTGACTCGTTAACTGGCATTTTGACTCTTGAAATTTACAAAATAAGGTTTTTGACTCTTGAGAATTGAAACCAAAGGGTCAAATTTACTATAACATTAGTAAGATATTTTGTTAACTCTTTAAATTTCTATAAGCGAAGGGTCATTTTGACCCCCAACTTTTGAAGTCTAGGGAGCGCCCTGCCAAGTATTTACTATACCTCTGTTGTATAGTAATAACCGTGCTCTCATTTGTAAGTACGCTGGTGCTTTGTTGAAACAATACACTCCAAACAAAACATATTGCTAAGTTGTTTTGCAAATTTAAACTTTCTCCGAGGCGGAAAACAAATTTTATCCATTTTAATGGTAAAATTATAAAGCGTGTAATGTTTAAGTAATAGTTGAATTAAAATCAATCACCTCGAATTTTAGAAATCTTAAAAATGCATGCATTACGAAATAAAATTAGATTCTCGGTCGGTGATTAATTGACTGACAGTCGGGTTTAATGTTCACACAAATATGCAAACGGTGCGGTGAGATGGTGTTTTAGATGTACTTTTATACACATTTTGCTGAAGAACATTGCATGTATCACTAATTTACTGCTTCATGGTTGCATAAAGACACAATACATAATATGACTCTGGGAACGTAAACTACGGTCGAACCCGGATTTTCCTACTACGGCTTATCCGAAAATCAGCAGTAATCCGAAATGAGTCGGAACGAATTGAAATACATTTAGATTCACTGTACCACGGAATATCCGAAACTATGGATTTTCGACCGACTATTTCAAATCCGTCAATTTCGAAAATTGAAGTTTTTTAAGTGTTTTATTTTGATTTTTTCAACGGAGCAAACTTTGGAGCAACAAGGGTTCATTATTTCTCCATGATTTAAGCTTTTGACTTCATTCGATTGAGTCCTGACTGTATTGAAATACAGATGAGAGATAGTCATTATTATCATTATAATTATAGTATATGTATGATATCTATAATCTAATTTACATAAAAGGAAATACGTGTAAGTCACGTGACGGTACCCTCTGGGAAGATTGTCTTATCCTTCAGTGTGTGTACATTTCTATACGCATTGGGTGAGTTTCGGTTTGGTTGCTTTTACGTGGATTAAACTTAATATTAGAATTTGTAGAGGCGATATTGTTTGTTTCTATTCAATGTTTTGTAAAATCTGATACATATTCAGAAAGAATTAAAAGGTTCGTTTAATTCAGTATGTTCGAGAAAGTCTTAACGTCAGATCTGGCACGCATCAAAGTAGTAATTAATTAATGTCAAACGATAAATGGGCGCACTGCATGTAGATTCGAGTTCCTTTTAATGTATTATCAATTTTAACATATCGAATATATCTTAAATATTTTAAATACAACGGCTAGTAGATTTTGTCTTAAAGAAATATGATCTAACTTGTCCACTACATTGATTCAGTAAGTGGACTTGACGCGACATACGAATACTTAAGTACTATTTTTTTCAGTAATTGCGACTGATATATTCAAATATTGTAATTAATTGTAATTAAAGGCTAAATTTAATAGGACCTAGTTTTATTTGAATTGTATTTCAAATGTATTGTATGTATTCTATTGTATTTTGATATCAACTTTCCGAATTTGTCTATATTTCTATAATGAAACTATGGAATACATGTAATTTAAAATAAAGTGCAGGAGTACAAATATAGACTATACATAATTAATGCTCTATGGCATTTCAAATTAAGTTGGATTTATTTTATCATAAATCATAATTGCACCTTATAATAGAAAATTATGGGACGTAATGGAGTCAGGCTGTTGGTTGTTACGAATATCTGGTCGTCATCTAGGACAATCGGCATCTAGACTATAAAATAAAATCGGTCACACGACTTGAGTGCCAAATGATCAAGGATATACTGTGGAATCATTAATTTTCGTTTGGGGATTTAATTTCGTGGATTTCGTGGGTCGGCCCATCCACGAAATCAAATCCCCACGAATTTAAATGTAGAGATAATGCATTTCTTTTCATAAATCAAAATCCACGAATTTATATCCCCACGAAATAGTGATTTGAGTAAAACCCACGAAAATTGAGCCCAACGAAAATAAATGAAAATACAGTACCACGAGATATTGTTATTTGTGGTTATTTTTTCTTAGATGTGAATATTTCCGTTGTCTTAATTCAATGTCTGCGTATCCTGCTATACACTTATAGTAGGTAAATCGGTCGCCCTCGGACCTACAATAATATGAATATGAACCGCACTCTCTTGGACAAGATTGAAGAGTTAATCACGCTTGGAGTATCCTCTAGGCTCGCTACAAAGCCTTACCACACACATTTAGCTTTATTGGTGAGAATGAATGAAACTACTTAATAACAGAGCAGTCAAGTATCAAGGGTGTTGCTTCTTGCTGTTGTTGTTGTTGTTGTTGCTGTTGTTGCTGCTGCTGCTGCTGTTGCTGTTGTTGTTGTTGTTGTTGTTGTTGCTGCTGCTGCTGCTGCTGCTGCTGTTGTTGTTGTTGTTGTTGCTGTTGTTGCTGCTGCTGCTGCTGCTGCTGCTGCTGCTGTTGCTGTTGCTGTTGCTGTTGCTGTTGTTGTTGTTGTTAAAAGTGGTACTGAAAGTGATACTGGGTGGTATTGATGTTAATCGATCTGAATGTTTTGTAGATTATGTTGTTTTGTGCATGGTTGCCGTAGGGTGTTCCATGGTGTTCGTTTTACCCCAAACAATCTAAATCATCCATGTAATGCCAAGTGTACTTGGATGGGTCGTTTTACTTATCGGTTTATTCATCGTTCGTGGAGTTACAGCCCTTTGTATTTTATAATACGGCAAGACAAAACACATTCTACACGGTAATCTTTAAGAAGTTGCATGTTGTAAAATGCTTTGGCAAGTATTGGTCATCTTTTAATCCTCACCAGTCTATCAATCTTGCGTGATTTCAAATTATCCGAATGATTCATCTTTAAGAGACCACTTGATAAATAAACGAAATATACGCTTAGAAAATAGTTCACATCACACTGAATGTCTGGACGTGAAAATGGTATTATATCATTATTTTCCTATAAGTACGCTGTTGCAGTATTCATCTGTATGAACTAAAATAACTCCATGATCAAATACAACCATCAGAATTAAGCTTTTAACAGAAAACGGAGAATTTAGACTTCATTTGACTTTCAATTTTCCGTGGAATGAAAAAGTAAATACGTGTTCTGTTCAAATTATAGCTGAATTATACTCCGTTGTTTGCCTGACTAAACAGGTTACGGTGCATGTTACGTGTTGTAATCAATTTTCCTGAAGGTTGAACACGTAACCGTCTCGAGATACGATGAGTGTTTCCAGTCAGTGATGTAGTGTCTGATAGCTAAAATTCGTGTTTCTTCAAATAAGCGCATAATCTGTTATGTACTTGTTCCGGTCTGTGTTTTTTCTTCTCATTGTGATATGGGACACGTGGGTTTTTTCAAGTATGTGGTACACGGGAGATGTGGGCTTGGACCTTTTATACGATTTGTCTCATTTTGGGGTTGGAGAGGGGGGGGGGGGGGGTAAACGTCACACCTATGATTGGGATCATTTTATCTTAACGGTGGAGGAAACTCGAATGCGCGCGCCTGAGTGAACCATCGAACTACCGTAAAGCTTGACGCCTTGTATGCTGGTGTAGTCTGGCCCTAATAGTGATTCGAACTCAAAGCGACGTGAAACAATTATACTTCATATATAAAAAGAAAATTTTCAATCAATATAAAACTTGCCGCAGATAACATTAGATTGTATCATGTGACCTACTAGTATTAAGCTTTTACACGGGACGTACATGTATAATTTACTCGTAAGAGGAAATGACTACTAATTTAGATGAATTATACAATGATTATATGAAGATAGAACATTCATATAATCTATTGAGATCAATTGTTTATATTAATATATGAACAAGAGTGGTGGTCCCTACAAATTATAATAAATGCAAAGGCTTATTGTGGTTTCCTTTTTGCTCAATGTATGTCATTGCTCATCATTACACTTTTGTGTAGTTTCAAACCATTAGGTTCAAAGCTTATTTTGAAAAGCTTCCACTGGGTCAAGACGCATATTGCACAGCCATGCTTATGTTTGATACCATCATCTTTATTCACAATTTATTCTTGTCTTTTTTTCGTGGCAGTCTTGTTGATAGAATAGCATTAGAAATATGATATAGTATTTTGGTTATTATTTCAGCGCCTGGTGCATTTAGATCACTGACTGGTGTAATTATATTGTCTTTTAGGTATAATTTTAATTCAATATGCCATATGAGTTTGCACGTATGAGAAAAATGAAATTATCAACATTTTCTTTATCGTTTGTTTTCCACGCAACCATTTCAGGTGCTTGCAGTTAAGAAAAAGTGTCTCTTAAATTGATACAAACACCATATGGTTCCTGACTGCAGATGCGTCGATAATGAGTTGTTCATGTGTGTTAAATAAGTTGTCCTCGCTGTCAATATAGAAACAAACAAGCGAATGGATGTAAGCCTTCGAAGCGCGATGCAGGTTTTTGTAGGTCCCGATTTATTGTCTTCTTTTAGTTCATTGACATTAATACTCTCTCATACTTGGGAATGTGATAGTAGGCCTGATTGTTGAACTCTGTTTCGTTACCACACTGGTGACGATCAATTTGCACCTTTGGGAGGTATTAAAGTTGACAGATGTCTGCAAACCTCTCTCACACACATATTGATACATACATGTATGTATGTGTGTGGCTGATTTCGCTTTGGGGTTTAAGCTCGAAGCCAACCATGTAGTCGAATACACGTTCGTGTGTAAGTCTAATGGCTTGATACTTAACATAATTGCCCTATAGTCATAATAGCTGTTGATTTGAATGACGGATGACCCGATGTTAAAGTACAGAGCAACGTCTGGGGCTAGTATATTCGAATCGAAGTATACTCGTCAACTAGAAAATAACACTTCGTACTTTTATCAAATGTTTTATAGTTAAGCATTTAGTGCTGTCCCGATATGACCGTGTACCGGTACGTACCGGTACAGTGCTGAACGATATGCGTATCGTATCGGAAGGTTCCGTATCGGCCGTATCGCGGTTTCTTTACTTTTACATTGAAAACTCCTAGAATTTTTAGCAACTGAACTAGATTTACGAATTTACTCTCATTTAATCGTCGACAATGCTTTCTCAACTCCATACTCTATATTTAAAGACATTAACTGCGTGAGGTAAAGCTAGACAATGGATTCGATTCGAATATTCAGATTTTGCCAAGTAGATATTGACCTATAAATTATATTAATTTTATTAGTAAAGGATATCTTAAAACTTTTCTTTTGACAAATGAGGAACAGATTTTTTAATTTTCCGAAACATAGATCCGGCATTTAAATTTGCAAACACATGTACGAATATTCAAGTTTGAGTGCCAGCCAGCTTTACCTATAGTGTGTAAACATTGTCGTCGTCTGCACTAACAATCTGTAATTACTGAAAAAATGGCTTAGGCACCAAGTAACTTTAAAACGCCACCAAGTAATTTACGTAAAAATATGGCAGCATTTTGGTTGGCCGATGGATGGAACAAAGATTCACGTAGCAGTCTGTAAGAAATGTCACTGCGATCTGTATAGTGGTTGGACCAGCAAACTTAGAACACATATGTCTCGTAATCATTACATCCAAGTTGAAGGTTTCAAAATGTATTATTAATTTAGTATTGTTTTTCTCAATAATCATAAAACCTGAGTCCTTAAACAATTTTATCTGGCTAATAGTCGGAATTTGGTATGAATTCCAATTTTCCGGTATTGACCGTGTTTTTACGTCAGGGGATACAACGCATTGCAAGTAACAGGAGAAATTAAAATATATATATATAATTTAACCAAAATCAACTTAACATTCGTGAATCAAATTGATGACTTTAAGTGCAAGACAATTTTAGTTTTATACCTTTTAAACAGTTAATTAGGACTTTCTATCACCAAACAAGTGTGAATTGTAAAAAAACACTAATATTATAACGTAGTTCATTACGTCGAAATACTTTTATATCGTATCGTAGATATCGCATATCGCTAGTACCGTATCGCAATACGTATCGTATCGGCTGAGATCTGTATCGGGACAGCCCTAGCATTTACTATAGTGGTATCGGGGTTCATCAGCGCTCTGACAGACTGTCCTTACTTCAGAATATTTTGTCAGTTTGTGCGCTTGATGTCTCAGCCATCGAATATTTAGTTACAATTGGTCCTTAACAAAGTGCGCTAAGTTAAAACATTGAATAAACTATAGATAACTTCGTTATTATACATTCACGGGGAATTATGTTGATGCGTATCGCCAAATAATTTTCATATTGTAATTACATTTAATGCCGATATCTTTTCTACGTTATTGACAAGAATTTATACATCCATACTACAACTGTTTTTGCGTATTGGGACATTGACAAACTATGAAGAAATGAATTTCGCCGCATGCCAATGTTTTGTTATGATTTTGTTTGATAGTGTTCGTTTTGATATTTTGTGATATTTTTCGTTACATATACCTTTGGAGAATTGTTTAGAGAATACAACAGTATTGGAGCCATTTGGTTCCGGAACATTAACCAAGCAGCTTAGCTTATCACGTCTATGCTTAGCAATGCTGTAGTTCTCAGTTGGAACATAGATTATCCTGGATTTCGCATTAGATTGAATCACTAGTATGTTTATCATTTATAAATTGTGATAGAGCAAGTCATGAAAGTGTAAATCTTTGTAATTGTTTAAGCCCGTGGATGTTTGTTGTAAATCATTGTATTTCTAGGATTGCTGTATGTATGTTGGGATATGCTCACAGATGTTTCGTCCATTAAACCAACATGACTGATAAGCCATTAACATAAATATAACAAATTAATAGATTAAGCGATTTATGAGACACGTATCTAAAAAATAATATTTTTTATGTCAATTAGCGGTTGTTATGATATTTTACAAAATTTAATAGTAAAATGATAATTAAGCCAGATATAACTCATAATATTGAAAAACTGTATCATGAATTGTCATGCTCGGTTGATCTTCAAATCATATAATTGTTTTATTCTAAAAGACAAGGTGCTTTAGTGGACTCAGATCTTGTATTGAGTTCCCAAGAAATTTCCTTTTGTATGATAAACAGGGCCTCCGTGTTCGAGCGGTTATGGTTTCTGATCGTATAGTCACTTAGTCTAGCGCTTCATCTCTGTGGACTTGAATCCCATCTAGGACCAGACAAAATCCACATGTGAGGAAGCTGTCCAGTTGGCTTACGGAGGGTCCGTGGTTCGACTCAGGTGTTCGCCTAGGGTCTTCCCAGACCGTACACTCTGGAAAAGTCTTCAAACGACACTGGCTGTCACTGCATCGTTTTACCCAAGAGAAAAAGATGGTACGATGAATTTTCAGCAAGTGTTATGGTCAAGGCAGTTTAAGAAAGCTAGGGTGTGAACCTGTCGGTTTTAATCCTTTTCTAAAATACGGTATATGTAAAATGAGTCCGTAACAAAAGCCTTTGTCAACATTTGAAAATGTTTTAAAATTGTCGGTGTGTATGGTATTTCTTTCATATAGTGTAAACTGTCATTTTTTTCATTTATATTCTAATAAGTTTAATCCAGCAATATGTTATTAACATCTACGCACACATACGCTTAATTAACGATGTAAATACGGTAGCTTACAAAGTAGATCAAACGAACGACTATTATACCAGCGCCAATAACATTCTCTAATTCCATTGCAATTTATGTATCGTAGAGTGTTCAAATATAAATATTGGCTTTGGCGTTTACATCAGTGAAAATCTTGCATGAAGACACCAAATAGACGCTCAGCTTCTACTGTGTAACCGAAATCAGCATTAGTGCCGATTATTGTATTGTTTGGAATTGTTTAAAATTCAATATTTGCAGAATCTCTGAATAAATATTAATGCGGTATTTATCTGTTTGTTCAGTGAAGACGGAAGCCCGTTAGTGATCTTATCCTAATCTTAAAAGAAAACAAACCGCCTGCTCTCTTAGTGTGCGTGGTGTTGTTGTTTTTTGTGTGTGTGTGTATTGTTAACGTCACCAGGGTTTGTGAATTCGTGGATTCTGAGATTTGTAATAATATAAAGGAGAATTCATGGAATTTAAAAAACAGTGAAGTAGGTAAGATTGGCTTTAATAATCACGGATTATATTGTTTGTGAATATTAATATGTTTATATTATAATTAACATATTGTGTACATGCTGTTCCCTACGTATTTTCTCTAATTTAAAGCCATAAAAAACTGCGCTTCCGCTAATATTAATCATCGCAAAATATTTATAAAATATATTTATGATAGATATAAGTCTTGAGATATAATTTATATAAAATAAATTAAAAATCGTCAAGAAGAAGAAAAGGTTGACTGATGCCAAAAAAAGTTTAGGATCTGCAGAAAAAAGGGTCGGGTTAGTAGAAAACAATTAACCTTTCTAAGCCTTACAAAAATGCAAATTGAATAATAATATATATGTTTATATGCTTTTTTCCATGCAAACAGTCTGACACCGACGTAGTGACATTAACAATAAATCCTGTTAATAACGTGTCAATGTTAATAGACTCGTTATTATACGCAATAGTGTAGCACGGCTATTAAGTGTATTACGGCTATTCATGATTGCTACCATTAATTAATATTATTAATTAAGTATAATTACTGATACGATGGATGCGAACGTGTGTGAAACTAAAACCCCTGTCACACTAGAGCCGCGTTCTCACGGCGACCCTACGGCTTCCGAGTAAAATACAGAACGCCGTGGTGCGCGCAGTGCGATCGCAGACATTGCCGCAGAAACGCCGTGGGAATGCGAGAGAACGCCATGTGAGCTCCGTAGCAATGCCTCGGTCGCTGTTAGGACGCCGTGACATCTCCATTTTTTCTTTAATAATATCATAGTTTTATTATGCTTCTTGCGACCTCACGGCGCTCTGAAAAATTAAACAACGTTGTGCCAACAAAGTGGAAACGCAACATAGTGTGACAGGGGTATAACTTCAATAAAATATTCATTTTGAGCAAAAAGAATCTGAAATCTAAAGACCAATATTTTTTTATTAAAAATAGGTTACTTTGAAAAATTTGTTTCAAATATGGACCTGCCTCCTTGAGATGTCATGATATGCGTAAGATTTTGAATTGTTCCTTAAAAAATGTCCTGATTTTGTGTGAATCCATTTTTAGAACGTTTTTATTTTGTTTGAATTTATATTTATCACTATTCCAGTAAAGTGTTCTGTTCTCTTATGTGTTAGTTTTTGAACACAGAAACCAAACAAACAAAACGTTACTTAGTGTGCAACCGTCTCATATCATGAAATAACTTTTTTGTTAGATTATTAATTTTATGCTAATTGAAATAATTACTAAATGAATGCCGGTGTTACACGCACATGCCATGTTTTGCTTTTCTAGCCCATGAATTTTAAATGAAAGTTCTTTGATTGGAAGTCGAAAATGTATTTCTCACTGCCATAATACTTGAAGTTTTTTATAAACATAATTATATTTGTTGTTTTATGTATCCAAGTAGGATAACTTTGAACCGGGGCGTGTAAAAGAAAAATAAGCATAAGAAGGCACGGAAACTCATTAGAAATTTTCCATTAACATATGAGTTATGTTTGATACTTCAGTACGTTTGGGGTTTTTTTATTATTGAAACGTTTGTATACTTAATCTAATCTTATATTCATTTAAGTGTTACTAAGTGTACATATAACTGTTGATCTAGTGTTAATGAGTGCACTTTATAAATAAGAGTGTACTTTAAAAAGGTTAGTTTTTGATTACCGGACCCAAACTTTTCAAAGAATGTAGGTCTAAGGTAGGCATCATTTGCTATTTGTTTATTTCATCGGATTAAAGGATAGAACAATTTAATATACTACTGGGATGTAATATCTTTAGTCAAATTTGTCTCGGACAGTGTTAGCCTCGTCCGGGACTCTAACTCACAACCTCTTGAACAGTAGACCGGCGCTCTGTCCACTGAGCTAACTGAAAAGAAACAAAACGTGAGTAAAGAAGGAAAAGACATGTCAAGATCGCTATATTTCAAAATCTCTAAAATATTTTTTGGGGACGGGTAATTTTTAAATGAGTCATTGGCGCGAATATTAACATCACAAAGATGGCTAACCACATCAATCCATTGTCCGAAACAAGTAAAATATTCCTGCAAGTTCAAGTAAAAGTATTTGTTTTAATTTGTTTTCAAAATCACCATTGAATCATAATTTGTTATACATGTATAGATTTCAAATAAAACAACATAAAAATAATATTTGAAACAACCCACTACACATTAAAACAACAATGTCAGGTACAATTAATAATAATTATGATGGACATAAATTTTAGCTTTTCGTCATTTGCGTGTATAGTTCGGAATCCAAGACATTAAATGAGAACATTTTATTTTGTAGTAGTAATTGGATTAATACAAAGCAGAGGGATAAACGAAATTAATGTTTTTTTTCTAATTTTATGGGTTAAACTTTTCTCTAATTAGAGTCATAATGAACTTGGCTATTGTAACACGCATTGGAATTCTGAGATAAGTGCGCATCGTGTGTTGTTGCATGCTCTCGAATAATGTGGTTCTTCTACAGGTGCTGTTTATATTCGTTCAAACTCTTGTTTGTGCACTTTTATAGGTTTAAACGGCTTTGCTTGAACCACCATACAAATATAACTATTTTCGGGAAAGTGCCGTGAGTTATAGCGTGCATCTAATGGTTTTAAAACATTTGAATCGTAGGCGGGTTGCTTGCCTGAGCTTTCAATAAAAACGCATGAAACATGCGCACTTGAAGAGACTGCAGTTCTCCGTCTGATGTAATTACGCTTAGTGTCTCCCATCTGTTGCTGCATTTGTTTTGTGACGTCTGTGTTATTTCGTGATAATTTACGTGATGAATCTTGCTACACTTGGAGTCCATTTTCTGTTCTTTCTATTTGGTACGCGGCATCATCTTTTCTTGGCTCTTGCAGTCTAAATTTATGTTTTAAATTATGTTTCTCTCTTCGATGCCTTCTTTGAGGGACCAATTCTAAATACTACCCTTGATGTGTACAATCATACCAACGTAACTGGCCACCTCCCAATGAAGGATATCCTTTAAATATACGCCAATTTTTAAAAAGCCATCATTGATTATTTTAAGCAAAATGACCTCCGAATAAAGGTAACGGTATGTCTTTCCCAAGGGTGGCTTTTATTCAAAGGCTGGTCTATTTATCTTTCGACAGTTCTCTTGAGTCTTAATGTCTTATTCATAGTCCTTTCCTTATTGCTGTACTTACTTTTTGCACGGAATATGATAATGTAAATGCCAATACCTCATCTACCTCTATTTCCAATGTAAAATCGAATATACCCGAACAAAATGACAGCGTTTAATAACAAATGCACAGACACGATGATGGGTCCAAACGGACTTTTGTTAATTAAATCGTTTTACATTTATTTACCTATGTTGTTTTATGTAACATACGATCTAGAATAAAAGATTCTACTGAAAATGTCTTTGTTTAAATCAAAATATCTTTCACCAATCAGTTTAAGACTTCTGAAGCCGGCACGTGCGTAGGTAAGCAAAACAGCGTTCTATTACGAATGCCAAACGATTTAAATATGTTTTATGTTGTTATTAAATAATGGGTTCCAAAAAATAAATATCACATTTCTGAGAGGGCGTTATTAGAAATTACAGACCTTCGAAAAAGACGTGTTGACCTATACTAGGCACTGACTCGGTCAAAATAAATATCCCCGGACTGAATTTGTTCATAACACCGTCTCTGAAATGTGATATATATAATAATTAAAATGTTGCCATGAAAATTTAAGCACGAAAACACCAATAGTGACAGCAACTATTATTTAGTGAGCTTAGCTCTGATTTTACGATAGAACTTATAAACTCACATGCATTAAAAGCATGATCAATATAAATTATGAAATTAATGTGAATTTAACCGTTTTATACGCAATAACGTGAGATCAACATGTGTTCTACAGAATTTCTCCAGTTTTTGACATCGTTGATAGATAGATAATTAACGAGATTGGTCGATAAAATATATCAACGCCTGCTTCAAGCTATTGAAACATATACTCAACGTACTGTAACATTGTTCCGCTTTTTTACGAGATGGTAAATATTTGATTAGAAAATCAGTCGGCGTTAAGGACAGCAAAAACTATATTATGTTGACGGTTACAAGAACGACCCCTCTTTTGACGTCATTCTTATTTTTTCTTATTAGAAATCCTAATTATGAACCTATTTTGTGCCCCCTACTATAGTACGAGAGGTATGTTAAGACAATAAATGAGAAAAAAAAACCTTCCCTTATTCACTTGTCAAGTAATCAAATACATGATTTTTTTTCTAGCCTAAGATACACACAAAGAGACGCGGTGAACGGTAATTTAAAGCTAAAAGACAATGTAATTATTTATAATTTCGTCCAAGAGAATTTTTTACACAATCATGTGAACAGTTATGTCATCAGATTTGGCATCATAATTTTCTCTTGAAGTAGCACACGTCTTCTTTGATGCTTCTTAATCTGGTCAGAATCATATAGAACATTAACCACTTTGGGCATCCTTAAAAAATGGTTTACTTTTACTCCGTCAAAACCTTCAACAATGTAGATGTATGTAGATTTTCGTTCTAAAAAGGCAAAGCTCAAATAAAGGTGATCGGTCGCGTTACTACCTTAATTGACTGTTCGTAAGTACACAGAATTAAACTTGAGTAACAACAGCTGTAGTTTTACGGTTCTGATCTTCTCAGCTCTGCAGTGTACAACTCAGTTCTGTTCTGTTCTACTCTATTCTGCTCTTCTCAACTTAGTGTTTTGCTTTGATCTGCTCATCTCATCTCTTCATTGTTCTGCTCTGTTCTGTTCCGCTCTGTTCTGTTCTGTTCTGCTCTTTTCTGCTCTGCTCTGCTCTGTTCTGTTCTGTTCTGTTCTGTTCTGTTCTGTTCTGTTCTGTTCTGTTCTGTTCTGTTCTGTTCTGTTCTGTTCTGTTCTGTTCTGTTCTGTTCTGTTCTGTTCTGCTCTGCTCTGCTCTGCTCTGCTCTGCTCTGCTCTGGTCTGCTCTGTTCTGCTATGTTCTGTTCTATCCTACTCTGTTCTTCTCATTTCTGTATGAATCTGCTCTGTCCTGCTCTTCTCACATCTGCAGTGTTCTGTTCAATTCTATTCTATTATTCACAGTTCATTTCAGGTCAATTCTGTTCTATGCGTTCTATAACATGCACGAGATGACATTATGAGGAGAACGTACCGACCAAACCCATGAAAGTATTATTGTACGCACACACAGTAAAAATAACATTTTGCGTAAAATATCCATTATGAAGACAACCACATAAAATATTTTATACGAATGTACCCCTCGACTAATGTAAAAATATCTATCAGAGTTAAGACGACCGTTATCACAGTATGAGCTTGTACGAATGTGATAAATCCTGTATTAGATAATAATTCTAATACTAGTACAATCTTCAAAGATGTTTGCATGCTGATAAAGTTCTTAGAATATTTTTAGAAGCGCTAGATCCACTTCAACAGGAGCGCTATTAGAATCATCAAAAGGTTGATCAAAATCATCAGTCATGTTGTTATCTAGAAAATCTCTATCACAATCCAGCGCCCGCTGATTGCCAAGGCATTCAAGTAAAAACTACAATTCAAAGTTACACTTTTGTAAACTATTTTGTTGGTACGTGTTCCTCCGCATATATGCATGCCACAGGTGGCAGTATCAGTGTTTGGTCCACAAATGATGAAAAAAAAATTCCCGTCACTGATCTTATATATATACTATCAAGGTAAAAAGCCTACTGGTATGTCTATATGTCAAACAATGTGGAACATCGCATCTCGTTGTTTCAGCATAAAATATGTGCGCTGAAGGAAAATCGCTACACGTGTCATTCAGAAAAACTATGAGATATAAATTCCAACTGAAAATACCATTCAATTACATCTAATAACTGTGAAACGGTAAAATTGTGTTCCTTTCGTTATTTAACTTCGCTGCAAGCCATTTTGAGTTAAGTGCGAGTGATGTATCAAGCGATCTGATTGGTCGGATATGATGTTTACCATAAACTGTTCATTTTATGACGAAATTCGGTAGGAATTAATATCCTATTACAGTTTATCTTAATGACACGTGTTTCCTTCAGATCTTTTATGCTGAAACAACGAGATGCGATGTTCCACATTGTTTGGCATATAGACATATAGTAGGCTTTTTACCTTGATAGTATATATAAGATCAGTGACGGGAATGCGATGCTAGACGAACTTTTTGTGACGTCGCTCTTTTGGTAGATCTTGCGAATTACTGATTTCAAATACGGATTAGTCAATCGTTACCGATTTTTTTCAAGAAAAGGTAATGCTGAGTAAATGCTGAATAAACGTGCTTGTGTATTCATGTGGCACATAAGTAACATGATCAAGTCTGGCTTATTAAGTTACTGTTCCTTGTGTTTGCATAACAGTTTGCAGAATGACATTCGTACGATTGCTAGATAATCGGATTACTTCTTTTTTACTCAACGAGTGGCACAGTTTCTTACGAACAGATAAAAAACTTAATTCAAAGTCATATTTGTTACAGCTCATTGACATGGCGTGCACAAATACACATTATTATATAAGTTCATGCGTTTAAGATTATACGTGCACTCTCAGTTAATGTCCATGAAACTGCACCCCTGGGATTCAGAGCTAAAAACGATGTAGAGTTCTGACATTCTTGATTTACCGTCTTCACAATTTTCCTAAAACCTTTGCGATGTTTGCCTAATCTCTGTACGTTTCTTACGTATTTGTTTTTGCTCTCCCTGATGAAACATATCTTAATATTTATACGTTTTCTCTTCCTGCGCATTTATTTCAAACTAATTCCATTTCTTGTCTTCTGACAATTTAAATAGAACGAAATAACGAATTATTCTGTTTTAGCTTCGCTTCATATCAAAGCTTAGAATTAATGTCATAATTAAGTATATTTGTCTGCTCTCTCTCTCTCTCTCTCTATCAGAGGCAAGCCAAACAATGCTTCGATCAAATTTTTGTTTTCATAGACTAACGGCGGGCAAATTATTTATAAGTTGGGCGCCGCGTGGCAACAACGAAACTTGCGAAATAGGCCAACAAAACTTGGGTCGTGCTTGACAGGGTGAACACAGCATCTATTTCAAAATGTGAGACAGTACCGAAACTTTCACTTGAACAAAAGAAAAACTATAATAAGATAAATTGATTTCCCAGAAGCAAAATTTTAAAAAAATACTTGAATGGGTTTTTAACTTATAATAGTTAGGTCAGAAAATGGTCGGAAAAGTACGTCATAAAGGTGTTCGTCTTGTTGCTCTCGGGTGAATATAGAATATAGATGAAAAAAGGATTTCTGATAAAAATCCACCTTCCCTAAATTGCTGCCTTCCCAAAAACCCACCTACCCAAAATAAAAACCGCTGAACGTATAGTAACGAAGGAAAATCAGATTGCTGAAGGCTGCGGCCTTAGAACGTACCAGCAAAGCTACCGGGGTAGGAGTTAAACTTGTTTTATGGGACCACCGGGAACCCAGGATTGTAAAGCTCTGAAATACATGAATGGGTCACAAGTAAATCAAATTTCTTATTTCAGCCGAAGGTCCCAAACGGCTTAACCCGTTTCTTTTAATTCACATGACATCAGGTTTGCATGACAAGTGACCTTACTAAGTTGGCGAATCTATTTCTAACAAATGGAAAACATGTCAGAATTCTCGAGTTTTTTTCATCTTGATATTGGTTATCTCTGAAATAATTGGACTTTTGAAAAAATAGTGTTTGGGTGAAACGTTTTTCCAAAGTACAAAAAAGGAAACGAAATCTGCGATCTACCTACCGAATTTGTTGGTTCATGTATTTTTAGTGACTGATGTTTTGCTGAACTAAACTATCCTGTAAAGAAATACATTAGCAGTGACACTTGACAGATACATTAGAAAATGGTTGAGATTTCATGAATTTCATGTAAAGAGGCAACAGAGAATTAATTGCGGGAAAAACATATAGAAGCCACGTGAATAACATAGCCATATACATGTACTAGTCTAGTAAATATTAATTATATTGGTAATATCTAGTAATAACATAAATCGAAAGGAAATAAGATGTTAGATAACTGCGTGGAAGCATCTGCTAAACTAATTGAATTCGTATCTATGCCCATCCACCTACCTAATTCTGTAAATACAGAATCAATACTATTGTTCTATCCAGGACACCAGGACATGTTTGATATTTGATCCACCTGTGGTTTAATTACTTAGAATATAAGATACATTTGTATGCTTTACAAAATTGCTAAGTTACCATCTATATTATTTGGTATTATTACTTACCCACGAGTGAGAGTCGTGATGTAATATTAGTTTTTATTTAATTACATCTTCCTTGATATTTTATTAAATGTTTGTTGTCTTTCAATCCCAAGACACATTACTGTCCATATTTCGATATCTGTGAGAGAAATGAACCACAGTGAAATCCACATTTTACGGAAGCGCTGATGTGACATTAAGACTGGGAGCTTCTGTAACTAGTAGATAAATAATAATACTGACAAAATGATATACAAGTAGGTGGTAACTCAGCAATAATGTTAAGTATTCTACAAATATATTATATTCTAAGTTATTAATCAGAACTTGTTTGTATATATATCTTTATGTATATTTGTCGATGTACTATGTATAAGACGAAATAAATATCCTGTTCTGTTCTGTTCCATTTATCCACAGGTGGAGAAAAGATGAGATAATTATATACATATAATCATACTAAAAGTTCAAATTAAGAACAACGACTGTATCTTCAGGCACTATAGATTCTAGATATGAAATACATCACAGTCATGGTTTATCTAAGAACTGACAGTATATGGCTGCCAGCGTTGTTCTTATACATGTCAGCCTATCTTAATTACATATAGCAATTTGTAGACTGCCACAGAATACAACTGAAAAGAAACAATATATCCTAATATCCCCTGAGCATGTTCTCGATATCCTAATAAATACCTCGCCACATATTGTATTTATCTTACTTATCTAATACAAACAGAAATCTCTAAATTACTCTATATCATAAAAATGATTACAAGAACATGTCAATGGTTTTCGTCTGATCAGAATAATTGATGTTTCATCTAAAGGTTGAATAAAAGATCATACATGTATAAGAAATAAATAAGGATCAACTAGTGAACTTACAACCTATGAAGCTATGGCCAAGAACCCTCCATGGTCAAGCGGTTATGGCCTTCTTAAAGTACACTACCCCCTCATCGCTGTAAGTTCGAAACATATGCTGAACCAGACAAATTTCACATAAAGCTGTCCAGCTAGTCAACCCAAATAAGAAGAGAGGTCAGGAATCATCATTTTTTATTTATTTGAGTTTTACGCCCCTTTTCAACAGTCAGAGTTATATGAGGCGGACATTTCACCTAAGCATCGTTCCAGGGAAGAACCAGTACTAGACTCCCATCTTCCGTAATCAACAGCCTACTTTCTCACATAAAGAGACATGGTCGGTAGCGCGGCTCGGACCCACGACCCTCTATCAGTGAGAGATTAAAGTGTTTTTGAAGTCAGCGACCATAACCACTCTACCGCGGAGGCGGGTGAATCATCATTTATTGTGGCCTTCGCAGTTTTCTTCGCAGTTTTGTGGAGAGATGCTTTAGAGCCTGCCAAAACTCAAAGAATATGTGCACAAATACCGTATTCATTCCATACAATTACACACTGACGATTTCAATTTACAAGCAAAATAGGTTTCAAATGGGATGTTTGTAATAAAATCTCACAAATATACGAAACTTTTTGCGTTTTTAGTTTTCTCATGGCACAAAGAGTATTAAAACAAGTGATTTCAAAATTGCATTTAGCGTTTTCCTTTCCTATTTTAGGTTTTCCAATCGATCCATTAAGGCTAATTTCAAGTCGAGTCTAAACATTTTGGATGCCATTTTGTACATGCTCGTTAATATCGGATTCGAATGAAATATGTCTGAGATTTTGCTGGAATTCTGCCGATTGTTTCCAAATCTACTTCCTAAATTTTGTGTTTGTGCCTGCCTGTTGTTCTAATGAAATCTGCTTCTAGTGTCTGAAGTTTGTAGTGAAAACATTTAATATTCGTTTCATATCAGACCTTTCTGAAATTTAGGATTACGGGGGCCGCGGCCATTGAACAGTGGTTAGTGCGCTGGATTTGTAACCCGGAGATCCGAGTTCGATTTCCGTTCGCGGGAGGTCATACCCGTCCATAAAGAATTGACAACTTTGTCGATTTTCTTCCATATGTTGAGAAGCTGCCGATTCCGTATTGAAAAGTAAGTTAGTACTGGTTTCAATACAGTTAAGATAATTGTCAGCTGTATACAAAGTTCTATAAAAATGTTGAAAAAACGGCGTTAACCCGTTTAAAATAAAATTAGAGTTTTTTAACCTGCCGGCAAACATATTTCTACGTAGGACAACCTTTTACTTCTTAAATGACTGTACGTAGTTTTGAAAAGAGAACTCGCAGGAATTCTTGCAAACACAACCGTTCATTCTTGGAGTGTGAATGGAATGAAAATGTAGTTTATGATATATGGAATATCACAAATCTCTTTTAAGTGATTCATGAAAATCTCGGATTGTCAGTGAGTTTGAACACTAGTTAACATGAAAGATGTCTGTCATGCGGAATGACAGCGGTCATATTTCAAAAATGTCGTTCAAGCAGACTTCAATGCTATATTTGATCTCTGCGCTGATAAACAGCTGACGTCTATTATTGTCTAGGCTATAAATAAAGATATCCACAATGCTATCATCTGGCGAATTCTACAAAATGTAATTAATGTATAAAGAAATTTCTTTTAAAGAGGCTTGAGATAGTATTCCGATCTGAACAAAGCTTCAGTTTTTGTGATTGAGGGATTAAAAACTGTATAGTCTAATTACATGTGAATCAGTCACGCTGACCTGTATGGAATTGACAACAAACTTCCGGGTTTAGAATGCTGGTGAAACACGGAAACAATTAATCAAGGTTATAATTTACTTTGTGAATTGGAAAACTCTGAAAAAGTATTACGCAGATTGTTTTCAGTGGATTTTTTGTTGTAATTGACACAGAATTCTGATTAGTTTTACTACCGTTCTATTTCCAGCTGGATAAAAATTAACATCTAATTGTTGAAATGATGAAGTGTTTTCCAAATATGATTTTCATAGAGCAGTAAGAATTTGATCTTGTGAATTTTATATTATAAAAATGCGTTTTATTATGTAGTTAATGGGAAAAACGCATGCTACAAAAAACGTATCAGTAAATCAGACAAAAGACACTGCGTAGTGGAAGTGATGATTTGGAAATTGTTTCAACTCGGTTGTTTTAAGCGAAGCGATTCCATACATTGTTCACGGCTGGTTTAACATTCCATCATGTCATCTCGCCGTAAACATGAGTTTTCGTGTTTAGTTTATCATTTCTGTAAAAGTACGAAATAAAGAGATTAGATAAAATAGAATGTATTTATAAATGCTATATTAAAATAATCGTTTTATATACTAGTTTAAGTATATTCATGAAATAAAACAGACAGTTGCGTTAGACTAAATGACTTCTTCTTCTGGTCACTGTGATAAATTGGCTTAAATGTATACATATTAATATCTGAATTATTGACTTGTGGCTGTGAAACAGATCAGGGTACAATAGTTTTGAAGGTTGAATATGTTCACTGTACGAGCCTCGCTATCACCATCGTCCTCATTGTCATTTCTTTTTTATATCGGTCGCGGTATTCTTGATTAACGTATCTTAACTTACATACACATATCACGTTTTTCACCATTTAATAATGCCAATTATGTAGAATGTCTTGAAACGACGACAGTATTATTTTAAAGCGAATGTAAGTAGCACATTTCACTAGTTACTGTCAAACCTGTGTTACAAACCACCTACGAAAAAATGCCACCCTGTGAAAAACGCCGCTTTTATAAACTATCATTGAATATATAGAACAAAATGACCTCTGATTAAAGGTCACCTGTCTATAAAGGACACATTTTGTCTTTCCCAGGGATGGCTTTTGATCAGAGGGTTGACTGTACTTAACATGTTCCTGTTTATCAAGAAAATGTAATATAGAACCAAGAAAAAGCAAGGTATTGTTATTATGTCGTAATATTCCACTTTGATGCCTTCTTCGTAGTGTAACTTTGTTCCTTATTGTTTATACTTGACACATCACGCAACTCATCTCATTTCTTGACATTGTTTTATCATAGTCTTCTATTAGCATGTCTTTACCACCCTCATTTAACATCTCTCGATCACTTTTACGACCTCTAACTATCAGTCGATATGTACTACAAGGCGATGCCAATAACTGTGTTTTTGTATCAAATTATACGTCATATAATGTGTAATTGTTTTCATTCTATTTCCGATCATTACCCTCATTTTATGGCATTCTGTCATAAAAGAAAATAATTCACTGACGAAATCAATTATTTGAGAAACATCTTATGTTTTTATTTACCTTCTGTCTTCTTCCAGGAAGGTGTATAATTTAAGAGAGCCAGCCAATGTGGTGTTTATGCATGGGTGGTAATTATTATTATCTTTCGGGTGTATGATATTGATAAATATATGCATACAAAATGGTAGCTTTTGTTCACATAGTGGCCTTTCTTCACAAATACCTAGAGCGGCATATTTATTGTATATACTCTTTCTAAAACTTTCAAAGATAACAATCAATTGTACTCTGCAGGCATTAGAAGCTTAATTTGAACATCCAATTAGCTATGCTTATTAACTGCTTATTTTCTTTGATGTTAAGACTGTGTTCTATGAACATTTGACAATTATGTCGATTTTACTCCAAATATGGAAAAGTTCCCAACTCCATTGTGATATGGTAAGTTGCTATTAGTAAGAGCATGTCATGTGATTTTGATAGAAGAACTGTGTTTTAGTTCATGCTTTTTGCGATTATCTTTTAGTTTGCTCTTGTTCAGTTGATGTAACAAATTTCTTCGAATTTCGAATGAATTGCCTATGCATTCATTTCTTAGAATTTGGAGAGGAATGTATTTCACCATATCATAAACAAGTACAAATTATGAATAAAAATGTTTAAAACAATACTAGTATCTAGCATTTGGAATTTACAAAACGACTTCAAATGAAATTCTACGGTAGATAAATGTGCGTATACGTCTAGGAAAACATTTTATACTTTTAGAAACATCCCGCTACCTTAATAAAATATGCAATATAATGTCGATTTAGTTAGTTTATGGTGATGACTGAATATAACATGGTCTCTAGTTTGTTTTCATCTGCAAATATTTGCGATTTCCAAGTTGTGCATGATTGATTCACCTCGCTTCAATACAACCAGACATTCATGTACAAACTGAAAAACAAAAGGGCCAAGAAGGCCCTTTATCGCTCACCTGAGAACAAAGTCACAATAATTAATGACCAGATAATATAGTTTCCAACTCGTATAACCCAATTTATGTAGATTTTCAGATCAAAACCAACAATGAAGGTATAATACTGTTAAACAAGCTCAAACGTAGCAAATTTTCTAATCCAAGGGCCCATAACTCTTGAAGTTCTGGTTCGATTCCACCCATAACTAAACTTGTCCAATACCGTAAGGTCATAAACATTCATTGTAACGGTGAATAAATGAAGGCGCTAGAGTGTAAACAAGCTAAAATATAGCAAATTTTCAAAGTCAATGGCCCATAACTCTTGATGTTCTGGTCTGATTCCGCCCATAATCAAACTTGTCCAAGATCTTTTGGTTATACTCATTTACTGAAATTATTATTAGGATCGGTCAATAAATGAATGCGCTAGAGTGTAAACAAGCTAAAATATAGCAAAGTTTCAAAGTCAAGGGCCCATAACTCTTGAAGTTCTGGTCTGATTCCGCCCATAATTAAATGAAGGCGCTAGAGTGTAAACAAGTTAAATATCGCAAATTTTGTAATTCAAGGGCCCCTCTAGAAGTTATTGTCCGATTTTGCCCATAATCGAACTTAGCAGAGACATTGTGGCCAAATACATTGTGAACGAGTTTAATCACGATTCGTTAAGAGCTGCGGATGCTATAGTGTAAACAAACTAATTCGGGACGGACGACGGACATTCAACGATCTTAAAAGCTCACTTGATGAATCAGGTGAGCTAAAAACGCAAGACAAGTGACTGAAATGGTTTTTTTTTTGGGGGGGGGGACTTTACAGAGGAAGTCTTGTAGTCAGCATGGGGTTAAGTATTCAGGGGGGGGGGGTGTTAATTCGTGTCCATCCCGTTTAGGACCGAAGTAGAATATGAACGGTAGTATGGCCTTATCCCGTAATTGGGCAGCAGTTAACATTTAGAAGTTATGGTCTTTGTATGGTAGCGTGTACGACAGTCGACGCGAGTGAAATAAACGACTGAATTCAATTCTACGGCGGCACATATTTGCTTTGAAGCCACTTTTCTCCGAGATTGACGTGAAAATAAATAACTATCTAATTATTTTTTGTTCCATTATTCCAAATGTAGTCACACACAGGGTAGTATTAAACGATTAGTTATTGAAGTTTTAAACGAACAGCGATGTATGAAGCCTTGGAGCGCTCTGCCACTAACTCACATTAATTACCAGTTTTCAAGTAACATGTATTCATTTCGAGTTCATGTGGCAGCCCTATAGGAAAGAAAAGTATTTCATGCAGTATTCATTTTGATGAGTAATTATTTACTTCGTGCAAAACCAGAACTTGCAGTTTCATGAAAATATTACTGACTTTACACCTGGTTTGTAAATACCGGAAGAAGGCATAAATAACTAAAACTCTTACCTACTCGATTTTTAGTCTGAATTATTGCGAGAAATGGTATCTGTCAAGGATACACGACTGTAGTCATTATTTAAATATTCTTAACAAAATTTGTGTTTATATATACATTGTATATATATATATTACTTATTGAAATTGCATAAATTTTAACATACTTTATTATAACAAGCTTTATGGTCACGTTATGAAACAATTCTCAATCAGATTTGCCTTAAATAACTATCATGGTTCCCTCTATTATCTGTTTTAATACCGAACGTCTTTCAAAAATTACAGCCAACCCTTTGAACAATGGCCACCCTTGGGAAAGACAAACTGTGATCTTTTTTACCAAGACGCTTTTATTCGGACGTCATTTCGTTCTAAATAATCTATTACGGTTTTAAAAGCCTGAATGGCCTTTATTAACAGGGTGCCCTTTATTCGAAGGTTGCCGCCGCTAACACAGGTTTGACTGTACTTGAGTTGTAACCTTATACTGTGGAATCATTAATTTTCGTTGGGGATTTAATTTCGCGGATTTCGTGGGTCGGCTCATCCACGAAACCAAATCCCCACGAATTTAAATGCAGAGATAAGGCATTTCTTTTCAAAAATCAAAATCCACGAATTTATGTCCCCACGAAATAGCCATTTTAGTAAAAACCACGAAAATTGAGCCCAACGAAAATAAATGAAAATACAGTATTTACTGACCGTTAATTTACTTAATCTTGAAACAATTGACTAATTTAAGTCATATTCTATAAGGCTAAAATAAGGTACCTTAAAACACGGCATTTCTTCCATGCGGGATGTTGCTTGCTTCAAGACACGAGCTACTTTTGATATGTATACTTCCCTGTAGGAACACCACCGGAGACCAAGTTCTATTTTCCGTTCATTAATGACTTCTTCATTATAATGCGCATCGGCAAGCATAACTCATTATTAGGATTCTGCCTCCATTTTTTTTATATTTGCGCTCGTTCGGATTTTTTCAGAATGACTGAATATTTATAGGGATACATTACCCTATCTGTTATCATAGGCAATAATTGTTTTAGTATTTCAGCGTTTATAATAAGATAATTTCACATATAATTCCACCAGACAGTTAAGAAATCTCATCGGGATCTCAATCACGTGACGATACACATTTTATATGGTACTATTCATAAGAAAACAACTTTCTAGACAACGAAGTGTAATTACTTATCTATGTATTATATATTCTGCCACACCTGTGCTAACTTTGACGAACGTCTTCCGTGAAACATGTCGTGATTAGTGCAACATGCTGCCAAGTAATTTTTCAAGCGCAGCCTTGGAACATTAAAAAAACACCGAAGTGTCAGGCAGAAAAAGACAGTTCCTTTGATTATGTAATTGCTGCGTTTGTTCTCCTGGGAGAAGCGTCTCCAAATATTCGTGAGGGTGTTTGATTGGTACATTGATGCTGGATTCCGCTCTCCTGTCAAACACACACGTATGGCTGTCGTAATTGAATGGAAAATTCACTGAATCACACCTAATTTCGTGTAATTCTGTGCTCCCAAGCCGGGTGTCTGTGTGCTTCGTATGTAATACACGCATTTTTATAGAAGTATGTGTGGCTTGAGGTGTCGGTCTTGTTTCCGTTGTTTAGAGAAATCAATTCTGTGCATTTTATGTCTGTTTACGGACAATCCAAAGAAGGTCGTGACAAGTGGATTTTTGTTCGATTACTCGGACTTGGATTGTCAATAATGCATTTTAAAAACTATCTGGATAGTAGGCACATGGTTTAAAGTCATTGTTTAACAACCATTTGAACAATCATTCAAAAACGTCTCGAATATATTCTTTCTTATGTCATGAAATCGATGACATCGTCTACTAGAGTATTTTACAATTGCAAAAAGATGAATATGCACTTGTGTTCTGAATATTATATTCTTAAAGAGGGGGCACCTTGGTCGATTTACTAATCATTGGCCCTTCACTGCTGTGAGTTCGAACTCCACCCGGGACTAGACACAGTTGACATGTGAGGAAGGTTTCAAGCTAACTACCAAAGAGTCAATGGTCTACAAAGGCTCACGTTCGGGTCTTCCTCCATCGATTATGCTGGTGAAGTCGCCAAAATGACCCAGATTGTTGGTGCTCAGTAACACCAAGCCATACAAAAATCATTTGGGACGGGCGATATCTGAAATTATGACACAAGCTCACAACGTAGACATACTTTCTCATACTGACAACCTTCCACACACATATATTATTTATAACTATTGCCATAATTTTCGAGTACAGTGTGACAAGTTCTAGTTTGAAAATGAAGTTTGAACATAACATCATGGCAATTAAAAACATGACAGTTCAGCTTTGATGATTAAAGGTGGATAGAAATTAAACATATAACAAAAAGTCTGTCATTTTGGACCAAAGAAAATAACAATCTGAATACATGGATGTTCTCAATATGAATTGGAAATACTGGCAATATTTTGCACATTGTTGAACGAAGTATTTTAGCGTATTTTTACAGGTATCAGTTTTCAGTCTAACAGTACCTCAATTTTCAGAAAAATGTAGCCCAAGCTTAAATGGTGGCAATATCTTAATGGTTAATATAAAACAATTTCCAATAAAAGCACTTGAACATAATCATATACATTGTATATGATTTGAAACCCGAGATAATTTGTTGATTAGATTAGTGGTGTATTATTTCTAAACGTACAGATGCTTGCAGCTGTATCAGTGTTGTTTACATCGGCCAGACGCTTCTTATCCGTGTTTACTGGGAACATAACCATTACTATCATTTTCTTCACGGAGAACTGACAGCTCGCCCAAGGAGGAATTGAATACCATATGTCTCGTGGCAATGACCAAAACTCTCTCATACAATTACCCAGAGGGTTAATGGATTGCTAAATTGTGCAAAGAAAGAAAATTGCGTTATTACGTCTGGTTATTTTAGTGCTAAATGAACTAATCAAATTCATATGAAACTGAATAAACGTAAAATAATGAAGTCACATATCATTAGCCATTTTTTATTTTTTCGATCTACAACGAAACCAGACTTCTATGTTTATGGGCATTCGTGTAACACAATCCTAAAATTTTAGTCAATTATTTCATATTCATTATCTTTAAATTTCAGACAAACAGAATAACCACAAATGAGACGACGACGATATTCTGTGTTCGTTTGCTATTCACCGAGTAATTGACCGTACCGGAAATGAGCTGACTGGTGTAAAATCACGGAGAAGAAAATGGAACTGTTTATAATGGCAATCCTCGTAACAAAAGGTAATAAAATGAGAGCGCCACATTTGTCATCTTGTTTCAATTAAAGATTGGCTGTTTCAATTGATATAAGACGAACTATAAACTGGGATGAATTTATAGGATGTTTTATGACTTCCCGTAAATTCATGAAACGTTCGCTATGTTTAACCTAATGATGAAATATGCGGCCTTGTTCCTAAAAAATCATTATTCTATGAAAAATGAAATATAGATTGTCGAACTATATGTGAGTTCCTCTTTATGAAGAACTTTTATGATAAGATAGAACATTGTGTGACACCGGGTATTTGAGTGATCTGATATCCGGGTCTTTTCATTATATGTCATCTTACTTAAGTGCGTCTTCTTCCTGGGCATCTGATTTGCAATATCATACTTTCACCATAAAATATTAACAGATACCTATATTGTTTCATCAGACAGAAAGCAAAGACATACTGGTCAAGCGTCCAAGACACTGACTTGGATATTACAAGTACATGCATATTGGAAGCCATCACATTGTTCATATAAGTTTTATTGGGTTTTTTTTGTCAATGTTTGTTTTGATATTAGCCTTTCTGACACTATTATAGTGTGATTTTATTAAACTGTCAAAGCTGCAAAATTATACGGTCAATGGTTGCATTTATGTTTTGCTTCGGTGATGTTCGATTACTTTCGTAAGTTATACGATAACTGTCATTTTACAGTTATATCAACACGTTGATTGGAACATTCCATAACGGTAAAATAAACGAAAACTATCGACTGGTACGAAGCTAAAAAAAATAATCGCATCCAGCAACCCTGTAATTATTCACCTTTGACAGGTTAATAAAATCGCACTATACCATACCTAATATAGATTATGTCAAGCAACTGCAAAACTGCTATGCATGGGTGAATATAAATTTACTATGCCCACATTTCGGACAAAACAATGTTCCGTACTGACACCACATTTTAAAACACACAACATTTCCGGTATGTCTCCCCTATATGAAGATGACCTGGTCCCTTTTTTAAAGAATTACAGCTTGTCTTGTTCGCGAGAACATGTTTAGCCCTGATTTCTGTTTTATGTACAAATCTTTGCTAATTAATATCAAACGCATATCAATTGTTTCCTGCCCTTCATATTTTGCATTATTAGCAAGCAGACCCGGACAACGTTGTATTTAGTCGTATTGCATGTGCACCACCTTATCTAAGCGAAGCCTTTATGTACACCGAAGAGGCGTTAGTTTAGTCTTGGGTGTTCAAATGTTCTTGCTAAATCATGCAGTGACCTTTGATTGGGATCTAAAAACTCTGCACCATTGTTGTTAACCCTGTCTCTATTGACGATGGTGCACGTCTTTACGCCATTGTATACTGCGGAACACGTGTTACAACTTTGACGATTTAGGTTCTGGTGTTCATACATTTAGAAATAAAGTTTTACGTTGATAACTGGCATGGGCTTTCCTTCGTACATTTGTACATATCGAAACATTACTTGTGTGGTCTTGGTGATTGCATGTACAAACTTTGTTGGTTTTCATTTATTACACGAATTTATTAAATAGTCGACAAAGTATCATAATGCATACGTCCAAAGGTAGGCGAGTCCGGATATATACAATAAATTATCTTGGTAAACTATCTACAGAATATCATTATGACAAAGCAGGCATTGGAATCTTGACAAAAAAAATGAAGACAATGCAATGTGCTGACAATGTTTAGATAAACATACCATACTATCAATTTATACGGAAACTTCAAAAATATAATTAACAGTAAAAATAATAAGCACGGAAAATGACACAAAACAGACACGATTGGTTTCCGCAAATAACTCACGTGTATCTAACTAAAAAAATCACATTTAGATAATTGTATGATTTTCAAAACAACCAGACTTTGTACAATTACGGAAGATCGCTTTACAGGACCCCAGCCTTTGCAATTAAATGTTTACTTTTTTTCGCGAAGCATTGTTTCTTAGTTCGACATGATCGGTAGTTATTTTCATTTGTACTTCTGAAACGTCTAATCATCTTAAAATAGTTTCTTAAAATTCATTTAGCTCTCCTCTACTCTGCACACGCACGTCCTCCTACTCTGTTACCTCACTAGTGGCCTGTAGTGCGACCATCTAATGTAATGCTTTATTAATTTGATAAATTTCATGTCCGCTTGTATCATCGGCCTTTCTATTAATTTGATTAATGTTTGCAGTCTTAATTTTTGCCTCCCAATACAGGCTATTATTTTAGCAACAATATTAAGAACAAAATGACCTCCGAATAAAGGTGACCTGTAATAATGGCTTTGTTTTGTCTTTTAAATGGTGGATGACCTTTGCTCACAGGTTTGACTGCATTTTACTTTGCATCGTATCCATGGTAAATCTGTAAACTGCAGACCAAAGAAAACATCGTCAATGTGGTTATTATTATAATGTTTTAGTACGGAATAAGTTGACCGCAGAATTATTCTGTTCTGTGTTTAAACATGTTTTGAACCCACATAAATCCTTTCTGTTGGGTCTGCGGTTGGGTTTTGTATCGTTATAAAACAAATAGTATAGTTTACACGTTCAAATTCGGAGGAAGCAGCGGGCGCTTGTATAATAAATTATAAAATAAACGCACCTGTTTTTCATTATATTTTACTCCGAATTGTCCGACGTCGTGCGGGTCTAATTCCACATGTTTCGTTTATAGACAAAATTCGTCATAAATAAATGCAGTTTCCGATAGAACAAGGATGTGCACATCCCAAGATTCGCATATGACTTTGATTGATGTAACTAAATAATACAAACTATATTAAATCAGCATGAGAAAGGTACGGAATTCCTCAAACCTGATAGAACGAAGTCCTTGACAAGTGTATTATGATTATCGATGCATGTGTTTTCTTATGAAATATCAAAGATTTCAGTTGTTTCAGTGACCTTGACATTGGGAGATGAGAATGAATACAGACTGGTGCGTGATTTGCTGGTGAATTATGACAAGAGAGTACGACCATCGATTCACCACACTAAACCCGTCAACATTACCTATGGCGTCGCCCTGGCCCAAATTATTGATGTGGTATGTAACTTTTATCCCATATATGCAAATTTCTTAATGGATATTTGATTGTGAATAATATTATTCGAAGCCATATCGAGCAATATCATACCACGATGTATATCGTAAAATCACAATAAGACCTTTCTCTATATGCGTGTTAATGCTTGCCAAATAAAAGCTTCCATGCCAACTCATATCATTTATCACTTTATATGGATGTTACCATGCATTTTAAAGAAGGAGTTACAGTGCAACCTCTCCAAAACAACACCCTTTGATGGAAGCAAAATTATTCTGTTGTTTAGAGGTTGTTGTTTTAAAATAGCTAAATCGTACAGTGGGAAAATTATGTTGTTGTTGAAGGGAGGTTGTTGCTCAAGAGATGGTCGCCCTGAAGAGGTTACACTGTATCTCAAAAGTAGAAAGTAGCAACAGAACCGTAACGTGTTAAACATCGCATAAACGCTGATTTGGCATGCTTCGTCCCGGACATTTCCTCGTAAATTTATTGAATTATATCATAAAACGTGTCAGTCTATTGGACTGAATAATTGTGGCTTGTCATGATCGATAACAAGGCACAGTCTAAAGTACAGAAAGACGATTAAGTGATAGCAACATCTTATCATGTAGACGTGGATTTTGTCATGGGGAACCAGGGAATATAATACGATGTAAGAGTTGGGAATTTTGTTAAGTTTGCTGGAATGTCGTGTTTTTTTTTTCAAAATTGAGCGTCCGGTTAGCTGAGTAGTTAGAGCGTTGGTCTACTGATCAAGAGGTCGTGAGTTTTCAGACCCCGGCCAAAGCTCAAACTGTCCATCACAAATTTGACTGAAAATATTACAACCTATGTTAAATTGTCCTCCACCTCTGAATTACGTGTGTAGCTTGGTAGTAGCTTGCGGGTAGAATATGGTTAGTACAGGATAATGCCTAAATGAAGTCAAGGAAGGATGGCCGCCACGATAAAACTGAAATAATGTTGAAAATCTGCGCTACTACCCTATGCTGAATCGACAGAGTTTATCGGACCGAGTCGCTCCATTGCAACCTTTTAACCTCAACATTTAAAACAGTTGTCCCTATTCATCTAACATTATTATCAGATGAAAATGGAACATTCAATGTTTTAATAACGAAATGCCAATATTACTGGAAAGCGGAAAATTGACAAAATAAACAATACATAGTCTAATATTTTAAAATGATAAATCACGTCGATGTATACGTAAATCATCGCTCATGCTTTCAATATCATTATATAATGGGAAACCTAAAGTAATCTTATTTCATGCTGCTTTATTTGGAAACAGCTAGAACCTTACATTGTCTGTATTAGTTTACCGTTTGGTTAGATCGGATTACACTTTTTCATTCTTGGTAGAGAATCAAAACACCGTACCGATACGGGTTTAGATTCTGTTCGAATCAGTTTCTATAAGCAGTAAACAAATAAGAAATATAATGTACTTATATATTGTCGTTATTAACATTTTACATAATAACAAAAATAAATTGGGAACGATATATTAAGATGCAAACACATTGTATAATAGAAATGGGAAGGTGGCATAAACCGAATAAAATACCGCGCTCTGAACGTAAATGTGAGCTATGTAATTCATAAGAAGATGAATTTCACTTTATTTTTGAATGCCCTTTATACCGTAATATTAGGAAACTTTATATAAAAACATTCTTCTGGAATCGACCGAATATACCTAAATTAATTGATCTAATGTCATCAAATAACAAAACAGTAATTCGTAATTTATCTTACTTTATCTATAAAAGCTCAGAAAGAAGACAAAATGTACTTTTTGAATAACAAATTCTCCATTACATCTCGTTCTTTCCATATTTCTTTCCATTAGTTCTCATGAAATTCAATGTCTAATTTATTTCAACTTGTATGATACATTTCTTTTCCAATTACACTTATCTCTCAGTTAAATTGATAAATTTGGATACATTATTCTATTATCATATAAATGTTATATAATTATGTGCTGGATATATGTTAATAGGCAAATGTGCATTTTTGTAAATAAACTATAAACTATAAATTATAATAATGTAATACAATTAAGAAAGTAGGCAGTTGCTTACGGAGGGTGGGGGTCTAAGTTCTGGTTCTCTCCAGGAATGATGGTTAGGTTAACTATATAATCCACCTCACATGAAAGGGGCGTACTAAAACTCAAACAAACAAATACAATAAATATTATCTAAGGTTGCTTGTTAACACCACGCAGGTTTAACTGAACAGTGTCCGATTGAAAACTAAAATTAGGCCTCCTTGACCTAATGGTTGAGGTATCAGACTAGTAAATCACTAGTCCCTCATTAGCAACCCCATCCGTGACACTGAAAGAATCGCATGTGAGGAAGCTCAAGTCTATCTCGCTTACGGAAACACATTGGTTCTATCCACTGTTAAAGCAGGCAAAATGACCCAGAGAAAAATATACATGCTGCATGATAAATCAAGCATAAGTATAAGCGCATTTCAAAATCAAAGCACTGAGAGTACTGTCAGAAGCGAAAGTTAAAATGTTATTGGTAATATTTGATAGATGATGCATTGGATAACTAATGATACCAAAATTTCAACCAACTCTAGGCCACATAGTTACATCCCGAATGTATCTATTGTTTGGACTAATATTTCCCTAAAAAGGAAGAGTCAGTTTTTGGCCGAGTGTAATGAAGACGTTTTGGTAGAGGTTCACTTGTTATGCTCCCAATTCTGTTGCAGTTCATACCTCCACTTCCCGTTCACGGTAAAAATACTGTAGAAGATCTCGCTTCGCTTTCGCTTCTAAAAACAATGGGTGTAAATGAGTCAGCTTTAAGCCTAAAAAACTGAAAATCATTAACAAAAATTGCATCACAAATTACTGCGGGTCAGAATAATATGTGTTTTAATGTCCGTTATGTCGAAGGTTCATTTAACAGATTGGTCTAAAAACCAATTCCGGACCCAAAATTCTCTTCAATATCAACTGGAGACGGACAGGAACACAAAAAGTCATTACAAAATGTCTGATGTATGGGTTAAACGTTTTTCTGTAGTCTGTAGCAACATTCCTCTAGAAATACATTTTTGTAATGGTGTTTTTCGTTCATATTATTTTCGTAAGCGCTTCGTCGAAAAAGATACAAAATGTATATCCGAATTATGGTTCACTTATCATGAATTATAACTGAAAATCGGTGCAAAGAATACACAAGGGGCCACATGGATGTTTTACAAATGTTGATAACTTTTCAGGATGAAAAGAATCAGATAATAACGACTAACTGTTGGCTGAATCAGAATTGGCTAGATCCCAAATTGGCATGGGAACCCGGAAAGTACGGAAATATATCAGTTATACGTGTCCCCTACACCGATATATGGAAACCAGACGTCGTGCTTTACAACAAGTAAGTTTATAAATAAGGTCTACAATAACTATACAAATGTACAATTTATTACCTAGGTATAACATACATAGGATATACGCCAAAATTCTCGAAGTCTACAATAGGATTACCTATATTATCTGATTTTATATGATGCCATAATCCTTATGTGGTTATATCACTACACACAGTCGTATCTGGCCGCAGAAACAATTTGTCGTGATTTGATTTTCTGCCCTGTTTTATGATGTTATAGCAGTTTTCATGTAAACTGTTGTTGTTGTTTTTTTGTTTAGTGTCTTATAGATGTCAGACCTATAAAACTTCTGTTAAGCGGTAAGCCGTTACTCTGAATGTAGGATTTCTGCTGTCAGTAAATAAATTAAGATACGCGGAAATTGTTGTTGAGTATCTAGATTCATATACTAGTATTCACTTGAAATATCTCCAAATACTTAGAATCTTAAACCTCATTGTTGATTAATTGTGCTTCTCAATTTCAGTGCAGACGTAAGCTCAACGGTGACGTCAGTTAGTTCAAACGTCATTATCGAATCCAGTGGTAATGTCACGTGGTTGTCAATGTCTATTTTTAGAAGTTCATGCTCAATTGACGTCAAATACTTTCCTTACGATATCCAGAACTGTACAATGGCATTCGCCTCTTGGACGTATGGATTAGACAAGCTAAACATTTTGATACATTCAGAAGTCGGTGATATCACGAATTACGTTCCTAGTTCCGAGTGGGCGTTGCTTTTATATCAACCAATGCGAAGCATGGAAACATTTTCGTGTTGCCCGGATGAGCCTGTGCCTTTCATGAAATATTATATCGTTATAAAGCGTAGACCGCTCTTCTATTTATTCAATATGGTAATGCCATGTGTGTTGATCACCATTGTGGCATTGCTGGGATTTTATATGCCGCCAGAGTCGGGAGAGAAGGTATCCATGGGAATCACTACATTACTGTCCATCGTTGTGTTCCTTATGATTGTAGCAGAGAGCATGCCACCAACATCAGACGTGGTACCATTGATAGGTATGGTACCCTGTATTTATTATCTTAGTCAATCTGATTGAATTACTTTATGCAGTCTTAATTCTCAAGGCATATTAACATCATTTCACGTTCTTGAATTAACGTCAAAAACTGTGAAGATATTGACGCAGATAAAGATATACTTAGGAGTATAATTCCTTTAAAAACTGTAATTCATTCATTAATTTAATCTATTTCCTACGCACTTTGAGATTATTATTTTGGTTGCGTGTGGCAACCAGAGTCTCCTTGGAATTCTTGAAAATTAAAAGGAAGAATAAAAAATGACTAAATACGTATTGTAGGCCTATATTATTGGAATTGTTGTACAGCACACGTGATCGTTCAATTTACTAGTGGAAAACATTAAATGTTCATGAAATCCATTTAAGCGTTACTTTGCGTGCCGCTACTAGGCTAAAACAAATAGGCATGTACTGTATACGATTTACGGACCATAGAACTGGGAAAGGTAGTGGTCGAAAAACTGTTCTTTTCAATTGATGCTTTAAACATTTCAAACAGACTTTCAGATACAATTCGTTCAAAATAGTTTCGTATTTTTATCGTTTCTGTTAGAGATATAAGGGTTGCTGAAGAAATATCGGTTCTGTAGCGTTATGGTAAACAAGACTGCAGTTAGGCCTTAACTACAAGACAAAAAATGAGGGGCCTACTCTTCATGTGTCGGTGTTATAAATCACGTATATTTGTCTACAAAAAAAGTCACGTGCGTGCTGTAAAATGCGCGCATTAATTTTTTTTGTGTGTAGGTTAATTATAGGTAATTTAGCTTGTTTTTCTAGTTCTAAAATTGGCAATTACCAAACTAAACAACATCATTATTACATTTGTTCCTGATAACAGATTACAATTCTTTGTATACAACAAAAATTGCTTTAAGCACCTAGCTAATTATCTACGAACATCTATTAGTCTCTGATAACATTACAAATTAACGCTAGCTATGTTTCAAATTAAAGTTTTCAGAACTAACTATGGAGCAATTGATATTAATGAGTAGATTAACGACTTTAATGATATATGCTAGTAATTTTTTGTTCAGTGGTAAAAATGTAGACAATGCTTACTTGTTCATTTTAAAGCCATTGCCTTGACATTTAACACTACCATTAACTGCATCTTTATTCATCATTTTTAAAAATTGTTCAAACTTAAACAATTATTACCAATTATATATATGTGTAAAATGCGGTTTCATACAACTTTGAGAGCGAAACACAGAGTTTAGCGATTCTCTGAAAAATACGTAATGCATCATCGTAAAATAACACGACAAGGATAAATGTATTTAAAGCATTTCAAGTTTTGTGGTTCGTTTAAATAAGTCTATGATAATGTGTGGGGTTCAGGAATAATATGATGTAACTGGTGACGTTTGATGTCCCAATTTCTCTTTCTGGTCTCATTAAACTGACTATTTTTGTTACCGTTAATCGTGTAATTAACATACATGTTACGTCTTATTTCTCTACAATTTTCGCTGCGTGTTTTTGTTTTTGTTTGTTGTTTGTTTGTTTACGGTAATTTATTTAACGGTGTGTAAAAGTGCATACCGACACAGACACTTGGGGTTAGGAGCTCTAAAAAACAAAATAATTGTATTTTTGTCAATCCCAACACGTAAACTTATCATATCTATCGATAAAACCTTTAAATAAGCCGTTTTGAAATAAAATACATTTTTTCAATGACAACTATATAATTACGTATACTACAAGATATAAATGTTCGTCAGAAAAATAGCTAACACGTAGCTTCAAAACACCTCGTGAAGAATAATGTGTACTGCATCGACTGACACAAGGATTATGTGAAAATGTTGGAAATGGAATAGAATACGGGGTGTACGTGTGAGCTATTTTTCTGACGAACATTAATTTTATATCTTGTAGTATATATTGTTGACGTTGAAAAATGTATTTTTTCAAAACGGCTTGTCTTAGGTTTTATTGATAGATATAATAAGTTTATGTGTTGGGATTGACAAAAATACAATTATTTTGTTTTTAGAGCTCCTAACCCCGAGTGTCTGTGCATACCGACACTTGAAGTAATTTTCTGACTCACATAATTAGGCTAAATACAATAATGACAGTATCTTTCCCGATGCAAGTAATTTTGCCGCGAAATTGTCGTGAATATTTCATGGTTAAGGATAAATCCCCTAAAAAGCAAATTACTTCCTTACTTTGAGATGGCATAATTGATTAACATCCGAAACAATTTCTTGATTTTCTTTACTCTGTGTTTGTTTTGCATTTTATTCCGCTTGAGAGATTGTCCGTATGTTTTTAGCAACATCGTGAAATTCACTCTGATTTTTAAAGTGATAAATCTTTATTTCGAACGTAATATGTCTCGGCAATGACATTGATTTGCGAACAAGTTTCGTGCTCTCTCGTTTGTTAACCATTGAATACATGAAAATGTCATCATTCTTCCGTTATTGGATGAGATTTTTACGTGAAAATTCTGAGACAACTTTCAAGATTTGAGTTATGATTGCCTGTGAACAGCAGTTCACGATATTCGCCCTTTGTTATATCAAAGACAACATATTTAAGTTGACTGTAATGACGTTAAATCGGTGATAAGGGCAGTGCATTTGCTCCGATGTAGTTTTATCTTTTAACTTGAAGTTATTATATCAGTGTTCAATTACGCGTTAAATGTCAGGCATGCAATTGATAAAGTTAAATACGGAAGCCTGTTAGTGTCATGTGAAATGTCGTCAGTCGCCCCTCAAACGCAATGCGTGACAACGCGATATGACATTGAGACAACGCGATATGACGGACGACAATGCGATATGACATTTTGTCGAGTTGCCAAATTTGGCACGATACATCGTAATTTCGTTTCGCATTGCCGCGCGTTGTATCGTGTTGTCGCAATGTAGCGTTTTGAGGCGACGGACGACATTTCACATGACATTAACATGATTCCGTAGTTCAAGGCAACAGAAATTACGCAGATAATGCTGCAACATGTCAATAATAATGTATAATGGATGAAAAACACCTACGGTACTTTGGCTTATATTTAATAGACATCGTATCAGATTACTGGCTGTGCCTTGTACGATGACGATATTCCAATAGGACGGTGGTTTATCTGTCATTCAATACGTTGGAAACATTTGTACCGTTAATGAGCATTTTGTGTTTCAAGGATGGTCAATATCTCATGATAAATGAAAGAAACAACTGTATGTTGTCATATTCCCTCCCCCACATTTTAATCAATAATTTGATACTGTAGTTTCGTTTATTTTCGCTGGGCTCAATTTTCGTGGTTTTTAAAAAATGGCTATTTCGTGGTGACATAATTTCGTGGATTTTGATTTTTTTTTCTAAAAAATTCTTATCTCTGCATTTTAACTTGTGGGGATTTGATTTCGTGGATGAGCCGATCCACGGAATTAAATCCCCAACGAAAAGTAATGATTCCACAGTATAAGATTAGAACAGCTAGGTCTGTCACTTACATCTAAATAAAAACAATCCTTGCTTCCGTCAAGTTATAGATTGTATCATATTATTTTATTCCATTATAAAGCAAATACCTTTATCATGTAGAATGAATAAAAAGAAATATCAGAGTTAGATAATCGAACCTTTCAGCTTGAAATACATGTATGTTAATAAGTGTATGTCATCATAATATTATTATACCTCACGTGGCTTATTTACTATATAGTATTACGTGACATCAGAGGGTGACAATCTGTAATGTAATAGTAAATAAGTCACGTGAGGTATAATAATATATAAATTATATCACATGCTACATAGGGTGATAGAACGTTCTATCACCCTATGTGGGATGTGATATTTATATAATACCATCCACGGCGACCTGGTTTGTTATATAGGTTAAACATAAGGTTATATTATTACTTTAAATTGAATATTCATGCAGAATGCACGAAATACCGTACATCCCTAGTCTAATGGACTATGTCACTTAGATCTTAAGAAAGTCCGACTCCGTGGTCGAGTAGATAAGGTCGCTGACTTCATATCACTGTTAACCTCTCACTGATAGAGGGTAGTGGGTTCGGGCCCAGCTACCGAACATCACTTTTATGTGAGAAAGTAGGCAGTTACTTACGGAGGATGGGAGTCTAGTACTGGTTTTGCCCAGGAACGATGGTTAGGTGAACTGACCGCCTCATATGACCCTTAACTGTTAAAAAGGGGCGTAAAACTCAAACAAACGAAAGGAAACGAGAAGATCTTAGAATTCCCTTTGAATGTAAACCTGATATAAATATACTGTATGATATTATTTATATTAGCGATTAGGCTTGTCGGAAGTAATTCATACGTTTAGTTAGCCAAACAATAAGGTACATGTAGTTATTGCAATACCTTTTTAAACATACATATTGTACTATAGGGGTATGATAAGTACTTTTGTGTTTGCATTTAAAAACAAACTTTTGCTTCGGTATCCCAAAATAGCGTAAACGCGACTTTTTCTGACCTTAAGAACATATCAAGAACTTATCTACATCTACTGTCTTTGAATACAAAAAAATATAATATTAATTGTAGTTAAGATAATGTGAATTTTCTTTTGCTTTTTGTTCGTAAGACGGTTGAAACGTCAAATTAACCTGTCGTAAATTGTGATATTGTTTTTAAGGTATTAGGATCTTACTCCAAAAATGTATTATCTCAAAATGGGTCGGTGAGATTTTGGAAATGTGTAAATCATTTATTAATTTGATGTTATTTGCGTTGATGATACCATGGCAACTTTTAGTTACGTTGGAAATTCGAAAATTCTTGGTTTAGTCAAAAACAAAAATACAAGTATATTCAATTTTATTTCGACATGATCATTTGAAATTTTACAAGATTCCTAAAGTCCGGTGCGTTCACAAAATACGTCGAAGTTTAAAAGCAAACGTTAAAAGATTTTCAAAATTGTCTCTCAATATGTTGCACGGACATTTCGTTTATTTCGTTCGCTATTAGGCCTACTAATCAATTACATAATATAATTTGTATAGGTTTTCCATGATAGAAAATGATTTACCAAGAGCTTTTTCAAAAATGCATTCCTTTTAGTTATTTTCCATTTACA
This sequence comes from Lutraria lutraria, assembly GCA_964023205.1. NCBI lineage: Eukaryota > Metazoa > Mollusca > Bivalvia > Venerida > Mactridae > Lutraria > Lutraria lutraria. Next base: position 5,636,610 of record OZ026848.1, read on the forward strand.
TTTGAATGCAGTATGGGTTTTAACGAAAATATCCATCTCAATGAAAAAACGCAGGGTAAAAAATACAATAACACAGTAAAAAGGTTTTTTTTTTGTCAACAAAGGCATCGACTCTTATGAAAGCTTAAAAACATGTCTTAAAATAAGTTGAAATATCCAAAGTATTCATCCAAAAAATAATGATGATCGGGCAATAGTATTTTTGTAATATTAACATATTTGTGTAGCATTGAACAGCTACATTAGGAAAGTACAGTGCCGTGGATGTAATACCTTGGTTTAAATGGTTTGACAAACTGCGTAAGCCTTCTTCGTCTCATTACATATGTATACGCGAACCAAATTTCCTAATTGTGTAAGTTTATAGGTCAACTAGATAATTCACATTGTTCAAGAGTTCCGTTATTTGAGATGATAATAGCAAGATTATATGTTACGTGTTTGTTAGTTAGGGAGTTTGACAAAAATATCCGAGGAGATCGAATATGTTGCATTTCTCGTTTCCATGGAAATAAACTACTTTCTATTTTCAGGTCTGTATTACGGTATTACTATAGCAATAGTTTCCTCGGCAACTGCTATGACGGTATTGACGTTGAATATCCACCATAAAGGCGCAAGAGGCATTGAAGTGCCACATACTGTCAAGAAAATATTCTTCGGAATTATTGCGAAATTATTATGCATAAAATTAGACATTCCTGCGCCACCCCCGGGACCCGGAATGGTGAGTGTTTTTGTTGCATCAAAATTAAAAGACAATATTCTATTACAGTCTGCATCTATGATTTTGACATTAAGTTCGGCAAGTTTAATGCAAAAAATAGTGTAGTATTGAATGCATGAACGTATAATCACGGTTATTAATATTATTATTCGAATTACACCCTGCAAGTTATCTGAGCGTAGAACAAAATTAATATACTTCTGATGAGACCCTCTTCAGATCATATCATTTGACGATGCTTTGATATACAAAGCTGTTTTTTTTTACCAAAGGCAAATTAATATATCGAGGGTTCAACGCGACAGTGTCGTAACTCATATTGAAATATGAACAAGTTAAGACAATGTTGCGCTGAGCCCTCGATATGTGCTATTGATCTACACGTATATTTATTAACCTTGGTTTCTTGATTTCGAATTTACTAACACATTTTTCATAACGTATGGACTGAAATGTATTCAGTTTCTTTCGTCATTTTATGTTGTATTTATGATATTATGTTTTAGCACTGCGATCTTTTTTCTCAGTCAAGAATTCCAATGCACGACCATTGCCAATACGAAACCGCCGAGTACGAAACGGAAATCCCAACGCAAAATGGCGGACTTACGCCTCGGTTTGTCAACAGAATTCGCACAGCGGGTGGGACACAGACGGCGGCGGATAATTGTGAGGAACAATTCATGAAAGTGTTAAAGAAAGTATATCAGACCATAGAAAGAAATGAAATTAGACTGCATGAACAAGACAGGAAAGATATTTTGAAACAGGAATGGCAACAGTTGGCATTAGTGTTAGATCGTTTACTTTTATTAGTGTTTATCTTAGTTACAATTACAGTGACCCTCGTTGTCATGATTCCACAAGATTACGACAATTATAGTGTCAGTGAAATATGATTCTGTGCGGATTATTTGTACATATTGTATATGGAATTATTTAAATTTTAGCTGATACCCTCTTTCCCGGATGCAATGGTATACGCGAAGCGAGAGCCAATCGGGAACCAGGTCATTCAAAAGGGAAACAAAGGCGTTATAAACTGACCTGTATTTAAAGTTATATCGTGTCTAAACAAGTGAACTGAAACTTTGAAAAAGACAGAACTACTTAGATATTTAAGTGACGAATTTCATGGTCCACAATGTCGGAAACATAATCTATTGCACCACTTTGTGGTTTGTATATTTTGCGTAATTCGTCGCCAAATCATGCATCAAACACCATTACACATTGTCATTCCTGACAGGAAAACTGATTCTTAAATGTTTACTAAATAGGTCTATTAAGCTCGCAGTCGTTCGAAAACTACTGGGATAAATAAAACATGCATTTTAGTGTATCTCATTTTTGTTTCATTGAAATGTCTAGTCGTTTGGTCGCTAAATATTAGCCAATAGCTGTGTTATCTATAATAGTTCCATAAGTTTAAGTTTTGTGTTCATAATGAAAATTATCACTATCGACCTTAACATACGAGCATTATCAGACTGACTTAAATTCGTATTTATTTACGATAGAATACACAAACACACGTGTGTTTAAACATAATTTAACAGTATTATATTATCAAATCTGCTTATATACGTTGCATTATAGCTAAGTGTAACACATTACGTCTCAGAATTCGGTTGTTATTTTTTGTTTCATTATTTCATGTTCGTGAATTAAACATGTTTATTTCGCATTGATTATTTTATTCCCTACATCAGAAAACATTTAAGACCAGTTCGAATGGACTCTCGTAAGAAGAGAATGCGCAGGATTGAATAGCTAAAAAGAGAAACTCAATCGAACGCAACCGCAGAATTCAAAATAGCTACCTGTCGTATTTCATTGTTGAAAGTAAATGACGTGCTATTTGAAGAAAATGAATATCGTTTTAGATAAAGTAAAAGAAGAAGATTTCTTCAATGCCGCGGTTTACTTAATAGACAAATGCTGCATTTATAAGTATATTCTTCAACTATCCGAAATATCTCTAAATAACGAATATTCCTTAAACAATTTGGATAAACTAATGCGCACTCTGACATATATACAATTTATTTGTTAAAAATATAATGTTTTCCAGTTATAAAAAATAGTTTTAAAAATGCAATTACAAGCAGTAGTGTTATGCTGTTTGGTCACATGACTAAAATCTCTTCTAGATCTTCTAATCATTGGGTGGAATAGATGTAAGAGCTTCTAAAATTAGAAGATGACCACTCGAACAGTTCGGCAGAGCGAGCTTTGATGGGCGCTTTAGTTTCGTAAGACATACCGAAAGTTCTCTAAAAATGCAACAGAACTTACATTTTACTGATTGGCTTCCTATTACATGTAGCCATATTATTATTTGAACGATATTAAGATAAGTTTGTTATTGATGATTAGAGAGAATATCTAACAGTTACGGTGAGTCAGGATTTTTAGTTTTTCATTAGGAAGATGTGCGTCGTTAATAGGAGGAGTGTACGAGCGTATACTCATTTAAGTAGACAAAACGAGGGCGCTTAATAGTGAATATTCGGTACTTCTCGTCTTTCATTGAATGCCAAAATTGTATACAATGCATATACATAAATTTGATGTGAAGGGTAGGTTTCATTAAGTACTATACATGTACATGTATATACATTATGTATATAATTGTGTATAAATACGTGTTTGCATATCATTTTGGTAGAATAGTCTTTGAAAGTTTTAAAGTAATGTGAATGAACTAAGAGTGTAAAACTGTGTGTATAAGTCATGCTCTGGCTGACTCAGAGTAAATAAATGTAACATTTCCTGATTGACGTTTGTTATGACGTGTTACTACAGTATGTTGGACATGTTGGTAGTTTGTTTGTTGTTTAAGGACCCTTTCGATAGTTGTCAACATTTCAGAGCTGCCCCAGAGAACAATGAAGATACAGGAGTATCGGATATTTATACTCTAATTTCGAATAGTTTTTCCAGGTTTTTTTATCGTGCCTGTAGGTGTAAAATAACCGACTGACGCCTCGCCCTTTTTCCTGCGGTTTCTAAACAAGGTAAACTGGGCAGAGAATTGGGGTCGATATGTTAGGATCATTCATAGAATTTTGAGAAAACCTACTAATAGATATAGTATGAGCAAATAATGTCGGTCTTGGTCGTTGAAACAAATATGAACTCTGTTCGCTTCTTTACATTGAACTAATCATCAAGGCTAAAAGAACAAAAACAGAATAAAATTAGATTTATGATGATAGTTAACACACAGTTCAGTCCGTTTTAGAAACTACGCGGTTTCAAAACTAGTACATGTACCTCCAAGGTTCGTGGAAACAGTCTTTAAAGCTACACTAGTAAAATACAGAGGAAGTTTTTTTTTCGTCTTTTTTGGAAACTGAACTATAGTTCAGGGTTCCATAGCCGTCACTAGCTCGGCGCGCATGAATATTGGTGTTAGCCAAAAGTACTACGTTTTTCTACATCCGCCATACAATCATTAAACTAGTTCCTGTTTCATGTTGCAGTGCATGTCTAAGTTCTGTTTCCATGAGTACCTTCAGTACTTTGATTGTCTATCGCTAACGGACTAACATTGTTTGACTGATAGATATATGAAATCGTCAATGTCACATATCTTCATGGTTATTTGATACTGGGATTCTATTTATATGTAAATCAAACCATTGCGCATCTGTGTTTGTGATCAAATTGGCATTAAATCTATCATTTTGTTCCGTTTTCTTTTATTCAGCAATAGTTCGGCTTTTAGATAAATCGGGTAATCGAAACTAAAACAGTTCAAACATGCACGCTTCGTTGTCTTATGTTTTAGTTACCAGAATTCTTATTATTTTAATGTGATTGTTTGTCACACTATACGGTCGAGAGTAAGACAATAATGTTGGAAATATTGCAGTTTCGACAATAATAATACGTCTTATATTGTGCTAGTGTCTTCAGTAACATCTAAACTTGATACTATCTTTATGCTAAATTTTAAATCAATATAAATTTTCATTATTCTAGTTGCTTGTATTCGTTGGGAATATTTATATTATTTCGTTATATAGTTTGCTGTCGACGTGATGACAAACTAGTTTGGAGACCACTCAGGCAATACATAAAACTTGAAATATTTTACATTAAATCATGTATTCGTATTTTCTCCACAAATATCCTCATAATAAACAATGGCTTGTTCTCCTATTTTACACTGCATTAAGATAATGCGCTGATTAATGAACTAATATCGGCCCGAGTTCTGTCTTAAATTCAACACGGGCCACTAAGTTCTCTTGTTGATGCATTTTGCGAGCATATTTGATGGGTTTAAACGTCAATGTAAATTCCATTGTCAATTTGAATGCTAACATATTAATATGTTTTTGGAGCAGCGGAAAGTCGGTGCTGTAAAAAACGTGTTTTACGGCATATTACTGATTGACAAATGGGAATGCTGTTTTGCATCTATAAAACGCAATGCCATTTTATAAAGTTTGTACAAATTTGTTTTCGCTATCGCCAAAAACAAGCATTATATTGATAGTTCTTAACTGCAGGCATCAATCAGAGACGAAATTATAAGTTTGACTTTATTTCACGTTTATCAAACTGAAGCCAATTCCAAACAAACATTTGTATTAGCTTTAGAACATTACGCGCACATGCCGTATTTTATGGCTGCATGCTTACACATAAACCGTGCATGTTTGCATTCACCGGTTTAGATCCGTATACAATTAAAAATTTAGACAAATAGCTTATGCCGGAATTTAACAGCCTGATACACGTTACCAGAGTTTTTACACATACATTTCGATTTCACAGACATACATACTTGTACCTGTTCTGGCAGTAAAATAGAAAATAGTGGTATGTGCGCTGAATTTGTAACCCGGAGAACTGGGTTTGATTCTCGATCGCAGCATGTCATATCTACCATGAAAATTTGACAACAATGTCGATTTTCCACCACATGTGGAGAAGTTGCTGGTTCCTACTGGAAGGGTAAGTTAGTACTGGTTAGTATAACGCGCAGGAAAACTGGTTACCGGCCGCCGTAAGCAACTGTGAAACATTGTTGAGAAAGGCGTTAAATCCAAAATAAACACAATAGAACACTCAAAGAAATTAATTGGGTTCCCGGGTACCAGATTGAGATGAATTCATCAACATCCTGATCTGGGTACTGGGTAACATTTCCTCTAGATTTAAGTCACAAATGGTTAATAAAAAAGGACATGACGATTAGGTGATCTACATTAGAAAATTGTATTATTAGGCTTGCAGAATAATTAAGTCGCAAAGTCATCTAGAATGATTGATAGTTTTGCATCAATTAATTGACTTTTTCACAGACGAAACATATTACCCCTGTCATAATAATGCTTGTCCTGGGCTGTACAGTAAGATAATTAGAGTTAATATATAGCAGAGCAGAACTTGAGCCACGAACCGACGATCTGCTCACACTCAAAGCAGAAAAAGACAAAAATAATTGATTTTGCAAACAGATGTTTTGTTCCGATTTTCATCGAACGCAAGATAAAGATACAAGGAATTGCACAAATTATATTGTCTACAATAAGCGTGATAAAGGGTTTTCTGAGGATAATTCGCCTAAGATTTATAGAAAACGACAAACGATACAGACATAGCAATATTTTCTAGTCAACTTAAATCTAGATTGTGTGACAGGTCGGGAACCATTTCAAGACCCTACTTGAACAATGTTACGGAAATTTGCCTTGTCTGTTACATCACACTATTTTTCTCATTGATTAATCCAGGACTTTAAACTTTACCCTGTACCGTCTTGATCATCATTAAGAAAAAAACTCAAATTTGTCCAAAAAGTGACAAAGCAAGAAAAAATAGCCTTGATATCAGTTACTGGACCCTTTTTGGTGTCAATCCTAAAAAATCCGAAGTACGAACATATTTGTGGACGAATCGTACCTCCAAATGATGATGTTACTTTATTTGAGTTTTACGCCCCTCTTCAACAATCAGAGTCGAATGAGGCGGACAGTTCACCTGAGCATAGTTCATGGGAAGAACCAGTACTAGACCCCCATCCTCCGTAAGCAACTACTTTATCACGAAAAAAACCATGGTCGGTAGCTGGGCTCGAATCTAAAGGATGAAAGGTATGTTCAGAAATAAAATAGAAAAGAAAGGTTTTTTTTACTTATTTACCCAGTTTTGGTCAAGTAAATATGACTATTTTACTAGCTCAAGCATGCTTGTATAAGTTTCCTCCAAACAAATTCGAATATCTGTAATCTGTTTGTTTGCGCATCAGAAGGGCCTCCTTGGCGAAGAGGTAATAGTATCAGACAACTCACCGCTATATTTCACATGTGAGGAAACTGCCAAGGAAAATCAGCAATTCTGCCAAAATGTATATTTTTCTTTCGCCGTTAAAGCCGGAAAGGTTACCAATTAACACTTGCTGTTGGGGCGACGTTTAATCCAAACCAAAGAATTATATGGATCCGAGATCTGATCAGCTACCCGTTCAATCCGAGCGAGAATTGAAGTTTGTTTAATTTATTTTGTAAACAATTGTGTACTATAAGGAATGCTAATGCTAATAATGTCAACAGTAATCGTAATAAGGTTATCACATAAAATACATAGTGTTTCCGTACGACCCTGAAATGTCAGAATACGTCCGATAATCATTTCTAAATAATCAAATCAGAGTTTAACTAAAAGTATTAGAAATGTACATTCATAATTTAACAGTGATTAATCGTAACTACATCGTATTTGAAATGTAAAAAGCAATCATTTATGCTCTAAACTTCCTTAAAGCAATGCTAGAACAAAAGGTACAACACTAACAGCGGCGTTGAAGTCGGAGTTAATCATTAGCCCCTTATGTCTGTGAGCTTGCGTACCACCAGCTGACTTACACACACTATTTGTAGTACTTCCCTTGTGTTCGTCCGAGATTATTCCCCAACTATTATACGAGCTGGGATTGTCGCCACATGAAATGGCTGTTGTTGCAAATCCCAAAAAAAAATCTCAGTAAAAATAAAGCCTTAAAGCATTGGCCTTTGTTTGTTCTATTTTTCAGGTCGTCTGTACCATTTTAAACAACCTATTACAAAATGGATAATTTTTTTTCATTGAAGCTTTTTTCACAAAAAAGACTCTCGTTAATAACAATCATAATTACTTGTTCAAATTATGTGGGTAATACGTTTTTCTCCCAGGAAAAAAATCCTTCAAACTGTATATTGATTTTGAGCAAATTTATAGATATACACGTGTATGGCTCATAGAAAATTGTTTGCTTGCTTGTTGTGGGTTCAGACATGACTTCCTATACAGATTATCTTACTTGTTCTGTTAATTGATTTTGTAATTACCTTTTTTGAACACCTTGTTTTAAACATCGGACTCTGCCAGATAACGCATGTTATTATATTCATACAGTGCGTTTGATAAGAAAACGGAAGTAAATTACGGACGGAGGGTAAATTATGAAAAATATTTCTTTTTAACGATAGTGTCCTGAAAGCAAAACTATACCATGAGAGACTGTTCTAGGCGTAATAAAGCTGAACAGATTTCACATTAATAAGGGTAAAAACTTGGAAATTGTATTATTCAATATATGGTTGAAATCATTAGGAGATAAGTTGATGTGACGTGTAGACAGCCTTTGCTATATAAACATAGATATGTATCATTTGCTATGTAACACTGTTTTATCATCCGAAACAAAATTAACTTGAGTAGCAATCACATCAGTACATAATTATGATGAATGTCTTAAAATATCCCTAAAGACTGACTGCTTGATATTCTCCTAAAGAAACAAAATGTTGCAATTTTGTTTTAGATTTATATCGAGTTATTCCATTAATCTACAGACTTTTAATAAATTGCTTTTTTGTCCATCAACTGCGAGACAATTTCCATAATCTATTCAATATATAAACAATAACATGGATAGATTCTGAAATCATTGAAGTATAGATGAACAAATTTTATTTAATAAATCTTCGTCGGAATGATACAACACGTCTCAGATTAATTGTTATTAGTCATACAGTGTCTAATATAAAGCAAACATTATTTTTTTATATCGAGTTTTATTCCCCTTTTCAACAGTCAGAGTCATATGAGGCGGACAGTTCACCTAACCATCGTTCCTAGGAAAAACCAGTACTAGACTCCAATCCTCTGTAAGCAACTGTCTATTTTCTCACATAAAGAGATATGGTCAGTAGCGGTGCTCGAACCCACGACCCACATGTATACAAGTTTCCATCTATCCATTTTTTCAGACAAAGGGTTAGTACATGTACTCTATATGTGTAAAGTCTTTTTTCCATAGCAATAATCATATGAATTCGAAATACTCGTATATGACCAGCCCCGCCTTCTCGGCCTAAAGACCATTCTATTTCATGTCTGGTTGTGTGTTGTTAGAATGGTTGCCAGTTAAGCAGAATATTTAACATGATTAAAATACATTGAAGAAAATATATGTGATGTAATAATCATAGCTGACTGGTTTTCATTTTACTTTACAAAAAAAATAGAAATCGCATGTTGTACAACCAGTCTGAACCCAATGTATGCGCATGCATGAAGTAGTCACGTGACCAAATATTGACGACAGCATATAGATATTTAAATATACTAAAACCCTCTTTTACTAGAATACTAAATATACGTGCGGTATTGTAAGACAACGGTCATACATAAGTGCATACTTTATTCGCATTAATATTTCATAAAGGAGAATAAAATGGGTATAAAAGAGCAAATCAAATACATTTAAAAACCATTAGACGAATGAAAATGACTAAGATGCATAACAAAAGACTACATGAGAATAAGATCAAAATTAATACTGCACGGAATAATAAAATACATACTTTATAGAATATTTAACTGCACTGTCCATTTTTGGAAATAAAGCAAAGTTAACGGACTATTATATACAAAGGTCGCCTGATACGCGCATATAAACGTGGAGTACTGCGCCTTGCTTTTAAGCATAGCTCACCGTTAAATAGACTTATATTTTAATAAAACATATTCCGATGAGGCTATGAATATGTTATTGTCTAGGTCGATCTGATGATCGGTAATGTATGCTACCTCTGTGTCTGTCTGAAGATGGCTCTACGTACCATAATATTATAAAAGTAAATTCAAAGAAATTGTGCAAGGTCACTGATTGCTCTCCCAAGCCAATTAACGTGCTTTGATATTATGAACTCTTGTCTTTGTAACCTCGATTACCAATTAGGAAAACAACCAATCAATCGATCAATCAATCAGTCTATCAATCAATCAAGGACGAATCGATTAATTTATTATTTGAAATTGTCACACACATGGCTGTAAATATCAGTGTCAACTTCCGCGTAATGTCATTGCTTTTTTTCACGTGTTTTTAAATACCACGCTTTTCAATCAATCGTAACTACTCAAGCATTTCCGTAACTGAGAAATACTTTTCTTTAGACAAACACCGAAGAGTTCCGATTGGATTTTCATTGACTTAAAGGCTGTGTTAATTAAATGTATTCATGTACTATGTTGATGGTACATTATTATTATGTTGATATATATATATAAACTTTCAGTTGGAACGTAATGGAGTAAATTAATGAAAATGACACTTTAAATACTTATCATGTACAATGATAAAACCAGGAAAAGTCAAAGAAAATAATAATACTGATTCATAGACAATTTAACATTTTTCAGACAAAATATGTTTCTATTTTTTCATTGCTGGGTTCTCACACATGTATTTAAACTTCATCCAGTCCTCTTCATTGTAGAAGTGCATAGCCTCACGAGGTATACCCGGGCTGTCGGTGTCGTGAAACCATCTATTTGAAGACGGTGCGAAGTAACCGGCTCCTGACCAGCTTTTATTAATAGCACATACTTTTGACGGAAGTAGAGTGGGTACTGGAACACCGGTAAAGTCACGTGGATAGCCGGACATGGATATTCCTAAAAAAATGAAATCGGAAAATGACATGAGTAAACAAAAAGGTCTACGGTTAGCAAACATCATAACAGCCTCAGTGGTCAAGTTTTAGTTACGGTTACTGTCTAATTATTTCCAAAGTTTAACATCTTCAAAATGTTATAAAATTTCTAGTCTACAGACACAGGACTCTAATCATTAAGGGGAAAATTGACTAAGCGGCGCGAGACGCCATAATGAGTTAGATTTTAGGCAAGGATATGTTATCTTTGCACTTCCAGATATTTGTATAATTCAAGGTGCACTTTTGGCACAAGAATCAAATTATATACAACATTAAATTATCTAGGAAATAAAGAACAGTTCAACAAAACCAATTTGTAAACACGATTGTTACGATAGATTAAAGCCTGCATGGATGAATTGAAATTCCACAGCGTTGTGACTATCAAAGACCGTTGAAAAAATGAAAGACAGGTGAATTTTTCACCCCACTTATCTTCTGATAGTCGCCTCTGAATGATTTATTTGGTAACATAGGTTTGCCAAAAGTTTAAGATGCATCTACCAGTTGATTCTTTACAAAAACCGTTTTCACTTATCATTTTAATGGTCTGCCAGCATCTAAAGCACGTACATTCCGTGAGAGTAAGTTGCTAATGGGTTAGCATAGAACATTTTATGAATTGCGTTTATTTTTCGATTTACAAGTCGATGTGCAAATCGAATACAAGTTGACTTGGTCGTATGGAAATGAAAATGCAATGGCGTGACGGACTATACACCTAAAAAGGCTGTACTAAAACCAGGATGACGGTTTCCTTAAAGACCCTTTTAACTCCGACTCTAAAATTTCTAACAACAGAATCAAAAGTACGAATCGTTGTGATCTACCAAAATTACTCATTTTTTTCAGGAATTATGTAACCGCAAGCAGGATTATCTTTTCTAGTCAGAACAAACTTCTGTCAATCCTGCCATACTACACACTAACGGTCGTAACACATGAAGCCTAATAGAATCAAAGTATGATCAAACACCGAAGGCATTTTTCAGCAATTAACTGACACTAAAACTTATAAAAATGTCATCTAATTTATAAAAACTAACTCGTTTATTTGATAAATGTTTAGGAATGTACAGAGTAGACGTCATTTAGGGTACTAGTATTTTGAACCGAAAATGTTGGTTTATTAATTGTGATTACATTTTAAGATTAAAACCGTCCCGAATGACGGTTTCTCGAATTACAATTCGAAACCCTATTATGGTTTTACGCAGTTCACATATTTTCAAGATTGTCATTGAACGTGTATCTTGAATTACGATCTATAATAATGAACATTTCCAAGACGTGTAATAACAAATGCAGGTTGCAGGGGATTACTTCGCGTATCAAAATAGTTTATTGTTTTTGCCGATGTTTTTTTGTTGTTGTTGTTGTTTTTAATACTTCTTCTGAGTACTGAAATAGCGTCGTAAGCGCCAATTTATCATGAGATCTCGACACAAGTCAGGGAATAACAGAATCAAAACCAAGTTGAAGTCCTTTGTTTTTACGAAACAACATCTTCTATTAGTTATCTGGATTTACAATTCAATTGTTCGAGCAAATACGGGTTCTCTTTTAAAAACAACGTGGGATACAAAAATTAAGTTGAAGTCTAGACTAAACAAAAAGGCGTAAAAGCGTTTGTTTCTGTTAATCCGACCTACACTAATTTTATCCGTGATTCAAGACTATGTATTCGGCTTGAGGAACAGTACACCCATTTGTTACTTTTTATTAACTTTTTCACGCGCTTTCAACAGCCAAAAAATGTATAACCTACTCTTTTTTGATGAGCACGTACCCTGAAATATACATTTTCGCGCATTTTTAGATTAATAAAGCAGCGAATCATGAAAAGAATTATTGAAAATAAGCGACATTTCATCTAAGGGAAATAACTCTGTTAGGTTACCTGAAGGTGGGTGGGGTTTGTGGTTCTTTATTTTGTAAGCCACCCAATCGTCTTCAGATTCGAAATAAATAGCATCTCGCTTTGCTTCTCTGGGTAATGTACGGTACTGTTCTTGTTGTATCCATCTGCAAAATGGTTACTATGGTTACGTGGTGATACAATAACTACAGTGATGCCTCAATCGTAACTAATCGGGTATTTCCGTAATTGAGATCGAAATACGCACTTTTCTTTAGACAAATGCTGATTGCCACTCTAGTAGTCCAGGTATCATCAATCCGAACTCTTCGGCGTCTGTCTAAAAAGTGCGTATTTCTCAGTTACGGAGAGGCCCGAGTAGTTACGATTGCTAGGGTGGATTGGTTGTCTATCGCCGGGTAACGTGCTGATCTATTAATCGGAAGGTTAATGTTTCGATTCTCGACTCCTCCTTCTATTATTATAGGGACCCTATTTCATTGTCCCCATTTCGACTGCCGAGCCCATTACTGTGTCTAGATAATCACAGAAAAATAAGCACGATTAAGAACCCGGAAAAACTATTTGAAAATAGTAGTGATATAAATGCCCGGTGCTCCTGTACAGGTATCTTCTCTCCCCTCTCGCTATATCTGGGGTTGTCCAAAAATTACCACAGCTATCGAATGGGCCGTTAAACAACATATGAACAGAACCTGGATTTAAGAGCAGAAAAAATGAGTGCCATGTTTACAATTACTAGATCCCTCCCACTATTAGCACAGTCCATATACATGTAGTGTTAAATAGTTCAAAGTACGACATATTTGTGGATGAACCTTATTACCTCGTGTTCTCACAAATGGTATGCTTAGAAAATAGATTTAAAAAATCCGAACTACCTAACCTTTTTTGGGAGGGTCAAGTTACCCTATATACATACTGTTTGTCTCATTATACCTGTGTGGACGTATCTTATTTGGGAATGACATCGATATAAGTTTCTAGGTTGCCTAAATGAAGTCTTAGACGTCTGGGGGGGGTTTGGTGGTGTATAATAAAGGAATTCGATTTAGTGTAAATATTTACTAATTAACTCACATGTCAAGATTTCATTTTAAAACGTGTTAAATACAGTTAAGTCTCGTTTAGCGACCATCCCAATACACAGACCATATCTATATAAATACCTACGTACGTGTTTAGTCCCAAAGATGGTATTTCTATCAAAGCAACAGTACATGAATTCATGTAGAGTAATCATTCAGACAATGTTTCCTTTGGGTTTAACGTCTGACCGACAGACATTGCCATATTTCGACCTTTCCAGTTTAATATTGGATAAAGACCACCAGGCTTACACCTGAGTAGATCCGCCGACCTGTAAACTAGACTAGACAGCTTGTTCAGATGGGAAATTTGTCTATTCAAATATGTACACACCACTAAAAGCCAGACGTCTTAGGCTTCATTTATATAGGCAACTTGACATCTCGTACTTACCTATTTTCACTAGGAACATAGTAGGCAGCCCCTCTCCAAACATGACTTTTACCCACACCGGCTGGGTAATTATTTAGAGGTACCATGTTTCTTGGTCCTCTAGAAGCGAGTATGCTACCTCGGCTTGTACTGTACTCCAATCCTTTATCCATGGTCTGTAAATTATATGTTTATAAATCAGAGAGACAATTAGGAATCTAGCTCTTACAATTGCATTTACATCGCATATACTAGTATGTACGTGTACGTATATATTATTGATTAGTCATGAAATATTAAATAGTAGAAATAAGCAATTGCAACCATGTATACAAATATCATGCATGATTACTAAGCACACGTGTATAATGCATAAACAAATAGGTGTAAAACTTAAGATATCCGGTGCCTCTATCGTGTATTCGTGTGATTTTATTCAGTAGGGTCAAAAAACGTTCATTTCTGATCATATAGACCAATTAAAAATAGGGACGGTATGTCCGTGCTTAAAATTGCTCTTCTGTTATATTCCAGGGCTACAAAATATTAGCATGCATGTAATAATTAATCGTTCGGCAATTACTAGTATTTAATTGCAAATTGTTTTGATTAAGTAAATATATTTTCTAACTCTGGGGAACAACAGTCACCTGTGAACAACGAACGTTTTTGAACAACGGTCACTCATTTGTACAAATATTTTTGTACTTATTGTTCAAAAGACAAACTTCGCACTATAATGACCAGAATTCAACGTATATTCAAATAAATTCACTGCCATTGTCCTAAATGACCAATAATCGAAATGTATATCATAGCTCGACTATATTCATGATTTAAGTTTTATTATTTACAGTCAAACATGTGTACAGAGGCTATCCTTGTGTGGGGAAATATGGCCTTGATTGATAGGTGGCCTTTATTCGGAGGTCATTTTGTTCTTAATGATTAATGAAGATTTTTAAAAGAATGGCCTATATTCACAGGTTGGCCTTTATTCGGAGGTGACCGCTAACACAGGTATGACTGTATTTGATAAAAAGAAGCTAAACTGGAGGAATAAAACTTTGTTTGAGTGATCCATACACAAACAATTATGTAAAATCCGACAAAACCTGTCTGTATCAGTGTAACAAATAAGCCACATATATATTATATACATTTAATACATAAGTCTAGACATAAAACCTGGATTATGTTTGGCAATTAAATGCTTGAATTACGTAGGTTTAGGTATTACATGGTTAACATGTCGATATAGATAAATATCTGTGTTGATTTAATAATGGTTTACATTGTAATGTCTTTTGTTATAGGTAGATTTGTAATCAATAGATTTGATCTAAGTTAAACGTGTTGATAACTATCTTAAATTATCAGCCACTTGATCTTAGATTTACACCATGTACTTGCATCAAAGTTTTATTTCAAAAAGATGGCCAAACATTGGCAATAAATATAAAATCGCAGCTATTCACCGTGGCATTTGCAAGCAAAATGATATATAAAACCATGAGTTAGTTCGTTAATTAATAATCAACCCCTTTTCTGTGTATCTAAGTAGGGGACTGAGTATTACATGAGAAATAATTGTTAGTTGAATGATGAAAACCATTGATGGGTTTACCAAAAAGATTTGGGTGAAAATGTATTCATGAAAATGTAACTTACTTGTGTAGTCCTAAGTCCTGATTTAAGTTGATAGGAACAATTGGTCGAGTAATTGTTTACTATCGCACCGTTAAAATCTTAACAACGGAAGTAAACAATGAATAGCAAACCGGTGCGCAGGTACAAGTCATTTAAATAAATGTAAACAAACAGGTAAGTTAATTTTCTTTTAATAAATCTTGATGACTTATTAACCATACATGTAGGTGTGAACAAAAATATACGACTTCATTTTTGACATCCAGTGACTATCTATCAACTAATGCTTTGACTGAATGCAATTCATTTATTAATGTTTTATATAGCGTTTCGTGGGTTGGGCTGCGATACGAAGTTGATTAATACCAGACTACAAGGCGATTTCCCATTTAACCAGTATCGGACTGCTTGAAATTTAAGATATATCTATTTCAAATGAAATTCCCGAGTTTTAAACAAGACATGCATGTATGTCAAAGTCACGACCAGCATGACCCTGTAATTAACTCTTTAAAGACCCCTAATTAACTTTGAATGTTAGTTTGACCCTTAACATTTGTAAAATATTATTGACTCTTGAGAAATTGTACTATAAGTTGGTCACATCTGGTATTACACTAGTAGGATACTAGTATTTAAAGCTCGCCATGGACTACAGTATTAACTGGTTAATGACTTAAATATGCTTT
This sequence comes from Lutraria lutraria, assembly GCA_964023205.1. NCBI lineage: Eukaryota > Metazoa > Mollusca > Bivalvia > Venerida > Mactridae > Lutraria > Lutraria lutraria. The sequence continues at coordinate 5,653,020 of OZ026848.1, forward strand.
GGTTATCCGATAATTGAATTTAATGAAGAATATGAGTGTTAAATAAATATTCATTAAATGCATAGAGACATTTTGTCCTTTCAGGAACCGTCATTGATTTTTCGCGCAGCAACCTTAGTGAAAAAAACATTGATGATTTAAAACCATTCATTTAAAATAGTAAAATCGTCCAATGTATTGATAACGCAAATATTAATGATGAAAGCGAATCAAATTATACAATAATGTTTCAAGTTTATTTCTTTAAATACCGGAAGGTCTTTGACCCATGCGGCAACTTAATTTACAGTGTGATAGATTGATATATACATATATATTTACAATCACAAAACAAACATAATTATACATACATAAATGAATACAATAATTCTCACAACACTTAAGCACACTCTGAAAGACACATACAATAAGGACACTATTTAGTAACTCTAGACCGAAACGAAATGCATAGAGAAACTCAGTGTATCCTATGTACACACTGCGTACAGATTAATACATACGTATATACAAATATGCTTACAATAGACATAATACATACAAGTTCTTTTTTTTACTTCAAACAGCTATCATAGCAGAAAGCAGTTAAATAAACGTCATCAAAACATTTAATGACCATTTGTACACATCCATGATAAATAAATCTGAAATCATTAAGTGTGAACAATTCAACTCATGTATACACAATTTACAGATTAATGCTATACATGTATAATACAAATATGTGTACAACAAACAGACACAATGCATACATAAATCTTACCTCAAATATCAATCATAGTATAAAGTAATACAATTAACATTATAAAAACATTGTATTGGTAACATTATGACATGTTGTACTTACCCTATATAAATAAGTTTACCTATGAAAAATTTATAATAATGTATTTAACACAAAATTATTGTAAATAATTATATAATTAGTTTCTACCTGAACAAGTATGCTGAAATACAGTCAATAAAAACAAACTAATTATACACAAAAACGAAGTACTAACGTGAGTTATTACATGTATATTGCATTCTCTCTGCTTATACCAATCGATTTAATCGACTGTATAAACTAGTGACAGCTTCAATGAAGCATTGATTGATTCCGTTAAAAAAACACCACTTTTCGTTAACTGCAATGGTGAGGGTAATTCAATATGTATATCAAATATATTCATCGATCGTGTATTTATTAACGTCGTTTAAGAATAAAGCGTCTGCAGTTTTGACTTCCTTCGTTCATTTTGTTTTAATTATTTTACCAAAATTCCAAACAAGTACCTGGTCTAACATGATAGAGCGTTAAGACCTCTGTACCATATTGGCGGTGCTTTGGTGCACACGCTGTTAACCAAAAAAATGTAATTTCATTTTGGTCCGAGGTTTTTGGAAATGATCATACATTGTGCAGATAAAGATAACTTGGTAATAACATAATTATATGCTTCGTCTTTCACAGAATGTCGTCAGTACCATTACCAAAGCCTCATTACTCTACACCATCTAACAACTATCTATCTGGAGATGGTAAATCATTAGTTTATGAAGGATCAGGTTACTATGTTCCATCAGAGAGAGGCTGGATCAAACAGAATGACTACAGGTATCCCTTTCTTTAAATTGTTCCTCTTCCTCGTCTTTCTTTCTTAGTTTCTCCTTCTACTCGAACCTTATCCCTCGTCTTCTCTTAAATTCGTTCACCTGATCTTCCTTCTATTTCTTCTGTTTATTGTTCAATGCCTTATTCTTGGGCAGTTTAAAGCGTAGTATCATTGACTATCTTCGCTAAGTCAAGTCAAAGAAACGGGCTTCATGACTGCTACATTAAAATAATCTTACCAGGACACATCTATATCGAAGTAACAGTACAGGTACAGTGTAACCTCTTCAAAGCAAACACTTTGGGCGAAGCAAAATTATGTTGTTGTTGAGAGGTTGATGCTCCAGAGGGATTAAATTAATAGTTAAATCCTACAGTTGGAAATATTTCAAGGAAGTTTGTTACTCAAGAGGGGGCCGCTTTGGAGGGGCTATACTGTATTATCAAATACTAAATGTGTACATCATGTTTTATTTGGGTTCTGTTGTAGCCTTGAGAATGAAATTAATCTTATAATAAGGTTATAACTATTCCTTAAGACTGAGATTGAATTTGAAGGAGTTAAGGATGATGTCATTAAAACTGGAAAATAATTATTTAGGGAAACAAACTCAGAACGACAAAATAAAGTCTTAAAAGATATATTTTTACATACATATGGGTAAATGCTATACATGTATTTCAGGTCCTTGCCGCGAGCAACTAAACGTGATGCCATTGATATGCAATCGGAAGATCAGTTTGTAGAATTCCAGAGACAAAGGGACACTCCTTCTGGTAACAGACGCTCTTTATAATTTCATGAAATATTAGTAAACTTATGGAGCAATACATTCAATAAGTTGTTTGTATTAAAATTTAAGTACACAAATGTATAACAAATTGTTTAATTCTGTAACATATTGCTCTTCGTTTTTTCTACTAAAAGTTCAACGCTTCTGGTCATTTTAATGTAAACATAGTTCTTGCTGATTTCTTGTCGTCATTTTAAATCAATGTCCCACTAGACAACTTGTCATCTTTGGTGAAAGACAAAGTTCAATATAAATGCTATACATTTATTGAAACAGAATTTAAATCTTCCAGGTTACTACAATAAAAATATTGGTTTGAAACAATCAGGGTACCCACCTTTAAGACTCGGGGGGTATACACGCAACCTCCCCTCCATGCCACCAAAGGATATTTTCCAAGACCCCTGGCCTAAATGTGACGCCTGGACACCAATAGAGAGAGCTGGGCGTGGTGAATACTATGGTTATTATCATGAGGCAATGGACTCTGAGCGTGAACGCAGACGAAGAGAGTTCCCAACAAGCTGGAGAATTGAACCTAGAGATGTGCCTAAATTATAAGCAATTATTATGCCAAGTGTATTAGACATACTCTATATATTGTTGTTGTTTTTTTCTCTGTGCTTTGAATGATTCGGAACACCTCGGACTTTCAAATCCTTTTTTGTGTAATACAACATACGTCAGTATTAAATTAGTGCTATTATGTAAGAATTTATTAATAATGCAAGTACAAAATACAAAATCTACAATGAATAATGTTTAAACTGCCTTTTGTATAATTCTATGTGCGAATTGTGCAATGATGTTATCTGATTCTGTGTGACAGAATGCATGGACACTTTAAAATAGAACAGTAGTATCAAGTTTTGTTCATTTTTATCAGTATTATATTTGTATACATTCTTGTATATTATGTAGAGTCGATTGTGTGTTCTCTGATTAAATCAAAATTTACCTTCTTTTTGTTTCATTATATCTTTGTGCGAGACAATAATTGTCTTAATGGTTGCCCTAAATGGTTATCATAAAACTTACTCGTATGATGAGGATAGCATAAATTCTAGCACACACTTTTTGAAACTCAAATCTAAAACCATTATCAATTATTTAAAGGAAGTAGGTCTTTACAGTAGACTGTGGTAGCTTTTTAAACACTTCACTTTTATCAATGTTAACTATTTAGTTGACTTTTGCCATCACCATTCAATGTTAAACCTATTTATATCAGTCAACCTTCGTTCTCATTAATACCTTATTTTATTAGGTAACTTAAATATCTACTGATTTCCCTTTTTTATTTTTATTGCGCACTATATGACCATTTGTAGTCGATGCGCCATAAAATAATACTAAACTCAAACTCATAAATTCTTGGTCTGATAAATTGGATTATTTAATGAAAGTCTGTGATTCTAGAAATGAGATGTTTGGCATACTGTTTCATGTTTGGGCTGTGTAATACTTAATAGTGCTTATCATATCCGGATTTATCATTTTAAAAAGCTCATTATCTTCAAGAAAACACGTGGATGTACAATATAAATACAAAAAAATCATAAATTTAAATTTTCGTTGAACACAAGACTCACTGGATAATGTGTTTTATTCAATACCACAGAATTTGGGACTAAATTGGTCAGACCGGACTATGATACGACATTATATTAAAATAATTTAAATCTTTTGAAATAACCTACAGACTTGCCCGGGTTGGTATTACTAATCTGAAAAGAACATTGGACGTTAATTATGGTGTTAATCCGAACAATATCAAATCTATACCAGAGGCAATATGCATGTCGTAAGCTATAGGGTCCTAAATCAGAACCCTTACAAACTGCGTCCAGTAAATTGACCGAATCGAGTAGGTGGCGCTCGATCTAGCCAATCGGAATAGGGTTAATGAACGTTTCCTACGTATTAGAATGATAGAGTCCTCTGGGCATGGCATTTGGCAAGTAATGTTTAAAAACATTTCAATCACTGGTGTTGGAATAGTCAGGGTTGCAGGAATGCTATATAGCATCCCTGACATAGTACACTATCTCTTGCCATTATAACTTCCAGTTTGTGTCTGACTTTTTCAAATTCATGGAAGACATTATATGACTGATCACTCAAATTTAATTATTCTGTAACAGGAATGATATATATTTTCTTATATCCAACGTTCATGAATATGCATATGATGTGTAATGAATCTATCACATTCTTTATACATTTTTGTATTTGCTGTGTCCATTTAAAACTTTACACAGGGTATACTGAAACTCGACTGACAAGTTTTCATATGCGTAAGCCTGTGTTGGTCACTCCATTCAGTATACTTGAGGGGACTGGGTCTAAATTTCAGGAGTGTAATCATTATTGCCTGTGTAGTCTTTATTTTTATAATGATAATACTATGTTTTAGTAAGAGATTAATCTGAGTTTAACATATGCCACAGGTATATGTAAGGGCATACACAGGTAATTAAGGTACGTATATATATATATACCTAATACTCTTGCTTTCTATATAAGATTTATAAACTATGACAATATTTTACCAATAATTAAATAGCTTAATGAAGAGAACTTGGGAAAAACATCTGCAACATGGAACGGGAACCAGTTTACACGGTCTTTCGAGAAAGCTTTTCTCACGATAAGAAATTATTATGAAAGCGCCGTTAAAAATGTCAACTTCCGGTTGCATACGACGGCAAATTCTACTATGTGTTTTTGCGATTTTATTCGTCAGTCCGGTTCTTTCTTGGGATGCGGATAATTTAGAGCTTTACGATCTGGTGGAAGAAATTAACCAGAATTTTTATGATGTTTTGGGTGTCACCAGGGTAAAGAAATTTTCGGATCTTAAGTTTTGTAATGGTGAAATAGTGGGTGGGGAGTGGTACAAAACTACCGGCACGTATCCGTGTTTGTTCATTTCTTCGTGTGGCTAATTTTATACTCGGTCATCTTATTGTTTGCCTAAACGAGTTTTCAGTAAAATAATCTCGTCTACATTAACTGTCACAGGGTTCAACATTAACTTTTTCAACCACTGGATCAGTGGATCCAGTAATGCACCTAGATCAATATTTTCCCGACGTGGGGGGCGAGCTGCCACAGGGAATTTGACACAGACAGGGATGTAAAACCAGGCCAAAGTCTATTTCCCAGAGTCATTAAGTTTCTCAAATTCCCGTCTTATGGAAATGGTCTTCATTCTAAAGTCCCTTGTATGCCCCCTCCCCCCCCCCCCCAATATTGACAGATGCATAATCCCAGGGCATGGGCAAGTGGGCGAAATAGTCGTCCTAAGCTGTCTGACTTCGCCCCTAAAATACAGTCCGGCGAAATTAACTTAACCCTAAAATCTTGATAGTCTTTATGTAGACTTACACAGAAACACATTATCGATCACGCTCCGATGGTTTTAATAACATTGAAAAAATGTGATTAGGAAATGTCGCTTGCTACTTGGTTACAGGGTGATTCGCGACATTTCAACTTTATCATGAAAGAGAAAAAAAATTTGTGAAACAAATAAGTCAGTAGGTGTATCTATTAAAATAGGAAAGAAAAAGACACAAAAATACCTCAAACTTTACAAAATGGCGCCCGTTTGTTTACAAATCGAGGAAACGATGCGATTTCAATTCTCCATCCTGAGGACTGGTATTATGGAAATTAAAAAATGTGCATGAAGAGGCTTCAATAAAGTGATTCACAGCATTTTATTTTATTTTTTAATGATTTAATTTAATAATATTATTTAATTTCATTAATACTATAATAGTATTAGTATTGAATTGTTATAAAAGTTATACAATAGATATTGATAATTAGGATAAACAAATCTGTCGACTTACTTTTTATGTTGGCTTCTTTTACAGGACGCTTCGAGCAGTGAAATAAAGAAAGCATATAGAAAGAAAACACTTGTATTACATCCTGACAAGAATGAGGCTGAAGATGCTGAAGAAAAGTTTAGACAAGTAAGACACATTTTATCACCTTGTTGTCAGTTTGTTTCATTGATTTTATTGCTGTTGTGTCTAGTTGAATCAGATATGGATAGTGTTTATATATACTACTGAAGTTTAAAGAATGAGTAAGATTTTAACACATTCTGTATGACTGTGAAAGCATGCATGAACATTGATTTTTTTTTATTTTGGAACTAAGTCTTGTTCTTTACATATAACAACATTCTAGTTCCTCTATGAAATTTGAGAATGACCAAAAAAGTCATACTCTTAGCAGAAATAAGTGGACTTTGATCTTGAACCATACTTAAAATGGAACAATCTTGCAATAATTTTATACAAGCTTATTGCTAATGTTAAATTGAAAAAGTTGTGCTCTATATTTTAGCTTGTAGCAGTGTATGAAGTTCTGAAAGATGAGGAGAAGAAAGAAAAGTAAATGATGATTTTATTTATTTCTTTTGAAGAGCATTCATAATTTCATTACAAAGTTATAGCAGTGAAATCTTTGATACATGAAACCTGTGAACAAAGACCACCTTTGGGAAAGACAAAATGTGGCCTTTATTGACAGGCCTTATTCGGAGGTGGCCACTATCACAGGTTTGACTGTATCTATGCAGTTTGTGTCAATGATAGATCTTACTTTATGAGAAAGTACTCAGTTGGGTTTAAAATAAAAAGATATATTTTCACAATTGATATGGACTTCTTTTATGAATTAGTCACTTTTTCAATTGTTTCATATCCAAAGTTAAGCATGAAAACTTAAAGACTTATTATGAACAAAAGTGTACATAGATATGTGATGTTTTATCTTACAGATATAACCATGTGTTGGATTATGGTCTGCCTGATTGGAGACAGCCTGTATTTTACTACAGAAAAGCCCGTAAACTTGGACTGGCGGAGTTAGCTTTACTTCTCTGTATTATTATAACAATTGGTCAATATTTTGTGCTGTGGGCAGTGTATCTTGAGAGAAGATTAGCTCTGGTATGTCTATCTTACAAATGTTTATTCATATTAAGTTGAATTTGGTATTAATTAGTTCAATAGTTTATGCAAATTATTGCTAATAAGTTGTATATCAGTGATAAAAACTCAAAAATGTGTTGTTTCTGTTTATTATATTTTAACCTATTCAGAGTTTTTGACAGTATGCAAGGGCCACAGCTGTGGTCCAGTAGTTTGTCACTGAATTTGTAACCCAGCGATCTGGGTCAGGGCTGGTCATGTCGTTCCATTAACATTTGACAACATTGTTGGTTTTTCTCCACATGTGGATAAGTTGCTGGTTCCTAGCGGAAGTAAGTTAGTACTGGTTAGAATATAGTCCAGGTAAACTGGTTAAATGAACTGGCTGTCATATATATGGTAACTGAAAAATTGTTGGCGTTAAACTCAAATAAATAACTCGATAGATAGCTTTATAATATTGATAGTATTACAGTTATTATCTAATTTCTAGGAAGATTTCTTTCACTCAAAAAAGAAGAAGGAGACAAAGAAGAAGAAATGTAAGGCAGCTTCAATAAATGAACAGTTGGATGAAGACTTACATGAAACTTTACAGAGTATTCCTAAACCAAGCCTCTCTAGATTATGGCCTTTTACATTTACAGGTATTGCTTACTTTTTTTTACTTAACTAGCATTCATTGCAAAGTTTGTCAAATAGATCCAGCCTTTACCCGAACCCAAATAGATCCAGATAAAATAAACCCCAGAAAAAGAAGACAAATTTCATTTTATTTGTCTCACATATTTCATTGCTAAGTCATTGTTTTGGCAGTTTTTGATAACAGGTTATAAATGGTATTAGTGTTATAAATCCAACTCTAGTTGGTAGTCATATATAAATGTTACAATCTTTGATTCAGTTTGGAGTGTTAGAACTATAATATCACTACCCAGTTCTATCAGAAATCATAGAGAAAAGCGAAGATTGATAGAAGAATGGAAGAAATTAGAGAAAGAAGAAAGAGAAAGACAAGAAGCGTTGTACAAGGAAGAAGCGGGTATGTAATATCAAGGATTTTAGTAAGTTTGTGTTCAATATATATATAGCTACCAGATTTATATAGCGCTCTTTTCATACTGTTTGTACGTTCAAAGGCACTTAACATAATGTTGCAGCCACGAAGGCGCAGGTGCATCCTCTACCAGTGCAGCTACAGCATGATCCGACCAGTGGGACAGACTGAGAGAAAGCCCCCAGAAGGGAGAGATAGATATTAGTGGAATGTTACAATATTATAAATTGAAAAGAACACTGTTTCATGTTGTTTACGGTTTGTAAAGGTCACAAAGTGAAATCAATCTTGCGTCATCAACAAATGATTGGTTCTTGTCTATCTGCTGATGAAAGTACTTGAAAATTGGATAAATATCCTTGAAAACTCCTTGAATTTTTTGCCAGTCTAGCTGTACATACCCTGTTAAATGACCTTTCCTGATTATCTGTCCTTGTTGCATGATCTGGATATACAAATTAGTTTGTGAGGATGCAAAATATTGAAAAGTTTGCATAATTCGACACTTAAGGTCTAATAGTATTGATTTTCAGACAATGTTTGCACTCGACTCATTTTTGAAAAGACATTGGTCAACTATAACAAATTGGGAGGGGGAGGGCGACAATTTTTTTAAACAATACATACTTAGTATCCTTTATTGTTAAATGTGTTCACTAGACATCAAAGTTGAGGGTCCAATCAAGCCCTAGTTGATAATAATTTGGAGCGCCACCAAAATTTCCTACTTAAGTCATAGTAAGTTTGACGCTTTGGTTCAAATTCTCAAGAGAAGCTTTATTTTGCTTATTTCAAAAGTCAAAATGTCATTTAAAGGGACAAATAAGAACCCTGTGTTGTTCTATGAACTGATTTTTATAAAATTAAATTTCAGAGCTGAGAAAACAGAAACGTAAAATGAAACCAGAGCCTCGTGCTCTTCCTACAGCTGTTACAGATGACGTCACACCTGTAGTTTATGAAACTTTACATGCTGCCAATGATATAGATGAAGATGAGGCTTACAAACAATCTCCTAGAGTAAGAGTTTATTTTGTCATATGTAACCAGTTATCTGGAGTTAGATTTGGTCAACTTTTTGTGTCCAATATTCAATGCATCAATGGTACTGAATTGTGTTTTTTATGAACATTCTTTAATAACATTCTTTTGTAATGTTGTCGAAGAATTGATTTTGTTGGTAAATGAACAAGTTCCTATTTGGATACAAATTTCATTGAATTTTCTTCAACTTGTATAAAAAAGCAGAAGTATAGTCTACGCATGTGTCAGCGTAGTGTGCCTGCCCGGTTAGCTCTGTTGTTAGAGCATTGGTCTACTGATCAAGAGGTTGTGAGTTTTAACCCTGTGCGAGGTTAACACTGTCTGTCACAAATTTGACTGAACATATTACATCCTATGTTTAATTGTCCTCCAACTGTGAATTATGTTGGGTATCTTAGCTTGTGGATAGAATGTGGTTAGTACAGGTTAAGGCCTAAATGAAGCCCAGGGAAATTGGATAGGATAACTACCCTACCCAATATAACTGAAATAATGTTAAAAAAAACTTGTTAAATCCAATGAAATAAATAAACATGTATTTACATTTCAGGATGGGGCCTGGACAGATGAAGATTTTGTTTTATTATCTAAAGCTTATATCAAGTTTCCTGGTGGAACTTTAAAACGTTGGGTAAAGATTGCTGAAATGGTGGGAAGGCCGGTATCAGAGGTACGTCGCTGATTCAATGGTTGATCCTTGCTTGGTGCTGCATTCCTCCCTTGTCATTTTCATGCTCTGTTTCCTCCATTCTCCTGTAAAGACAACCTCTTTAATGTTAGATTCATCTTATAGTTTAGTTCTGTTAGAGTTACGAGTGTCATTTTACACTAATAACTTGGTTAAGATTCAAATGGTAGCTCATCTTAACATTAAACAGAAAATTCTGGATGAATCCTTCTGTTAATAAGTTGTATGTCCTCCTTTCCTCAAAAAATGAAAAACTGATATTAAATACAGCTACATATATTTACTATATGCTAATGATAGGGAAAGGGAATTTCTTAATGTCCTGTAACACCTTAGCCGTAGACTTATTATATACATGTCTTGCATATACTATATTGTTTATTTATACACATGTCATATGCTTCTAGAATTGATGTACATTATGCTGTTGATGTTGAATTTGTTTACTATGTTGTTTGTGTCAGGGGCTGGAGGCCTATATACCACTAATAAACTATTTGATTTGATTTGAACATAATGCCTCTGTGGTCAAGTGGTTAAAGTCAGACTAGTTATCACAAACCCCTCACAGCCGTGAGTTCAAATGAATCTAGGACCAAATTTCTCATGTGAGAAAGCTGTCTGCTAGAGGCAGCGACCGTGGGTATCCGACGATGGCTTACAGATGGTTTGTGGTTTTAACCTGGTGTTAGTTTGGGGTCCTTCCTCGACAGTTAAAGCTGGAAAAGTTGCCCTTACTGTTGGTGCTATTAGTAGAACACAATAGTGATGTCATAAATAAGCCTTCATTTAGTTGTTTGTACTGGTTAATATTGCTTCTGCAGAGTATTACTTGTTTCATTCCATATTATAGGTGACTGCACAATGTAAAAAGATGAAAGGAAATTTCCAGATGAATCTGAGTACTTCTGTACAAGGTGTGTAAAGCTTGTTTTATTTATATCTTCAACTTGTATATGTATGCATGAAACATGTACAGGTCAGCCTGACACACAGTGAACCAAGGTCATCTAAGGGAGAGAAGAACTTTGACCTTTATGCACTATTGACCTTTGTACAGATGTTAATTGACCATTTTATCAGTGTGTGCCAAAGGGGCCCATGTCCACAAAGTGTCTTTTATTTATCTTTGTTTTATGTGTATACATCATAGCTGAATGCTGTTTCATCATAGCTGGTTTACAGTCACGCAAGAGCTTTATTGAAAAAAGTGCCCCAAAATATTTTTATGGTTTTTGACAAGGTCTTCATTATTTATTCCAGCTTTTCGATTTTAGGAGCAAGTCTATAATGTTATCAGAATAATTGTTTATAAAAATATCTTGCTACTTACTCACTGTTAAAATATTTGGTCATGTTACAGCATACCAACATTCTTTTTAAGGATGGCCTTACATTTTATAATTTGTCTATTTCCAGCTGGTACTAAAAATTCCAAGAAACAGATCGACATAAGTGATGAAATCATTTCCACATTAGGAGCAGAAAGTGGAGAAACTCCTGTAGACAGTGGACAAAGCGATAGTACTGTACGTAAACGCAATAGAACCAAAGTGCCTAAAGACTCTGAAAGATCCTTGATAATATCTAGTAATGATTCTAAAAATAGCAATCAGACTGGTGCCAAAGATTCTAGTCAAAATGTTGAATCTCAGAGTAAAAAAACTGGCAACCAGTCTAAACTTACTAATAGTGCCGCTTCTACTGAAGGTAAAATTGTATTGAAACCAAAAAGTGATTCAACTACTGATGACAAAGGGGACGAAGGAATTGATGCTGAAGGTTGGTCACAAAATCAACAAGTAATTCTTGAATGGACACTAAAACAGTATCCTAAAGGGACAGAACAGAGATGGGAGAAGATTGCTGAGCATATCCCTGGTAAAACAAAGGTAATTTTTAGAATATGTATGTTTTACAATGCAAGTCCTTATGTGTTAATTTTAAATGATTTCTGAATCTTATCACAAGTAAATAAGTGAGTCAGATCTCACAGACCTCTGTGGTCAAGTGGTCTCTGACTAGCTGTTATTATCCCATAACTTTTGTGATTTCAAATACCGTCTTGTGACCTGATCAAGTTCCCATACGAAGACGCTGTCCAGTAGGTGGTTCTATCCAGGTGTACACACAGCAGGTTTTTTTTTCCTCCTCCGTTGAATCCGGAAGAGTTGTCAAATGACCTTGGCTGTTGTTTCGATGCTTAATCATGGTTAAAAAAAAAGGTCATCATGATCTTATGATAACCTCCAATGCATCTTATTTGTTTGTTTCACATTTTTTAACATTGTCAATGGTGTGATGAAATTAAATACAGTATTACACATAGGAATGATTTGGTATTCTAAGAATTTAATGGAAATAAAATACTAGTAACGTTACTTCAGTCTTCACACTAACCCACTAGCCCACAGCCTGGAGCTAGTAAATTTCTTATCGGGCTAGTGAACTTTCTAAAAATTGTATACTCGGGCTAGTGGTAAATTGTTTATTTTCAACAGTCCACATAAAGTTTGGGCTAGTGCTTTAAAAAAAACTTAGTTCGAACACTGTTACTTCAGATTTTTGTTTCGTGTCTGTGTCTTAGGATTATGCAAATGCAATCTTAATTTTCCTATTTAAAACTATGTCTTTCTTTTTTTGCAGGAGGAATGTATTGCCAGATTTAAATATTTAGCTGATATTATAAAACAGAAAAAGCAACAGAAACTGCAATCTTGATATACATGTATGTACAATCCTGCTGATTGTGGACAGATTCAAAATAAAACTATAATACAAAAACAGCAATTTTCTGTAACCAGCCCAGACTTTATACCTGTGTGATGAAGATGATTTTTATAATACTCTACTGAAAAGGATGATACGTTTTCTCAAGGATGCCAATAATGTTGTCTGACATTAAAAACACATCAAACATCATTGTTTTTGTGCATATTTTTATTCAGAGAAAAAAACTTTGAGCCATCCTTAAAAAATGTTGATTTGCCATTGTGCAGTCCATTTTCTTAACAGAGGATACGTAGGCAGCCATTTTGGGTTAGTTAACGTTATTGTGATTGTACCGAAAATGAAAACAGGAATAAAGAATGAAAGTAAAGAACGTGATTTTTTAATGAGTGGGTTGCTTGAAGGCAAACAAGCAAAATAATCTTATTTTTAATTTATTTACGGATATCAGTGTCTATAGCTACGGGTTTTCAGACAAATTTACAATCTATGTACCATTGTTTTTTCTATAATAATTATGATGTCACATTGTGTCGATGAATTACCACGGTTTTATAGTTTTCTGCTGATACATGTATATGTTGAACTTATTTCAGTGCTTTATAAAGATATTTGGAAAAAATGTTTTTTGTATCAAGAAGCTTTGAATTTGTATAATAAAACTGATTGTCTATAACCAAGGTAATTGTGTGTGTTTTATTTCTTTCCAATTACCATGACAATATGGTACCTTGTACTCTTCTGTCAGCTTAATGTGAATTTTATTTGTATGAAGTTTGTTATCTACTATGTACAAGAACATTTGAACTAAAACAACACAACTGAACGAACATACACTATTATACAGTCAAACATGTGTTTGTAGCCACCTCCTAATAAAGGTCACCCTGTGAATAAAGGCCAATCTTTGAAAAACCTTACTGATTATATAGACGAAACTGACCTCAGAATAAGGACCATCAGTCAATAAAGCCATAATATGTCTTTACTACAGTAGGCCTTTGTTCACAAGTTAGACTATAATTGTATTTTCCGTAATATATAAATATCATTCATTTATCAATATGACTAAACACATGGTATAGATATCTATTTTCAGAAAATAACGTTACTGGTAGGCTTAGGTGTAAAAAATTGTTGGTTACTGGTTGCCTGCCCTTCCCTATGGCTACCCATGTCCTTTCTTAGGGCCGAGGAAGTATACATCCACTGTCTCATTGTTTTATCTTTCCACTAGCATTTCAAGAGTCTTTTAAACAATTAAATTAATTGCAGGGGTAAACGTTATCATTTTTTTGCCTGAAATTCAGTTTTTCTAAAGTCCAGAAAGGTCATTTTTCCAGATCATGTAAATCCAGTGAGGAATTTGGGGGGGGGGGGGGTGGTACTCCTTAGCTGATTAGATCGACGGATGCTGACAATGTTGATAATCTGCATTTTGGTGTTTGTAATTGCTATTTTCAGGGGTTTTTATTTGCAACTTTTACCCCTGTAATTGGCATGTAACGAGAAACAAACATTTTTAGGCTTGTCCTGACATAAATGCTACTCTTTGAGCTTATCAATCATGTTTCCTTATTTGTAAAGTGTAGATGAAGAATCTCATTACGGGGGGGGGGGGGCTTTTTCTTCTTTTTTGCTCTTTGAAAGTGGCTGATAAGATAACATTCAAGAAAAACTATAACGAAACGTTATAGGTAGACGAATTACAAGTTTTTTGTATGAAGTTGCTTTTTTCATACAGGACATTGACTGTCTACTTTATTCATTCCTCCATTATGGAGAGTATAACATATTAACAAGTTATAGATAATACACATATTTTGACAATCATGAGTATTTGACAAATGAATACCATTCATGTATATAGTTCACATGTACATGGTATTAGCATACCATACGTCAATGGAATAAAGTACACCCTAAATACTACCAAATCCACCATAGTCTGATATGATACAACCACATTAAACTTACATCTAATGTTGTTTACGTTAACATCATACATGTAGAACGATGCCTACATTACTTACTTACGTTTCAACAACAGATTCAGTCAAGCATGACAGGTAACGCGATGAATAGCCAGTCCAATGATTGACCAATCAAAATGATCGAAATCACCATCAAATGGCCAGGATTACCCAAACTAGTAATAGACACTACAGTAACTCAGTAAGTACTCGCAAACTGAGCTATAATAAACAAATACTCTTAAGTATAATTCGTCTAGAAAAAGCAAGAAGATGAACGAACCACTCCCTGTGCCGGAGAAAAGGTCAAAGGTTGTGCACACAAAAGTCAGGTTAGGTCGGATAACCTCAGTCAGTTTAATTTAAGCTCAAGACCCAATGTTGGTAAATGCATTAGATTTATTCCCAAAAATATCATTATTGTCTGGTGATAGATCGTAATAAAGAATGAGATTTGTGCTCGGAGACAGACGACAAGATTTTTTAACCTCTGACCCATGTTCCTGTACTGGAGGTTATTAAACTTGAGATCAGTCTTTGAGCTCAAAACTCATATCTTGTCTTTTAATAATTTAAGTTAATTATGATAAGACAATATTAATTGGTATTATTAGTACATTATCCTGACAGCATAATTGATCTGAACACATATTTAAACCCTAACCAACTCTATCTTATCAACTCTAATTAATATTTTGAAAATAGAATTGAGATTTGAGCTCGTGAGTATGTTCTCAAGTTGTGTAACCCCGGGGCCTGACGAAATAGTAAGCTTTCATGTATGGAGTTGTCTCCCGTGACTTAAAGACTAGTGTGTTTATAAAGGTCATAATCTAGAACATTATGCACTAAATTCTCGCTTTTGTCTTATTAAGGCTTGAACATTTCGGGTAGGTGGATTGTAAAATGTTTAAGACACTGTTCGCAGTACGTGTGATTGGATTTATATAATGTACAATTTTATCTAAATACTCATAGTTTATTTATCTAAATATTGATGATTTAAAATAGCGACTCGTTGAACGAAGGTCAAATTTAAACTGAATGCTATGGCACGCCGTAAGCAGACGAGTTTTCTGTTGATACTCTGAAAATTATTCCATATATCCAAAGACGGAATTATTCGGAAAATAATCCTTCCGGTTAAAACGAACACTTTTATTTACTGGTTATCTTTCAGGATTTCACCGGGTGTATTCAACAAATATCGAGGAGTTATGTTTTTGTATTTCCGATAAATACCGATTGTAAGAACGATGTTCCATTGTTGCGTAATACTAATAAGTGTGTATACATAACTGATAAAATAGTACATAATGATATATTACTTGACATTCATAGTTGTTTTAGGATTGTGTGGACAGTTAAAAGCAGTTTCGGTAAAATCCAAACAAGGAATTATCAATGGCAAGGTAGTGGAAACTGAATTTGCAGGAAAGAAGTATACAATACAAAGGTTTTTAGGAATTCCATATGCTCAACCACCCGATGGAAAACGTAGATTTCAAAAGCCAAAACCTGTCAAGCCGTTCGATGAAGAGTTTGAAGCATTGAAGGATGGACCAATTTGTCCTCAGACTGAATTGCCGTTTTTTCGACCGACCTCTACATATGGAATGTCAGAGGATTGTTTATATCTCAACGTGTACGTACCTCGTCAAAAGCCGGACCAGCCTTCAGGACATGCTGTTCTGCTCTTCATACACGGTGGTGGATTTAGTCTAGGATCAGGTAGCTGGCACAGAGGAGCTGTATTAGCATCGGTTGGGAATGTAATCGTCGTTACCATAAACTACAGGCTGGGCTTGTTTGGATTTCTCGACTTGGACGACGAGCGTGTTGCCGGTAACCTAGGGCTTTGGGACCAGCATCAAGCTTTGCTTTGGGTCAATGAAAACATCGGGGCTTTTGGTGGAGATAAAGATAGAGTTGTTATATTTGGAACATCTGCAGGAGCTGTAAGCGTCAGTCTACAGTTGCTCTATCCAAGAAATAAGGGCCTGTTCTATGGAGGAATAACAGAAAGTGGTACGGCTCTTTTTCCAACGATGTATTCACAAAACTCTGTACGTGCAGGATTTGCTTATTCAGAGCAAATGAACTGCACTTCAAAATTTAATGATATTGATGAAGTTATTCATTGCCTGTTGTCGTGCACACCTGGTGAAGCTATAAATGCAGTGCAAGAAGTGATGCAGTCTGGAGACATAGCGGCAATGAAGAAGTTCGCCACTATGCCTTCTATCGATGGTGACTTTCTGAAAGCTTCCCCATTTGATCTATTTGAAGCGTCTAAAACGGAAAAAGTGGAGGAAGTGGAATTTTTCAGATCTATCAAACTTATAAATGGCCTTAACGGCAAAGAAGGAACCATGTTTTTTGCAATGCAAGAAAACAGGGATGATTTTACCGTAAGTCGGGAAAGGATGAATGCCCAACTACCGGGATTATCTTCTATTGTGTTCGGATCTGATTGGACCATACCGGAAGTAGTTTCTAAGCTGTTACTCTCAGATTATACCGACTGGACTGGTCCTGAAGATCCGGAAAAACTTAGAGACCAGATGATTCGTTTCTATGGTGACGTGCATTTTAATGTTCCTGGAATTGCTTTCAGTCGGGTACATGCTAATTCGTCCGACTCTGACAGTTTCCTATATCATTATAAAAGCTTTATTGAAAGATCGCTACTACCCCGCCCTAAGTGGCAAACTGAGGCTAGCCATGCTGATGAACTTCGGCCTGTTTTTGGTTATGATGCCGACGATACGTTGAAGAATTACACCAAGTATACCCCACCGACATGGGAGATTGACTTGTCTATGACACTAATGACTTACTGGTCTAACTTCGCCAAGACAGGGTAATTTTATAAATATTCATATTAATGTTCATCTTTGTCATATACGTGTAAGGAAAACAGAGCTGTTTAGCATTGATTGGAACCCCATTCGGAATCATACAAAGTTAACTTGTAAGCTGTCCGATTAGATTACGGAAGTTCGATTGTTCTACCCAAAGGTACGCCGTCGTTGAAGCATTAAAAGTTGCCATTTGAACCCTAAATGTTGATGCTAAACCCCAGAATTCTCTTTACAAGAATATTACGAAATGAGTAATGTTTAGAATAGCACCAAAACCAAACAAAATAATAATTTGAATTATTACTCCAAATATTAGGGCTGTGGATCGTTGGGTAGGTGGCGATCCGATACAATCCACGATGAAACACTTACTATCCACAATTCGAATCATGATTCTTTTGTTCAGCTATTTTTTTAGGAATAATGAAGTGAATCAATATAAAATGTTATATGGCTTACATTTGTACGTACTCCCTTCCAGTTAATTGATTTACCAGCATCTTTATTTAAAGAACCGGTTGGACATCTTGGCAAACAAAGTAGTCCATGATGAGACAATATTTATTCAGAGAAAAGGAATTTTTAAGAACACAGAATAAACTTTTAATTTATTAAAAAACAAGATCGCGAACCACGAATCTTAGTAATGACGATTATTCATATTCGATTTTTCAATTTGATTCGTGAATACCCGAGTACTCGGATACTCGCCACAGCCCTACCGAATATGTGTAAGTAAGTTCAATGTCTCTACCTTTTTCAGGAACCCTAACACGCCTGTTTCGAGTTCTCGGTCATTGTTGATCTGGCCAGAATATGAGTTAGATACTCAAAAGAACATCATATTTGATGAGACAGATTCTCATGGTCAGTTCTTGTATGCTCGGGAGACGGACTTTTGGAACAATATTCTTCCTGCTGTAATGAGAGCTACTGAGACCCACCAGACAGTGCCATTTATGTATAATTCAGATGTAGCCGAAACTTGCCAAAAAGATACGGAATGTGATGGAGAGTAACTTAATCTTCTTGATGTATCAATCGCTGTAGTCAATGAGTGATTGAACAAGCAATCTTGAACAAACATTTATTTTTGGATATTCTTTTATGAGCATTGTAAACATGTGATATGATATGTCCCTATATATTTGTAATAATTGTTTGTAATGGCGTTGTTGTAAATTTTTGAATGAAATTAATACATGAACTTGAATTTACTTTGAATTGATTGTTTCATTTTGAATATGAATTATGTGACGCAAATTTATTTTCTTTTTTGTTGATACATACACTGTACTTAGGAATAAATTATAATATATTTGCATAGACGTATGCTTATGAGCCCTGGTACTAAAATGCTTATGAATCCTGGTACCAATATGCGTGTGAGTCCTTGTACCAATATGCTTATGAGTCCTGGTACCAATATGCATGTGAGTCCTGGTACCAATATGCTTATGAATCCTGGTACCAATATGCGTGTTAGTCCTGGTACCAATATGCTTATGAATCCTGGTACCAATATGCGTGTTAGTCCTGGTACCAATATGCTTATGAATCCTGGTACCAATATGCGTGTTAGTCCTGGTACCAATATGAGTGAAATGATTATCCAGCATGACTTTGAAAACTCATTGATTGAAAAGTATCACTTCTATTCATTATTATCGGCCTTAAGTTCGTGGTTCACGGTTGGAGACGACGTATGCATAAGTTATAATAACCTTGTTTTTCATTAATATGGAAACACTCAGGTGGGTGGTAGTATGTAATAGTCAAACGAATATTGATTCCAAGGCACACGAATAGAGCATTGTCGCACCCTATTGGTATTCTTTTAGAATAGATTAATCATAAAAGCTTTTGTATACAGCTCCTCGGAGAGCTATAGAGAAGAAGTTGTTTTCGGAATAAGTGTTGCTTTCCTCGGATAGTGATTCCAAATTATCCGATGCAAAACAAAATTCATTAAAATTAATTTCTAATGTTGATAAATTCGTATAATATTTATACACACACATGACGACAAGATACGCATTTACGATGCAAAAGCCATGTAGTGATGAGACTGACTGTTCGTTTGTGAGGTCTGTTTGTCATGTGCATGCCAAAATGTTACGAAATTTTGAGGTTGTTTCAGTTCATTCAACAGACCTCACAAAATCAGCCATGTGAAACGCCTGTCCGTACGCACCCAGGTGTCGTTATGGGGTTAGGGTAAGTACAAGTTGTCATTATGGGGTTCCAGTACGTACAAACCGACGTTGTGGGGGAAATTTGTGCTTATGGGGTGCAAAAATGTTGCTTGTGGGGTTTAGAAGATCAAAAAAGATCAAAGGCGGCACCCCTCAACGTCACTTCAGTGAGTACGTCCGTCCGTCCGTCCGTCCAACTTTCTGTCTGTCTGTTGCCGAATAGGCAACTCCTGCTCAACCATTTGGCCAAATGTCTCTCAGCAATTTTTCATTGACATCCTTTATGTCATCGTTTTGATCAAAGTGTATGCGAGCTGCATTCGACTTTACACATGTTTTTATCGTATCCATTCACCGAATAGTGCTACCGCGAGCAGTTATCCTATAGGGTGCGGCATGCGGTCAATTTAACAGTATATGAAGCCAGAAATAATCATGTTTGCGGTTACTTGACTGACCCTTTTTGGTGGTTTGTGACCTGATAAACGGCGGTCGATACATCTGACAAGTTATCTTGGACGGTATTCTAACCAGTACTAACAACTTACCCTTCCACAAGGAACCGACAACTTCTTGACGTGTGGAGGAAAATTTACATTTTTTTGTTTAATTTTCATAGAATGGTATACCGAATCTAAACCGGATCGTCGGGTTACATTCCCAGTGCAATAATCACTGGACCACGGCACCGGTTCTATATAACTATAGTAAGTGGTTAGAAGAACGAGATGGTCTTAATATGAAAGTGACCCCTAAGTGAGGTTTTATTGATATAATACAACTATGATCTACAAGTTCCCCAATAATACCGTAGATCTACACATTGAGCTAGTGATTAGGTCGACACAAACTGTAACACATCATCTTTGTTGGGTTTACAGAGTTTCTTAAACATTGATAGACAATCCATTACTATGAAAAATCCAAACATCACGGTGACTATCGATATACCTAAAGTTCCTATTATTCTGGATGACTGTCTTGGGTCATTTGCACATTTAAGTTTTTGCTGGGCCAACGCCGTACTTCTCTCGTCTATTTTTGTGTCTTGAACGAGTAGCTCAATTATTTCCTCTTGAGACAAACTTTCAAATTCCTTATTTTCATTACAAAGGCATTCCATGATATATATCGCTTTCTTCGTCGGCGTTTCTGGGTCTGTATAAAACAATACGGAATATTAATCGGCTTAACACAATAACATCGTAAAAATGATAAATCATTCTAGTAATATTGTTATTACAATGATGAATTGGTCATTACAGGTAACAGCGTTATTAAAATGATAAATCGGTTGAGTAATATCGTTATTTAAAATGATAAATCGGTCATTACAAGTAATAACGTTATTGAAAAAGATATATCGAACATTACAAGTAATATCATTGTAAAATGATAAATCGGTCATTACTAGTAATTATATCGCTGTAAAATGATAAATCGGTCATTATAAGTACATGTAATATCATTGTAAAATGATAAATCGGTCATTACTAGTAATATTGTCGTAAAATGATAAATCGGTCAAGTAATATCGTGTTGTAAAATGATAAATCGTTCATTATATGCATTATCGTTGTAAAATGATAAATCTTTCATTACATGCATTATCGTTGTAAAATGATAAATCGATCAAGTAATATCGTTGTAAAATGATAAATCGATCATTACATGCATTATCGTTGCAAAATGATAAATCGATCAAGTAATATCGTTGTAAAATGATAAATCGATCAAGTAATATCATTGTAAAATGATAAATCGGTCATTACTAGTAATTATATCGTTGTAAAATGATAAATCGGTCATTATAAGTACATGTAATATCATTGTAAAATGATAAATCGGTCATTACTAGTAATATTGTTGTAAAATGATAAATCGGTCAAGTAATATCGTTGCAAAATGATAAATCGGTAATTACTAGTAATTATATCGTTGTAAAATGATAAATCGGTCATTACTAGTAATATTGTTGTAAAATGATAAATCGGTCAAGTAATATCGTTGCAAAATGATAAATCGGTAATTACTAGTAATTATATCGCTGTAAAATGATAAATCGTTCATTACATGCATTATCGTTGTAAAATGATAAATCGTTCATTACATGCATTATCGTTGTAAAATGATAAATCGATCAAGTAATATCGTTGTAAAATGATAAATCGATCAAGTAATATCATTGTAAAATGATAAATCGGTCATTACTAGTAATTATATCGTTGTAAAATGATAAATCGGTCATTATAAGTACATGTAATATCATTGTAAAATGATAAATCGGTCATTACAAGTAATATCATTGTAAAATGATAAATCGGTCAAGTAATATCGTTGTAAAATGATAAATCGTTCATTACATGCATTATCGTTGTAAAATGATAACTCGTTCATTACATGCATTATCGTTGTAAAATGATAAATCGATCAAGTAATATCGTTGTAAAATGATAAATCGATCAAGTAATATCGTTGTAAAATGATAAATCGATCAAGTAATATCGTTGTAAAATGATAAATCGTTCATTACATGCATTATCGTTGTAAAATGATAAATCGATCAAGTAATATCGTTGTAAAATGATAAATCGGTCATAACAAGTAATTTTATCGTTGTAAATCATAAATCGGTCATTGCAAGTAATATCGTTGTAAAACGATAAATCGGTCATTACAAGTAGCATCATTGTAAAAAGATAAATCGGTCATTACATGTAATACCTTTGTAAAATGATAAGTCTTTCAGACATGTAATATCGTTACAAAGAAATGATAAATCGATCATTGCAATTAACATCCTTGCAAAAATGATAAAACTGTCAAGCAATATCGTCGTAAAATGTCTCAATAGTAATGATCAAAATAAATGGTCTCGATATATTGCTTTGAAACTGATTCACCTGGAACAATATAATTGTCGGTTTAAATTCGATACATCGATTTCGCAATATCGTTGAAATAATAGATACTTCGGCAACCATATTATACTAATACATAGTTGTCGTCATTAACACTTCAATATCACTTAGAATTTACAGACTAGCTGTTCTTAAGGTCAAATACGACTGTCACGAGGACAAATAACAGGGCCTATACCAAATCACTTATTCATTGACAATTTTATTAAATAACTTTATTTTATTCCGCTATCACGCTCATAAGGTGCAGGAGATAGCCCTGCCGGATAAACTTATCAGTTGATAGATAATCTATCTCCCGTCAGTGCGTCACGTGATTAAAATACAAATCATTTTAAGATTCCTACGCTCTGTTAAAGCTAAAGTAGAGAATTTTATACTTGTTATCAATGTAAACTGCATTAACGCTACTTTGAGTATTAAATATTAAACCTTTAAATGCGTTGTTTCCATTTTAAAGTATGTAAAGCTCCGTGTGACGTCACTTATGATGCTATCATTTGGCGACAAAGAACAGTTTCCAGTAAAAAATGTAGTGCTGTACTAAACATAATTAATGAGAACAGCTGGACAAATCGAATACACGGTTGGTGTCGGAGATGGAGTAGGTTTATCCGTTTCGCTGCGAAAACGAATCTTGACTCGCTAAAGCTCGCCAAGATACGCTTTCTCACTCACCGGATAAACCTTCTCCATCTCCGACACCAACCATGTATTCTCTATATCTGAATCAGTTACATTTTAAATGTTTTGAAACCACATGAATAGCAAATTACTTATACAAGATGGCCGCCATTTCAACTAAAATCTATATCACTTTTTGGCCCTGCTCTAGCAGCCAATCAAATTGCTTAAAATGCGGGCCAATATCTATATCACTTTCCGGCCCGGGGTCGAAAAGTGATATAGATATTGGCCCGCTTATTGGAAATGCCACGGTATAATTACGCCAGGCAGTAAACAAGTTACAAGGCTAATAATAAGTAGTTATTTAATAAAATCATTTACGGACCAAAATTCTGCCGAATATTTCTTTATTCTTTGACCAGTTGATTAAAACCGACAAATTAAGTGTTCCAGGTGAATCAGTTTCAAAGCAATATAGTCGATTTAATAGGGAAAAAAACGAATTGTGCGAAATTGACATACCTGGTACATGTATATCACAAGTAGGTTCTCTCGATGTCCATGTGCCCAGTGGCATACATGTTCTCACATTCACATTAGATAACACAAACCCTGGAGTGCATAAGTATGAGGCAATACTACTAGCATGGTTACCATTCGATGTAGACACCGTCCCATTGACTGGATCACTTAAAGATGGACATATTGGACAAGAGCATGACGGTGTAGTATTCCAACTTCCATCAGCTAGACATGTTGTATGGTTATCACCAACAAGCGTGCAGTTAGTATTACACTGATAAACAGACGTAGAATTTAGGTACGTGCCATTGTATGATACAAAACCATCCGCTATATCAACAGGATCGCCACAATCAATAATACAGTATGGATCAGATTCCGTCCAGTTTCCATCATAGTTACAAGATCTTTTATCCGGCCCTACTAGACTGTGCCCCGAATCACATGAGTATACTGCAACATGCTGATATGTGGTACCAGTCACGTTCACATTTCCGTTTGAAATGGCTTGAGGAGGATCACAGACAACGGGATCACACGAAGGGTTGGCATCACTCCAGCTGCCATTAACCTGACACGTTACCAGTGAATTTCCATATAAGATGTATCCAATGTCACATGAGTAGACAGCTGTTCCTAGATAATACAATGATGTCAAATTGTACGAACCATTGGATATTGCTAAAGGTGTTCCACAATAGACAGGATTGCAGTTTGGTTGCGTGCCATTCCAGGAATTGTCTGCTTCACAAGTACTAACATCTGTTCCTGACAGTATGTAACCGGCAAAGCAGGTGTATGTTGCCGTGTTTGTATAAGTCGTCCCTGTCATAGTTACGTTTCCATTTGAGATTGACCACGGTGAGGAGCAATCGACAGGGTTGCAAGATGGTTGCACACCATCCCAGTTTCCATCGTCTTGGCATACACTCACAGCGGATCCTGACAGTATGTACCCGGTCTTGCATGCATAGGATGCCGTGTTCAAGTAAGTTGTTCCTGTAACAGTGACCTCACCATTAGTTATTGACCAAGGTGATAAGCAATCGACAGGATCGCAAGATGGTTGCGAGCCGCCCCAACTTCCATCGCTGCCACACGTTCTTGATGTACTGCTGTCTGGGGTATATCCCGTATCACACGAATACGTAGCTGATGCACCAACTGCATCACTAGAATAGGTCACTATTCCATTAGTGGGATTAGAGAGTGCGCTGCATTCTATCGAAAAAATAATTTGTATAAGCATGAGATAGCCAATTTATGATGCAACTAAATTTCGAAAAAATGTACCGTACTATTCTTTGATGTTTTATATGTACGATTCATATAATGTTATTTGTCTAAATATGAATTCATGTAGGTATATATTTTGATTTGATGTATATATGTGTATGATTTTTTTCCTGTATCATATTACTATGTAAATTCGTACACGTAAAAATAAAATTATGTTCTGTTCTAATGGATTGGTGAATGTGTTTTACATAGCATCTACACAGTACAAATGTACATCTTTTTCTTGTTTGTGAGTTCTCTAACTTCTATTTGTTTTATCTTGATATTCATGATTTGTTTTGATGAACACATGTTCCAATGAAAAATAGAATACATTATATACATGTTTAGTTCTGTTCTTAAAAATCTTAAATTTTAGTTGACATTGTATGCTTGTACCAAAACTTGAAGTTGAAATAAAAAACGTACATTATTTGTATCCTTTTTTTAAATACTAGTATGCGAACCAGGTGATGAGTGAATGAGAAAGTCGATTAATAGCAAACAAATAATTTAGGGAAGATCTTAGCTAGAATACGTACTTGTTACTGTATAGTCGCATGCTATTTGATCCACTTTGGATGAACTCAGAGAATATAACGTGCAGCCACTGGTCGGACAAGAGGTATGTATATTACAAACACCGCTGAAATACGCAGCTGTACAATCAGTGCCAGTGAATGCTATGTCAATACAATGTGATCTGCATTCATTTTCTGTCATGGTATAGATTGTTTCGTCCGCCGGTTCCCAAATACCTCTGCTATCATAACCTGCCAACGTTACGTTATTGCATCCTGTTTTGACAAATTGAAAAAAAAGAATTATGTGGTTTAATTTTTTTATTTTGTCTTTTGCGCAATTCCAAGGTTCCGAAACATTCTATCGAGTTGTTGCAATAAAACGTTTGTGGTAAATACGTCGTAGTTGGAACCAGTAGGAATTTTCGGAAAATACGTTGTATATAATTTAACTTTGTGTCTAAGATCAAGCTTAATGGCCTTCGTAGTGGAATGGTTATAATCTCAGACTAGATACTTCCAAGCTGTGAGTTCGAATCCTACCGTGGCAAAATTTCACATGTGAGGAAGCTATATATCCAAGTAGCTTCTGGAAGGTCAGTTGTCCTAGCTAGATGTGCGCCGGGAGGGAGGGGGGCGAGTCATATATAGTTAAACCTGAAAACGTCGCATTAACTAATGACCCTGACTGTTGATGTGAGTTAAACTCCAGTGAAAATAATTCGGGTTATTAAACATGTTATCTAATGTCCAGTGATAATCTACAGGTTGTTCGTAATACAGCTATGTTTATACATTATGCATTGAAAGAAAGAGAACATTACCTCACTGTTTATACATAAAGTATAACAATCTGTAATATTATGTGCTTGAATAATGACTGGATAATTGCTTATAATACATATGATATTTATATTATGTATGCTAATATGTACATGTTTGAAACATCTTGATGTACTTGATACTATTAATTTTATGTATTTATATTATGTCGTTTGTGTATGGGCCGGAGGTCTTTTTGCGCAATAAACTTTGAAATTGAAATTGAAACATACCAAAAATATGTGTAATTCTATTGCAGTACAGGTACAAATAATTTCCAAATTATTGTAAAAGATTGTTTTATGGGAGCGTTAGTTTCTCACGTTGATTCCCTCTCGACGTTGTATGTCGCCGATTGCTTGTTAGTATAATATACAGGGGCAATGGTTTCGCCAATAGGCTGCAGTACATAAAAAATATACGATGGTAACTAAAACGACCGTATACAAAACCAGACCCTTACCATTTACGCATCCAAGCCTATATGTTATTGTATTCTTTGAAGATCTAATATACAGCAAGGTGTCAGTACAGGTATAGTACGCGCATTTCGTTGATAAAGAGGCTGTGAACTTCGTTTTCTGAACATTTGGAATGTCGAACAGCAAACGCGCGCAGCTGTTTTCATCCACATTTACATCGTTTCGACATGTATTCTGATTCGCTAGATAGCAGTTACTGCATCTCTGTAAAACGGAACAAGTCTGTACGCCCACAAACCTGACGAGCCCATCTGGAATTAATTAATTATATAATTAATTGAGATTATTCCAATTCATGTATTGTAAATCGCATAACGCTGTATGCCAAGCAGATTTCATCTGCCTCTCCATAGGGCAATATGGCAGACTTACAATGTTCGTGCTACCCTTACAGCCCTAGACAAGTTGGGATAAATTATAAACTGGTACTGCAAACCCTAGATGTAAGAAGAACCTTTGGTACAAAAGACAACAGTTTTAAAACAGAAATGGTCTCATTATCTGAACAGTATATCGATCAAATGAATATCAAAAACTTGTCAGAAAACGAAATAAAATCGGCGATTACTAATAGAGTTTGTTACTGGTCCGACCTACCATAATTATTCCAAGCGGCTCTTGACTTTTTATTGGGGCACAGGAAGGTACGGTATACACTTTCTCACTGTTTTACCTTTCCACACGACCTACCTACCCTATTCTTAATGAATATGTTACCAGAAACAAACATATATGTTTCGTCTTAGTGTGATTTTAGTGTACATGAATTTGATGTTCAGACTGAAATGAGGAACTTGATTGTGAAAACTAATCCCTTGAATGATCTTCGAAAACAAATAGCCATTAGCGTACATACAATAACCGCAACCGTGGCTGAGTGGTTAGGGTGTCTGCCTTCGGAGCGGGATATGGGAGGTTCGAATCCCAGTGGTGACTGGGTTAGAACTGATGCGGTCGGTTGGTGAGCCGCCAGCTAGTTTAATAATGGTTACCCTAGGCCCATCTCAGCCAGGCACCCGGCAAAAGGAGAAGGGATTCGGTAGGTACTGCGTGAAGGATGACACAAAAAAGGGGAAACCCCTTATTTCCATTGTGGTTCTTCTAAATGGGATTTGACCCACACCGGCAAATGCAGAAAGATTATATTTACAGATAAGATAACGACAACTATGTATGAACATATTATCAAAAATAAAAGATATAAAATGTAGATATACTTTAAAGTCCCATAAGCTTATATAATTTAATGTATTGGTCCTAATATTTTCTGTTTGTTCTATAACAGAGGAATCCGGCGTGTTTTCCTCCCGTGCATACTTTATAGCAAGAAAAAATGTTTCCGAAATCACTATCGTATTATTTTCAATATCATTGAAATAAATAATATTTATAGAACACCTGTGTTTTCCCGCAGTCATGTTATGCACACGTAGTAAAGTGACGTCACGCGCTCTACATATTTCCAGTTTACAAAAGCAAAAATCACAGTGAAATGAGCGTTTTCTGACGAAAATGGGCTTGTTTCGTCGGTAATAATTATCTTGGGATAATATCAGCAATTAAATGTTTTTGCATATATTTTTCTACAGCAAAAAGCTAATGTGGCTTTAACTATAAAGGTATTACAATTCTGGTATGAATATCACAGTTGACATCAAAATTAATACCTGTTAAAAGATGCTGTTTGACCTCAGATTTAAATCTACCAACCGGTTAAATGTTCTTAATATGGACTAGAAGGTAATTTCACAATTTGACCAAATGAACCAACTTTAGGAACAGCACAACATCCGTGGTGACTGAATCTGGTCCTATATGAATGAATATTGGGAAATAAAATGAGTGCAGAGGTACTTTGGGCTTACACCAGTTTTTATCTTAAAGGCGTTATATAAAACAATTTGTTCCACTCTTTTATCTACAGGTAACCAATTCAGTTGAACTAAATGATCTTTACTAATGTGGACCGTAAAATCAAGATTAAGCATCATACGTACCAGCTTGTTTTTGATGACATGTAACTTATTTTCCAAAGTTTAGTTAAGCCTTGATACCAAAAAGAAAATACATAATCAAAATGACACTGAATAAGGGAAGAGACTATAAGCTTTTTGTCTGTTCATTAAGAAAGTTACTTTTCCTATGAAGAAAATTCAGTCTAGCATTAGCTTTATTTATTACTGAACTAACTGTCTTATCACAAGACAATGACTGATCAAGTGTAACTCCAAGATATAACAGAAGTAGTTGACTGGATAGAAGTTTCATTACAAGTTACATTTACTTTATGTTTGGAACCAAAAAACACAGAACTACGTTTTACCAAGATGCAATGACAGTTTATTATCTATTAGCCATGATTGAACTGAATTTTAGTCATCAGCAAGTGCATTCTCAATAATTGATTTGTCTTTATCTATAGCTGAATCTTCTGCATATAAAAGAAGCTGATTTTATACAACTGCAGACATGTTTGACATTGACATAAATTAAAAATAAAAGAGGTCCTAGGATTTATCCTTGAGGTACCCCATGTATACACATATATATATACAGTGAAAGTTTAAATTCACGGTACCAGCTGTATATAATCAAAGTAAAAAATGTTCCGGATACTTTTCTAACTTTATTTCTTATTAAAAAATCAGTATGTTATACAGTGTAGTTGTAATATAATAATATATATACGCTTACATTTCTTATCTATTGCTGATGTATGCAATGAAAATATAATAAGAATACGATTTTCAACTAAATTGTGGTTTTTTCCGTGGCGATATAATATATAAATTGAAACAAATAAAAAGTAATATGTTGCTTATTATATACTTACTTGACATGAAAACTATCAGTAAAATATAAATAGCGTTAGAAATATCCATTATTCAAAGATGTAATATTCATTTGCGGGGCACAATATTTTCGTGTTAGTGCGCGCCGACTTCGCCGCAAAGAGTATGTACGACGCAAAAAGATTCAATTAATCTTTAGTAGAGATTGTAAATATAAATAATTGATAGAATGATTATATAGCATAGTCGGCAAACATGTCCTAATTGTATCGTATAATTTGAATTAATAATTAAAATCTGAATTCAATATTACCTCTACGTGAAAAACAGTTAATATTGACAGTAACTTGGTCTAACAGTTAATAACTACCCTGTGCATATAATTACCTTTAGAATTTCAGAAATGTTATGCAAAATTCATGCTAATAAAAAACTGTATTTACTTAACACAAATAAACACGCTTTGAATATTCGGTCGCTAAAGAATTTATTTCGATATAATCCACACTTGACTTTTGTTTGTAATTGACCGATACATTTTTGTATAAGAAAGCTTCTGTACATGCATAAAAGTATTCTACATTCTGGTGTTCACCTGTTCTACTCACTGTAAGCTGAGGTCGCTTTCAAACCCACACAAACACCAGGCCTAAAATAATTTGGAAAAAAAATAATGAAAAAGTATGTCCACTTCAAATTTCTCTGAAAGGTCTATGGACAAACTACGGCAGTATCAAGGCTAATTTTGGTACTGATGAATTCGGAAAATTGTTAGCTGGAACATGGGCAACATGAAAAACTCGAAACATTTAGACTTTCGACGAGAAATACGACTTACCTTCGAACTCGTGGGTGCCACCATTGTTCTTGACCCTGTGGTATCAAAACAATATACCATGTGATTATAAACCTCCATTGGCGATTGAAACGTTATCGTTCGAAGGCCGTACTTGCACGTGCTGTTTGCGAACTGTGTCCTTTCTCACTCGTACGTTATAAGTGCGGGCAAGTACGATGAACGTGAGTACTATGGTAAATCCGTAGCCCGACCGCAGGCCGAACGCAGCGAAAGTTCCTCATGCGCTAAAAGTGCTACGGCATGTCTGCGTGCATCCAAATCCGGATCGCCAAGTTTTGCCCACGTTTTAGCAAGTAGACAACACGCACTTGCAAGTACGGCGGGTTGGGACCACTGCTTTATTTACTGTCAAATTCCCCATCCAATAATTACGTAAAACTACAAACTGCAGATATTTTATTGCATTAAAGCTAATTTACATGCTTTACAGCAAATACAATCATGAACATGTACCTGAATATATGATGACAAAACATCGACAAACATTGTTTGCTTGAAGAGCCCAATCAGGACAAGTGAAATTATTTGATCATAATATTTAATTTGAAAAAGATTGTCACCAAAGGATAGAAAGAAAATAAACAAACAGAAAGGAATTGCGAGTATAGATTTTGATCTTCTTCTGATACAATATGAACCGCTCTCGTACACCGACCCACGAGATAAACATTTATTAGGACGATGTATTGTTTGCAAAGATAATGTACGAAGATATATCTTTGAGTGTTATACATATGCAGCTATCTAATAGAAGCATTTAATCTGAGAGAAAAGATTCTGAGAGCGAAATCCTGCTGTAAAGTACATCTATGGAATTGTCATTTTTCTGATTGTGCTTAGGAAACAAATCAGGGTCATTAAATCGGTAAAACGTTTTTCAAATATAATTATTTTAGTTCGGAGATATACAATGGCCTTTCTCGATCATATGGTTAGGTCCGGAAATTTGCTTATTTGACAGTAAATGTTTTTTAATGAAGGTCAAATGCAATGATACATGTAGATGTATTATACATTAATTGATATAGCACATATTAAATTACAGCAGATATACCTGGGAATATGTACATGTGTATGTAAATGTTTCGTTGGATGGGTAAAGCTTGACACTGGGCTGATACACAGTCAGTTAATAATAACTATCTGAAATCTACGTTTTGTTTTATTGTGTTTTTTCTATCGAATTACCGTGCTCGATTCTTGAAAAATATATAAAAACGGAGACACTTTTATGTTGGAAACAAGAGACACAAATGATACAAACACCAGGCTAAGCTTCAGGTTGCATCTCCCTATGATTCAAGTGATTGGACTTCATTACATACAGTCTTTATACACAACGACCAATGTTGTTTTCGGATGCATTGAATTTGGAGGTGAAACTATTCACACCACCATTCACAAACCATGGCTCCCCATTTATAGTAGAATCTGTAACGATAAGGTGGGGGGGGGGGGGCAGGAGAAATCTCTTCACCCAAAGCAAAGGAGAGAGACAAATGAAGCCTTTAAAGAGGACATATGATTGAGGTACAAGTATGACATAACAACGGCCACTGGCTCCATTCAGTCTCCACAAATACGTGACAATGAAATGCACGCAGCGCTAATTAATGTTTACATTCAATATTATTAAAAAGCAGATCGATCGTCAATACCATATATAGGAATCATCAATGTTTTTTACATTCAATTAAAATTGAATTAAAGTATTAATTGTTCGATTAATGGGGTGAAGCAATCAAGTCTAAGAAGCGACAAAAAGCTATAAACGTCGACGAAAAAGACCAATATTTGCCAAGGATTGATCTTAAGTTCTTAAAGGGTCAGGGACACTATATATTCCATGTATTATAATTGTCCCTGGCATGGCCTACGTCCATTTTGATTTTTTTGCAATTTAAAATTTATCTTCATTTATGTTGATCTTAGCTAAACATATAATAGAAACAATATATCAATATAAATATCAAATCATGATATGTTAGATCATTGCCTTTATAAAAAATATTCCTAAACAAATGGTTTTGGTAAGAAAAGATGGTGCAGGTGCGCCCTGATATGTATACTTCCAGTAGGTGAAGGTAGACAAACTGGATACATCTGATGCATTGCAACATGGAACGTGAACCAAGTTAATATTGTTGCACATATATATTATAACAACTTTTAATTGGTCACTCTAAGTTAAAGGCCACGGATTCCGGTGACAACCTGATCGTATGTGCAACACTCCTGAGACAGTAGAGCAATATACTTTTCATTGTAATACATACAATATAGAAAGGGATACTACCATTATATAGAGATTGAAGATCTAGAAACACTTTAGTAGTAGTAGTAGTAGTCTTCTTCTTTTTCAATTTTGGATTTCCTGTAGACAACTGGGTTGAATAAAACAAGCATACAAACATCTGAGAATATGGCTACGCATAGAAGTGCTGGTTGGAGGCAGGTCATCAAGAATAATTACTTACCCTTTATATTGTTGTACAGCTGGTATTTAGCTTCATGATGTTCATCATATACTGTTCTGCCATTAGGAACACGATTTGAGCTCGAAAACCAATTTTATAACCCCGGCGCTTGGTACCAACATGTGTATGGGCGTGCTCGATTTAACGGTAAGATCTGAACCAGAATTCAATTCCGACTCTATACCAAACAAGCGAGAACATGGTCGGAACTGAATCGAAAGTTTATTGGTGGCTTCCAAAGTAATCCTTTTCGGCATAAACATAGAGATAAACAATATCAAAAGTATCACAAGAGAGCAATTTTTTTCTCAATTTTATTCTTAACATACAAACAAATAAGGAAAAAGATTTGTGCTTGCTAGTATAAATAAAATGAATATAAAAATGAACTTCGTAACATGTCATTTGAAATGTTTAAAAATATATCTAGGGGACGAATTGTTTCCTTCGGTGAAAGATCGAGATATATTTCACTGAGTGAGCATCACAAGTGGTATTTTGACGAATGGCGCATGTTTCTTCCAACTTTCCCGCCATTTTGGTGCAGTCTGATTCTAACCGATCCCGCTCACATGGAACAGGCAGAACTCGGTCGGAACTCTGATCCGATGTATTCGATTGGGGTTCTCTCAGTTTTAATATCTAGAATTCCCAATCGAGCTCTGAGCTCTGGGACCACTTTTCGTAAGAGATATACAACCAAAATGCTTTTGAATCCTGGTACCAATACACGTAATATATGAGTCATGGTACCAACATACCTGTATGAGTTCCGGTACCAATACGCGTAAGAGTTCTGGTACCAATATGCATATGAGTCCTGTTCTCAATAATCATACGTCCTGGTGCCAATATGCGTGTGAGTCCTGGTACCAATGATATGCCTATGAGCCCTGGTGCTCATGTATTTTCGAGTAATATACAACAATCAATAATTAGACAAAATACGACCCATTTATTAAAGTTCGGGTAACATAAAACGTGACAAAAAATTTCCGAAAGAAACAATTCCCGACTTCGAGCTCCTATATGATTCTAATATGTACTAACCCATCCTTCCATGAGAGAACCGGCAACTGCACACGCAGAGGAAAACCGACATTTTTGTAAATTTTTCTTAGAAGGGTATAACCTGACGCGACCGGGAATCAAACCTGGGTCGCCGGGTTACAAATCTAGCGCACTAACCACTGTACTACGATCACTAATAAGGCTTGTTTGAATAATGAGATGGACTAAATATGAAAGTAGTCCCTGGTGTCTTTTCATTGTTATATTACAACCACTGTTACTATGACACAAATTTCTCTCTAATACCACCATAGATCTATACATTGAATGATTAGGTCGACACAAACTTTTACACATCATATTTGTTGGGTTTACAAATTTTCTTACACATTGATAGACAGTCCATTACTATGAAAAATCCAAACATCACACTGACTATCGATATACCTAAAGTTCCAATTATTCTGGATGACTGTCTCGGGTCATTTGCACATTTAAGTTTTTGCTGGGCCAACGCCGTACTTTTCTCATCTATTTTTGTGTCTTGAACAAGCAGCTCAATAATTTCTTCTTGAGACAAACTTTCAAATTCCCTATTTTCATTACAAAGGCATTCCATGATATATATCGCTTTCCGCGACGGCGTTCCTGGTCCTGTATAAAAATGGACTAATAATTAACTTAACACCATAACATCGTAAAAATGATAAATCGATTATTAATGAATGATAGATATATAAAGTAATATCGATGTAAAATGATAATTTGGTCAAGTAGTTATTAATTAAAACATCCTTGCAAAAATAATAAAACGACCAGGCTACCCTTGATATAAATAGAACAGAACAGAACTTGATATGCCAAGTGATATGATATGTGTTATTTTTTATAAAAGCAATAAACCGCTAATCATCCGAGTGATACCTGAAAGTACTTGTTTTTTTACATTTAAATGTTTTAAAAACTTATTCGTTGCAAAATATAGTTGTTTGCTTACATTATCATATTAAAAATTAAACTTCAATTTTATTGGCAAATCAGCAAAATATTTTAGTCTTTTGCCTTTGGCCATTTACGCTATAAGTAAAATATTGTAAAGGCACAATGTATAATACACTACAAAAGAATATTTATGTGCTAAATGTGCTGACTGTAGGCCTAATGTGAATCAAAGCTCTGAAGATTCTGCTGTTGTTCGGAACTGCAAAGCAGTCAAAAGTTGAATTTCTTTGTAGGCTGAGTTTTGGAAACCGAACGTTAGTTCGCGCATGAATTTTGCTGCAGACCAAAGTACTGCGCTTTTCTACACCCGCCATGCAATTGTTAAAGTTCTTCCCGTTCCATGTGCTTTCAGTTCTTTGATTTATGTTTCCCCATCTGATCAAAAGTAGTTCAGTAATTAGCATATATAGTTTGTATTACCTGCCCCTTTGTATACTCAACTTATACAGAATGTAATATCTCATACACGAAGACATGCTCGAAGTTAAAGTTACACGTAATAAGCATTAAAATATAGATCGATTAAAATATCCCGATGAACCACTTTTTTTAAATGTCTAGTTGGCTCACAATTATCATCGCATCATCCATGAATTCAATTAAGACTTCTATATGTTCACAACAGAAGCTAGGAACCAGACTAAATTAGCATATACCTGTACAGCACGTGAATTAAGACGTCGTCCTTGCTGGTAATGTGTGTACTGATAGCAAATGTTGTAGTAAAGGATTTTTACGACTTTTTCTATTGCTCGTTTACGATTTTGCTTAGCCATCTGATTTTGACTCGAATACACGTAATATTTGAATTTGTATTTATATCAATGTATTGAAAAATTGGAACTATGTTCGTTGGCGGAAGGTTAAAGGAAGCTGTTCGGTATGCAGGTAAATTAAAATCGACCGGCTGTTGAGAAATGGTCTTAACTTTGTGTTTGTACCGAGTAACAAAAACGAATTGTGCAAAATTTACAAACCTGGTACATGTATATCACAAGTAGGTTCTGTAGATGTCCATGTGCCCAGTGGCATACATGTTCTCACATTCACATTAGATAACACAAGCCCTGGAGTGCATGAGTATGAGGCAATACTACCAGCATGATAACCATTCGATGTAGACACCGTCCCATTGATTGGGTCACTTAAAGATGGACATATTGGACAAGAGCATGACGGTGCAGTGTCCCAACTTCCACCAGATAAGCATTCTGTCTGATTATCACCAACAAGCGTGCAGTTAGTATTACACTGATAAACAGACGTAGAATTTAGGTACGTGCCATTGTATGATACAAAACCATCCGCTATATCAACTGGATCGCCACAATCAATAATACAGTATGGATCAGATTCCGTCCAGTTTCCATCATGGTTACAAGATCTTTTATCCGGCCCTACTAGACTGTGCCCCGAATCACATGAGTAAACTGCAAAATGCTGATATGTGGTACCAGTCACGTTCACCTTTCCGTTTGTAATATTTTGAGGAGGATCACAGACAACGGGATCACACGAAGGGTTGGCATCACTCCAGCTGCCATTAACCTGACACGTTACCAGTGAATTTCCATATAAGATGTATCCAATGTCACACGAGTAGACAGCTGTTCCTAGATAATACAATGATGTCACATTGAACGAACCATTGGGTATTGCTAATGGTGTCCCACAGTAGATAGGATTGCAGTTTGGTCGCGTGCCATTCCAGGAATTGTCTGCTTCACAAGTACTAACATTTGTTCCTGACAGTGTGTAACCGGCAAAGCAGGTGTATGTTGCCGTGTTTAAATAAGTCGTCCCTGTCACAGTTACGTTTCCATTTGTGATTGACCACGATGAGGAGCAATCGACAGGGTTGCAAGATGGTTGCACACCATCCCAATTTCCATCATCTCGACATACACTCACAGAGGATCCTGACAATATGTACCCCGTCTTGCATACATAAGATGCCGTGTCCAAGTAAGTTGTTCCTGTAACACTGACATTACCATTTGTTATTGACCAAGGTGATGAGCAATTGACAGGATTGCAAGATGGTTGCACACCATCCCATACGCCGTCGTCTTGACATTCACTAAAATTGGATCCTGACAGTATGTACCCAGTCTTGCATATATAAGATGCCGTGTCCAAGTAAGTTGTTCCTGTAACACTGACATTACCATTTGTTATTGACCAAGGTGATGAGCAATCGACAGGATCACAAGATGGTTGCGAGCCGTCCCAACTTCCATCGCTGCCACACGTTCTTGATGTACTGCTGTCAGGGGTATATCCCGTATCACACGAATATGTAGCTGATGCCCCAACTGCAACACTAGAATAAGTCACTATTCCATTCGTGGGATTAGAGAGTCCGCTGCATTCTATCGTTAAAATAAATTCATCTATAAAGCATGGATAACAAATTTATGATGCATTACATTCTTAAAACATGTTAATTTTACTGACAACCCTTAAAGATGTTATATATCGTTGCCAAAGAAAGTCTGTTTTTGACTGCCATTTTTACGCTCTGGGAAACCAATAGTGAAAGGTCAATGACTTAATATCACTTGGTTATTATGAGAGTGACAAAGATTAAATATTTACTTTCACGAAATTCCCTTAGATAAAGAATAAAACCTTCACTTGACACGTTTATTATGACCACCTCATATTCGTAACCTCTCATTTTCGTAACCTCTCATATTCGTAACCTCTCATATTCGTAACCTCTCATTTTTGTGACCACTCATTTTTGTGACCTCTCATTTTTGCACAGAATACAACTAGTATTTCTGTGTATTTTACTTTATATTGAAACCGTGGAAATACTACGTCCCAAAACTGTTCTTAATAATGAGGTTTTATTGCTTTTCTAAAACGCTGGTCACTTACTGCGGAATCATTAATTTTCCTTGGAGATTTAATTTCGTGGATTTCGTGGGTCGGCTCATCCACGAAATCAAATCCCCACGAATTTGAATGCAGAGATAAGGCATTTTTTTCTTTCAAAAATCAAAATCCACGAATTTATGTCCCCACGAAATAGCCATTTTATCAAAAACCACGAAAATTGAGCCCAACGAAAATAAATGAAAATATAGTAAATGTAAACTTATATTAACACGAGACTTGATTTATGTGTGCATGTGTAAGGCCATCCTTACAAGGATATTGGTTTGGGATTACCCGAACAAAACGTTTAACTGTGAGTCTATGGTATGTACTACATGTAATAGGTAGACACTATATTTAATATTGAACGACTGTACCGAAATACCGAACGTACATTTTTTGGAAAGATTGCAAAAATTATTTGAATGAGACAACTGCATCATACCAAACTTTTAAGGGATGACTTACGTATTACTGTATAGTCGCATGTTATTTGATCCACTTTTGACGAACTGTGATAATATAACGAGCAGCCACTAGTCAGACAAGATGTATGTATATAACATACACCACTGGTGTATGCAGCTGCACAATCAGTGCCATTGAACGCTATGTCAATACAATGTGATCTGCATTCATTTTCTGTTAGGGAATAGATTGTTTCGTCCGCCGGATCCGAAATGCCTCTGCTATCATAGCCTGCCAACGTTACGTTATTGCATCCTGTTTTGATAGATTGGACATTTTGAAATTTGTGGTTTAATTTCTTATTTTGTCATATGAGCAATTCATCTAACTAGTTGAAGCAATAATAAAATCTTTTTGGTAAATACGTCATTGTTATTGACCAAGGTGAAAATAGGCATTTTCGAAAGTGGAGTAATTGTTATGATCACTGACTAGTTATCACTAGCCCCTCACAGTCCATCCCGAGTTTAAATTGCACATGTGAGAAAGCTATCCAACTAGCTTCCGGAAGGTCGGTTGTCCAGGGTCGATATGCGCTTTTGTGTTTGGTGTAGGTAAACATCGATTAATGACTCTGACTGTTGGTGACAGATTTAAACACCCGTGAAAATAATTATGCGTTTTTAAACATACTAGAGACAATTAAATACAATGAGACAGAAATAATTTTCAAAATATTGTTTGAACATTTAGTTCCCGCTTTGGATTCACTTTCGACTTTAGCAAATCGTTGATTGATTGTTAGTTATGCATGTATAATGGCTTCGATAGTAGGATTCAGTACATACTGACTGATCGTATGGTGCAGTCACACTCTAGATAGCGTATAAGAGGAACTTACGTATTGCGTGTGAAAACATCGACAAAATTGCTGATACGCACTGCTTTTGAGCGTTTCAACCAGAGCTATGGGAGACAGTCCTTTAAAAACGTTTGAATAGCGTATGAACAGCGTTTGTATAACGTATAACCAGTGTAAAGGCAGCGCATAAGAAACGTTTGTGTACGTGTGTGAGCGTATGTCAACTAAAGTCACCGTCAGTGTGGCGTTTATCACCGTAAGAATAGCGTATGAGTAATGTATGCATAACGTATGTGAGCTTATGAGTAACGTGTGAGTTGCGCATGCGCAGCGCGCCCTTTCGGTTGCTGACTGTCCCAGATCGTGCTTCGTTTTCAAACTAGACTTCGAGCTGTAAAGATACCAGCAAAGAAGATAGAGCTGTGGCGAGTATCCGAGTACTCGGGTAATCACGAATCAAACTGAAAAATCGAGTACGAATAATTGTCATAACTAAGATTCGCTATAGTGTGACTGCACCATTACGGGGGGGGGGGGGGGGGCACGAAATGGAAAATTAAACGTCCGTGTAGAAAGACGGGCCCTTACCATTTACACATCCAAGCCTATATGTTATTGTACCCAGTGAAGATCTTACATACAGCAAGGTGTTAGTACAGGTATAGTACGCGCAACTCGGTGACAAAGAAGATGAGAACTTCGTTTTTTGGAAATTTGGATTGTCGAACAGCAAATCTGCGCAGCTGCTTTCGTCAAGGTAAACGTCGGTCCGACAGACATGCTGATTCCCATCTAGATAGCAGTTACTACATTTTTGTAAAACCGAACAAGCTTGTCCGCCCGAAAACCTTACGAACCCATCTGAAATTAATTGAGATTTTTCAAAAACATAATTATATTGTAGATCTCATAACGCCTGTCAATCTGATTTCATCTGCCTCTCCATTAGGCAATATTGCAGACTTACAGTGTTCGTGCTGCTCCCGTAACCTTGAGCAACGGCGGCATAGAATAATCAACTGTTATTGTAAAACGTTGATGTAAACACAATCTGTGGGACAAAAATGGAGATGGTCTCATTATCTGAACTGTATATGTTTAAAGGGAATTCTGAAAACATGTCCGAAAGCGAAATGAACTCGGTGATTGCTAAAAGGTCTTAAAAGTAAAGTGTTTGTCCCTGGTTACCCGACCTATCCTGTTTTTATTAAGGCTGAGGAAGGTACGTAACACCCACTTTCTTGCGACTCTTGATTTTTGACTGATTATGATATAAGCTCAAGGAACAGTACACCTTGCCATTCTTTTACCTCTCCACCGCCAGACCTACCTACCCTATTCTTCATGAGCATGTAACCAGAAACAAACATACATATATTTTACGCCCTGGTTAGATTTTACTATACATAAATATAATATTTAGACCTTAATGAATAAATGTGATTGTCGAAATAATCTCTAAAATGTAAAAACATGACAGAAAAGATATTCTAAAATACAATCCCCGAATTAACTTACGTAAAACAAAACAAAAAAAATGTAAACTATCTAAAAGTGCATAGGTATTCAAAAAACTATTCATTAATATGAGTACAATGTATTGGGTAATGACCTTTGTTACATTAAAAAACAAAGCATGTACATGTGTACATGTAAATACCGATTGAGTTCCATTAGTTCTGTAGCATGAAGAGGAAAGTTATGTACATGTATCTGATGCGGGGCCATAACCTGCGACCTCCTGCTTGCAAGTCAGATGTTCACCATCAACTGAGGTAATTAGGCTGTTAATAGTGCAGCCAATTTATAAACATAAATATCGTATGTCATGCTGCTACAGTTAATTTTGATTGATAATAGTTGGATATAAATTAAATTAAGTTCATAAGAATGTCCTATACGAGTAGATTTAAATGTACACGGTCACTTTTTTTGGTTGCTGTTGTTTGCAATGAAAATATAATGCTAAAACGATTTTCAACAGCACTGTGAAGTTTTTTTAATTGTGTTCTACGCAACATGCGGAAACAAATATAAAGCCAATAGTTACTTATTATATACTTACTTGACATGAAAACTATCAGTAAAATAAAAATAACATTAGAAGTATCCATTATTAAAAAAAACAATCATATGCGGGGCACAATATTTTCGTGTTATTGCGCCAACTTCGCCACAATGAGTACGTAATACGTAAAAATATTAAATTAATCTTTAGCAGAGCTGTCGAGTGTCAGAACTGTAAATAGAGATAATTGATAGAATAATCAAATAGTATATATATCAAAGGTGACCCAAATTTATTGTTTAATTGTTAATTAGCATTAGCAATTAAAGTCTGAATTTAATATTACAGTACCTCTTCGTGAATAACAGTTAATATTGACAGTAACTTGATCCAGCAGTTAATATCTACCGTATGCATATACTTACCTTTAGAATTTCAGAAGTGTAATACATAACT
This sequence comes from Lutraria lutraria, assembly GCA_964023205.1. Lineage (NCBI taxonomy): Eukaryota > Metazoa > Mollusca > Bivalvia > Venerida > Mactridae > Lutraria > Lutraria lutraria. Next base: position 5,694,845 of record OZ026848.1, read on the forward strand.
CATACAAACAAACAATAGGCCTGTTTACCTTACAGAAATAAACACGCTTTGAATATTAGGTCGCTGAAGAATTTATTTGGTTAATCCACATTTGACTTCTGGATATAAGATTGCTTCAGTACCTGTATAAAATTCTTCTATATTCTGTTACTTATCTGTAAACTGAAGTCTCTTTCATATTTACAAAAACATTTACAATAAAATTCCCAATTTTTCTAAAACAACTTATTGCTTGGAAAAGGCCGTCACCAAATGATAGATAGAAAGAAAAGAGACACACATAAAGGAAAAGTGAATATATGTTTTATCATATCCATTTTTTTTCAAAAACTATATGCATTATATGTACTGCCCGCGTACGCCGATGTTCAAGATAAGCATTTAATATGGAATAGAAATGAGTAATGAAATACTATGCATTGTTTACAAAAAGATAGTACATGTACTCATACAAAGGTATATAATTATGAGTGTTATAAATATGCAGATATATTTTACATGTAGTACTCAGAGATAAGTTTCTGACAGCGAAATGTGAAATATTGAATCGTTCGTTTTCTTATTTTGGGTAGAAAACCCTTCGTCTTGACAATATTTTCAAAATACGAGGCCTTCGTACATGTACAATTAATCATTTTGCATCATATTTTGATTTACCCCCCTCCCTCCTTATATATAGGGATGTCAGATCGTAAGAACATTTTTCAAATATTTTTTTTTAGTTCGGAGATAATTATACAAAGACATTTTTTCGATCATAAGGTTTTGGTGTCCGGAACTTGTGAAATTTGAAATGTTTTTGAGTGAATGTGAAATACAATGATGCGTGTAAATACACGTGACACTTATTGATAAAAAATGCACATGTTAAATTCTAGCGCTTGAAAATGCATTGAGTACGATCGTATGAACATTTTGTTAGTTGGGCAAAACCTGACACTGGGTTGATACGCAGTAAGTTGATAATAATTATCTGTAATTCGCTTGCTTCGTTTTATTGCTATCGAATTACCGAGTTCAATGTTTGAAAAATAAATAAACAATATTGGAGGATACTTTATTTTTGAAACAAGAGAAACAAAAGATATAAACATCATGCTATGGAGTTTAATTGGTGTTCGCCTGACTTATCAGCCAATCAGGCTACAGACCAGGTTATTAACTCTATCCCATGCAACTGAATGGAGTTGTAGACCTCAGAGAAGGGAATAGTAATTTCATTTTCAAACCGGTGAACATCCAAAATTACATGGTAATAAATTTAATGGGATGAATAGCTGTTTTCATACTTAATCACAAGCCAATGATTTAATTAAGTTACAATCCTGCTTGCTAAGCAACTGTTTACATCTCTGTGTGATTCTAGTGATTAGACATTAACACACACAGTCTATATACATATACACAGTTATCGCTGTCTTTTCGGGTGCTGCACTAAGCTCGGATGTGGAACTATTAGCGTCACCATTCACAAAATGTGACTCCCATTTATAGAAGAATCTGTAACGATAATAGGTGGGAGCGAGAACTCTCTACAACCAAAGCAAAGGAGAGAGACAAATGAATCGAAGAGTTCGATGGAGGTACAAGTAAGACATAACTACGCCAACAGTTACTGGCTCCATTCAGTCTCTGCAAACGCGTGGCAATAAACGTGCTCTTAGTGCTAATTGGTGTTTACATTCTTATTAAATCCAAATAGTCAATTACCATATATGGGGATATCATCCAATGGTTTACAATTAAATTTTAATTGATTAAAGTATTGAGTTTCCGATTATTGTGGAGTGGCAATAAGGTACATGTATAAGAATCGGTTATGAAGCGAGAAAAGACTGTATGTCTACAACCAAGACAAATATTTGCTGATGATCGATCGTATACAAATTTCTTAAGTAGGGCCAGTGACACTAATTGTAATATTTTATATTGTATGTACATGTAACATAGTGTCTCTGATAGGGCCTACAGCAAAAGTTATCAATCTTGAAGAAGCTTTTCGATGTTCTATAGCTGTGTGCAGCTCTCTCCATTCCAGTTAATATTTCTCTTCCGATTTACGTTGATGTTGGTGGGTAGGCATTGAAACTCACAATCACAATAAAATCATTAACACTGTGACAAACTTGAAACCGTCTTAAAGGTCTCTATACACAATTTCTTGTACATAAACGTACATGTTTAACACAATCGGAGGCTAATCTCAGTCGACAGACATTGTATGACATAAAAGGAAATAAATGTTAATTATCCCTTTTTTAATGTGTGAATGTGTATATTGTTCCCTACGGTGGCTTATTTATGCCATGTCGTATTTTCGCTTTTACGCCACAACAAAGCGAAAATGCGAAAAGCGAAAATGCGAAAATCTTTTGTTGTTTCCATTTTTTCCATCTTAATTCCCTGATCGGAAAATGTGCTATGTGACTTTAGAGTTAACATAGTGCCTCGTTACAAACATATGTATAAATGAATGTACAACAAAGTTTTGGTTATGTCACGTCAATGTCACGTACTAGTATATCATATTGAGACAATTAATTCACCTTGGTCCCAAGTTACGAAATTTGGACAAATAGCTTTTTTCTCATACAAAAACAAACTCAGCTGGGCGACTTAGTTTTATACGTTGGGATTGGCTACTTTTAGAATGATATTTTGCATATACTTTGTATCAGTGCTATCCTTGTGTGCTGCTCGTGTGTTTAAATGGACACATCTCATGAATAAGGCAATACTTTTGGGCGTCAGGAGGAACCCTATAATAACAGAACTGGAAGCACTCATAGTTAAATATCTTATAGAAACTAAAACAAACCATAGTCTGTACAGATGTTCGTTTTAAAATACGCAACAACTTGCATTGTCAGAAACCTCAAAATCGATATTGCATTGAAATACGTCATTAAATATTAATTAAAGAAGCAGAATATAATTGAATTTGGCAAACTCATTTTCTCGCTTAGGAAACGAATTACTGTATTCCATGTTCATGCAAGCAATATGCATGCTTATTTGATGTTTAATGTTATTTGTTTTATATCGGACGGTAGAAGGTAAAATATAAACAGTGCTTTTGAACGCAAATGCACTTTTATTCCATGTTCATGCAGGCAAATATGCATGCTTATTTGATGTTTAATGTTAATATTTGCTTTATATCGGACGGTAGAAGGTTAAATATGAACAGTGCTTTTGAACGCAAATGCACTTAGTGCACCATACTATAGACGTTTATCTAGGGACCTCTGTTCATAAATTACCGATTTGTTGTTTGTTACTAACTTGCTTGGCTTTTGACCATAAATTAGTATAGAGACATAAAACATAAAAATTAAACATCAAACATTTTGGAAGGTTTTAGTTGTAAAAGAAACACAAGCAATTCGGAGAGAACATTATATAATTATGTTCATACGTATTATTAGACTATTACTTAATTGAACAACCAATGCGTATATAAAAACAATAATGTATACGTGTTATAGCATTAAAGTTGCCGTACATACTCGTACATTAAATATGACTGACAGACTGACCAACATTCCTCTATATATGAGCAGTGCTTCAACTTCAGTAGGGGTCATCTTCTGGTCATGGCCAACCTCCCTATCAAGTTTGAAGAACTTAGTCTCTAGCCTTCTCTAGTAATTGATCTTATAAGACGACGTACGACAGACGATGAGTGATCACAATTGCTCACTCTGGCCCTTTTTGCCATTAGAGCTAAAAGTTTATATATTTTACCTTTCTTCCACCTTATTTTCATCATCTTTCAAAAATCCAACACGTCATAACCTGTTCTCTGAAAGTAAATAAATAATCTTATTATTACAATATCAAGGACATATTTCACAAACAAGGCGACTTTTTTCATGACTGCTTTACGCCTTAAACCTTGGTAAAAAATAATACATATGCAAATATTATGAGAAGTTCGTTGATTTCTATTTCAAATGTAATCTACTGTCTGAACGCTCTAAGATGACCGCGGTTGCACATTTGAAAACGTAAACAAAATGCCATTCCAAATATTGAAGAGTATATTAAGTATACATGTATATAAAGACTACTTATAACAAAAGTCTGCACCCGAAATGTTAAAGTATAAAATGTCACATAATCAAAGTATAGAAGACATGTTTCTCCGTGGCGTACAGTGCAATGTTTACGCTTAGCAACGTTGCGTACAGGGCGTAAAATTTAAAAGCTTTTAAACATCTACTACAATAGGTTTTGATAAGGAAATAATGGATATGCGTGAGGAGCTTGACAGTCTCCATACACGTAGACGAGTATTTTTGTCGATTCATTCATTTTTACGAATAATCGACGGTTTTGTTCAGTTTCCTCGCCTCGTTTTTAAAAAGACTCAACACGTGATGTTCAGACACTGATTTTGGGAAAACGGCGTGGTTTGATCAAAAACGATTATTAGCCGCCGATTGCCGTTTTAACGTTCTTTCATTTCATGTATAATACGAGTACATTGTAGAGGACGTCGTATTTAAAACGTTTGGACAAAAAACAAACGACACCTACCTCGCAACATTTCATGGCCGCCATCTTGAAAACACCATTGATTTTTTGCGTACAGTTCTACCATACAGTGACGTAACCGGCTATCAGATTTATATACGATAATCGTATCGGTTACCCCATCCAATTTTGCCGATTAAATCGATTGGGTATTGTCAAGCGATTTGCTCACCAGTACTTATGCAATGCGTGTAAAAAACTGCGTATACTATACAGAAATACTTGCATAAATGTCATACAAGGGATAAACGGCCGGAGGAGGGATTCAGAGGTGTGCGGCTCAAAAAATGCCAAATTACAATACTTAACTACACCACATTTTCTTTAATGTGTCATAAAAACCATTAAGCCTATTGTTTATATAAATAATGGTTGATTTACATGGACTCATCGGTTCTCATTAAGTCTGGTTATTGAACAGATGTATTGTATAGATCAACAACACTATTAAATAATATTAACGATTATCACTATATGATTAAATATTATTCAACAGTATTTGTAACTTTTACAAATCTCCATAGGAGACTATCGTAAAAAACTAAACGGCGAAAAAAATCATTCAAATTCAAGTACTTAAATTGTAATATTAACGAATTTAGCTAAGTTAGTCAAAATACCTTGATAATAAGTCAAGATATTATTATGCAATATATAATACTCATCCTATTTCACTATCAAGACACACATAGACATAACTTTAAACTATCTTACTTTTTACCTATCTTTAATAATAAAAGTTTTCAGCTTATTTTTTACAGTTTATCTATACTCTCAGCACATGTATACATTGTGTGATATGAGGTGAATAAACATAAACATGTAATATACAAAAGATATAACGAACCAGGATGTTGGTTAGTAAGTAAGAATGGTTTAACATCATCAATAAACATTAATACATACAAAAAAAATCAAAACACTTTCTACAGAGATGATTATTATCAACAAGCATTTTGAGGTAATTGAAAATGTATTAGCTAGCCATATAAAAGGCATATAATGCGCCAGAACTTGATTATCACACCGAAACAAACAAAACCATCATTAATAAGTATTTTAATTGCACATGTATTCATGACAATTCAACAAACTATATATATATGCTATTCTTTAAAATTCGGTTTTATTACAAGTATTTAACAATTTGATTAATTACACGTAAAATTATGATCATAACTGTTATTATCTAAAAATTATAAACGCACTCTACCGTAAATAACTTAAATGTGATTAATGACATTAATTGACTGATAAAAACTAAGGTAAGGTTATAATTATATATTGATTTTATATTGTAAAACTTAATTTCTAATGCTTTTGATGATCCGCCAAATGCAATTTAACTTGAATTATTAGATATTCTTAAACACTGAATGAAATTTCATTTAACGTAACTAATTGTTGACATTTTCTTTTCATAATACTATAATGTTTTAAAAATGCTTGCATTTGTCTTTTATCAATCATGCACTTTTGTAATAGTTGTATCAAACTGCTGGCCAGTGTTTCAATAGTAATATTTGGGGTATATTGGGATGTTTCAACGGACCCCCAAAAATTCATTAAAACAGCATTCTCTTGTTAAATCATTGCCATTGTACAAAAAAATATTCTGTAAAAAAGCACTTTTGATAAAGAATTATGCAAGGGCGCCCTTGTTTTTCCCAGGAGGACAAACTGGAACATTGAACGGGAACCAAGTTATCTCTACCCAGAGTTGTCGTTCCTTTCCAATCCACACACGAAATCTATGAATGATGCGATTATGGTATAATTTCTCTTAATTTATTAAAACGTTGTTTCCTACTACGATGTATTCATATTATTTACAGTTCTGCTTGTTCGTGTTTAGATTGATTAATGGAGGTTCGTATTGACTTAAAAGTATCAGATTTCGCGGTTTATGCTAGTTTTCGGATATGCTCAATATTCGGATAAATAACTTTAATAGGACTTAGTTTTAACATTGATGTCATTGTAAAATGTAAAGGTACTTGTACATTAATCCTGATTTTAGAATATTGTGTGGCCTGATCAACCGACTTGTATAGAATTTTGTATTGACATAATCAAAGATTTTATTTTCAATTTATTGTGTTGTTTTAACTATAATCATTAGAATGCGCTTTGAAATGTGTGAACAAAGTTAGTGTATGATCAAAGACTTAAAGATGGCAGAAAGTGGTATTGTTGAAATTTCTAACACACTAAGAGAGTTGACTGTTGAAGAGAAGAATAAATTAGACAATGACACAAGATTGGTGACAGATTATAAACAGAAGAAGTTTGAGCAGGATGCACAGAAGAACTGGGATCTTTTTTATAAACGTAATACCACAAAATTCTTCAAAGACAGACATTGGACTAAAAGAGAATTCTCTGATCTTGTTCCCAGGCAGGTTAGTTGTCACCTTTGTGAATTAGTATAATTTATAATCTTTGGAGGATGCTCATTATACCAAGGACTTATATATATACATGGATTCGCAACTCCTAAAACTAGCTCAAACGATATCGTTCGGCTATCCCACAATGCATTGCTATATACTCGGCAATGTCCGACAGCTGTAATTGGGTGTTTACAAATTTGATTATACTAATAAAAACTCTGGCAATTGGGCACGGGAAATTGGTAAAGGATGCAACAAATTCCTTAAAGATATTGAGATACATTTATAATCCACAAAGTCTAAGCATTGAAAAAGGCATCAGTCAAATATTTTAAATTCCAAGATGGCGGACATCTATTATAATCCTTTCGTCTCCGAGAGTAAACATTCGGAACACCACGGAAATTTTCGCTGTTATTATCATTTGGATTATCACGGATATTTTCGTATTTTCGCTTTTGTAAACAATAGCTTGTATTCCCGTTGATTCATGTCTTATTATCGCGGGATTTGATTACTTTAAACTGTTAATATGGAAGTTGCGAATCCATGTATGTATATAAGTCCTTGATTATACTAAAAAATTGAGGGTTAAAATGTATCCTCGTCTGATACTTATTCATAGGGTCAACATAATTTCAAACTAATGTGATACATGTATTCATGTGCTGTAGTTAACTTGATCCTTTGCCTTTGGTATATACAGTGCAACCTCTCCAAAGCAACATCCATTTGGAATAGCAAAGTTATGTTGAGAGGTTGTTGCTCTAGAGAGGTTAAATTAAAACTTAAAACCTGCAGTGGGAAAAAAGTATGCTGTTGTTGAAGAGGGGTTGTTGCTCAGGAGTCATAAGCTTTATTTTGCTAATTTCAAGAGCCAAAAATTGTCATTTTAAGGGTCCAATGAGGGCATAGTTTATGCTGATCTTATATATTGTTGTAATATTGGTCATTCCAGTGAAATAAAATAGAGTGTCCAACAATATCTTTGATCGTGTGTTCATGTGGGTAGGGGAGATGATTCAACCAAAACTCATATAGGCTTCTGACATATTTTATATTATGCTTCAATGACATGTATATGACACACATGTAACTAGATCTCTCGATTTCTCTCTACAGCACAGTTGTGGATTGAACTGTTCCCATCACTAGTACATCAATTCACACACACGTTCACTAGTTCACAGTGAAAAGGTTACAGGATAACATAATAAACATGAGAACCACAAAGCTTCATATAGATATCTGAATAAATAACTACAGTTACTAATTAAGTTAAATGTATTCTAAGCGATGGTAAAATCGACTACACCCTTAGACAAGCAACTTGTTTCTGACAAACTGACCAGTAAGAACCGTTAGAAGGGCGGCAAAAATCCTGTGAAAAGACAACATACACAAGGGGAAATAACTCAACACCCACGCATCAATAGACACACCGCATGAACACTGGGCTACACACAGATAAAAGGTACTATCAAGTTTGATGGATAAACACTATTCTATCGACCGGTTACATACTTCCCCCTCTCTAAAATGAGGTCCCGTCATTGTCAGGTCAATGTCACGTCGACAATCAAGTAATCTAACCTCTAGTTACTTTAATACCTCTAAATCCTAAGCATCTCTTAATATTATGTTATATTACCTTAAGTTCCTGTACTTATGAAATACTAACAAAAAACAAAAATTACACCAATACTACATAATACAATTATTTTGGTTAAACAATCAAACAACTGCAAATTGTTTTACATAATATTTTTGATATACACATCAGGATTACTTGAAAAATTATGGGGGTTTTCGTCCGCATTGAAAAAAGCACAGGGGGAGTTTTGTCCACCTAGGTTAAAAACACTGAGAGGGTTTTTGTCCGTCTCCAACTTATCAGTAGTGACCAGGGTTTCGAAAAAAATCGATTCAGGACAATAAAAGAGTGTACCTAAGGATGATACTTTCACTAATAGCATAATAAAAGTGTACATTTTTTTAAAGCATATAAGAATATCTGCACAGTCATATAATTTTCATTGTTAGAAAATTAAAAATAAATGACAAAACTGATGTCATAAAGATGGGAAATGAAAAAAAAAAGATCTAATTTTCTTTGGAAAAATCAACATTCTTTCCCATTGTTCAAGTAGATAGAATAGATATATCATAACAATGTAAATGTATGATTTGTTGCAATTTGAATGCTGAATTCAGCAGTGTAAATATTTTTTAAATGCATTAAAATAAATATTTTACAAAATTATATGAAAATAATACACAGTAGGGTGATATCAAAATTCCTATCGCGACATGTTCTTATTCAATTATGCAGATTTGTAAAAGTTATCATGTCATGTTTTCATTAAGATGATTTAACGCTAATCAACATGTTCATAACATTGTATATTAAATACTTAACCGTCAAAGCGCAAATGTATTGAAAACATAACATCTTTATATTTATCACACAGTCTCGTGTAAACGTAGTTAAATCGCTTTACCGCTTATTGATGGTTAATAAAAGTAGTCCACCATCGCGCATTGTAAACGCCCATCATGTGAATGTATTGAGAGAACTCGATTTTGTTACAAAACGGCGGGAAAACAGCACGTGACTTAACATGAATTTAGTCTTTATATGTAAATTGCTTGTATTTTATCTAATTAGTATGGATACGAAAATATATACTAGTATAATTATATATATGCATTTGTTTGCTGTTGATTTGTTTGATTAACAAATATAGTAAATGATAATTCACGACTCATCTATGTACATTTGTATAAGATACTCCCCCAGTCTAATCTAAACAGACACGTGTATCACGTTTATTTTTTTTCTCTTCCTTATTCATTGCTGGATTGTACCTGTTTATACAAAAACCTATGTAAATATCTTTTGTTGATTTAGTTACCCATGCAATATGTACAACATATCTGGGAAAGAAATAAAGGATTTGTTCTGTTCTGTTCTGTTGATAAAATCTCCCAAGCTGTCTACCCTAAGGCTAATCATAATTACTTTGACACAGTGTGATTGCTAACAATTAGCAGATTATATTGATGTGTTACATCATATATTTTGAACTTTTGATGGGATTAGGGGGTTAAAATAAGTTACACAAAGTAGTGTTTTTGTTAGCAAAATAATTTCAAATTTCTTGTCAATTTTTACATTGCAATTATTAATTTTAAAAGTTTAATCACCAGAAAGGAAATTTAATTCTGAAAAAGAAAATTATAACTTTATATGTTTGATATCTTTGAAGTATCTAATAAGTACTTTAGCAGAAACAATACCTGCAGTACCTAAATTGACTGACATGCACCAAAAGGTGTATCCAGAATGAAATGGGTTAATGATAATTGTTGTAATCTCTATTTCAGGGTACAGAAAAATTGGTGATCTTTGAAGTTGGTTGTGGTGTGGGTAACTTTATGTTTCCATTGCTAGAGGAAGAAGAGAACATTTATTTTTATGCTTGTGATTTTTCAAAACGTGCAGTTGAAATGGTTAAAGTAAGTCATTCTTATGTCTTAGAAACTTGCTTATTGTAAGTTGTTCCATTTTCATATATTTTTTAACAGCTCACATATGTTAAGCTCTATTCTGTTGCCCCATCTCGATGAATGGTATTGTTATAAATAAGCTTAGCTGGAGCATGTACATTTTCAAAATTTTCACTAAATAGAATATCTATTTCACACACACATTAAAAGACGTTTCCACTCATAAAATATACAAATTCATTATCTAAATTATGTATTCCAATAATTGTAGTTGCAGCCTGTGCTTAAGAAAGTGATGATAGTATGACTGTCTCCTGAAGTCGAATTTTGTCCCATAATGTTGCCAATATTATGGACTTGGCTGTAGTATGTTTTACTGCAAAAATTGGCAGTCAACTTATGGATGTGACAATCCTAAAAATTAATCAGAAGTTGACCAAGAGTAACAGATATCAAAAGCTTCAATAAGGTCACAATAAATGTACAAACTTCTTCAGATAATGTATGTTAATTTAATTAACCTCACAAAAGTTATGCAGTTTCTGGAGATTGTTAAATGAATTGTGTTTTTAGGATCATCACCAGAGAATAAAAAACACAGTTAACTGATATATGCAAATGACAAGTAAATCTTGCTCAAATGTATTTGTTTGTTAGCAGAATCAATTGATTGAATTGATAAATTCTTAAGATAACTTTACTGACAGATTTTTCAAAAAGTAATTCTGTGTTTTGTGCTCAACAGGAAAATCCATTGTATGATTCTGAGCGATGTCTGGCATTCCATTGTGATATTACAGCCACAGATTTAAGTGAACATATTAAAACAGACTGTGTAGATGTGGCAACATTGATATTCGTTTTATCTGCAGTACATCCAGACAAAATGGTACAGTCACTGCAGAATATATTCAAGGTGAATTTAAGATTATATTATTATGATTATTTCTGCTTGTAAATACTGAATTTCAGATTATAGATATTTTAGTGTTTTCTCCTTTTTTTGCAAACATATGATAGACAATGAAGAATCATTAATGATTTATTGTATGTTTCAATTCTAAATGCTTTCTTGAATTCAAACAAATACATTATTCAGTTGCACATGTTGAAATATATTTATTTCAATCTGTAGATATTGCATGGTGACCTATATTTTTCTTTATCAAATTTGATTGATACTGTGTTGTTTCATCGTTTTTACTGTGAGTTTTCAATGAAATGGATTTTCCTTTTTCTTTGAAAAATTGGCAATGACCATAGACTTTAATGTGAATTTAAAAGGAAAATAACTCAAAAAATAGTCATCATTTTTGAAAACATCTCATGGTTAAGTCATTTTCTATCATGGATTGGTAACCTATAAAAATAATAAGCATTTTTAAAATCTGTCTGCCTCATTTTGAGATAATTGTTTTAGGAGTTAGAAACTGAATACCTTAGTCAAACCTTTGGTTTGTGAGTTCAAAGCCGGGAAATGGCTCATGCTCTCTGTGATTGAAGTGGTTGAAAATTTTGTTTATATGGCCATTTATTCTCCACCATTAATATTATATGGAGAACTTGGCAGTTACATGCTGTTAACTGATTAGTTATGTAATAGAATGTAGGAAAACTGGTGGGTGTGTACAAATGTAAAACTTAAATAAGGCCAGACAAAACTAGTTTCTTACAGCAAATCTTAAAAGTATAAAAAAATATTTAGATAGAAAGGGTCATATCACTCCTTCAAAGTGCCATAATTATGTTAAGAAACAAAATAAGATGAGAAAACTTTTGCGAACTATATACCATAATTATTTTTATCAATTAAATGTCTTATTTTTCTAGCCTAAAGTAAAACCAGAAACTAAAAGTCTTAATGTTGATTTCCATTATGTAATTTCATAACTTGGATTCAAAATTATGGAATGAATTACCTGTTATAGCCAGAGACAATGTGATTCTGTAGACATTATGATATCTACCGGTAATATAAATTGAAGTCACACTACTTCAAGAACTATTTTGCACTATTCTAACTCTGTGTGATTGATAAACTTGTCTACTTCATGTACATTCAGATGTGTATATTTGTATATTTTCATCAGTTTTTGGACTTGATTTTTATCAAAATCAAGTCCTTTGTAATCATTGACTTATATTTGTCGCTGGACTCCATAACAGCTTGGTTAAAAGAATGCCACATAAAGGAAATAGTGCGCAACTAAATGGTATGTTTATATAGACTGAGTATCTGGAATCTTTCCCCAATTAAGGGTGTCAGATCTAAATACATTTCAAATCCTTCTATTGTAACTACATGGAAAGAGTCATGTATCTAAATAAGTGCTTGCCGGTAGATACATGAGATTTTCAAATGCGTAGAATTAAAACCGCGTATTCACTGTCCAATAAAATATCTTGCCGTAAAAGTAGTTCTACTTTCGGTCTTCGTTCAATAGTTCAGAAAAATCTCCACTGACGTATTCATGCATTTGCAACAATCTACCATCGATGTGTGTGTTTTGTGCCTTTCTAACATTTCTTAATATTACAAAGCGAATTCTCATTTAATCGTATTCCGTGATATTCACACCAACTAGTGTTATTTTGATGACGGAATCGCTATTTATAGACTCACTCCCGCAGTGGCTAGTAGCAAAGCGTAACCGATGTGGGGAGTTTGATTTATCGAAGGTTGAATGTTAAAACTGCGGCTTAAGAATAATAATTCGAGTCGCTAAATACGAACGTAAATTACTGGATACGTGCTTTTAAAATTTACTGTTTAAGAGTTCCTTTTACGGCAGATTATTTAGAATTACATAATCACGTCTGAATTTCATGCAACATCGGGTTAACTATAGGTCATATAGGTCTTACTCTACTGTGTCAGGACCTTTTTGATTTGAGTGACCCTGAATGTGTTCAATGCGACGATGTTCTGTTGTGTTAAAACCAGAAGAATCAATGTTTGTATTTACTGTTACTGAAGTGTTGTTTACTAGTTTTGTACAATAAAGAGTTTTTAATGCAATAAATTGTCATCAATTAATGTGCTAATCATTAAACTTTCCAATATCAGGCTTTTTCATTTTAAAATTTTAGCAAAGGGACTATAGTAAAGCCCTACCTTATGTCATTTACCTATATGCATATGACCTGCATTACAATATGAATGAAAAATCGGTCCGTAATTTTAAATGTTAAAATATTTGTATGGGCTCGAACGATGTGGGTACACATTTCCCTCTTTTGTCTCGTATGGTAAAAATCAAGTCCAACAGTACTTTCAGTACTTTGATTATGTTTTTAGTTTTTCATGGTACAACGCCATTGAATATGTATTTATTATGTGGAAATAGGCATTTAATCAAATTTTCATGTTTCATGTTATATAACTTCTCTTCCATTGACAGGTACTGAAACCAGGGGGATGTTTGCTGTTTAGAGATTATGGCTTGTATGACTATGCAATGTTGAGGTTCAATCCTGGACACAAGATTTCTGAAAACTTCTACGTACGACAAGATGGGACAAGAGCGTTTTATTTTACTATTGGTAATAAACGAATATGTTTGCTGTATGTATTAGTTATCGTTCATATTTTGAATTTTATGGGATATATCACAAGCGACGCGAAGCGGAGCGCAGTGATATGTCGCATAAAATTCATAATATGAACGATAACTGATTTACAGTTTGTCCTAATTTCTGTCACGTATGCATGTTTTATCTCGACGAAAACTGTCAATCATCAGTATATATGTAATTTGACGCCGCCCACAAAGTACCTCCGTTCAGAGGGAAATTAAAAAGAAAGCGGGGGCATTCATGAAGTGTGCTTTATATGCGCTAATAAGAGATACGAGCCAACATTTACCTGTAACAATGGATTTTCACTTAGCTTACGACGAATTCTAGATCTATGGTTGTTTTATTCTTGAGGAACGGGTTTTGTCTTGCTTATTATATAAATTATCAATACCCAGAAATGCATGATTTCAATGTTTCGTACTGTTTGACCATTCTTTGGTCCATTAGGCCTATGCAGCGTTATTTACAGTTTTCGGTCGTTCTGTTTCTTGCCAAACTTCTTGGATTCTTGCACATGTTTAAGTTCGAGTCCGGCTTAGATCGGAAAACCTTGCAAGTGTGGTGTCACCGGCCCAGATGTTATACAACTTACAATCGACTGCTGAGCATCAAATCCATTCCATTCTCAACGTATTATTGTTGAATACATATAAGGTGCTGGTTGATTTATAAAATGCACATTCAGGTTGATTATGATGGTGTAAGATTAATGTATCTACATGTATTTATGAGTAATTATTACAACCATGGAACCTGGTATTACTACCAAGGAACAATGGCAAGATGGACTGCACGCTTATATTTGACTGAAATTCTGTTGTAAACGGGCATTAAATTCAACAAAAGAATAGCGAAAACCATGGAAAATTCGTATGCTATATACGACCTGGTTCGAATGACGCAATCTCCCACGAAGTCTATGAGTAGTTTAAACCCCGCCTACTTTATTGCACGGTTAAGGATGACGTAATAAAACTGATGCAACTTGCACCGCCCTATTCTGCGCTTGGTCACGTAGCACACAAATTCGACTTATTTTCTCCATATCAGGGTTTTGGCAAATTTTATGCGATATATTTTTCAAATTTCAAATGAAATGCGGACATTTCATTGGACGAGAAATTAGGACAAACTGTAATACTGTATACTATTGTTTGCAAATTTGTAACTCTATGCTTTTTGCGTTTACTCCTTTTAAAACTTTCTGGCTGATGTGAAAATGATAAAGAACAAAACACTGTTATGTCCCTAGTAGAAACAGTTGCAAAATTAGGCTACATGCGAAAAAACATAAACATTGCCCTGACGCCAACTCAACTACTTATATGCATTATGTATGAATACCGTATTCAGGGATGTGATTTTTCCTTCTTTGAGGGGTTTCATCTTTTTTAGACTCTTTATATTTTAAGCAAGTCTTTGGATCCAGGCAGATCTAAAAAAAATATTTGTGTTAGACAGATAAAATAGTGTCGTCCCTTCCAAGTGTTTGTACATTCGCAACCCTGTACTTGTATCTGACCAATCATTTTATTTTTGTGTGCTGTCTGGTGGTATCAAAATTGTATTCGTTGAAACAGCCTGACTGCTGTTGCTTCAATGACTGAAGTTTTTTTCATTTGATTTGATTTTTGTATTTTGAAGTTTGTGATTTATGAACCGTCAAACCTGTGCTAGTGGTCACCTCTGAATTAAGGCCATTCTTATAAAAATCATCAATAATTAAAAAGAAATTGACTTCCAAGTAAAGACCACCTGTCATTAAAGGCCTCATTGTGTCTTTTCCTAGGGTGACCTTTGTTCACAGGTTTGACTGTGTATAATTATTTGATTATCAGATTAAAAGTGATGACTTGGTCTGTTCACGGAATAATTTGTCTATTTTCAGATCATTTACAACAATTAGCTCATAGTGCGGGATTTAAGACTTTTTCCTGTGATTACGTGCATAGACAGACAGTGAATAAGAAGGAAGGCTTATCAGTGCCGAGAATATTCGTCCAGGCAAAATTTGTGAAACATACTGAAAACAATAGTGATTGCAAGTCTTGATAAATATTATTTTATAGAACTTTGATTAGACTGTGTTTTATCTCTACATGAAACAAAATCTTTGGTTTTATGAATGGCAGCAATAGTGCTAAAAAATCACAAAAACTTCATGGTTGATTATGAATTATGAAGTTTTAAATGATTCTGATACTGACATTATGTGTAAGAAGGTCTATGTTTTTACTAAGTTATAGAAATGGACTTCTGGAAACATAATGTATTCATGATGGCTTGTACAGGCAATGATAGTCAATTTTGTAATTTCTAGACTTGGAATATAAAGTGTGATATGGATTCTCATGGCAGGCTTACTTGGGTCTCAGGGTTAATGACTAAGACTTGATTAAATCAAGTAAGATCATAGGTCAAACATTTTTCTCTGTTTATTGTATATGATCATTGTACTGTTTAAGAATATCAGGTCTGACATGTATGCTGATGTGCTAGCCAACTATTTTTTGTTGCAAACTACATGTATTTATGTATTCATGATTAAATATGAATAGCTTTAGTTTTGTTCGTAAAACATAAACCTAAGGCCAAAAGCTTTCAAATCATTTGGAATATTTTCATTTATTGGAATGAATGATAGTTTCCTCGATTATAGAAATATTTGGAAGTCATTGTTTGTATTGTTTCCAAAGTGATGTCGAACACACGAAATCTTCTCTTGTATAGTTTCGTGTCGGCGGGTATAATATCTTCGTATTGGTGTCCTATATTTGACACGACAATAGGCTAATTATTATATATGATGTGCAATATTTCGTGTCGTTGTGTCTTCGCCTTCCGGTAGACATACGCAGAACTATAAATCTGGTCCATGTGTAATAGTTATGCAATTCAGTAATATGTGTAATGGTTCTGCGCATGTCTACCTGAAGGCGAAGACACGACACGAAACATTGCACATTATCATGTGTTCGTCCTTTGGGGCGAAGCACGACGATATGAAAATTGGCCAATTGTCGTGTCTTCGCCTCGAAAGGCACACGACAAATATAGGGCGCTGATACGAAGATTTCATTACCGCCGACACGAAACTCTACAAGAGAAGATTTTGTGTGTTTGTCTATCAAAATATCGTTATTTCGCCTTCAATGTTTCGTGTGTTCGTGTATTCGCCCTCTAAGGTCGAAGGCGAAGACACGATACATGAGAAATTTATCGTGTGTTCGTGTCGTCGTGCTTCGACTTTTTGGGGCGAAGATATGAAATGGCAGAAATCAGCCACCATAACTCTGTCTTTCCTGGCCTTATAGGTACTACAGACAAAATAGTGGTCTAGTGGTTAGGTGCTAGACTTCCAATCGAAATATTACCTACAAGTAAGCTGCCCAGCTAGCTTACAGAAGGTCGTTTGTTCTAATAGGGATCTTCCTCCACAATTCAAACTGGCAATGTCGCCAAATGACCCTGGCTGAAGATATATTAAACCCCAGTTTAGATAATCTATTTTCATTTTGTGAGTAAATCAAAATCACAGATACAAAATCACCAAATACAAAAAAAATGATAAATAGATAATGACCAGGTATGTGAATTTAATATAATTAAAATTCCGAGGCATTGATTGAAGGTTCAAATTATTCAATTTGGTAATGTTGAAGGATACATATACAAATACACACTGCATATATAAAAATTAGTTTAATGTAAAGACTTCATATTGGTATATATAAATATATATATGACAAAGCAAAAAATATCACAGAAATATAAAATAGAGTGCAAAAATAGTGTAAAAATTAATATGTATTACTTATGAACACATGTGAGTTTTTATACCTGTATATAAAATATTAGAAACAAAATTTATTAGTTACAAATACCTTTTCACAAATTTTCATGGATATTGACAAAAGCAAAATAAAAAAAATGCAAACATAATTTCATCAACAGCCTAAGATTGAGGAAGTCCTGATGAAAAAAACAACTTGGAATTGATGAGAAAACTCATCCCAAATATATGAAAAAAAAAAAACAACAGGAAATTAAAAGAAATACAAGAATAACATTTTATGGAAAAAATAAATAGCAAACATTTCTGAAAAAAAGAGGAAACAGAACATGATTTTAATCTCAATTCAACGTTTGATACTCATGATAACTGACAAAGAAAAAATTGTACAATAAATTAAATCATCAACCTAAATTTCAGCTCAGTGATTTGATATGTATATACATGTACATTTTTCCATGTAGTATGTACCCTGGAAACTAGTATCATAAGAATGTTCTGACAATGGAGGTAAATTTAGTTTTGTCTAATATTTTGAATGCACATCAGAGAAACGTGTACAGTCAGACTTAAAAGTCATTTTTATGGTAACTATCAAAATGATAGGGTAGGTTGGTAAAAACGATTCATCCCAACATATTTTTGTAAATGGAGTAGGTGAGGTATTCATTGACTGTTCTTTTCTGACCTCATGCTAATTAGTCGTCATTTCATACATCATTTACCTCATCACATCATGTACGTTGTATGTATATGTACTTACATAAATGATAAATGATATGTAAAACCACACACAATATTGGCTACCTCCAGTCTTCAACATGTTTTTTTCATGTGGACAGCACAATGCATTGAAACACATTAAAAAGTGAAATTAAATTACAATAAAGTAACTGGTACAGATGCATCATTCAAAGAACATTAAAAAAATTTCCCTCTTCAAAAAGCTACAAATCATACCCATGTATTAACTTCATCGGCGATTTGTTTCCTTAATTACGCATCAAGGAGAGCTTTGACACTTTGAGGTAAAATTGTTTTAGCTCCTGGTCGAACTTTTTCTGTAATTCTGAACACGAAGCCCTGTGATCCCTGTACAATGTCCCTTTCATTGTTCCAGCTAAACAAAGCACCATCAGTGGTTTCAAGGAAAGGGTTAACTTCAATAACCCAAAGTTTGGCCCCTAAAAGGATAAAGAAATATTTCAACAGCTACCTGGTATGTGAACTGATTGTTAATGACGTTTTTTGTTAGCAAAAGAATGCAAGAATATAGACCTTGAGATACTCACTGAAAAATCTTTGCCTTTTCTCTCTAAATAATAATACATTTTATCTTAAAAATCGGGTCCCAATAAAAAAAGCCAATATCTGTATACATGTATAAAGGTTTTATGCTCAAAATGTTAAAAACTGTTATCTGAAAATGGAGCAGACAGATATTTTATAAACCATTTATATAACTTTTTTAGGTTTCTACGACAGAAAATGAATCCTGAGAGATTTTTTAAAAACAATTACTATGTTCTGAGTATTTACTATTAAATTGTCCTTTCGAGTTTGCATTGAAGTTAATGAGAGTAACCAATTTTTGAAATATTGAAGATGCATTTTTCAAATAAAACCGACAATAAAAAGATTGCAAACACATTATCAATCAAATCCACTGAAGAAAAAACATCAGTCACAATTTTATATCTGCAGAAATTAATATTTTCTATTTTCAAAAAGGGCTACAACTCTTACAAAATTTTCTGAATGTGTTTTAAGATAATGTATCTAGGGTAACTATCATAGAAATGATAATAATTGGGCAATGTTTTTTTTTAACATCAACATTTTTGGGTAGCATGCTATATATGCAGAGGTACCTTCAATTTCAATCACTGAGGTCTCTATACCTGTAACACAAAGCTTAACTTCTAAGACTGTTAAAGTTTATGTTCAAAGATGGTTTGAAGAATGTAAAAAAGTATACTGTACCTTCATTGCAAATAGCAAAGTCAATGATGGAATTCTTTGGAAAATTGGATCCTGTTAGTTTAGGCTTGATAGATTTATCGAAGTAATCCTTAACCATTTTCCCATATTTGTCTTTTCCTTCCGCTAATCTTTTGGAGAATATGGCATAGTTGTACTGTGATAAGGCCACTAGGTTGTAATCATAAACAAATCCACGAAATTCCATGTCAACATCGATATCAACAAATTTACGAACCACAAAATGTTCATCATAACGCGACAACTGATTAACAGACGCAAGAAGTAGATCCTGATAAATCCTTTCACTACGTATAAACATGTCAATCACTTCTTCAGCTGTCTTAACACGCAGTGCGATAAACGCTGCCTTTAGAAGGCAAGTAATCTGATCATTTTCCGATTTATCTTCTCCTGGAAATTTTTCCAACTCCTTCTCGTATAACTCCTTAAACTGTTGTTGGACCATGGGAGCATCTTTCGCACTTCTGCTTGAAGTTTTGACAAAAGCATAACCATCTAGACAGAAAATATTCATGGACTTTTGAAGAGCTACCTTTAAGTCATCCAAACACTTGCTTTCCTCGTTTGATAAAGCATCTTTCCAGCCAGTCTCACAAATAACTTTGCTATCTTTGTTCAGGTAAAGCCTGCAAGATTATCAAACTTCAGATGTACCAGGTCTCTAAATTATAAAGCTTGAGTACAGACTCTGAACTCAAATCTCAATTACATTCTCAAAGTATTATGGTTGAAAAGATAGAGTTGATAAGGTTTATATTTATATAACCTGAGGTAAAGCATGCTGTCAGAGTAGTGTATCAATAATATCATTACTGTTTAATCATAATTCATTTAGAAACTTAAACAGACAAGGTTTGAAATTTGAGCTTGGAGACTGATATCAAATTTTGTAACTTCTGGGGCAGTACATGTTAAGATTCTGTTTTTAACACCTAAAAAAATAAATACTCAAAAGCATCATTTAGAAGTATACATCAGAGAATGTGATGAAATTACCCATGAATCAAAACATCGCAGAGAATAATAAACTAAACCAGTACAGGTGCCAGGCATGTATCTATAATGTATGAATTAATTAAAATTTTGACAGAGTCGGAAATATAGCTCATTTGGTTTGGATATGTTGTATTGAGTTCAGACTTAAGTTTCTATAATGATTTCAATGCCCCAGGGGTTGCAGTGTGGTCACAGGGGACAGGGTGTCCACACACACACAGCACATGTGAACTAAACAGGGTTTCAAACATGCAGCCATAGGCACAACAGACTTAAATTATTTGTTCCACGGTCACCAGTTGTTCTACCAAACACAACCAATGACTTATCAATTAGTAACAATCTTGAACTAATATTTGAAAAAATACTATGTTACTTTAAGTAAGGCATACAAATTTTTTTTTTTTGTTTCTGCAGGGTAACCAGACTGGCCTTAATTTTCCCCCTCCACTTGTTATCTAGCCTGAGGAACGTTAACATCTGCTTCCTCACTTGTTTACCTTTCACAGAATCATAAGAATTTGTCAGAATCATTGTCAGACAATCTTCATTGAAAATAACTTGAAAAGGTTACATAATTATGAAACACCCTGTTTGGGTGTAGCGTTACTTATAATTCAGCTTTCAGTTGGTCAATTTCATAAACAAATTTGGAAGGGCCATCCAATTAGCCAGCGCAAGACGGGGTCAAATCAAGTGTCTCACTGTCACAAGCAGTTTAATAAGTTGGATTAGTATGAGTGTAGATGTTAGTTTTTTGTACTAAGTGTCTTACCTTTCATATACACTGATAAACACTTTAGCAGCATCTAATGGAAATGTACATAATACTGTAGGAAATGTTTCATCTTTCAGTAAATCTATCCATTTTTCTGTATTCACTTCAAGAACACAATTTTCGTAATCTGGATATATATTATAATACAAAATTGTACACAAAACTTTTAAATCACAAATTTCTTCCAACATAACTGGTACTACAGACCATTTACAACACATCAACAACATATAAAAAAATGTAGAAAAAATAAAAAAAACATTTTTAAGAAAGACAACCAAATAATTGTTCAACTTTTTGGTGCGAGTTATTAATAAATTTCTTGATTCTATAACAATTTTAAAATGGATCTCATTATAATACATATAACCCTTTATAGGTCAGATGGATAAGACGCCTCGTATTTCTTAATTAGTCTAAAAAACTGTTTGTTTGTTTCTGGTTAATTAATACATGCACATTAGAAAATAGGGAAGGTAAGTCAGGTTTTTTTATTGCTCTTAAAAACACATGGAAGGATATATAAGAAAGCAAGAAAACGGATGTACTGTTCCTCAGGCCTAATAAAGTCAAGGGTCACTGGAAAAATTAGGGTCTGTCGGTTAACCGGAAACAAACATTTTTTTTATGCCTAAGTTTCACTTAAAAAAAAAATTACCACTGATTTCTTCCTTGCTGAGAAAACCACCTGTTTTTGGCGAGGAGTAATCATGTGTTGGTTTGTCACTTTTCTTCAACTTCACAGCACTCAATTGTTCTGCTAAACTTGCCATGTTGTGGGTATTAACGACGAGTTATCTGAGTCCCAAAAATGAATATGATCATTATCTATTCCTAGCTGACTGACATGTTATTTTATAAATAAACTAGTAATTAAAGACATTGAACAGCTACTATATAAGTGACCCCCCCCAAAATCCACATGTGGTCTGATCTCTTAATTGTTTTATTGCCCCTAATCAGATAAAACCAGTCTGGTCACGGTCTGTAGACTTGACACCTAGTCAAAAAGTGGGGTAATAAATTCTATTGATTTACAGTGATAATAAGTTTATGACTAAATCGCTTTTGTTTTTATAAGCATAGAGTAACAGATTATGTAAACAGGTGCTAGTCTATCAATGACCCTGTCTGTTTTATTACCCCCTACTGTGGAATTAGGGGACTTTCAGGTCCATAAGTCACATGCCTCGCATTCCTGGTTCAATGTCTTTAAACAACTTTATTGAGCCTTATTCGGCTTTCCAGTGGGCCGATTTCATAAATGAATTTGGAAAGGCCAACCGCTCAGCAGGTTGGGGTCAAATGAAAATATCTCACCATCCCAAACAGTCTAATTAGTTGGACTAAACATACAAATCTTGATTTATCACCATTATATTGTTTACTTTAAAACAGGAACTCTATTGTCCCCGTTTTAAAGCACAAGACTAAACATTGAATTTGGCTATTCTGTTGGCAGAATTCATACTGATTTTAATCCCTGATCAAACATTATTATATAATGATTGCTTGCATAATTTTTTGAATAAAAAAATATTCTTCAGCATGACTCATAATTATTATCATGCTTAACAGAATTGGATGTATTTTCCAGTTTTAATTCGCACCACACAAGTAAATTAAGTTGCAGTTATTGCAAAAAGTACAACCTTTCCAGAGCGGCCCTCTCTTGAGCAACAACTTCCCATCAACAACAGCATGATTTAATTAACTCTCCCAACAACAACATAATTTTGCTTCTCCCAAAGGATGTTTGTTGCTTTAGAGACTGGTTGCACTGTACTCTCAAATTTATTTTGTGCAGATTTGTTCTTCAGAATATGATGGATCTGTTTTGTTCGTTTAGATGCAGTCTGTAGCATGAGATGTTCACAAGATGAAAATCATTATAAAGAACGGGTACAAATTTAAGAAAACCTTGTGTCTACTTCTACACCTTTGGTAGAAAAAAATACTATTCAGATCTATAAATTTATTTGTATAAGTATATGAAGTATTTTACTATAAAACAATATAATTATGTATATATCAACAAATTAACATAGAACATGGCACATCAATCCTCATTCTCTTTTACCATACAATACAAGGTATTCAATGCATGTATAAATTGGTTCTAGAAGTTATGTAACACACAGGTGAGTCTACATAGCAGTTCGCAAAAAGTTTATATACATAGCCAGGTATGAGCATTATATATAGCGCAGGGTCACTTTAAAAGTGTCCCTGTGTAGCCCTAAATTTTACAAAACATGCTGCAATGGTTGTTTCACTTTTTTATCAATTTCCTGAATAAATAGAACATTGCTTCCTTTTGTAGTTTAAAGGATCTTCTGTTTTTCGGTTTGTTAATGCTTTCACTAACTTGATCCGATGTGATAGGTGACCCCGCTGTTGTGGTGAAGTGTCCCTTTAAAGCTTCAGGACTATTTTCTAATCTGTTTGAGCTTGTATCATACACAGCAACAAGACTGTAATCAGGTCTCAAGAAAATAGTTCTGGCATCGAAATGGGCATCTGACACAAGGAAGTGTCCGCCAGGCTTCAAGTACTTCGAACAGGAAGTTGAGACTATACCAGCACATGCTGATATCAACAGATCAAAGCTATCCAATTCTTCAAACACGCAATCAAAATTTTCACAAAGAAACTTTATTTTCGGGTCATTTTTGTACTTTTTGTTTTCTTTTATCCATTCCAAAACATTCAGGTCATTGAACACAGGCTCCAACTTCTTGTTTAAATCAACATAGACAACATCTTGAAATAACAGAGATGCAGTCAAGTGCTTGTCACTTCCAGGGTATAAAACTTTATTCGGACAAACAAATGCTTGGACAGCTTCAAATATGGGAATATGCCAATCATCAAGCCCTTTGTACACTTTCAGAAACCAAGTCAGACTTGCAGATCTTTTACTGACTGTCTTCTTAATACTTTTCTGTGGTTTCTTGGCAGATTTACCATCATCTAATGTTGATTCTGGTTTAGTGTATAATGTTTTTGTTTGTCTCGTTGAACGAGGTTTGGATTTTGCTTTCGGCATGATTTTTGTTATCTCTCCACTGAGACAAACTGAAATAGGATAATTACTGTTATGAAAACCTCAGTGGGGTGAATCAAATAAATCAAAGTACTGAAAGTACTCATAGAAACTGAACTTACTTAGACTTGCACGGAAACTGGATTAACATTTGCATTTTTAGAAAAACATTGTACTTTGGTCTGCATCAAAATTCATGGGCTGAGCAAGTGCGTGACAGCTAAAGACTGGAAAGCTGAACTATCATTTGATCAGTTTCCCAAAATGAAGGAGGAGTTTATCTCAGATTTTTTAAAATGATTACACAACAATGAAATTTTTATTGTAAATAAAGTATGTATGTTTATAATGAGATGTCAATAAAACACACCTGGCGTAACCTGATAATAGAGTTGCTAAAATTTCTAAACAATTTAGACATGTCATTTTTTTCAGCATATCATTTTATATACCTTAATAGTTTCAATCTATGTATTTGTCCAAGGTATTGGAACTCCATTAGTCCAGCATCATTAAATTGTAATGAAATTAGCAGACATGTTCACTTTATAAAAACTAGAATTATATTTTCAAGTTGAACAGATCAGCTTAAAGTAATGTGTTACAGAACACTGTAAGAAATGGAAGTTTGTGTGAACTATTTTCCCTTATTTGTATCAGATTAAGTTAAACCAGAAAAAAATAGTATTGCAATATGGAGAGGTAATGAAAAACACAATGAAACTACAAAGTCACTGTCAACTCAAATAAGTGTTAACCCATTACGACATAGAGATATAACTGTGTAAGGTAGTTCATTCATATACCGAAACTAGTATAGATGGCATATCAGTACCAACAGATCAGATTGACAAACTGTACCAATATAGATTTATTGGAAAACTGCAAATAATCAATTTTATAATTTGTTTTTCAGAGGGATGAGTCAGATTTTGGTGGTTCAGAACAACACTAAAAAATTGAGTCAGCATTGACATTTACTTCAAGGGATTATGTGCTCAATTATGAAAAGAATTATCCTGGTACATGGACGTCATACTGCGGTACGTATCAGCCCCATGCTGTATTGCAATATACCGGTATATCACGCCTACTACAAAATACTCTTCTGTCATTGGATGTTTTGACGTCACGTGGTGACCTAATGTATCCTATATTATAGGTTACAAGAATATATTGGGTCTATAATAGAGACATTTATCTTTAAATATTGGGTCTGTAATGGAGACTTTTATTGCAAATGATGAGGAGGAACTTGTAGTCTGCATGATATAATTGTTACAGGGATAGTAACTGACCCGATACGGGATATACCATATGGTTTTCCACAGACCCGCAAATCCCGTATCGGGTCAGTTACTAACCCTGTAACTATTGATATTGCTGCAACACTAGTTCATATATAGTGCTATTTACAATATTCTAAAGTCTTTAAGAAATGGCACTAGTCACATCAGTGATAGTGGTCACCTTATAATAAAGGTCACCCTGAGTATAAAGGCCATTCTTTTAAATTAAAGCCTCTACATTATTGATAAATTAGCAGGATATAAGCACACAATTAATGACTTCTGAATAATAGCCACCAGTCCTGTCAATAATAGCCACATTTATGCACAAGTTTGACTGTATGTTGTTAACCAGTAAGTCAGTAGGTCAGTCAGAATCTTATTACATCACAGAATCTTTTAACATCACATCTCTGTATTCATTTTTTCAAAAACAATGCAGTACACTTCTAAAGTCCAACTAGTAAGGCTGTTTGGGACAGCGGGACACTTTTTTGATATAGACCTGTCCTGCTGCAAGGGTGACTTCCGAATTTATTTATGAAATCTGCCAACTGGAAAGCCGATATACTAAAAGACATATACGCGATTAAGAACATGAAAGTCCAAGAAAGAAAATTAAATTTTGTAATACATACTGTATATAATTATAAAACAAAGCAGGGGTGCTAGTAGCTTAAGGTCTTCAGCGTACCCAGTTTACACTGTGATAGGACGGGTTTAATGCCGCATAAAAAGCAAAAAAATACTAAAAAAGCGCGCGGCTTTTAAAGTTTTGGAAGGCTAGCACCCCTGAACAAAATGATATTAAATATGTTGCACAGAAGAATATTTTTTCCATAGTGGTTATTTATATCAATTACTGAAACAGGCAACATATTATTAAATTTTGTTTTTGTTTTGTTTACAAACAAAAATAAATTTGCTATTAGATACAGTACAAAATCAACATCAGTGTTAGTGAATTAACTAGTGTATAATTATATGATTTATGTGTGTCTAAAAAGTAATCTGATAGTTAATAAGAATAACATGCAATATACGTACAAATCGTGGTCAATATTCAGTGAATTCAACGTTGATGATAAAGTCAGTCAAAAAAGTAAAATGTGTACTTCCTGCATTGGTAAGGGCAGGTAATCATGCTAGATGAACATACGCATGCGCAGTTCTGTTTTGAAACCCTCTCAAAAGAGGTTTCCGGCTACTACTCGCGCATTCTCCGTGCTTTTAATTAAAGAAATGCGTGGATTTAACTAATCCTGGACGTAAGGTGAGGTTTTACTTACGTTAAATTGAATTTAAAAAACTGGTTTATCGTTGTATATTTATTTGCCTAAATATTAAAAGTTGCCCTTTGTGTATTTTTAAAAATTATGTTATGTGTAGTAGTAATCGTATAGATTTATTCGGACAGAGTTAATATTTTTTAGAATATTGAATTAAACTGTTTGTTACTGGTGAATATATATTACTCTTTATTTACACATTTAAATAGTTAGTTTATTTTTTTAACTTATTAGGAGCAATTTAGCAGCCTCGAATTATACATCAGGCTCTTCTATGGATGCAAGTTTAGTTCGATTAATTGTATCTGTTTGAGTTTATTTCAAGTAGTTTTTGTTTCAGTTTGTTCATACACTTCTAACAATTTCAGTTTAGGTTGTTGCTGAACTTGTGAAAAATGAATCATCTGTTCTCTGTATTGTTTGCAGTTGTGTTCAATTGAAGTCGTCTTTGGCCTTCAAAATGATAGCTTCTCCATTGAGTCCACACAATGCTACCACTCAACTCACAACATTTAAGAGTTATGTGGCTCTTATTGCTGATCCAACACCTGGAAGTAAGTTCATCTGTGTATTTGTATGTATATTAAGCTTTAATCTTGACTTAGGAAGTGTCTATAAAAAAGTATAATTTTTTGGTTTGCATGCAAAAACTGAATGTATACTCGCGCCTCGTATTTCCGCGGTACCCATATAACCGCGGTATATTATATTTTCAGTATAAACAGAACGATGCGCCACCTGTAGGTGACCTACTTACACAAAGAGGCTACTTTCGTATTGTTCATACAGTTTCGGCGATAGGTTCGTTCCGTATGAAGATATTTGCATTAAAGGGCAACGCAATGTTAACTTTTCAGGCACTTAGTCGTGTAGAAATATTAAAGTTAAGATGATTCCTGCAATTTTTTTTTTTAAAATCCACCATTTAACATGAATATTTGTGATTTAATATTGTTATTTAATGATTGAGCGAATCTCCTAGGGCACCGCCATTTTGAAAGAATAGTCACATGCCGTGACGTCTTATATTAAAATTACAAAGTGTAAAAGCCAGTACACCCGTTCTGCGAGCACTATTATAAAAGATACGGCCTTAAATTAAAGATATTGTATGGTATATTGTATTATAAATGACAATATTCTTTTACACTTATCCAAATTAATGGTTACTAGCCGTTCGGTACAAACAATTTAACATTGCTAATTGTTTTAAATTTATACAAAAAGGATGTGATTGGTGGTGTGACAAACTTCAGTTAATTTCGAAAATTATCAATTTTTTTATGTCATACCGACGTAATAATTATTGATTGTTTAAATGTGCATGAACGCATTATATATTATGATGTTTGAACAAATAATTATGGTACAGTTATTTTGTCTGTATAATAAAGAAGAAAAGATGAAAATACGATTGTTAGTGATATTTCATAATGGAAAATTAATAATAAACAGAAACATTTCATGAGATCAAAATAAAACTAAGTACGAGTTTTATATGTAATTCTTAAATCGTTTTACTGATAATGTAAAATATATGATAATGATTTAATAATTCTTTCAAATCATGGACAACTGCATGACACTACTTGTTTATTTAGTCTACGTCACATACCTAAAACAATAACCAAGGTCCCAATTTGCTACTATTACTCCAATTTCACATGAAACTTCAATTAACAATCAGATGAGCAGTAAATTACACATCACCCTGTCT
Source organism: Lutraria lutraria (assembly GCA_964023205.1). Classification (NCBI taxonomy): domain Eukaryota; kingdom Metazoa; phylum Mollusca; class Bivalvia; order Venerida; family Mactridae; genus Lutraria; species Lutraria lutraria. The sequence continues at coordinate 5,723,778 of OZ026848.1, forward strand.
CAGCAAGTTTTATGACACCGAAATATGCACTGGACAATGATATGTGGAGACAGCTGACTTCAAAAAGAAACGCCGACAGACATGTGTAATATGGCAAAACCATGTGTGGTCGCGTGATCAACTGATTAGCGACTTTTCATTGGTTGATCAATTAGAACATTATTTTTCAACAGAAGTGTAAGATGTCTATGATGCAATATTATGTCTGGTTTTGTTGTCTTGTGACGTAATTTTCATCAGTGTGGGAGATATTGATTTTTAAAGTGAGCGTATTGAGGTGGAAAATAAATGTGTAGTGATTATGGATTGACAGTCTGAAAGGTAATTTAAGCAAACGTTTAAGAAGTAACTACACATGATTTTGGCTTTTATGTTTGTTATATGATTATTAAGCATTTACGTATATCATATTCTACTTTTCCGAAAATAATGGCCAATTTTCAGATTTTCCGTGCTTTCCCGCAAATCACACCAATGATGCTATATATATTACCCCACAATTAAATGTGCAATACTGTTTAACTCCCAACTCAACAAACAATATAACTGTGCGTTCGCACACCACTTTGTATAGATGTGATAATTATAATAATCTTCAGTGATATTTTAATCTGTAAATTAACTTTTACATGTTTGTATATAGATAGATTTACGATGGAAATGGTGTAAGAAAATACAACCAATTATAATGTTTGTCGTACTTCGTAGTGTTTGATCTTATTCTTATAAATGAAATATTACTATAATCAGGGATGTTATATAACATCCCTGCTATAATTAAGTTTTCACGTCAGTATTTTTCACGCAATTCATAAATATAAAAATAATTTTAGAATTAGTTTATGTCACTATAGAAATGGATTTACAAAGTGTCAAATGGAAAATTAAGCTTTGATTCTATTGAAGAATTTTGTAGCTGTGAAAATTGTGTTATGGTGGATAACGTGGAAGAATATGTTGGCTATGATTCTAAAATACAAATGCGTGATTTCCTAAGCTTATTCCTCACAATTAAAGGCGATATCTAAAATAATCAACCATTCTCTTTCGCTACCGCTTATCTGCCATATCCATGTTTGTAAAATACGACGTCACACACACATGTTAATCGATTGTAAATGGGTAAAATGGCGGCGCCCTGTACTCTTTCAGATAGCCAAGTTTCTACGATATTTTCGTAAAATATCTTCAATGTGCGTATTTTAACGCTCAAATGATTTATTTTTTTCAGAATAATAATGAATAATTATTTAAAAGAGATTAATTCATAATTAGGGCTGCGTTGCCCTTTAAAATCAAAAGTTATATAAATATCAACTTATTTTCAATGCTCATACACAACCGCTAAAGATGGCTAACTACTTATTGTTAAATTCATGTCGTTTTACGAATCACAAATACCGGTCGTCTGTTTGCGCCATTCCATGACGTCACTCGAATATTGATTGACGGTTAAAGGTACTTTATCTTATGCAATTGTTTTAGCAATAAATATGGGGCTAGTCATGAAGTGGTTACCACGGAAATATGAGAATGTACCTTTAAAATATGGCTGCCGCTGTCAGTCGATCCTGAATGTATTTTAGAACATTCACACAAGTGTGAGACAAATAAGATTATTCCAAAACAGGCCGTAAGAAATAAAACGAGAGAAATATCAGTTGATTAATGCAAGGTAAAGTCTTTTATTTGTGTTTTCTTTAGTTTTAATGTTAAGTAACGCGGGAATACGAGGCGCCGGTATAAGTATAAAACTTACTAAAACTTACACCTGTTTGAACTAGCCGATGCAGCATTGAGTTTTTTTTTATTTCAATACTGTGCTGGCAAGAGTTTGGCCCTTTGATATAAAAATGAAAAGGATAGACAGTGATATTATTGAATTGTTTTGGTTTTGTGTTTATTTGATATATGAAATTGATTGTTGGGATTAGTGTTGAACTTGATATAGATGCAATTTCTGTGTGTGCAGAATGATGTATAAAAGTAAAACACATGATTTGACTCCTCCATATATGTGAGTAGAGGCAACATGAGTGTTTTAGCTGATAAGATCTGACTGCAGTTAGTATTCTAAATGTTTTATGTTGATACTTAGAATTTTTTGCTGAAAGAAATGATCACTGTGTGGTAGCACTGTACGCAAAAAATCAACGGTGTTTACAAGATGGCGGACGGATAAATGTTGTGAGGTAGGTGTCGTTTGTTTTTGGTTCAAACTTTTTAAATACGACGTCCTCTACACATTAGTATACATCAAATGAAAGACCTTTAAAACGGCAATCGGCGGCTAATAATCGTTTTTTATCAAACCACGCCGTTTTCGCAAAATCAGTGTCTGAACATCTCGTGTTGAGTTTTTTGAAAAACGAAGCGAGGAAACTGAACAAAACCGACGATAATTCCGTTAAAATGAATGAATCGACAAAAAATACTTGTCCACGTGTATGGAGAATGTAAAGCTCCTCACGTATATCCATTATTTCCTCATCAAAATCCCTTGTAGTAGATGTTTTAAAGCTTTTAAATTTTACATACTGTACGCCACGGTGCTAAGTGTAAACATTGTACTGTACGCAACGGAGAAAACAATTTCTGTACGCAACGGAGCAACAATTTTAGTCAAAAATCTGTTTGCAACGGAGCAGTCAATGAATAGCTTGTTTCTGTGTGTTTAAAAACGTGTCTTCTATACATTGTTATAGAAGCATACACGAACAAACATCAATAAAGATACCAGTTTTGGCTCAATATTATCTATTGACATTTTTTCATGAATTTACTAAGTGAATGGCTTTTTGTCGATTACGATTTCAGAATTAGTGGTCCATAACAATTCGGCTAAATTTGTATTTGTCAATTCAACATTGCCATTGTAAATTAGGTTAAATAAGTCTTCTTCGCTGGTCGAGCAGTCTACTAGCAATGACTTGAAACGGATGTCGGATGGTGACAGGTAGGTTCGAATCTCTGGTGCTGCGTGTATTTTTCTAAATTAAAATGATATTTTAAAGATATACGGAGCAAAGGCAAGATATTAGCATAAGTTTTCCGCTGAATACTGTTGATATTTTTCATTAGTTATTTTCATATAGATTCTGAAATTTGATAAAATCTAACGTAAGAAAAAAAACTAACTTATGAAGATATTGTTTCAATTTTTTTATGGACAGTGAAACACATATAATGCGAGTTTATACTGAAACATCAAACGCTATATACTCACTGAAGACCTAACGAGGTCTACGATATTCACTGTAAAAAAGGAATGTTTATTTGCCCCTTGACGTCAGAAACGTCAATTGACCAAATGACATCAAAATCATGAAAATTGCTTGTCCGCTCGTTGTAATTATCATAGTTTAATCAATTCACTTTTTAGCATGTAAGAATAAAAAAATATCTCATTTTGTCCAGCATTGTAGTAACATAATGCACGTTTTATCGTTCGAAAGTTTGTAATTATTCACTCAGGCTTGCCTGCGTTAGTAATCATATTACTGCGCTTTTGAACCCGAAGCGTGCATTCTTCTTTAACAATGCACTTTAAATTGAGTAAAGTATAGAAGACACGTTTTTAAACACACAGAAACAAGCTATTCATTGACTGCTCCGTTGCGTACAGATTTTTGACTAAAATTGTTGCTCCGTTGCGTACAGATATTGTTTTCTCCGTTGCGTACAGTACAATGTTTACACTTAGCACCGTGGCGTACAGTATGTAAAATTTAAAAGCTTTAAAACATCTACTACAAGGGATTTTGATGAGGAAATAATGGATATACGTGAGGAGCTTTACATTCTCCATACACGTGGACAAGTATTTTTTGTCGATTCATTCATTTTAACGGAATAATCATCGGTTTTGTTCAGTTTCCTCGCTTCGTTTTTCAAAAAACTCAACACGAGATGTTCAGACACTGATTTTGTGAAAACGGCGTGGTTTGATAAAAAACGATTAATAGCCGCCGATTGCCGTTTTAAAGGTCTTTCATTTGATGTATACTATTGTGTAGAGGACGTCGTATTTAAAAAGTTTGAACCAAAAACAAACGACACCTACCTCACAACATTTATCCCTCCGCCATCTTGTAAACACCGTTGATTTTTTGCGTACAGTGCTACCACACAGTGATGATAGAACTTACATATTTTGCTAAGTAACTTTATATTGAATCTGAATTATTAATCTTAATTGCATCTATACAACTTGTAATTCACTTTTAAAGTTTCTCTGGTACATTAGTTTATAGATATTTTTGGATTGATTTGTTTGAATTTTGCTGTTAATCGACTAATGATGCCACTTGTATTGCAAAGGTTCTCAATAACTGTTTTTGTCGCTTAGAAATGAGTTTTAGAAATCTCAAAGTTTTAAAAATGTTGCTGGAAAAATGAATAGACACCTAGTAGCAGGCCTGTTACACTAGCTTTTGGGTCTGTTGGTCACAAACTTATTCAGGTATTTTGGGAACATGTCCCATACCCTTGGAATTGGGAATTTCTGCAGTGTTTTGTTAAAAATTGGGAAAATAGTTGTGTTTCCAATTTTGCAATATTCACATGCTCACACACAATCCATGTCCATCATGGGAACTTTCAATCATGTCAATTACAATGAAAGATATTTTGCTTTCAGAGATTGTAGTTATTTAAAAAAAGAGTTATTTTTGAAATTTCAATTAGGAATTTTTGTCTGTGAATTGGGAAAAAAGATACTGTATAACCCAATATTAGCCAAAAAAATCCCTGTTATTGAGAATCCTGATTGCTATGTTTTATTGGTGTTTATAATTGTGATATTGATAGTACATGGTTGTTGGTTTATTATTCAGTTGCAGAGAAAAAGTTGAAAGCTGCTCAGGAATTGAGTGAAAACTTTGAGGTAAGTGTGTGTTTTTTTAATATCATTGATAGTTATTACTTAAAACTGAGAGTCTAGTACTGCCAGGCTCTTACCAGGAATGATGGTTAGATGAATTGTCCACCTCATATGACTCTGACTATTGAAAAGGGACGTAAAACTCAAATAAACAAATTAGAACTAAAAACATACATAAAAACTACAAGACTATCAAATTCATGTTCTATATGATTATGAACACAAAAAATATTGATAGAATTTTTGAAAAATACTAATATTCTGATTTTGATGATAATCTGAATGTTGATTGTGCTTGTATAGTATTTGAAGGACTGCACTGTTGGGAATTGTTTTGTATTACAGACTGTAGTGTCCTCACCACAATATCCTCAGTTCTTATCTGATGCTGTTCGAGTGTTCATGAAAATACTAGAGGATGGAGATCCACAATTCATTGCAGATCAAAATATGCAGGTGGGTGAAAAGGTACAGAATTCAATTATAATACCGATTTATAGTATAGTTAAATCTCTGAATAGAGACCTCAATGGCCATTCTTAAAATATAGTTTGTTTGCGCTAACACTACCTTCACACCAAAAATGGCCATACTTAACTTTTTTGTTGCCTCTTCGGTAAAAAATATTTTAAAAAAGATAAAATTCTGACATTTGGGTGTAGTATATGTATGAGAAATAAAATGTAAACAAAAATATTTCCTACCTACCTTCCCCACTGAAAATTCTTCAGGCAGGGTACTGCAAACAAACTATTTTAAGGATGGCCGATCTATGAAAACCAGCTGTTTTAATTCTACATGATGCATTTGCAGTGTATTTTTACTGCTGATTAATAACTTTCTCTCTTGATGGTGGTCTATATAGATAGGCTTCGTTGTGATAATGGAGAATGTATTGGCTTACAAGGTGCAGGAATTGCAATGAACCGTGTTTTGACTACCATTTTTGTGCATTTTTATGTGTTAATCGGGGTAACATTGTATTATGTGAAGGTGGAATTTTTATGGGTGTTTTAAGAAATCCTTTTCTTGTCAATTTAATCGTTCTTAATCTATGTACTTGTTGTAGCCTTAAATGATAAAAAGATGATATGCATTACATGTGTAGGAACCAAATTGTAACAGTGAAAAAGGTATAGTTTCCTGACTTAATTCTTTTATCTTGTATTAATTTGGCTTTACATTTGCAGAGAGTGCAAATAGAGGCATGCTTTGAACTTTTTTGTCAGCATTTGATTTACAATATTTACACAATCATTTCTTGTGTCAGACAGATATTTATATGTTGTTGTTTCAACATTTGTTCTCTTTACCAGCTATAGGCATGTTTCGAAGTATTTCCATATATGGTATGAAGTGATGTTTAAAAATATTATTTTAAATGCCTTACTAAATCTTATCTTTCAGTCATTCTGTCGGCGATAAGTTGTACATGTCCTTGTCTAATTTGTTTTGTATTTTAGCAACTGCGGAAACTTCTTCTTGAGATTATTCATAGAATACCGAGCAACGAACACCTGAAGAAATATGTGCAACAAGTATTGTCCTTGATGTTTAAGCTCATCAAGGTATGTCAGTTTTGTTTATTTTGTTGGTCAGTTAAGTGTGCTGGCCAAAGAAAAGTTATCCATTGTGATTTTGATTATAATAAAAAAGCTTACGTTTATCCATTATTCAGTGGCTGCGTGACTTTTAGCTAGTCTGTTTTGAAAGAAAGAGTCTGTGATCATTGTGTTATCAGCGTTTGTGTCATGCAAAACCTTTAATGTAGTTTATAACTCAGGACCTATAAGAGGTAGTAACCTGAAACTTCATAGGTGGATAGATCTCACTGAGGTGGTGAGCAGACGAACGTTGGCACTACTTAAGTTACACTTTGGTTTATTGTTGCACTAATTGACATGCGCAGTTAGCGACTATTCTAGTTTTACATTGGAGGAAGACTTCAGGCATACACCTCGATGGTTAAGTGGAACCACTCTCGTACCATAAGCTAGCTGGACAGCTTCCTCATATGTGAACTTTGTCAGGTCATGGCTGGGAGTAGAACTCACAGCAGTGAAAGGCTTGTGATTACCAGTAAAAGAACTTGTTCTACCACGGAGGGCCCTAATCCATTGATTGTCATTGAGTTAAAACAAAAAGGTTATCTTTTTGGAAACTGAACAATAGTTCAGCTTTTCATAGCCGTCATGCACTTGGCGCGTACGTATTTAAAATGCAGACTGAAGTACTACGTTTTTCTAAACTGGCCTCGCAATTGTTAAAATTGTTCTGTGTTCCAGTGCAAGGTTATGTAAGTTCAGTTTCCATGAGTACTTTGATTTTAACTTCAAATCACAAAGTCATGTATAAAAATTCTTTGATTTCCATCATTGTAGGTAGAAAATGAAGAGAATGTGTTGGTTTGTTTGAAGATCATTATAGAACTCCATAAACAATACAGACCTCAGATGAATGAAGAGGTATGTTTTACATTTCATTGTGTATAAAATTATAACCATGACTGGAGTTGCAACAAAATGAGTGTTTAAGCTGATTATATATGACTGTCTATATGATCATGTCTTTGTTGGTGGATATCTTTCTTATGGCGTAAGAGGTATTTTGTGGTATTAATTAATTTCTTTGGCAAAAGCTAAAAAAAGACAATTTTGCGCAATGTTCTGTATTCGCACTTTTCCGTTTTAGTTACAAAAAAACAAAAATGTCTTATGAATGTTAGCCGAGTTGTAAAATTGCACATTAATCTTAAAATTCTTGAAAATTTGATCTGCCTGAATGATAACAATAAGGCTATAATTTCAAAGTTGTTGATGTTTGCTTATGTTAATAGTCAATCATATGTGTCATTTTGTTATTTATATTTACAGATACAAGACTTTTTGAAATTTGTAAACCAAATATATACCAACTTACCTGGGCATTTAAACAAAATCTTCGAGCCCCGATCTCAGATCAAAGTGAAGGATATCGCCGAGATCAATGTTGATGCTTTATTACAAGAAACCTACACAGTTACCACAATTATGACTGACAAGAAAAATGCTGATAATCAAAGTGTCTCGGTATGTGTAATGCTAAAATATCCTCTTTTTGTTACCTCATCATCATTGTGAATCATATAATTTTTTTTTTTATCACAACTTATACGGTTAATAGAATTGTTGTATTTTCATAAAAAATGCAACTTGAAAGCTGTCTGTCTTGAATGCTTATTTTCTTTTAAATACTTATTGTCTTATGATTGTATTATCTTTTGCCTTATTTCAGAATTAAGTAAGAGACCATTTTGTACATATTAATTGTAATGTATTATTTTACAACTGTTGTTTTTTTCAGTACAATATAATTCCAAAAGGTGTTCTGTCCTTGAAAGTATTGGCTGAATTACCTATCATAGTCGTGTTGATGTATCAGTTATACAAGCCTAACGTTCATCAGGAAGTCGCTAACTTCATACCTCTAATTATGACGACCATCACGCTACAACCATCACAACAACATAGGTAAGTACAAGGATAAAACCACGGATACTTTACATTCACATTTTGTTATATTTTGTTTCATTTGATTTATGTGTATGTACGCAGGGAATTAACAATTTTTGCTCGTCTTAATCCTTACCAGCTGATGAAAACAGTCATTTTTGAATTGTATTTTTTAATTGAATGGATGGGTGCTATAAGGGCCAATCTCTTTATTGACAAAGAATGAGATAGGTATCTCCTTGCACTGACCAATTCATTTCTCGGTTTTTACCTAATTAACTAATTTGAATGAGTAATTGTTATGAAAAAAAATTGGCATTCCGTATTTTATCTTATTCTGCTATATTGTGTTGTACTTATTCCAGAGCTCACCCATCATTTAACAAGGAAGTGTTTGTAGACTTTGTGGCAGCACAGATCAAAACTCTATCATTCTTGGCTTATATTGTTAGGATATATCAGGTATGGACATTGTTTATTTCATTCTAAATTTAATTTACTCATTGAGCTAGGCAGTCTTTTGTCAAGTAAAGGTCTCTGACTAGTAATCACTAGCCTGACACAGCTGTGGGTTAAAATCCGACCGAGGACCAATTTCAAATGTGAGGACGCGGTCCAGCTAGCTATAGATAGGTCAGAGGTTCAGGTTCTAGTAATTTGTAACTGTATGATGTAGCCTTCTTTGGTGGCAATTATGTTTAAATATATCTTCCATTAATTCTAAAATGATGTCCATTTCTATTAGCTTTGACTTTTCATTATTTGTTTCTGGTATTCTATATTATTACATATATAAGATTGGTCCTCAGGAACTACATAGAGAGTCCAGGTATTCTGAGCATTTATAAAAGTTACACACTTTTATTTGTCTGACTCACCTAATGTTGTGTGTTTTTGTCGAGCCCGCCTGCGGTGAGCTTGACATAGTCGCCACAATGGCGGTTGCGTGTCTGTACGTTAGTTAGTTAGTTAGTCAGTCAGTTAGTCCGGATCCTTGTCCGGGCTGTATCTCCCTTATGCATTGACACTTTTTAAAATAACTTGGCATAATTGTTAAACACCATGAGGCGGTGTGCAGTGCGCAAAATCCAGGTCTCTAGCTCAAAGGTCAAGGTCACACTTAGAGGTCAAACGTCAAATATGAGCATTATAGACCTTGTCCGGGCTGTATCTCCCTTATTCATTGAAACTTTTTAAGATAACTTGGCATTATTGTTAAACATCATGAGACGGTGTGCAGTGCGCAAAATCCAGGTCTCTAGCTCAAAGGTCAAGGTCACACTTAGAGGTCAAATATCAAAAACGAGCATTATAGACCTTGTCCGGGCTGTATCTCCCTTATGCATAGAAATTTTTTACGATAACTTGGCATAATTGTTAAACACCATTAGACGGTGTGCAGTGCGCAAAATCCAGGTCTCTAGCTCAAAGGTCAAGGTCACACTTAGAGGTCAAATGTCAAAAATGAGCATTATACACCTTGTCCGGGCTGTATCTCCCTTATGCATAGACACTTTTTAAGATAACTTGGCATAATTGTAAAACACCATGAGGCGGTGTGCAGTGCGTAAGATCAAGGTCTCTAGCTCGAAGGTCAAGGTCACACTTAAAGGTCAAACATAAAAAATAATCATTATACACCTTGTCAGGGCTGTGTCTCCCTTATGCATTGAATTATTTTAAAAATGACTTGCCATAATACAATACGACCATGTGTCTTGGGCAACACCCAGATTTTTATAGGTCAAAGGTCAAGATTATACATTTGGTCAAATATATTTTCCTTGTCTTGGCTGTAACTTCTGTTTGCATTCAAGGATTTTTAAATAAATTGGTATAAAAGTTTACTTCAATGAAATGATGTGTCATGAATATCACTCATACTTGTAGTTCAAAGGTCAAGATCACAAGCTGGCTAAACAGGGGCTCGACATGTTGCCCTTGGGCTTCTAGTAATGTTTAGTAATTAAAAGTAGTCATGTTAACACTTAGTTGACAAAATAAATGTGGTAGGTAGGTTTATAAAAAAATTGTCTGTTAATAGTTTCTAAACATACTTTAGTACTTTGGAAGTATGATTAATCTTTTTTTAAAAGGTTAGTTGTTTGAACAACTATTTATTTTGCCTAATCTTGTTATTGTTTTGTTCATAGGAACAAGTACAGACATATTCACAGAAGATGGTACAGGGCCATCTTAGTTTGTTATCTCTGTGTCCACAAGAAGTGGCCCATCTTAGAAAGGAATTGTTAATAGCTGCCAAACATATACTGGCCACAGATCTCAGAAATAGTGAGTGGGATCTCATTACATCTTTAATGCCTATAAACATGGATATTTTAGCAATCGCACATTTAAAAAAATAACATTACTGGAGATTTGGTCTTGAAAGTATCACTGGACCAAGAAAATTTCCTCGTCTGATGGAAGTTTTGCTGGTCAGGTCCTTCTGACCTGCACTTATGGTAATGTCTGAATCATGCCCTGTTTATCCTAGTCAGATGAAGCAACATACTGAGGATTCCCTTAATGGGACATTATATATACAGTAAAATCTGTGAACGAAAGCCTTCCTTGGGAAAGATATAATGTAGCTTTATTGACTGGTGGACTTAACTCAGAGGTCATTTTGTTCAAAATCAGTGACAGATTTTAAAAGAATGGCCTTTATTGACAGCGTGGCATTGGTTTGGAGATGGCCACAAACACAGGTTTCTTTGAATACAGATTATATTTCTGAAAAGTTGTATGGTTGTTTGGACAAATTTTGGAGGCATTATTCAAAATTGTAATATTTTAGAAATTCAGAGGAGAAGGTTATTGAAATTGTTTGTACACGTTACGCAATTCATGGTTTACCTGTTACTGTACACATTGTATTTATTTCAGAGTTTGTTAGTGTTATTGACAAACTATTTGACGAGGGAATACTTATTGGTAATGGATGGACCACATACGAATCTCTGAGGTATGTAAAAAGCATATGTAATTAAAATACCTTAATGAGAGTTTCCTTCTTTGACAATTATTGAGATTGAAGATACAAAAGAATATGAATAATTAGAAAGAAAATTATTGAAAGTTTTCCACAATGGGCAGGAATTTCTGTTTTTTTCTCACAGGTTCTGTGCCACCATGGTTTTAAAATTTTCAACCTTCTCCTATGCTATTCCTATTTCCTAATTATTAAAAGAGGGCGATGTATATATTTATTACTCATATTTTGCATAATGTTTGTGTGGCGAAATATTTACCCTACATCTTAAATGAATTCTTATAATTAGTTTTTCACATGTGTGTATGGTATATATTATATATATTCAATTAGTGTTAATGCTGTTATTTAAAAAAACCTGATATACAGGGTAACCTTTTATAATTGATATTATAATTATGGTGTGTTTATTTTTTTCACAGACCCCTTGCATACAGTACCCTGGCTGATCTCGTTCATCATGTAAGACAAGCTTTACCAATGGCTGAATTATCCATGGCAGTTAATCTGTTCTCCAAGAACGTACATGATGAGTCGTTACTTAGTAGTATACAAACAATGTCCTGTAAACTGCTGCTGAATCTTGTGGACTGTATAAGACAAAAAAGTGAACAAGAAAATGGCAATGTAAGTCAGTTATTGTGACTGTTTTGTTATCAATGAACTAGAATGAATTTGATGAAAATTGCTTTCGAACATTGTGAAGTGGGACTTCATGGGAATAAAACATGAGATCGAAATCCTAACTCAAATTTCATACTTTTTCTTTAACTGTTATTTAGTTAGTTATGATATAACAATTTGCTGGTATTATTGCTCTAGTAAATGTTTAGACATTAATCAACAATATTGTTTCAACCAAAATACTTTTGGAATTAAATTGAGATTTGAACGTGGAGATTGTACTCAAGGTTTTCTTATCAAATTGTAATACATCATATCATAGTTGTCAACTTGAATATGTTGAATTATGGAGTCTCATTTCTGTCTCATAGTTATGCAGACATTTATATTGAATTCTATTATTAATATTTTTGAAATTGTTGAAATTTTCAGGGAAGAGAATTATTGATGAGGATGCTGGAAGTATTTGTGCTGAAATTTAAAACCATCGCTAAGATACAGCTTCCACAAATATTGTCTAAATGGTTGGTAAAATGTTTGCTAATTGAAGCAGAATACCTCTTAAACATTTAGTATCAATAACTTATTCTTGTCACTTTAATCTGTCTCTTAGTATTCTTTGTTTGTTGACTTTATATGATTGAATTGTTATATTGAACACTATGATGACCTGATATAGACTGGTTGCAGAATTTGTCACCGAAATTTTATGTCAGAATATGTCGGAAGGAATTTGTTTATGTTGTAAATTGTTTCTTTTGTCATAGCACACTTTCATTGTTATATATGTTTGTTTGTGTCAAAAGATGAATGGCCTTCATTTTTTAATGTCTGTCAATTTTTGAAAATTGCAATTTTAGATTCACTTTATTTTACAGTCAAAAACAACCTAGTCAAGTTTCAACAGATCCTAGTAAACCAGGGGAACCAGCTAAAACCCCTCCAGCCACAACACCAACAGTTCCAAACCCTCCATCAACACCAAGTGTTGTACCAGATACGCCTACAACCGCAGATGTAAAACCTCCTCTAGGCAGTGTATCAACTGATATCAAAGATTCCAGCACATCAAAGGATTCTGACAAGGTAAACTTGTGGGAACATTTGCTACTTTCACTTTGCATATATAATGTACAGTCAAATTGAGAACATTAGCTACTTTCACTTTGCATATATAATGTACAGTCAAATTGAGAACATTAGCTACTTTCACTTTGCATATATAATGTACAGTCACCCTTTTTTACTCCGGTTTAATGTCACTCCAAAGGTCAAGTTCATTTGGTGACTTCCCGCTTAAATGGTGGAGGAAGACTCCAGCAGTACACCTAGTTAGACGACCTACCTTCTGTTAGCTAGTTGAACTGTTTTGTCACCTAAATTTTGACATGAGTGGGATTCAAACACACGGTAGTGAGGTGCTAGTCATTACTAGTCAGTGATCGTAACCATTTGACTGCAAAGGCTCGAACAGTTGACCTTCTTTCCTAGTTTTATTTAGTCTATGTATATCAATAAATATCTACTGAAATAGTGACCTTGTTTACACATGGCGACTATCTTGCACAGGTTTATCAACAGGTTTTCTTAAGAATGCCATTGCTCTGCTATTGAACACTGAAGGAAACTTAATAATTATGATGAAATTATTCTCAAGTCTGGCAATGAGGTAAATGCAGCCACTATATTTATTATCTGTTTAAATGAAACAAAAAACCAAAACTTGTATGAGATGTTTTTGAAAACATTGTTACTGTTTATTTCAGCCACAGAACAGATTTGGTGTAACCCCTAATCAGTATTACACATACTCTGTAGCTGATTGTAGAAGTCTTGTTAAAACACTAGTTTGTGGTGTAAAAACCATCACCTGGGGAATTGTGTCTTGTAAAGCTATGGGTACAGGTAGGATTGTTGTTGAATTTTTATATATTTGACAAATTAGCATTATCATGTTGTTGTTTTTTTGCATGATCACCTATTTGTATGATATGACATAACCTCTGAATATTAAATGATTGACTAGATGTAACCCTAAAGTGAATGCTTGGTGAAGATAAAGATTAAGCTATACAAGTTTAATATTTTCTACCTTATTTTTGTTTTCTATCATACATTTGAGTACATTTTGATACTCATGTATGTTAACAAGCTTGTGAAATGTTTTTCTTTGCAAGTAATTGTTCAAACCTCTGCTACTGCTATATATGAGATATATGATATACTAAATAACTCATGTATAAGTCATGCCTGTGCATAAGAGGAACTTAAGAATCAACAAAAAATCCTGGAGAAAGAAATGCATGTGTAAAACAAATAATCGTTTTAGCAAAGGAAATAACCAAAATGGACATTAAAAAAACACCTTAGACCTATGTTTCATTTTTTTATTGAACATGTATGAGATAAACAGTACAACCTCTCCTGAGCAGCCCTCAGTTGAGCAACAACCTCCCTTCAACAACAGCATGATTTTTACACAATGTTATATTGAATCTTTTAACCTCTCTTAAGCAACAACCTCTCAACAACAACATAACTTGCTTTGTCTAAGAGGTGTTGCTTTAGACATGTTGTACTGTATACCTGTGACTATATTTACAGATGTCACTGATACAAGTCTTGTACAGAATAAACAATTCTTACCCAAGGAAACCTTAGTGTATGTACGGTTAGTAAGATATGCCTTACAAGCATTAGACATCTATACTATCAATGTATCACCTAATGGACAAGCTGTGGTTAGACCAGCCGTGTAAGTATATATTGTTCTTCTCTCATTCCTGAAGATATTATCTAGGTGCCTTCAAAAGCAAATAAACTTCATACTTAAAAGCTTATACAGTCTCTAAGTAATTGTACTTACACTATTTTTGATTTCTTTTTGTGTGGTTTATTTGTTTCATTTTTTCTGTGTGAATAATGTTGTATGTTTGAAATTTGTTCCATTTTGAGAGGCCCAAAAGGGAAGATTGGGCTTATAATCAATCAAGCCTTGAATTATTGTGATGATGTATTTAAATATTTCAGAGTACAAACTGTTCGAACTAAAGAAGAGAAAGAGGTTTTGGAACACTTTGCTGGAGTGGTAAGTGAATCTTTAAGTTTAAATCTTCTCTATTGCATTAATTTATGGGATTGTCATATATGTTCTGTGAGAATCATCATAATAATAGCAGATTAACTGACTTTTTGGAATTAAATTGGATACTGTGGAATCATTGTTGATTTTCGTTGGGGATTGAATTTCATGGGTCGGCTCATCCATGAAATCAAATCCCAACGAATTTAAATGCAGCAATAAGACTTTTTTTTCAAAAATAAAAATCCATGAATTAATGTCCCCCCCGAAATAGCCATTTTAGTAAAAGCCACGAAAATTGAGCCCAATGAAAATAAATAAAATACAATATTCTCCATCTACGCTATGTTTGTTCCATATTAAAATGCATGGGGGGGGGGGCTCCATGATCTTCTAAGTCTTACTGTTGTAAGTTTGAATCCAACCAGGAACCAGACAAATTTTAAATGTATGGTAACTGTCCAGCATTTCTACCCAAGTATGCATCTGGGATCACAAAGTGCCCCTGGCTGTTGTTGCAGCATGAAACCCTAGTAAAAAAACAATAACAAATGCCTGTACAACCATCACTAAAGATAAATACTTATTTTTACATGACTTTATTTTCAGTTTACCATGATGAGTCCATTCACGTTTAAGGAGATATTTGCTACAACCATAGAGTTTATGGTGGACAGAATACACAACAATTACGCGTTACAGATTGTCGCTAACACTTTCCTTGCCAACCCTGCAACATCAGCTACGTTTGCTACCATTCTGGTGGAATACCTGCTGGCTCGTCTTGAGGAAATGGGAAGTATGTACAGCTGATTGTAGATAATCTTAAACCATGAATCATGATCATATAAGTGGATAATTTGAACTTACTAAATACAGTAAAACCTTGGTTATCCGAACTCAGATTATCCAAAAACCTGGTGTTGTCCGAAATGAATTTTCAGTCCTGATTTCCCCCTATATATTTCAATGTAGAATAAACTTGATAATCCGAATTGCGTAATCTGAAACAATGGTAATCCGAAATAATATTTCGATCCCGTCGATTTCGGATAATTGAGGGTTTAATGTAAATGGATATAAACTGGATTTAAAGCATTAATAAATATGTTCTTTGAAAATCATTTAAACATTGTTTACATACATTATCATAACAATTCCGACCACTACAGCCCCATTTTATCTATTTTAGTATTTGTCATCTTTTGCAGTGCTATCAGTACTCATTTCTATAGTTAGTGATGAAAATAACTGACTCGTATTAACATTATAAAGGTATAATTTGATGAATGTATTTTATTTATAATTTCAGGTAACATAGAGAGAAGTAATTTGTATCTAAAGTTGTTCAAACTTGTCTTTGGTTCTGTGTCTCTGTTTGCTGCTGAAAATGAACAAATGTTGAAAGTATGTATACTTAAATCTTAGTTATCAATGTATTAGCTACCCTATATTCCCCTTTCAACACACTCAACCTCACACACCTCAATCCATCCCCCCACTTGCTTTATTGGTTGAAATAAACTTACCCACCAAAACATGTGAAGTGCTTTATTGTCCAAAGTTTCTTGTGAAAACTAATGTCTGATGTAAATGCCATGTCCAAATTTGTAAAATTGAACTTTTAAAGCTATTGAAAAAATTGATATTTATGACATTGTTTCCTCTTTTAAATTCCCTCTTTTGCAAAATGTTACATGGGGAGCGAGCTTTTATTTAGGACTGTTGGGTATAATGTGCCCTGCTTCTTAAATTATTTGCTCCTTGAAATGGTATTTTGAATCTTTAAATAAGTAAAATAAGGCTTCTGACTCTTGCGAATTTGTACCAATGGATCAAATTTTCTATTACTAAACTAAGTATAAAATTTTACTGACTTTAAATTATAATCAGCTGAGAGTCTTTGAGTATTTGACTCTTGATTCTTATTTTTAATTTCTACTTCTGATTAAAACCAAAGAAAGATCAGATCTTAAGAAAGTAGTTTTTGCATTTTCATATTGTTTTAACGTTTAGTCCTTTTAAATTTTCTGTTGATTAGTTTTATTTTATGACAACACAGTCATAGTTTTCATCCTGTTTTTCTGTCAATCTGTGATGAATTAATGTGAAGTTTTTATTTACACCTCATACTCTGAAAAATTATTTCAAATTATTTATCTATGTCAATAACTTTCTCTTCAGCCCCATCTACATACAATAGTGAACCGATCCATGGAGTTAGCTATGAGTGCTAAAGAACCGTACAATTATTTCCTGTTATTACGAGCCCTGTTTAGATCTATAGGTGGAGGAAGTCATGATTTACTGTATCAGGAGTTTCTACCTCTTTTACCTAACTTACTTCAAGGTATGTTGAATTACATGTTTCGCTTAATTAAATGTCTTCTTAACAACAAAAATTTTCATTAAAATTAAATGTTTGCTGGAAGTTTTGCTGAAGTAAAAACAGATTTTAGAGTACATAAACATGTTCTTAATATGCATTTAAATATTAATACTCAAGCAACTTTGATACTACTTAAAACATTTCACTCACACTTAGTGGTAAATTAGATGGTTACTTGATGATAAAGTGTGATTGTAATAAGATAAAGGTTTTTTACTCATTTGTTAGTTGTCAGAATTGTGTTTGCAGTGTTGTAAGCCATGCATTTTATAGACCGGACAAGCAAACTGTATCTATCACCTGTTACATCCTTTGAATTTATAAGAAGTACTAAAGTTGACCATCATGGGTATAGATTTTATCACAAGAATAAGTTTGAGCTATGACCTTTAAGTAGTTTACATAGTTATATATGTTGTGTATTTTCAGGATTAAATAGCTTACAGAGTGGTCTGCATCGACAACATATGAAGGATTTGTTTGTAGAACTTTGTCTCACTGTTCCTGTCAGATTGAGTTCTTTACTCCCATATCTACCTATGTTGATGGACCCCTTAGTGTCTGCCCTTAATGGGTCTCAGACTCTGGTCAGCCAGGTATGTACACATCTATCATATTTTAACTTGATCTCCACCCATGGTTAATACTGTGCAGCCTCTCCAAAGCAACACCCTTTGGGAGTAACAACATTATGTTGTTGTTGAGAGGTTGTTGTTCTAGAGAGGGTTTCCGATACCTTATTTTTTAGACTAATGAATTTATTGGATTACTAATATTTTCAAATGTCAATGAAAAAAAGCATGTAAACTCATCCTTCAAAATTACAATTGAAATTGAGTGCTTAATAATTATTGATAAAAAAAGATGGAAAAATAAAACAAATGACTGAAAAAAATAGTTTGTTGATTCATTAATAAAGTAAGAATGTCTGATTTAGTAGAATGTTTCAATAGACAGAAAGCTGTATGTTTTTAATATTTTAATATATTCTGTTAGGCTTAATTATTTTGCATTTTACTAAGTTGAGTTTGTTGCTAATAATTATATACTTGGTATCTAATTCAGGGCTTGAGGACACTAGAGCTGTGTGTAGATAATTTACAACCAGACTTTCTGTACGATCATATTCAACCAGTGAGAGCTGAACTCATGCAAGCTTTATGGAGAACATTGAGAAATCCTGTAGATAACATTGCTCATGTAGCGTTCCGTGTGCTTGGCAAGTTTGGCGGAGGAAATAGAAAGATGTTACGCGAACCCCAGACCGTAAATAGCATACATATTCAGTAATAGTTGAATAAATGGAATTAATTTACTGTAACAGATTTCATCTGTGTAAAAAAATCAGAAAATTCTCGAACAAAAATGTTAATGTCTGAAACACAAATGATCAATGTTAGCAAAGAAAACAACAAAAATGAAAAAAAGTTCTATTGTGTTTGTGTCACAAAAGTGTTGATTTTCAAATTCAAATAGATGTCAAGAGTACATACATAATCCAATATTAGTATAGAATCATGTGACACCTTAGAGAGACATTTTGAAAGATTTATTACCATTTCTTTTTATATGACATTAGGTAGATAATGTTCCCAGTAAACAAATTTGATATGACTCAATTATGTCTGTTTTGATTCCTAGTAATTTATTAAAAATGGGATTATTTTTAATGATTTTAATCTTATTTGATTATTAAATAATTTGTTCATTACAGCATTTTGTGTGTTATGAATATTTATATTTTCTTACAGTTACAATACAATGACAAGGAAACGGTCGGCCCATGTATATCCATATACTTCCAAGATTGTAAACAACCAATCTCCATGCCAGTAGAGAAAGCTATAGACGCAGCATTGACGGCCTTAAAGTGTAGTAATACCGATACATACTATCGTAGACAAGCCTGGGAGTTAATCAAATGTTTCCTCGTATCAGTGATGAACCTTGAAGATGATAAACCAACTCTAGATAACCTGTTTAATCATCCAAGGTATGGTCTTACACATTAGGGCAATCTTATCATTTAAAAAAAACTCATTTTGTTCCCTTTTAAGGGTTTTATCTACTTTAATATTATTTTAGTTAAAATCAGACTACCTCATTTTTATACCCATACAAAAGAAGTTTGAGTGGGGGTATATTGGAGTCACTCTGTCAGGTGGTCGTTTCGTCCATCCGCATATAATATCACAAGTCTGTGGAGAAAACTTCTTCCATATTTCGCAAACGATTGCAATGAAACTTAAAATATGTCATCACCATGAAGTGTAGATGTGCAAGACACAATTTCCATGCCCAGTGATCCACACATTCCAGAGTTAAGTGCCCTTGAACATAGCTATATAGTGTACTATTGCATTCTTAGTGTCAAAGCGGCGGCGGTGGGTATTAGTCACCACTGTGGCAAAGCTCTTGTTTTGGTAACTTGTGTCACAATGGATGTAATATGAGGTGTATGAGGGTCTTGTGTTATATTAATGCATCAATGCTGGATTTGTGTATTATCATATTCATATTTTAGCTTTGTTGAAAAAGAGATTCCAACCAGTAACAGCCAACTGTACAAGAACCCTGATTCACATTCAAGAAAAGTGCATGAACAAGCTTTAACTGGCATGTTTGGTAAGTTCTGAGTTCTTCTAATAAATTGTCCAGCATGCATCTTCTACCAAAAGTATGTTTGTATTTTATCTGTACACTTATTTAAAGTATCTTGGAAGGTATTCAAGTTTTTTTCACATTAACAATGATTCAGTTATAGATACCCAACAAAGGGCCCATTATAGTAGTTGAGTTATTATGGTCTCGGGCCAGACACCACTAGCTCCTCACCCCTGTGAGTTCAAATCCGAACTGGGAGTAGACAAATTTCCTCTGGAAGGAATCCATCCAACTAGCTTACAGCAGAATGATGGTTCTTCGTAAGTGTGCATCTGCAGTCTTTGTAAACTGTTAGACAGGAAAAGTTATCAAAGGACCCTGGTTGTAGGTGAAACTCGAAACCCCTGACAAACAAAAACTAAACCAAACCTTTACTTGTTCAACAGTTATGGACATAGTATCGAAATCCAGCACAGAAACATTTTAGATACATAATGCACTCTTGTGTAAGCTTTTGCTGTAAGTACTGATGTTTATTATTGTATTTTATCTTATAGTGGCCGCGGCCATTAAGGAACTACGCCAGTCAGCATTACGGTTCATGGGCTGTATGGTACGACATTATACAATGATCGCCATCTCCCAGCAATGTGGACCCTTCCCTGTGAGTGATAAACAGAACAAGCTACAGGGTATGGATACACAAATACTGATAGACGCACTAGCTGTAATTATGGGACATGAGGAGAAAGAATTATGTAAGCCTGGAAATCTGGCTTTAGTACTCATTCTGGATACTGCTACCACTATACTTGGTTCTAAAGAAAAGGTATGTAGTGCTGATGATTGTAATGTCTATACAAATATACAGATAAACCGACTCCCTGAAAACCGGAATTCTCTGAAAATCAGGCGATTTTTCAAGTCCCAATTTGTTTTGGAATAATTCAAAAGTTCTCTAAAAATAGGAATTCTTAGAAAACTAGACTTTTTGCCCAATCTGGAAGTGGTGCGGTTATCGGGGGTTTTCCTGTAATTGTTTTTAAAGGTTTCTTTTCAAGTATTTATTAAATATATTCATAGAATCATTAAATGCAGGTTTTTAGTTCAATGTATAATTTTGAACTTCTGCAGTGAACAGTCGAGCGCTGGTACCGCTCGCAGCGCTCTTTGTTTTTGTTACATGATGGTAACGTTTATATTCCAGGCTTGTCAACTTCCATTATTTGAATACCTTGTAGAGAAAATGTGTTCTCTGTGCTATGATAGAGCCTGGTATGCAAAGTTTGGAGGGTAAGTTTGTCTTTTGTCACTATAGTTTAAAGTCTCACCAATAGCCAATGTCAGTTGGTGTATTTTCAGCTTTAAAGGAAGAAGAAGACCTCAAGGTGTACACCTTGGTAGAACCACCAGCTTTCCAAAAACTTGTAAAATTTGTCTGGTTCCTTGTAAGATTCAAACTCACTCCAGTGAGGGGCTAGTGATTAAGTAGTCAAATTTCTAATACTGTAACCAATCGACATGGAGGCCCACTCTATATTCATTTGTTTCCGTAGTCAGGTAGGTATATGTGACTTCAATGAATTAAAACCATGAAATTCGTTTTCTTTCTATTCAGTTGTCTGGCAATTAAGACTTTAAATGAACGTATGGCGTTACGCTGGGTGTTAGAACATCAGTTTCATTTCCTTCGTGCCCTGTTCTTTGTAATGATGGATCTTACTGGTGAAGTCTCCAGCGGGGCTGTGGATCTAGCCAAGTCTAACCTAGACTCCATGTTAACCATGTGTGCCAGAAAACTTGAAGGTGAAAATGCCACTGACGAGATGGCTAGCGTTCAGAAGAAGTCATTCCATGAGGTTACTTACGAAATTGTTAGACAAGTCACCTCTCCGAACACAACCATTAGAGAAACTGTAAGTATGGTCTTTTACATCCCTGCATTTCTAAAAAATCTTTCTGCCATACTAAATGTAGGTTCTTTATTAATGTAACAAATGTTCTATATGCATTCTAAGGTAGTTTAGATAAGGTGTGAATTTTAACTTCAAGTCAGATAAAGATTTTTCTTAAAGGATGTTCAATCTATTAAAAAACTTCACTAAAAGTTTGAAAAACTTATCTGTTCTTGCAAGACACAAATTTTGTTTTTATGCTTGGTCTGCTCTGCTGTTAAAATATGGTTGTACCACTGATGTTATCAACTTGAAATACTAAGAAATATTTACGATATTGTAGGCTATGAAATCACTGGAGACCCTGGCACAGGTGACAGGTCAGACTGTTACAGCTATCATGGAGCCACATAAAGAAGTCTTACAAGATATGATACCACCAAAGAAACATTTGTTACGTCATCAACCTGCTAATGCTCAGATCGGTCTTATGGTGTGTAGATTTTATTTTCATTCTCGTTAAGTTACAGGAGTTGTCGGTGTTAGTAAAATTATTTTTGTCAAGTCAAAAGATTAATTGATGCATGTTTGGTGCCAAAAAAACATTTTTCTGCTATTTAATGTTATAAATGATGCTTAACTCTATTCAGATTTTAATGTAGATGTTCAGTTAAATATAAAAGTAAAAATCTGAACCTTGATTTTTAGATTGGCTGTTTACTAAGTAAAAGTCTAGCTATTATGATTGCTGCAGTGCCTGCGTCTGTGCAAAAACTTTAATGTAGCTCAGGTAACTAAGAGGAAACTTCATAAGTGTATAGATCTCTATTAGGCGCTGAACAAACTGCATTGGCACCGCTGGCAGGGCTCTTGTTCATGAATTATCATAAAGCATGTTTCTACCTTCTCTCTTGCAGGATGGTAATGCTTTCTGTACAAGTTTGAGTCCTCGATTGTTTACAATAGATCTTAGCATTGGTGAACACAGCGTCTATTTCCAAGAGGTTAGTACAAACTGTCATTAATTGTAATTCTATTATGTTATGAAAATATTCAGTTTTTTTTTAAAGAACATTAATCATATTTCTACTCCCCTGATACTGCACATCATTTGTGTCACATAGAAATACAACATGGAAATGACTATCTCTTATGGTTAACTAATGTTACACAATTTTAACTTGAAATATGATGATAATAATAGATAATGTATTATCGATAATGATTGCAAAGACAAAATAATTTACTTATAGTAAAATGTTACCAAAACATAAAGTTGGACTTTACTTTATTACTTAAGTTGCCTTTATTTGAATTTTCAAAACTTCATAATTGTCTAATAAATAGTTAAGGTCATTCATACAAAACATGTGAATTTATCTTTTGATAATTTGTACCATATGAAATAAATAATGTAGTGTGGCTGTATTCTGAGTCAAAATCAAATCAAGACCGTTTAAAGTATTTATCACTTGTTTGTATTTTATCTATTATAGCTGCAGAATTTATGTGATGCTGAAGATGCTGTGCTACTTAAATTACCGTGTTATAAATCTGTCACCAACTTGTTTCCTTTGAGAAAAAATGCTCTGAGTAAGTAGTTAAGTGCTGGTATGTTCAAGGCTTGATGTTACAATACTTCAATACTTTAAAACTTAGCAGTCCACAAATAAAAAATTAGATACGGGACATGTCTGTCAATACATTCTAGTTATGCTCCCTTTTAAAGAAAAGGGGGTATATTGCTTTGTACATGTCAGTCCGTCCGTCCGTGCATAACCAAACCTTGTCCGGGCAATAACTAGAAAACTACTTGGCCTAAGCTCCTCAGATTTGGTCGGGAGGTAGGTCATCACATGTTGATGACCCCTGTTGATTTTGAGGTCAGTACTTCGAAGGTCAAGGTCACAGGGGGCATCTGTGCTTAAGAATTTGAATTTGGAAACAAACAAGTATACTGTCTAGACAGGTTTCCAATTAAGAACAATATTTTTCATCCCAAACCTGAAGTGTGAAGAAATTACTTTTCAGATTTATTCAAAATCATTCATTGAAGTTGACCCTAAATTTCAGATTTCATGAATATTCGTTGTTGATTATAAACTATTTACAAAATCTAATAAGATGTACTATTTCTTATATCAGGAGCATTGGCTGCATGTTCTTACATTCCAAGCAAGAGAGAAAAGATATTCCAAGTTCTGTATAAAGCATTGAACAGTAAAACAAGCGAATTACAAGAAGTGGCTCATGAATGCATGAAAAAGGTAAATTTACCAGGGTTTTTATCTACAAAATAAGAGTATAATACTGCAACTTTTGTATTGTATTTAAGGGCATCTAAGGGTCATTTCTTGGACCATTATGATGTATTGAAAAATTATAAATAAGGTTCATTGATGTTTTTTTGGTTGTTGTTTTCTGTTTGTGATATTTGTAAAATTCATTCTGTTACAACGCAGAATTACTGTATCAATTTGTCAACTTTTCTGTCAAATACATTTAAAACAAACATCTATTTCACAATTCATCAAAAAAACTTAAACAGCAGCAATTGTAGCTACTGGGCAGGCAAAGTGGGTATATATGTACACATGTAATGAGTAGACAAAAACCTGTCTATACTGGTTTTCCCTCTACACCAGCTGAATGGTTTTGTCCAAGAGTTTTTTCTCTACGTGTTTATTTTATCATTGAATCATTCTATCATTAATTTCTTGTGTTACAGTTTATTTCTAGTGGACCTATTGAGATGGATATAGTACACAGTGCAATGAGGCCTCTGTTACTGATGTTAGGAGATTATCGTAACTTAGAACTCAATGTGATACAACGTCTGTCAAGTCTTACCCAACTTTTCCCCAATACTTTCAATGAGAAACTGTGTGAGCAACTCCTGGTAAGTAAATTTATACCCAATCAATAAATATATACATTCAAACCTGTGAACAAAGGTCACTCTTTGGAAAAACACAATGTGGCCTTCATTGATGGGACACCTTTATTCGAAGGTCATTTTGTTCTGAATAATCAGTGAAGTTTTTTTTAAAGAATGACCTGTATTCACAGGGTGGCCTTTGTTCAGAGGCGGCCGCAAACACGTTTCCAATGTTTTAATGGAGTAATATTGATATTGACTTTTGATATTTGCCAATTATCTTAGAATGAATTAGTTACAGGAATAATATGAAGTAAAAAATGAATGTCAGAATGATGCACAGATATTATTTTCGAAGCAGTACAGTGAAAGGTTTCTTTTTTAGACTCATCTAAGAAAATGGCTGGAGATCGCTGGAAACAGTCAGAAATCGGGTCAAGTAAGGGCCACTGGTCAGGTAAAGCATAAATAACCAATTATTCACATTTCTTTATGAAATTATATTACTTGGGATTTGGCCCCATTCTGGTATTTTCATATTCATCAAATGTTGCAGGGGCATATATTTTTTGCCTAGTCCATCCATGATCCGTCTTTATGAGGTTAAGTAAATTTATTTTGGTTTAACACCATTTTTCAAAAAGAATTCTGTTATATCCAGCAACTGATTCACCTTACCAGTTTTCCTGGATTATATCCTTACCAGATCTAACTTATCCTTCCACAAAGGAACAGGCAACTTCTCCACATGTGGTGGAAAATCAACATTTTTGTCAAATTTCATAGAAGGGAATGACCTGCTGCAACTGGGAATTGAACCTGGATTACCACAGTTTATGTCAAACATACCACTGGTGGATATGTGTTTATTGAACACAGCGTTTTTGTCTTATTCTGTATTGTATTGCATATCAAATTGAGTATTCATTGTTTAGCAATATTGTGATTTATCTTACAGGAATTAAAGATCTGTGCAGCTATCATCAATATTTTCCATCTTATACCTGCTGCTAGTAAGAAAATGATAGAACCATTACTAAAAGTGGCTTTATATGGTGAGAAGACATTACTGATGGAGGTAATTGTTATTTATACAAATCCCTAGTCACCAAAACTTCCAATGTCACACATAATTATGTTTATTAATCATTTAAATCATTCTTCATTAGGTTCTACTTATCTTGCTACTTGGTTATATATTGCTTAATTGTATTTGTTGGAAATAATTAAAGAGTTGCTTTTTGAAGCACATTCTTTTTAATTGTGTCATACGCTAATGAATGTCTCTTTTCATATGGTAACGAATCTTGATCACTTTGTGCCAACATACTTAGAGCAGTTCAAAGATATTCCAACTGATAGATCATGCTTATAAAACTGCAACATTTTACTAAGTCATATAATATTATACAGTTCTACAATATGCTTTTTCAGCCCATTATTATGTTATGTTTGTACTTTACAGCCTGGTAGTCCATTCCGTGAACCATTGAGGAAGTTTTTAGTGAGATATCCAGTACAAACAGTGGACTATCTGATGAATGACACTAATATTAGAGATATGCAATATCTTAGATACTTTGTGGTACGTCCTCAGTCTGAGTTCACAGAATTTGAGATCACTCTCAAATCTCATATTTTTTTCTTTCATGTTTTGCATCTTGATTACGACTATGATGCTAAGCATACATTATTCTAACAGCGTATTTGATCTGAACATGTATTTAAACATAAAACATCTGTATACTTTTTAACCAAAATTCATTGAAGCTGGAATGAGATTTGAGCTCAGAGACTGTTCTCAAGTATATAACCTAAGGGCCTGTTCCCACCTTGAACTGCTTATTCTGTAGCAATTAAGTACCACTTCTACAAATTTTCTACAAACAGTTTAAAAAGTCCAGTTACATGACTGGACAAAGACTATTAACAAACATTTTCCTGCTGTAGTGATATCAGTAAGCGAACACTTGGTTGAACCAGGAAAAAAAAGTTTTCTGGACACTTCACTGACCTGTTTTTTTTTATGCCAACCCTTAAGTTTTGAAATAGCAATATAGAAGATATCTACCGATTTGTTTATTACGAGAATGTAAGGAAAGTATTGTAACTCGAGAGCACGAAAGACATCTTCAGAAAAAAGTTTCAGCATATGCCCTTTTTTGGGGCAAGTAACTAGAAAAAAGACTTCAGGCCTTAATTTTTGAATTCTTTTGGTTAAAATTTGATTATCTGAAATCTTGGTGATTAAAATTGATCTCGCTTCACCTGACTTGGGCGCTGTAATGTAAATCATAAAGTTAAGAGGTGAAGGTTTTGTAATAAGGTTTTTGACAAGGATAAGTTTATACTTTTTATTTGATCGGCATATTTCATTCCTATTTTAGTACCTACTGTCACACAAAGATGGGCAATCATTCAGGGATGTGATGAAAACACAGGTCCTTAAACTGGTGTCCATGTTAACAGGAAATGCTCAGGTAAACTTGAAATTGTATTTTATAAATGTTGGATAAATTAATATCAAATATTACATTCTTATATTGACTGATCAGTATTTTTTTTATCAATTTTCAAATTACCTGTCATCAGACAGTTTTATATGACCAACAGTTTTGTATGACAATTTGAAAATTAAATCTGAATATATGTTTTGAAAGTTGTATGACTTGTGCCACATTTTCTTTTCCACCATGATATATTTGCTTGTACGAACTGGACTGTTTTTTGTGTTCCATATCTGCTTGTCTGGACTGGACAGGTTTGTTATTTTAAGTTTTGTTACCTCAACGCCCACTGATTTGTCATTTTGCTGTGTTGATTACGACATTGTTGTTTTCTAAGTAATAGTCTTATATGTTATTTCAGGCACAGCTGACACTGACAATAAACCAACAACAACAGTCAGTATCACCAACTAGTCGTGGTGAACTAGAATATCAGGGTATCGTGTTGATACATACATTAGTTAGGTTAGAGGATGAATGGTTGTCTAATCACCCACAACTGGTAGGATATAGATATTGTTTTATATTGACATTACTACTGTACAACCTCTCCAGAGCGACCCTCTCTTGAGCAACAACCTCCCTTCAACAACATGATTTCTTCCCATTGCAAGATTTAACTATTAATTTAACCTCTCTTGAGCAACAAAGTCTCTTCAACAACAGCATGATTTCTTCCCATTGCAAGATTTAACTATTGATTTAACCTCTCTAGAGCAACAACCTCTCAACAACAACATAATTTTGCTACACCCAAAAGGTGTTGCTTCGGAGAGGTCACATTTTATCTGATTTGCTATCTTAGCTTCTGTGCACAAGAGAATTATTGTTTTCTCCTCATAATTGTCCACAGTTCTGCTACATCTTTTCATAATTTTAAATTAAGACATCAATAATACTTAGTACAAATAGAAAAATAGAGTAGGGGCTTCTATGGTTGATTGGTTATGGTCTCTTGCTAGTGGTCACTAATCACTCTCCATTGTAAGTTTGAATTCCACCTTTGACTAAATTTCAATGTAAGCAAGCTTTACAGCTTTCTTTCGTAAGGCTAGTGGTTCTAACCAAGTGTATGCCTGGTGTCTTCCGCCACCATTTAAACTGTGGAAAAGTTTCCAAATGACAACGGTTGTTGGTACTATGTTGAACCAGGTTGAAAAAAAGTTACAATAGAGAAAATGGTTGATGATATTTATATTGCAATTGAATAACTCATCATAGCCATTTCGAGGGCTTAACGCAACAGTGTCGTAACTCATATTGAAATAAGAACAAGATACGTCAATGTTGCGCTGAGCCCTCGATTTTGTTTTGTTGTGGAAATTGGATTGCCTCTATGAATTAACCTAGTGCGATGTGTTATTGTTAATGTGTTATATAACTGTATTAATCACTTGTGTTAAACGTAATATTTCAGGTGACTTGCTTGAAGAAAATTTGGGTTACAGATGAGTTTCAGGCAGATAAGGCAGTGAGTAGATTCTTATAATCATAGTTAAATTCTGCTTTACCTGGACAGGGGCCCTGGTCCAGTGCTTGGTGATCAGTGCTTGAATCCCGGTCACAGCAGATTCTTCTCTTATGTATATATAGTCCAGGAAAACCAGTTAGTTGACTGGCCATGTCAAGCTGAAATATCTTGCATTAATTCCACTGAAACAAATATCCTTTGTCTGAAAATGATTTCTTTGCTTGTGGAAGTTTGTTAAAGAAATCTGTTGTCATTTTAACTAGAATTGCTTGTTTGACCAAATATGGTAAATGACCAAGGAAAAGGGTACTGATTACTTTGAACTAATCTATAACATGACAGCTTTTACTGTATTTTTATGATATTGACAGGTACAAGATGTGGCTGATTATACTCACTGGAAAGTACCATCCATGGTTGTTAAATGTTTACTGAATTATTTTAAGTAAGTATTTGTTACGGTGTATTCTCATACAATTTGCCCTACTTTCACTGTGTGAACTTTTTGCACTGAGATTTTGCTTATGTTTAAATATATGATTTTCTCAAGGCATTTATGTGTTTGGGATGTAGATAAAATTGAAGAAAATAGTTCTTTGCTGAAGTTGCAGATGCTTACTGTATCTATGGTTTCATTTTTGCAGTTCTGTATTTTTGATGGCAAGCTTTTTGTTTACTTTTCAAATCTGTAAACAAAGGCCACCTTTGGAAAGACAAAATATGGCCTTTATTCAATATTGACTGGTGGCCTTTTATTCTGAGGTAATTTTGTTCTTAGTAATCTTAGAAATCATAGGGTGGTCGTTATGGCACTAAACTTAAGTTTCCAGCTTTTTCAAAATGTTCCCCTCTTACCTTTGTATATGTACTCTCTTGTGGAATGAAGTGTAATAATGTATATTCATTTAATTTCAGACACAATGTGAATGAGACTGAGTTATTGTTTCATACATTGAGATGTTTTACATCCAGACATGTACCACAGTATCAGTTTGTCAAAGATTTCCTGGACAACACAGTCGCTGCTGTATGTATCAACTGTTCAGATCTTGTCATTAAATCATGTGCACACTAGGGCTGTGGATCGTTGGGTTAGTGGCGATCCGATCCAATCCACGATTCAACACTCACGAACCACAAATCGAATCACGAATCTTTTGTTATCAATTAATCCATCTAAAACTTAAACACTGCAGTCATGAAGACAGCTAAATCATTTGTTTATTTTTTGGAATAATGAAGTAAATCATTATAAATTGTTCTATGGCTTAAATTTATACATACCCCCTTCCAGCTAATTGATCTATTCATAGAAAAGGGATTTTTAAGAACAAAGAATACACTTCTAATTTGTTAAAAAACAAGATCACGAATCTTAGTAATGACGATTATTCATACTCGATCTGTCAATTTGATTTGTGAATATCCGAGTACTCGGATACTCGCCACAGCCCTAGTGCACACAGTCTGAAACAAGTTAAACTGGAAAAAAAATAATAAGTCATCATGTTATGTAACTTGAAATAGTCTCTGAGCTCAGATCTCAAAACCACTCTTTAAGTATTCTTGAAAAGATAGAGCTGATATGTATGCAGATGAAATATGCTGTCAGACTTATGTATCAATATTATCATTTCTTGTCTGATGATAATTAACTTAGCCACACAAGATTTGAGCTCCGAGACCTGTATTTAGTTTTATAACCTCATTGCAAGGTTTCATATTATAATACCTGTTCACATATATATATTGGGATAGTTTTGTTTTTATGTCGTATTTGTGTAAAGTCTCAGTGACATAAAACTAGAAAAAAACAGTCATATTAAGAGTTACTTAACCAAAAAAACAAAACAGGGTAGATAGGTAAAAAAATTGTTCTTTTCCTGTCTGAACATAAATATCTGAGAATATATATTATGACTCATCTTGGATCTTGCCATTGGAAACTTTGGGGTCAAAGCCAAATGAGGTAGGGGTACAATAAACTGTTTTATTCTGGCCTGATTGTACAGATAGACTCTGAATGTTTAGTTTCTCTGTTGTAGGGATACTCTGTAGAATGGAAGAGAAAGGCTTTCTTCAGGTTTGTTGATACATTCCATGATGCTGCCTGGCAACAAACTCTGAAAGCTAAGGTAACTTTAAACTTAAATGATGTACCAAAATAGTGTTAATTTTTCTACTGTTTAGAGAATTTTCTGGTACTTTTTGAAGGTAAAGATACAACCAGAAGTCATATTACTGGTTTTTATCCAGTCACTTCCGGCAAAATCGACCAGATAACAGGGTGCCTAATAAACTTTGCTTTTTTAGGTCACCTGACCACGTGACTTGTGATAAACCGTCACCTGACCACGTGATCTGACGGACTATTTCTTATAACAGAGTCGCCGGTTGAAATTCAGTGCCCGGGGTGCGGTTTTCCTAGCCGAAATGAACTGAGGTTGATCGATAAATGTTCCACGACTTACCTGCGTCTACATAACGTTATCAAGATGTCCGACGTCGTTGTTTATTATTTTGTATTTGTTTATCGTGACGTCATTGAACGAACGTGACGTTACGCGCAGATTAATGAAAAAGTAGCTAAATAATGCCGAGTTTTTTCCTTTATTTAAGCAAATTCAGTGACTGGATAAATAGAATAATAGGTTAGTGTCGTGGATTGAGTAAAAGTTTATCCGGCTCGGCTGCGGAAATTATCGGATTCGCCTTCGGCTCACCCGATAAATTCCTCCGCCTTGCCAGATAAACTTACTCATCCACGACACTAACCTATTATTCTCTATATACCAGGGTCATCATCAGCCTCTGAGCAAGACGAAGTACTGATATGGTCTTCAGTTACACTAATTTTGTGGACCTTCTGCCGTCTACCAGCTCAGCTAGGTTACAGGCTTTACATTTTACAAACTGGCACATGCATTACAAAAGCTTTAGGCTGACTATGTTCTGAATTTTGGACATTTTTTATTCTGGACGGCAAAATATTGTGTTGGGTAAAATTTATTGGTTAAAAATTAGCTTTAATTTTGCTGGCTGGGAAAGACTTTATTTTCAAACATTATTTTTCTACTTGATACAAAAATTTTTGAAAAATAATATTTTATTTTTCTAGATTATATGATACAATTTTTTTGAAAAATAATATTTTATTTTTCTAGATAATACAGTATATTCTGTTACCATGTTTTCAACAATCGTTTGAGTCCGGTGATGGAGAGAAGCTTATCGGTGGGCCAGCTCAACCGGATCAAGATAACCCGGACAATATTGTTAGTGTATTTATCAACAAAGTTATAGATCCGGAGAACCCATTCGGTAATTCAGATGCTGTACGGATCTTGCTGCTGCAGTTTTCATCATTGCTGGTGGAGCAAGCAGCTCCGCACGTCCACGATGCTGCTAACAAGTGAGTAGTCTTTGATGATGTACTGTTCTTCCTCGGGGACAAGTCGACTTCTCTCACAAGTCGAGGGCTATATTTATGCCCCCTTTCGAAGAAAAGGGGTTATATTGCTTTGCACATGTCCGTCTGTCGGTCAGTGCGTAACCAAACTTTGTCCGACCAATAACTAGAGAACAATTCAGCCTAAGCTCTTCAGATGTGGTTGGGATGTTGGTCATCACATGAAGGTGACCCCTGTTGATTTTGAGGTCAAAGGTCGCGAGGGCATCCATGTTTTACAAACAATTCTGCGCTTAAACATAATAAAGTCTATCAATTATTTGAAGGACTGAGTATAATGTACTGTTTGTCATAATTATGTCATATCTTTTGTTATTCAGGAAACAAGGAAATAAACTTAGAAGATTAATGACATTTGCCTGGCCATGTTTGTTAATGAAAAACTGTATTGATCCAGCCACAAAGTATCATGGCCACTTACTGCTGTCTCATATCATTGCCAAGTTTGCTATTCACAAAAGAATTGTGCTACAGGTAAGGATTCTAGATGTATGATTTTATATGGAAAGTCGGTTTAATGACTTGAGTTGACGCTTTAATGTGTAGTCCGATATTTGATCTGATGTCACATGGGTAGCTTTTTTGTAGATTTTAACTTTATTGGAAAAGACATACAGTCAAACATGTGTTAGTGGCCATATAAAGGCCACCCTATGAATAAAAGCCATTCTTTTAAAAACCATCATTGAATTTTTAGAACATAATGACCTCTGAATAAAGACTACCTTCAATAAAGACCACAGTAAGTATTTCCTAAGGGTGGCCTTTGTTCACAGGTTTGACTGTACTTAGTGAGGTACTAGATGTTTGTGAAACTGTTATAATATCACTACATTATTATAAGTTACTGTATGTATATTCTACTTTACAGGTCTTCCATAGTTTATTGAAGGCTCATGCTGTGGAAGCTCGTGCTGTTGTGAGACAAGCTTTAGAAATACTGACACCTGCTATGCCTGGTAGAATGGAGGATGGAAACGTAAGATAACATAGATTGTTGTATTCTTACTTGTATACGACATTATGCGCTTAATTTGTGCTTATTAAAATGTACTTATTAAAATGGCAAGAGATCTCTTGAAAATATTGTAATGCGTGCAGTTTTGTTGATTTCAAGATTTTTATAGTGTTGACGTAATAATAACACAGCATGATGTTAACTTTATTGATTGGTATTTTCATGATTATTTACATGGCGTTTGTATGCATTGTGTGTACTTTTGATTTACCAGAAAGAGTAATTTTTAGTGAACTAATAATTTGTTGTGTTATTAGAAAAAACTATGAATATTTCACGTATAGGGAATGTTGACTCATTGGACCAAGAAGATCATTGTTGAAGACGGACATTCTGTGGCACAGTTAGTACATATATTACAACTTGTTGTACGACACTTCAAGGTGTATTATCCTGTAAGACATCATCTTATACAACATATGGTGAACTCTTTACAAAGACTAGGATTTACACAGAGTGTAAGTATAAGATACTCGGGGGCTTTCTTCATGTTTTAGGGAAGGTACCATAGCCCTTTATGTGTGGATGAAATAGCAGGTTAAAGCCTCTTTTTTTGAGAAAATGTTTTGCCTGAAACCAATTTGGGGAATGATATATATCAAGGAGTTAATTGGAATTTTGGGGAGAAAGCTTGATTTCAAAGAAAATTTCAGAGGAGAAGGCATCCATTACTGGTTACAACTATTTTCCCTGATGCAATAAAAATCTTTCTTGGAATGATCACATATAGTATATAGTCAGTGTTTGGTTAAGGAGAAGATGATTCGGTGATTTCTTGTATTATGATACGTCAATACTAACTTACACTGGTGAGGGGATAGTGCTTACTAATCAATGACCTTAACCTCTCGACAATGGAGCCGCGTTCAAATTGTATCAATAAAAGATGTTTTATTATATCCTCGCAAACAAAGTTTGGGTCGGTCGGTCCGTCTGTCGGCATAAAAGTTTGTGGAGCAAACTTTTTCCACATTTTTTAAGCGATTGCAATGAAACTTGTAATATGTGAACTTTAAGTGTAGATGTGCAAGACACAATTTTCATGCCCAACGATTCACTCATTGCAGAGTTATGTCCCTTTGAACTTAGCCGTGTAGTGTACAATTGCATTCTTAGTGTCAAAGTGGCGGCGGGGGTATTAGTCACCTCTGTGACGGCTCTAGTTTAGATGTAAATGTTATTTTAATACTGTGTTTTCTTTTGTTACCAGGCAACCATAGAACATAGAAAGTTAGCTGTAGATTTAGCAGAGGTTATCATTAAATGGGAAATACAGAGAATTAAGGAAGATAATGACAATAATGAGGTACGTGAACTCTTATCATATATATATTAAACCATCCTTAAAAAATTTTGTTTGCTGTAATGCTATGTAGATAATGTGACGAATAATTCAAATAACAAATTTATCTCTCTTGCATCCATCCACGCCAAAATTAAACTAATTAAGACTTTCTGTAAGTCACATTATGGCCCCAATTTATCTATTCATTTCTGGTAAGATACAGTCGTACCTGTATAAGCAGCCACCTCCAAATAAAGGCCACTCTGTGAATAAAGGCCATTCAGTTAAGACCCGTCATTGATCATTTAGAACACAATGACCTCTGAATAAAGGTCACCTTCAATAAAGGTTACATTTTGTATCTGGTTGGTACTGATATATATCTTGGATCAAATGCTCCGACATCTTTAACAAAATTTGACTTATTTGTGTGTTATAGTATTAATGCTCTCTCCTTGCTTGATAGGGCTCTACTGATGTTACTCCCGCTTCTGTGAAACGAGCCAGCTCTGTTGATCCACCTGGTGATGTGAAGAAAGCCAGGTATTCTTCATCTGGTGCTGTTGGCAGTCCAGATCCTGCAGCAAAGACATCAACAGAAAGTACCAAACCTATAGATAAACATTTCTGTGATGCTGTTGTCAACTTTCTACTGAGAATTGCTTGCCAGGTAATGAACTTAAACAATATTGATTTATTAAAAATATTAGTAAGGTCTTAATAAGATAGGTTGGTATTTTTATGCCCAGCCGTTCGCGCAAGGGCATAAACTGCTACCCCTACCCGTCTATCTGTTCAGTTTTGGTGTCTGATTGATAACTCAATAAATAATTCATGGATTGGCATCATATTTTACTTCAAGGTGTATTTTACAAATTACAGGCCAAGTTCGATTTTCATTTCAATCCAAACATTTTCACAGGAGTTATGGCCCCTTTTTAACTAAGCTCTCAGCAAGGGCATTTGTGTCCTCTGGCCACATTTGTAATTTTGGTCAAGTGACTGTAAATAACCTAACCTAGCCTAACTTATGACTGAATGTTTTATGTTTATATCTTGTAGGTGAGTGAAGTGCCTGGGTCACCTGGTGAGATTTTGTCTCGAAGATGTGTCACACTTCTTAAGATGGCATTAAGACCTGATGTCTGGCCAAATGCTGAACTCAAACTTGCCTGGTTTGATAAGTTGCTAAACACGGTGGAAAGTCAACAACCAAACTTTAACAACATCTGTACAGCATTGGAACTTCTGTACTTCCTGTTAACAATATTGGTAAGTTGTTAATTGGCTTATCTGCTTTATCTTATATGTTCTGTTCTTCACTACTATGTTTAACTTTTTGTTGAGAGTCACTTTTCATGTGTTTACGTTACTAATTCAATCACCTCTGGTTTAATCGCCTATAATAGACTGTAATAAACAAATCTAGGCACTATCATTATCTAAAGGGTTAGGTTTTGAAAGACCACTTCATGTGATTTGATTGTATGCCGTATATTTGAATCATTGGTGATTACTGAAAAAGTGGAGACAATGATCTGTGAATTGCCTGTGTATTAAAATGCTAGCAAAGATATTTAACTTTCAAGTAAATATCTGGCTGGGCAATGCATAGAATGTATATTTATTATTTTATTTCAGAAAAAGGATCAGATATTGGCCAGCTTTAAGCCTCTACAGCGAGGTATAGCTGCATGTATGAATTGTCCTAACACCAAGGTAATACGTGGGGTACACAGTCTGCTTTCACGTCTGATGAGTTTCTTCCCAACGGAACCAGTCAACTCAAATGTGGCGTCGAAATACGAGGAACTAGAATGTTTATATGCTTGTGTTAGTAAAGTTGTGTATGAGGGATTAACAAACTATGACAAGTAAGTAAAAAATGAAGATTTATGATCCCTGATGATAATTATCTGTCATTAGTTATGTTACATTGTTTAATAGCTTGAAGTATTGATGGAATGGAAGTATTGAGACAATATTTTTCTGAAATTCTTGTTTTCCAGAGCTGCAGATGGATTTGTAACAATATTGTTCATTTAATATCTCCCCTTTCGAAGAAAAGAGGGTATAATGCTTAGCTCATGTCAGTCCATCCGTCCGTCAATCTGTCTGTCTGTAACCAAACTTTGTCCGGCTAATAACTAGAAAATGATTCAGCCTAAGTTCTTCAGAATTGATCGGGGAGTTGGTCATCACATGTAGATGACCCCTATAGATTTTTTTATCAGTATGTCAAAGGTCAAGGTCACAGAGGGCATTCCTGATTCACAAACAATTCTAGTCATTCTTGTAATACAGGGTGTCTTATTGATTTATAACAATGATGTTTTTTCATGCTCTTATATTACAGAGCTGCTAACGGGTCAACGTCACAGTTGTTCAGCACACTGATGATACTGAAAGCTGCCTGCATACATAACCAGTGTTATATTGATAGATTAATCACAACATTTATGAAAGTATTAACAAAAATGGCAAGAGAACACTTGGCACCCAGCACCCCGGAAGCCAGTCCTGGTAAGAAAATTCTGAGATTCAGATCAATTATGTTGTCAGACTAATGTATTAATAATATCAATATTGTCTGACCATATTTAGCTTGTAAACGTTAAAAGACAAGATTTGAGCTGAGGAGACAGATCTCAAGTTTTACAATCTTGGGGGCCAGGTTTTGAAAATTCTGGAACTCAAGATTTTAATGTAAATAAAAACACTTGTATGTGTATTACTATAAGAACAATCTTAATTGATTATAAAACATATTAGTAGATTTAATATTAAACCAGTTCTATATGTACTAAAATTTATTTTTGTTCTGTATTTTCAGTGGCAAGTGAGCTGTTAATATTGAGTTTAGATCTTGTAAAGAATAGAGTGGTTGTCATGTCAATGGAGATGAGGAAGAGTTTTATAGGACAGATACTTGTTGGGTTGATTGAGAAAACACCAGATAATAAAGTCATGAAAGCTATCACAAAAATGGTGGAAGATTGGGTTAAAACTAAGGTAGGCTATTTGAATTCAGGGTTTTATTGCTAAGAAAGTGTCTTCCCCTTGGAAAATAGGCTGTATTTCACCCCCAAAATATATTTCCCCAGTTTGAATTATAAATGGTGCCCTGTTTTGCCTCTTTAGAGTAATTCCCACACACTCCCCTTTTACCAGCACCTTTTTGTTTTATCTGTAAAAAACCCTGCTGAATCAGAAATTTTTAAGTAGGTACTGAGTCCTGGTTTTAAGATTCTAGTGATGTGCTCTTATATTCTTATTTCACTTGTACTAATAAAAAAGAGCTTTGTTGAGTCATCTTGTTGGTGCATGACTTGTCTCGTGTTTTGAATTCTTGAGACTATATAGAGATAAGTAGTAATTTAGATAATGAATATTTCTGTACTAGTTTAGTTGTTGTAAAGTTACATTTCTAAGTATTTGCTTGTCTGAATTAAGCAAACAGAGTGATGTTTTGAAATGAATTATTATTATATTAGATAAATTCTATCATTGCAGGGAACCATAGCTTTGAACCAATCTCCCTCTATCAGAGAAAAAGCCATCTTATTGGTTAAATTGATGATTTATATAGAGAAGAGATTTAATGATGACCAGGAGTTAAATGCACAGTTCCTGGAATTAGTAATCTATATCTATAGGTAATAAATATACCTAATATTTTATGAATAGTCTTTTTGAATTATCTTTTTGCATGAATCATCATGTAATGATGTAAGTCCAGTAAATTGGTTAGGTGTACCAGCTTCTGTATATAACTGAACATTGTTAAAAATGGTGTTAGACCCACTGAAAAAATTGAAGATCTATAAGTTATTAGTATGTGAAGATTCTTAAATATTATCTTTATATGTTGTTGCTTTCAAAATAGGAGTATGGATATAAATGACCATAGCAGTTAAATTGGCCATAAAAACAGACAAACAATGTTGGTGTATTCTTGTATTACAGAGATGAAGCATTGAGTGGGACTGAGTTAACTACAAAGCTTGAACAAGCTTTCCTCACAGGCTTAAGATGTCAACAACCTCATATCAGACAGAAATTTGTTGAGGTAGGTGTACTAGTTTAATTCCAGTAGTTTCGATATTGATGATAGTTTGGTAAAAAATTGCTATCTTTAATTTTCCCCGCATAAACTTAAATTGTAGAGTAATACCAGAAACTGATACCTAGGTAGAGCCACCTATTGTCCATAAGCTAGTTGGACAGTTTCTTTACCTGTTGAAATAGTCTGGTCCTAGCTGGGATTCAGACTCGCAGTGGTCAGGGGTTAGTGATTCCGGGCTGGGGCCACGTACACTTGGCCACGGAGTCTCCTTTTTATACGCCTGTTTAAAAAACATGTATTATGGAAACACCCATGGCGGGCAGTGTCCGCTCTCTAATTCAAACAGTTTTATTCGGATCCTCACCAAACTTGATGGAAATGTTTATGGCCATGGTTTATGTCAAGTTTGATAACCAACCAAATCGGCCCAGACACTTCTGAGTTATGCCTCTTGATGCGTTGAAAAAATGAATTTTGACGGTGTATTTTGTGACCTGGCACTCTTGTACCTTGTTTATATGTATATTTATGATTATTCATTTCTTGTAGTTTCTTTGTTTTAGCAGTGCTGAATATTGTATTTTCAGGTGTTTAATAGTAGTATTCCTAGACGTGTGTTTGAGAGATTGTTATATATAACATGTTCACAGAACTGGGAGTTAATGAGCGGACATTTCTGGATCAAACAGTGTATTGAAGTAAGTACTGGTACTTAAATTTCATATATTTTCTCTAGAAGAAAAAATAATCAGAATCTGCATTGCTCGAATAAGCTATTAATTAGAAAATTTTGTATAATAAATCAAGTAATCAGGGGAGTCAGTATGAATTGTCAGGTATTTGTTAAATATTAACAGTAATTCCATATTTTTAACTGACTAAAGTTAGTTGTTTGAGTATCAGCTACTTAAATATAATAAATGTTGTAAAACTGATTTCACCCTAAATTTTGAATTAATGATATAAAACTTTAATTATGATACAGTTAAACCTATGAACAAAGACCACTCTGAGAAAGACATAATGTGGCCTTTATTGACAGGTTGCCTTTTATTTAGAGGTCCTTTTCTTCTAAATAATCAATGATGTTTTTTTTAAAGAATGGCCTTTACTCACAGATAGGCCTTTACTCACAGATTGGCCTTTACTCACAGAATGACCTTTACTCACAGATAGGCCTTTACTCACAGAATGACCTTTACTCACAGATTGGCCTTTACTCACAGAATGGCCTTTACTCACAGATTGGCCTTTACTCACAGAATGACCTTTACTCACAGATTGGTCTTTACTCACAGATTGACCTATACTCACAGAATGGCCTTTACTCACAGAATGATCTTTACTCACAGATTGGCCTTTATTCGGAGGTTGTCCCTAACACAGGTTTTATGGTAATTCATGGTTTATCTCTGTGTTTACTTTCAGCTAATCCTATCAGTGGCTGTTAATGGTCACACCATACAGAGTGCATCATCTATGAACCTTCTTCCATCAGCATCAAGTATTGTAAGCCTAGCTGATAGTCAGGATAGGGCACATTTTGCTACCATCATGAAAATGAAAGAAGAACCTATGGATATAGAGGCTGTAGATAACAATAAGGAAGATGTGAGTACTGTTGAGAAATTAGTTGTAACTTGTAATTTGTTTATTAGCTATTTTTTGGCCACCGGCCCATACAGAATTTACATGATATAATAAATTTTACATTTAATGATGGTATATACTGATGTTCTGTTGGTTCATATATTAGGTTATGATCTGTGTAATTTGGTGAAATGAAATTTTTATTCTCGATCAAACTCAGCTTTCCAATGATGGTAGTTTGAGTAAGGAAATAAGACAAAAGTATAGGGGTGTCTCATTTTAATATAATTCTGTTAAGTTTCTCACTCACTGTATGTTTTGAGTGATAAGAATGAGAAAGAAATAAGGAGCTGTATTCATTGTTTGAAAAAACTGACTCTAATGTGTGAACCCATTCCTGCAATTGAGGAAGTATTTTATACATTGTCCTTTTTTCAAGCCTTACTGCTTTAAGATATTGAAGTGTTTTTATATTTATATGATAGGATGAGCTAGAAGGATCAGCAATGTTTCTCTATCAAACTTTTGAAGTCAGAGATAAATGTATTAATTCCTGCCAAATGTTATGTAATATGGCAGTTATATTTGCCTTTTTTGCCAATTTATTTATAACAGTTATATTTGCCTTTTTGCCAATTTATTTATCATATGTACATGTATGTTGTAAACATATATGTGTGTGTGCTGGTGGCCTAGAAATACAAATTTAATACTGTGATATTACTAATAGACCTTGCACTGGATGATACAAAGATGGGTTTATTTTGTATATATTTATACAATAGGATGAGATTGATATAGAACTTGGCGTGACTACTGATGAAGCTATACAGAAAGAATCTCCAAAGAAAGAAGTACAAGATCCAAAACAAAACTTACAAACATTGTTACAGCGTCAAGCTAAATTCTTAGAAAATTGTCGGGAAGTAAAGGTAGGACTTGCTTGTTATTATATCATTCATACAGATCATATTATACTTGTATGTCATAAAATTTTAATCTCTGGATAAGAAAGTTTTAATTGTGTTATGTCATGTCTTGAATGGAAAAAGTACAAATGATGAGGTATATTTACAAGCATGTTTAATTGTATGTAACATGTCCTGTTAAATAGATTTGTTTTGTTAGTTATTTTGTCTGCAATAAAGAAACTTAATACATGATTGATTTTTGGAAACTGAACAATAGTTCAGGTTCTGATAGTCGTCACTCGGCA
Source organism: Lutraria lutraria (assembly GCA_964023205.1). Taxonomy (NCBI): domain Eukaryota; kingdom Metazoa; phylum Mollusca; class Bivalvia; order Venerida; family Mactridae; genus Lutraria; species Lutraria lutraria. Next base: position 5,765,240 of record OZ026848.1, read on the forward strand.
TGCATGAATTGATGTGGACCAAAGAAATATGTTGGCCATGCAATTGTTAAACTAGTTCCAATTCTATGTTGCAGTGCAAGTCTATATAAGTTCATTTATCCATTAGAACTTTCAGTTCTTTGATTATTTATTAGTCTGAAGGTAATATAGCTAAGAGAATTTGTATAAATTTGACTGTATCTATTATTGTTGGATGTTTCAGACTGTACAGTACCTCGGAGCACTAAGTCAGTTATGTCACAGTACCACAGATCTGAGTCATATATCATGGCTAGATTTATATCCTAGAATATGGAAAGTTTTGTCTGAGAAACAGCAACAGGTAGGAGGATCATATGTTGATTTTTTTCTAACTTCATGATTTAAATATTAATTTAACCTCTCTACAGCAACAACCTCTCAACAACAACATGATTTGCTTCTCCCAAAGGGTGTTGCTTCAGAGAGGTTGTACTGTACTAAAAAAGGATACATTTATAAAAAAAAATGTTGATGGAAAATCATGTTTAAGCATTTCATTTGAATTTGCTTAGGAGCCAATTTTATTGTTTCTTTGGAAGAGCAAATGTTCATTGTTATTGTTGTATATATTTCAGATGCTGAGTGCAGAGTTAGTTCCCTTTATGTGTAGTGGAAGTCATGTTGGACAGAAGGATTGTCATCCCAGTGCCATACATACATTTGTTGAAAGTTTAGCACTCTGTGTGCCAACAATACCCATCAGACCAACCATACTAAAGGTTTGTTCTTGTTTGCATAGTTTATTTAAAAAATTTATTGGAATTAAGTGAACTAAGAAGGCATTTGTGTTAGCCGGCCTACCAATCTTAAACATATGTTACAATTGAGCATCCATTGATATGTACATGCTCTTTCTACTTTCATTTAATATGAAGAAAATTGTTCATGTGTAAGTTATCTTCATCATGGATTAGAAACAAGAAAACTGGGGCCATTTCTTGGGTTAAATATTGGGCAAACATGAAATGTGTTTGCATTCTGTAAGGCATGCAATCTGCATTGTTCACTTCTAGATGTAGTGTTTCATGGTCGTTTGATCAAAGTTTGTTGCCTTTGTCCTTTGTTGTTAGAATTAGTTTATACTTAATGCATACATGTTTATAAGACAGTACGAGAGAAGGCTAGGTTTGGAAAATAAATCTAAAAAGATGTTTATCTAATCCCTTCCAGTAATTGATTTTGTATGTAGTAGTGTATCATAATTTTGGAGGCAATTTTACTTATGATCATAGCCATGCAATTTTGAACTATGTTATTTATTGTGTGACTCCATTCTACAATGACAAAATACTATTGAAATTCTGACCTGCTGAATGTAGACATTTCTAGTTATTCATATTCATGGTAAGATGGTTATAAAATATAATGTAAAGCATAACTATTTCTCATGCTTATTTAACAAAATGTATCTTTCAGTATTTGGGTAGGACTCACAACCTATGGTACAGATGTTGTTTATTGCTAGAACAGATAGCATTTGATAATGGTGTTTCTGGACTGATGAAGCGTGGAGGTGCAAGTGAATATGAGTTTGAACCTTCCAATAATACTGGCCAGGTAAATATTGTTATTAGGATTATTATTGTAACTTTGGTTGTAAGTAAAAAAGTGATTTTTATGCCCCGACCATTCGAAATGGTGGAAGGGCATAAAATGTTACCCTGTCCGTCCATCCATGCGCCGGTCGGTTCAAATTTTGGTTTCCAAGCAATAACTGAAGAAATATTTCATGGATTTGTTTCATATTTTACATGAAAGTGTATAATAATAAAATACCAGTCAAGATCGATTTCCATTAAAATCCAAACATTTTCACAGGAGTTATGGCCCTTTTTTGACTTGGCTCTCAGTGGGGGCATTCATGTCCTATGTACACATGAGTTGTTATGTTATTAAAGCAAAATACTGGATGAATACTTAATGCCATTGATTATTCTGTTTAATGTGATATATAGCTATTCGATAATACAAAGAACTTAACACATTTGTCACAGGGACTTGGGGCCAATTTAGAACTCTATGGACTGTATATTTACAGCTCTGTATTTATTTATGTTTGATTTGATAAAGTTGACAAGTTCTTGCTAAATATTTAATTATTAGTCTGTCTGTTTTTGAAGAAGAAGATCATTGCGGTGAACAGATGTACATTGGCATCACTTGCGGCACTCTTGTTAGTCCTTTCTATTTACGAATATTTGCAGGAGATGTTAGACGGTCTCTGTGACCTGTACTCATTACTGAAGGAAGAAGATATGTGGGCCGGGTTATGGCAGAAACGAGCCAAGTTTGCCGAGACCAACACAGCCATCGCTTATGAGCAACACGGATTCTTTGAGCAATCCCAGAATGCTTATGAAGCTGTAAGTTACGAATGCCTTTAGAGATTGAATTATGACTTTAAATCATTCATTTTATTGAAAGTATAATTATATGATAAAAAAATTACCATTGCAAGGGGTAAAGTTTTGTAACTAAAAGAAAATTAATAATTTATGAATGATAATTGTTGATAAGTTTCCAGGGCCGGCTATATCTGATTTTGACTTACCTGTCCGTTTGCCAGAAGCATTTCTGAACTTGATATTAATATGATATTTATATAGTAAATTCTGGAAAATTCTCACTTGTCCGTACAGGCTGCGGGACAACCTGGGCAATACAGACAATTGATTTTGCTGCCCCTGAGTTTCTACATTCACTTATAATTCATATGAAAAGAGTTTATAATTATGTGTATCATGACAAATCGATCAAAGTATTGTTATGTACTATTTCAGGCTATGGTAAAAGCTCGAATAGATCATAATTCTGGTCCAGCCGCACCCACTGTTATACCAGAATACAGACTGTGGGAGGACCATTGGATCAGGTAAATAATAATACAGTAAAATCAAGTTGGGAGTGAACTTCAGAAAAAATGAAGAAATCCATACAGTGATGTACAGTACAACCTCTCTAGAGTGGCCCTCTACAGAGCAACAACCTCTCTAAAACAACTCCTTCAAAATTTCACTATGTTGATATTTTCTATGAATTTAACAACAACCTCTAAACAACGGTAAATAATTGCAGCTCCCACAAGGTGTTGTTCTACAGAGGTTATACTGTATTTAGTTTTTGTTTTGGGATATACAGTCAAACCTGTATTAGAGGTGGCCTTTATTAGAAGGTGGCCTCTAATACAGGTTTGACTGTATATCCCAAAACAAAAACTAAATACAGTATAACCTCTGTAGAACAACACCTTGTGGGAGCTGCAATTATTTGAAAAATTGTCATTGATAATTTAGAACAAAATGACTTCTGAATAAAGACCACCTGTCGAGAAAGGCCATATTATGTCTTTCCCAGGGTGGCCTTTGTTCACAGCTTTGAAGATTTGAGAGTATTTTAAGTGGTAATTAGGTAGATTCTGATAAAACAGAAGTTAGATGCAAATAGATGTTCCATTCATTGAATGGATATTCCTAATTTATTGTTTGATTGCTTTCATTCAGGCTGAAATTAAAAATATGTTTGTTTGTAGTGCTCCGACCGACCCGTCAAAATGGCCCCGACTTTTCTTTTTTTTTCGAGGTTTTCGAAATTATTTTTTTTTGCGATCTTTTTGAGTCAGTTCCGTTTTTATTCCGTACCGGAATGCACGGCCTTTATCCGATACAAAATGGCAGCCGCCGGTACGGAAACTCGCAAAATGCGAGTTTAATTTAAAAAATGCGAGTTAGCAGTTCATAACCAGTCGAAATTTTCTGGGAGCGCTAAATAAAGTGTCCGCAAATACCCTTCCAGTCTTCAAAATCCGTCACATCCATAAAAATCGCCAACTTGTCCGTAATTGTCGATGGCTATATGTATTGTTTGTTTGCACCTATCAACATCAATTTTAATTGTTATAAGCTTTGATTCATTATGCAGATGGCAATTTAATCCAATTAGTTGTGAGGTTTATCTTTCTGCATCGTCAGTGAAACTGAAAATGTTTGTACCATACCGTACGGTCTGTGTCGCATTTTCCGAAAATTGTTACACACTTCACTCGACAATCATATGTTTTGGTAGTACTAATTGAATCTTAAGCTACCCAAAATAATGTTTTTTAAGCATTAGAGCAACAAAGTATCAAAGACTCGTTAATTTTTAAGAACGGTTGTCACACTTGTATTTTTAAAAGTATACGAATTTCGGACGATAATTAATTTCGGATAACAGCACTACAATTAAGGTGCATCCATTGTTACCACTCATCATATAATGGATGTAATATACTTACCTGGTGTTAAATGATAATCTGTTCAAATTGTAGTGTCTTATATTAGATATTTAAATCATGTGAGGATGAAATCTCCACAGTGTAAGTCTAATGAAAATCTCATTCAGTTTAATAGGTTGAATGATTGTTGATGGTATGGTTTTAAAATAAAATTGTCCATATTGTATCTTTAAGGTTTATAGATATACATGTTTATAGATATACTTGCTGTATTACTTACAGAATACTAAGTTATAAATCAATCTAATGTTTCTGTGACTATTTCTCTGGTGAACCTAATAGATGGAAGACACAGGAAGAGATACAGACGGCTGAATTCTTTCCAAGTTGTTTTACCAATGTGCACAAACTGCTGTACTTCTGGGAAACCAGTTATCAAAAGACTCCCCCCAAAAAAACTAATTCTGACATGCATGTCTGTTATCATAATGAACAAGAAAGGGTTATTTTATAGTATAGTATGTTTTATCAAAATGATCAAACTAGTTTTACGTAGTTCATGTTACTCTGTGGTCGAGTGGTTGAGAAAGTCACTGTTACCTCTCACAGATAGAGGGTCGTTGGTTCGAGTCCAGTTATAGACCATGCTTTTTTATGTGAGAAAGTAGGCAGTTGCTTACGGAGGATGGGGGTCTAGTACTAGTTCTTCCCAGGAACGGTGGTTACGTGAACTGTCATATGACTCTGACTGTTGAAAAGGTATGTAAAAGTCAAACAAACATAGTTTATATTAGATTGAAGTTGTAGAAGTAGGCTGCTATAAATGAAGAGACAGTAGTGAAGCAGGTAGTTCATGCTTAAAATATATATTTTTTATGGGACACCCTTCAGTCAATGAAAATTGTTTACATTTGAAATAAAACAGAAAACATTAATCCATTGTTTTCATCATATTTTATTCAGTCTAAATACATGTTTAATGCAGAGTAGACTATATGTATTGCAAAATTGCCAATTATTTAATGTTAACAAACGCGATTTCAAAAAAAAAAAAATTCAAAAAAAAAAAAATACCTACCTACCTACCCACCTCTTAAAATCAGGGTCGGAGCACTACAAACAAACAATTTTTTAATGATGGCCTCAGTGAGGCAATATATTACATCCTGTGTGCATTATTTTACAGATGTTCTAAAGAGTTAAATCAGTGGGATCATCTGTTAGAATACGCAAACTCCAAGGGAAACACCAATCCTCACTTAGTACTGGAGAGTGCTTGGAGAGTTCCGGACTGGGCCCTAATGAAGGATGCTCTCTCTCAGGTAACCCCTTTGTTGTTGTTTCGGGAACATTGATGGCCCGTTTTTGTATGTCAGTCGAAACAGTACAACAAGATTCACTACATGATCTTGGTCAAACTTCAGTGAAAAGAAGTGAAATCGGGTTGGGTTTAAATGGTAAATAATTGTAAGATATTTACAATCTTGATCAATATTAAGTTTAGAGTATCAAGGTAACAGAAAAAAGAAGGAAGTGATAAAGTTTTACTGTGTTTTACCAATGTCACATTTTATAAGGAAATACGGTTTACCCTTACTATTGTAAAATATGTCAGGGATGAATAAAGCTTAATGTTAAATAATGTACAATTCTTATAAATGAAAGTTGGCCGGCATGTGTCAGCATTTTTGACTCCCATCTCATTTCGTATATGCTTGTCTGGATTGGACTGGTTTTTACTGGACAAGTTTAAATTTTCAGATTTATCAAATTGTTTAACTTTGACCCATGTATTCTGTATTGAAATGATGACATATTGGCTTAAATAATTTCAGGTTGAGTTAAGTTGTCCGAAAGAAATGGCTTGGAAAGTGAATCTTTATCGAGGGTATATAGCTATCTGTCACCCCGACGACCATCATTTAAACATGGTAACTATGGTAATATACTAGATTTGAATACTAAGCATGTGCTTCAGACATGTCTTGGTTGATATTGTGTGGATCACTGTAAATCATGTTGTAATACCGGTACCATTAATGTTATGTTTGTCACAGATTTTATTAGCTTGTCTAGGTGGATAGATCTCATTGAGGCAGTAAACAGATGAGCATTGGCAACACTTGCAGCACTCATTGTTTTTAATTTACATCTTATTTGTTGTGATCCGTAAAATTGTGGTTCTTTTTCTTTTTTATGTTAAATAGTGTATGTAGTCTGTAAACCTCTGACCATTGTGTTGTGAAATATTGAATGTTGGCTAATTGCTAAGATTTACTAGGGGACTTCCAAATAGTTTGTACTTTTTTTGTTCTAGTCCAATGCATATAGATTGCTAATGTTTTCTGGCTAAGTATTAAATTATTGTATGTTGTATTCTTATATGCTTTGTTGTCAAGTTCAGTGTTTTTGCCTTGTTTTGTAGAATAGCATGTTATTTCATTTAAGCTTAGCATTCTTATAATCATGTCCAGTAATTGTTTGAAGGGGTCAATAATGAATAAAAAAAATTTATTTTATGGCCATAGTTACATTTTTGCAGAATTTTTTTTATAAAATTCAATGTCGTTGTCTTGTCTCTACTGCAATTATCAACTACTGATTTTCCATGATAACATTATTTTACCAATAAAAAATTTACATACAGGTCACTTCATACTTCAGTCTTAGAAAAGAATTTGTATCTCAAAACTGCCATGAACTGGCCTATATCATAGTAAGGGTTGATGCTTTTGTTGATGGTTGCTGGCGTCCACACTCAATGTCTACTTGTTTAGTTGAACTGTTTTAATTCAATCTTCACCAAACCTAGCCAAAATGTGGATGATTATAATATCTCTGCTGACTTAGATAACTAGCACTGTTGGATTATGGCCCCTGATTCCCCAAAAAAAGAAAGAAATGAAATAGACATAGTCCGCTGTCTAAGTTGAACAGTTCACGTCAGCCCCTCTTTGCTTGATACTTTCATGGGCCTATTTTGCCTTCTATATTGCCACGCTAAATGATTTATTCTTTTCTGTGTTACAGATTGAGAGGTTGGTTGAGCTATCCAGTACGTTGGCTATAAAGGAATGGAGAAGACTACCACATATTGTCACACACATACATGTACCATTACTACAGGTATACACAGTAAAACTTCAACTTTTATGTCCACCTTTAGGACGACATGAGGCTGTTTTATTATCAAATTGAATTGTTGAGAAAATATTGAAATTTAACTTTTTTGATAATTTTTTGTTCTTTATTCAAACTTCATTTTCGGTACAAGCATATGATGTTAACCAAAAATTCTACCTACTCAATTTAAAATTTAGGTCGCATAATGACAAACAAAAGAGTTTTTAAGGATGGCTTTTTATGGTATAATTTTATGTGTTACAGGCAGCACAGCAGATAATGGAATTACAAGAAGCTGCTCAAATCAATCAAGGTTTACAACCAGCAAACATCACAAGAAGTACAAGTTTACATGATATGAAAGCTATCGTAAAAACGTGGAGGTGAGAGAATATCATTGTTACATTTCCGTAAAAATTCTCCATGGAAATGAGCAGTGTAACAGTTTTGATAAAAAATAACCTTTTTTTTAAGAATAAAATTTATGAACCAGAATGGGAATTTCTTGAAATTGGGAAAATTGATCAGAAGTTACAGTGTGCATAGTGCAGTCAAACTTGTGTAAGCAGCCACCTCTGAATAAAGGCTGACCTGTGAATAAAGTCCATTCTTCTAAAAACTGTCATTGAATATTTAGCACAAACTAACCTCTGAATCAAGGCCATCTGTCAATAAATGCCACATTTTATCTTTCCCAAAGGTGACCTTTGTTTACTAGTTACACTGTGCATGGTATATGTGTGGATTATCTGTATGGTGTGTTAATATTTGATTACAGGAATCGGTTACCTATGATATCTGATGATTTGTCACACTGGAGTGATATATTTACCTGGAGACAACATCATTATCAGTTTATAGTCAACCATTACGACACGCATGCCGCCCAGGATCAGGTATATATAATTATAAACAGAAGAAACTCATTGTCTCAAGCATGCTTTTATCATATTCCTGCCTAAATAGTATATAACTGAAATATTGTCGATAAATGGCAGTAAATCCACAAAAACAAACACCTAGTCAGTAATCACTCAGAAGGTTATTTTACTACAATTATTTTGAAATGTTAACGCAGTTATTGAATTTCTCTGATGATTTATATTTTAAAGTTGATATCTTAGCTAATAATGTATGTGTATGATATAGGATCTAGATATGTTGGAAGTCTCTCCTGCAGAAAGATTTGATTTATCATTACAAACTCTTTAGTGAAAAAAATATTTCCTTTATTCTTGAAATTCTAAGAGCATGCAGCCCAATACATGTATTTATATTCTGATTGTTTCATTGTTTCAGCAAAACAACCATTCCATGTTAGGAGTTCATGCGTCCGCCCAAGCAATCATACATTTTGGTAAAATTGCTAGAAAACATAATTTATCTGGTGTATGCCTGGACTCACTCAGCAGGTTAGTCTAAAGGTTGCTATAGTTACGCTGTATCCGTATGTCTAAGTGTGGCAATCATAAATTGTCAGGAAGGAGTGAACATCAAAGAGTGTCAGGGAATTCTGAACTTTATTAGTAGAAATAGGATTTTACATGCCCAAATACGAAATTCTGTTTGTTTTGGGTTTATTGCACAGCGACGACCTGGTTCATTTGGCAACTTCAAGCTTTAAAGAAGGAGGGAGACATCAGGGTTAGAACTGGTATTACTACCTACTTAAGCTAGCTAAACAGCTTCCTCTTGTGTGAAATTTGTCTGTTCTTGATTCCATTAACGAGGTGCCTTGAAATTATGTCAATATGTCTAAATCATTTCAGAAGAAGCTTCCACAGCATATAGTATTATTTTAGTCATCTGTTATTATCTGATCTGTTTTCGGAAGAAAAAGTCGAGTTGTTGAGATCACTACAGTGTTTGAGTCTGTGTCACGCAAAAACTTTGATGTAGCTCATAACTCACTATAAGAGGTAGCAACATGAAACTTCATAGGTGGATATATCTCACTGAGGCGGTGAACAGATGAGCATTGGCACAGCTCGCACTACTCTTGTTGTTTAAAATGCTGTATTAATTTATACAAGTATTTCATTGACTTCTTCTATTTCTCGCAGGATTCATACAATACCAAGTGTACCTATAGTGGACTGTTTCCAGAAAATCCGACAACAGGTGAAGTGTTACCTACAGATGGCTGGTACCTTGGGTAAACCTGAACTTAACGAGGTATGGTATAGATTTATCTATCATGTGATAGGGTAGTTACATAGAATCCTGCAGCATATGTCTGGTATATGATATAGTATGTAGTGAATATAAATTGCAGGAACATAGGAACATATTTTCCTCCTCAACCCTCTGATCAAACTTTGTCTGGTAAACTGTGGGATGCAAGAATATCAAAGTCCCATGATTTTAATATGAAGTCAAATTCATTAATTTCAGGGTCTAGAAGTGATCGAATCTACAAATTTGAAGTATTTTACTAAGGAGATGACTGCGGAGTTCTATGCATTAAAGGGAATGTTCCTGGCACAGACAGGACGGTCAGATGATGCTAATAAATCATTCTCAGCAGCCGTACAGATGCACGATACGTTGGTGAAAGCTTGGGCCTTGTGGGGAGATTATCTGGAGTCTGTATTCACTCGTGATAAGTAAGTATATATCATATACTTTACAGTTTTTTATGCCCTAGACATCAAATGATGCAGGAGCATATAGTGATAGCCTTGTCTGTTTATCTGTCTGTTCGTACAAGGTTTAGTCAAGCTGCCATCAGGGGTGCATGTCGAGGGCTCAGCGCAACACTGTCGTAACTTGTTCTTATTTCAATATGAGTTACGACACTGTTGCATTGAACCCTCGATGTGTTTATTGAATGCAGTTTGTTGTATATCACTGAGATTTGCTGCAGCCACAACATCCAGAGTTACTTGGCAACTTTTTAACAGTGGAAGGTGTATATCTGACTTTTTGTAGACTAGTTGGACAGCTTCTTCAACTGAAAGTGGATCCTTGATTGGATTATGAATCACAGCATTGAAGGGCTAAAGGTCACTAGTCTGAGACCATATTGACATCGCCAATGAGGCCCCAACAAATTGTATTAATTATTGTTATTCACTTATAGAATTATGGCTGTGTAATATGCTACTGCAAAAGTCGAGATTTGCTGATATAATAATGACCATCACTTGATTGTTAGCTCATGCCTGTATTGCATCATACTGCTGTAAGTCTGATTGACCATTTGTGGCATATCACAATGTAGGGCCTGTGTTATGTCTAGTTCTCATCTGCAGACTGTACCTTAATTAATTGGTGTGAAGTATAATCTAACTGGATGCTATACAGAATACAAACAATCATGTCTGTTTATAGTTAAGATTGACTGTTATCTGCTGCAAGCAGAAGACAATTAGTTCTTTTACATAACACTTCATACTCTCAAAACTGAATATTGACCATGGAACCGAATGTAACCAAGATGTAAATTTTGTGGTCAATTAGAATGACAGAGGCATTGTATTACCTGGTCTTTTAGAAGCTGGTTTCAAAGTATCGTGAAGTCATGTGTTGTCTTTAAAGTCCCATAAGCATATAAAATTATCGGTCGTAATAGTTTCTGTTTGTCCTATTACAGAGGAATCCAGTGTGTTTTCCATACTTTATAGCAAGAAAAAATGTTTCCAAAAACACCTATCATTGAAAAAAATACTATTTATAGAACAGCTGTGTTTTCCCCGCAGTCATGTTATGCACACGTCATCAGGTGACGTCATGCGCTCTATATATTTCCGGTTTACAAAAGCAAAAATCACAGCTAAATGAGTGACTTTCGAAGAAAAAGGGCTCGTTTTTTTCGATAATTATTATCTTGGGCTAATATTAGCAATTGCTTGCTTTTTGCATATTTTTTTATAACAAAAAGCTAATGGGACTTTAAGACTTATTACTATGATATTTCTTGATTTGATAGAATAAAGCAATCCCTGTAAGTTAATACTTGAAAATCTGATTATTTTACTTTTTTACTTGCAGACAAATCTCTAATGGAGTATCAGCTATCACATGTTTTCTACATGCATGTCGGCATCAGAACGAGAGTAAGTCGAGGAAATACCTCGCTAAAGTTTTGTGGCTCCTTACTTACGATGATGAAAAGTCTTCGCTCGCTGAAGCTGTCGACAAATACTGTGTTGGTGTTCCACCTGTAGCCTGGTTGCCATGGTAACAGATTTCTCTATTTAGTTTTGATTTACAATATAAAATAGAAATAAAACAAGAAAATACAAATCAGTTATTTTATTGAAGTTAATGTTTGATGTATATGTATATTACAATGGTTAAGCCTTTGTAGGAAATTTGGTCAAGTATAATTTGCAGTCTTTTATCTATGGTCTTTAAGATTGTTATATATTTACATCGATTATGAACTCGAGTTCAAACCCTTAGTGAAGTTCAAAGTTTTTATTTTAAGTACTGAAGATCTGTATAATTGTATTAAATGGTCTGTTCAAATGATTTAACATTTTGTTGATGAAGAGTATTACATTTTTATTTGCAGGATTCCTCAATTGTTGACTTGTCTTGTGAGAAATGAGGGACGTCTAATAATGAATCTATTGAGTCAGGTTGGGAGAATGTACCCACAAGCTGTCTACTTCCCTATAAGAACTTTGTATCTTACCCTCAAAATAGAACAGAGAGAAAGATGTAAGTTAGATAAAGTCTTTTTTCCCTGATATTTCTAAAGCATAAAGGATCCTGAAATTGTTGTTCAGCCTTCAGATAAATTACTAAAAAATTAAGAAAAAAAACACTTCTGAGATTTTACGAAAACATATTTTAAATTAATTTTCAATGAGAGATTGTTCCATTTATTAATGTCAGATAAATCTTGAAGATTTTATTAGCTCGAAACATGGATTCGGAATGATGCCGGTGAATTACACTTTGTACGCCGTAACTTAGTGAGCAACCCTCTTCAAAATATACTTTGAATTATTGAAGTATAATATCGAAGACATTTGATTCAGTTGAGTGTATTTTAATGCAGCATACATAAAGCCTTAAAGAGGACTGTCTTGCTGTATTGAGACATGACTAATGATTTATGTATACTGACATGAATATAGTGAATGAATTACCAATTTGTATTAACACTGTTTTGTAACTGTACATGATTTAAAGTTTATATTGTCTTTGCATATAAATTCAGATAAGAGTGGAGAGATGACAAACAAAGCTAATTCACAGACTGTACCAACAAGTTCAAGCTCTGGATCTACAGGTCTCATGTCTCCAACCACGCCCACTTTAGCCACGCCCTCCACTCCTGAACCTACTCTCTCAGTTACAGGTTAGTATTGGAAATACATCCTATATACAGTGTGCACCCAAACCTTCTTGAAAATAACTACATTCATTATTTTTTGTGTGTTTTGGTACGCCTGTTTGAAAAACGGGTCATATTATGGGAACACCCACGGCGGCGGGCCGGTTGGTGGGTGTTCGACGTTCACAACGGTGTCTGCTCTCTAATTAAAAAAGTTTTATTCGGATCCTCACCAAACTTGATGGAAATGTTTATGGCCAAGAGATCTCGGCCAAGTTCGATAACCAGCCCAATCGCCATTCCCCTTGATGGGCATATTTTGTGACCTGGCACTCTTGTTTTTAATGCTAAGATTTGAACTGAAAGCTTTTTGTGTAGTACTGTTTTAAATGCTGTATTACTATTACAGTTCCTTAACATCAAGTGTATTGCAAAATCTTGTTTGTTATTTAATCAAACCTGTGTGCAAAGGCCACTGTTAGGAAAGACAATTTGTCGTTAGTTGACAGGTGGCCTTTTTTGGAGGTAAATTTACTCAAAATAATTATTGATAAATTTTTAAAGAATAGCCTTTATCTACAGGGTGGCCTTATTCTGAGGTGGCTGCTAACACATGTTTGTGTGTATTTATTTACCTTACCAAAATTGTTGTATATCATTAAAATAATACTTTCATTTTACAGAGGCTACTACTCCTACCTCAAGTTCAACCCCTACCACCAGCAATAGTTCATCATCTAGCCGGGCACCAGGTCAATCTGATGCTGGGCCAATCCGTGCCCCGGCTCCTATGTGGCGATGTAGTCGTATTATGCATATGCAGAGAGAGTTACACCCTACAATTCTATCCTCACTGGAAGGTATCGTAGACCAGATGGTATGGTTCAGAGAGAATTGGTACGAAGAAGTCTTGCGACAGTTACGGCAGGGTCTTGCTAAATGTTACGCTGTAGCATTTGAGAATAGAGCCTCTGGTAGTTTTCTTTGCTTTTATGTTTTATTTCCAAGTCACAGTCCAGTATGAAAATCTATTTTTCTTATTTCAAACTCACAATTTTAATTTCCTCGTTTTCTCTTTTGACTATATAGGTTCTTTTAACAAAATTATTTTTTCATATTGTGTTGTTATCATTTGCTGAAAATATAAAAAAAAATCTGTCTAAAGTTTAAAGTGAACTTCTTTGAAAATGTGAATTGATTGCCTTATGGAGATAAGGTATGTTGCCTTAGAGGATAAGGTCCCATTTCTATTATATTTTGTCACCATAGAATTAAAAGGGCCTATCTGACAAGTATTAAAGAGGGCACACTCAGGCAGATAGACCCTTTTGATTTTAAGAACTAATTTTTAGTTCAAAATTTGGAATAAAAAATATAATTCTAAATGTAAAATTTGTTCTACAGTTGCTGATGCTACAATAACACCACACACATTGAACTTTGTTAAAAAGTTGGTGAGTACATTTGGTGTGGGTGTCGAGAATGTCTCCAATGTGGTTACCACTTTCTCCAGTGCGGCATCTGAGTCTCTGGCACGCCGCGCTCAAGCCACTGCCCAAGATCCTATCTTCCAAAAAATGAAAAGTCAGTTCACTACAGACTTTGACTTTAGGTAAGAAATCACACTTTTGTTTATGAGTCATTGAAAAAATAATAACCTATATTTTTATTTTACGGAGCATATCTTCAATATTTGCCTAGTTGTTTGTGCATTAGTTTCAAGAAGACATTCAGAATTACATACAGTCAAACATTTGAATAAAAGTCATTCTTGTAAAGACAAAATGTGGTCTTTATTGACAGGTGACCTTTATTTGAAGTTCTAAATAATCAATGCTCTAGTAGACTCAATACCTGTACATAGTATGAGTCATCACAGTTACATTGGCACTATAGCAAGGAACACCAGTCAGCTTAACTCATAGAGTTTTTGCTGGATGAAGACTCTATATTCAAACATAAATAGTATTGATTCTAGCCATATGTTTACCTGGCCAATCCTATATACTTACGCCTTCAATAAAGGTGTTATCAGTAAAATCTGAAGTACAAAAATATTTGGATAGACCATACCCCTAAGTATGAAAGTATGTTTAAAAAAGAGAAGAAGAAAATTATTACCTACCTACCTTATTGTTTTGGTCAAGTATATGTAAACTGGATTTTTTTCTAGCTTAATCTGTGTTGATTTAGATTTGTTGTATGTTTGGATTAAATCAACTTGTCTATTGATCTGAATTTCAGTGTTCCTGGATCGACTAAACTACATAATCTTATCAACAAGTTGAAAAAATGGATCAAAATACTCGAAGCTAAGACAAAATTACTTCCTAAGTAAGTACAATGACATTAATACTTAAAGACCGTAAAGATGATACCTCCATGATTCATTGTTTATCATCTTGTCTCAGACTTTAATCACTGGCTGTTCACAGCTGTGATTTCAAATCCCATCTTTGTACAGACAGATTTCACATACATTTACACCCAAGGTTTTCCACAACCGTCAAAGCTGGAATAGTTGCCCCAGTGACACCCTGGCTGTTGATGTCATAAACTTTTACTGTAAATATTCTATTGTCTTTGTTATTGTTACAAAAGTATTGGTTTTCTACTCATTTTTGGAGTCCTAAGTTTCTCTGACTTAGAAATTTAAACATATATTATAATTTTCTTATATAGTTCAACCTCTCCAAAGCAACACTCTTAGGGAATAGCAAAATGTGATGCTTTTGAGAGGTTGTTTCTCAGAAGAGGTTGAATTAATAGTTAAATCATGCAGCGGGAAAAATCCTGTTGTTGAAGGGAGGTTGTTGTTCAAGAGATGGCCGCTCTGGAACGGTTGTATTGTACTGCTTATTTGATAAAGAAGTATTAATGCTATATTTATTTACCCACGGTTACTTATAGACTGTTATTGATATTTCAGGACATTTTTGATAGAAGAAAAATGTAGATTTATGAGTAACTTCTCTCTAAATACAGCTGAAGTGGAACTTCCTGGTGAATTCTTGCTGCCTAAGGTAACATAGTATTCATGTTTTGTAGTATTTTGTTGAGGGATGATTGATGGTCTAGTGGTTATGCGCTTGACTGCTAAACGAATGGTTGTGGCTTCAAATTTTGGCTCCTCCTTTCAATATTATCCGCTTTGTTCGATGTACCCATCCCAGGAGGATGGATAAGGAGCCATGAAGAAGTATTTGAAAAGAGTAGTGATATAAGTAAATAAAATATTGTCTACCTTATTTTACCTTTTTATGCCCATGTTATCAAATGATATGGAAGCTTCCAGCTGTATCTCAAGTTTGTGTTCTTAATATTCTCAAGTAAATTGTAATAAGATTATATTACTCTAACAGAATTCTGTATACAAGTCAACTGATAAAATTTTTGATATTGGTTAAGAATAAAAATTAGATTTAAGCTAATAGACTGATCACAAGTTTTATAAACTCTGACCCTGATCAATTTCTGTGACCACTACAGAAGTGTCAGAACATGATGTCATTTCCTGATATTTACTGATTTTTGTTAGGCCCTATTGCCTTAATATAAGATATATATTTGTGTTTTCAGCATAGTCATTACTACGTTAGAATAGCAAGATTTATGCCTCGTGTGGAGATTGTACAGAAACATAACACAGCAGCTAGACGTCTGTATATTAGAGGACATAATGGCAAGGTAAGTGAAATACTTCCCTTTTTGAATGTAACTTCATTGTGTTAATTTTGTATCATTTCATTTTTTTTCATCTTTGGGTCAGGTGAATTTTGAATGAGTTGTTTCGCAGTTACCTGTTTTTGGGGTCAGTTGGATTTTTAATGACTTGGTCATGCAAGTAACAATTTCTTAAGGATGGTCTAAGCTATCATGTTCTATATTTTTTGTTTCCCTTGTGTTACAGATATATCCATACCTGGTTGTGAATGATGCCTGTCTAACAGAATCACGTAGAGAGGAAAGGGTCTTACAGTTACTCAGAATGCTCAACCATTTCCTGACAAAACAAAAGGTATATATTCACTACCAAATATTACCTGTGAAAAATGCTACAGAAATGAATCAAACACTAATGAAATTTAAATTAAGTCTATCACAAAAACTTCACAAAATGTAATTGTACAATGGTTAAAATGTATGGTTGGAACACAATGTACAGATGTATAGTAGTAAAAGTATTAATTTAATGTGATTTGATGTTCTGGACTCTGTCTCAATCTCTTAAGAAATAGTATTTATGTTAATGCTCCTTGAATATTCGCCTCATTATTGGTTAGATAATATTGTTCACTATTGCTATGAGCTGTACTTGCTTTGGCAATGTTAATAATGCTCCAGATTGATATATTTGTATTATTGTTGCTAGGAAACCAGTAGAAGGATGTTATATTTCACTGTACCCCGTGTTGTAGCAGTATCACCACAGATGAGGCTCGTAGAAGATAATCCTGCTTCTGTATCGTTACTGGATGTATACAAACAGGTAAGTGTTCATTCACAAATCATATATTTCTATTTCCGATATATAGTCAAACCATACCATGGGATCTTCACACGCCGATAGCCTGTGAGTCAATCTATGCAAAGAAAGCCGGTCTTTTTCAAAGTTTATGTTGAATTGAAAATATTAAAAGTCCCCCACCCCTTATAACCAATTATTTGTGTTCATAGCTACAAAAAAAACTAGGTTTGACTTTTAGAAATCTGGATTGATATTCACACTCTGTCAAGAAAACACATATTATTTCCATGTCTGCCAGCATGCTATATTCCAATTTGGTATGTATTTTCTCCTCTTTAAGTGCTAAATGCATTTTTGAAGATTTTAGAATTACATGCTCTGGTCTCATTCTTTATAAAGATAAAATTAATATTTGATAGAATGCATAAATAAAACAATGTCATACTTGACTGTCTTTAAACTTTTCTGATTCTTCAATTTGTGTTTAAGTTGTCAGACATAATGTTGCTATAACGGATGATAATTGTATTCCTTCAAAGACGTCATAGTGGAATTTTATTGTCTAGCAATAGACGGCTTCCTCACAAGATTATCTGATCCCCAGACGGGATTCAAACTTATAGCGGTGAGGGGCTAGCAGTTACTAGTCCAAAATATTTACCTGATGACCACAAAGGCCCCTATTTGTTAGTGTAACTAATACCTGAATGATGCTATTGTTTCAGAGATGCAGTAAGAGAGGTATAGAGCATGATGCACCTATTGCTAGATACTACGAGAGGCTACTGACTGTACAAGGTAGGGGAACACAAGCTAGTCATCAGGTATTGAGAGATATACTCAAAGAAGTCCAGAATAACATGGTACCTCGTGGTTTGTTGAAGGAATGGGCTCTTCATACATTCCTTGATGCTACAGATTACTGGATCTTCAGAAAAACTGTGAGTTTATTCCTATGAATGTATAAACCACTCATGTTATCAGTCAATATGGTCTATTCTGTATGTTTTGTGAGCTGGATTATAACTGCAATAAGTAGTTTTCAGATGAAGCATGTAATGCCATATAACTCACATTGTAAGCTTCACTTACTCTAAAATATTACATTTTTAGCTCGGCTGTTTTCAAAGAAAAAGTCAAACTACAGTGATCACTGTGTCGTCTGCATCAGTGCAAAAAACTTAAATGTAGCTCATAACTCATAAACTGTAAGAGATAGCAAATTGAAACTTCTTAGGTGGATAGATCTCACTGAGGCAGTGAACAGACTAGTGTTGGCCCCGCTTGCAACACTCTTGTGTAAAGTAAAGGTCTTTGATTGCCTTGAATATTTTTATGATGTCATATACTTGTAAATGCTCAAAAATCTAGGTGACTTAATGTTAGTGCACATATGTAAGTTAAGACGTAATATATTATCAGATAACATAACTCATAATGATGTATGATGGTATTATTGTTGTTGTATATTATTGTTATATGTTATTGTTGTGTATTGTCATTGTGTAATAATGTTGTATATTTCAGTTCACTGTACAACTAGCATTGATGGGCTTTGCAGAGTTTGTGTTACATTTAACAAGAATGAATCCAGACATGATGTACTTACATCAAGACTGTGGTTATATCAACATATCCTACTTCAAGTTTGATATAGATGACCAGTCTGGTAGGTCTATTATACATATATAGTCACTTCCCTCATACAGTCACCTCTAGTCTAGAAATCAACAGACCCGCCTCCTTGGTCGAGTAGTTAAGGTCCCTCAGCTACCAACCATGTGAGAAAGCAGGCAGTTACTTACAGAGGATGGGAGTCTAGTACTGGTTTTTCACAGGAACGATGGTTAGGTGAACTGTCCACCTCATATGACTCTGACTGTTGAAAAGGGATGTAAAACTCAGACAAATGAAACCTAAAATCATCACCTCAATCTTGACAAATTTTTCACAACCAATTATTATTCATCACTTCGAGGGTTCAACGCAATAGTGTCGTAACTCATATTGAAATAAGAACAAGTTACGACAGTGTTGCGCTGAGCCCTCGAATTTTGTCATAAAAAAATCAATGTAGCATATTGTTTTGACTTAATAAGGTACCATACACTCTTGCTTCTTATGTTAAAATATAGTAATACCATGCTTAAAATTAAAGTTAAGTTTGAGCAGGAAATAAAATGATCCATCAAGTTATTTTCTTCTTAATTTGAAATGAATTTAAGAAATGCTTGCTTGTTTGAATTCATTTTAGTGTAAAGGTTAAGACAAATTAGTTGATTTTGATGTTTAGATTTTTATCATTTATATTCTTATTCTCATCCACAGGAGAGTTAGATGCTAACAGACCCGTACCCTTCAGACTGACCCCTAATATAGCTGATTTCCTTACTGCAACAGGGGTCTCTGGACCCCTTACAGCTTCTATGATTGCCACAGCAAGATGTTTTGTACAGCCACATTATAAACTACCCAGTTTCCTCAGGGCTATCTTGAGAGATGAGTATATAACTTGGCATAAAAAGGTGAGTCATTGATAGTTGTAGATTTAGCAGTAGGTAAAAAAGATCAGGCCCTTTTTATGCCATATTTGGGCCCAGTGTTTTCAACCATTCCCCAAATGAAAAGTATATATTTTTCCCCACTGAGAGAAAAATTTCCCCATAATTAAAAAAAATGTTAGTGTTTCAAGATGCAAAATTCTCCCATCAAAGAGATCCGATACCTGTTCCACAAAACAATAAAAAAGGCTGCAAATGCTCATATTTACAATTACCTTGCTGATTATTTTGTTTGTGTGCAAACCTTTAAGTTTCTATCAAATTATGGAAATATTTGGGGACAAATCATACTTCCCAAGTACAAAAGGTATGCTATTAAAAAAGTTTTAGGAAATATATAATTATATAGTATATCATGAAATCTCTGATTGAAAGTCTGGAATTTACACTGGAGTTATTTGGAGACCTTCATAATTCAGTAAGAGACTTATGTATGATTAGTCAATATAGTACTTACATTGTGTGTAAATTTCATTATGTGATTCTATTTATAGAAACAAGAGGAGGTAAATCCTGGTACTGAACCATCTGAGATGGAAGGGGAACAACTCATTAATATGGTGAATAAAGCTGTATCGGCCATCACCACGAGATTACAGAGTAAGTTTGCTTATCTATTCTTCTTAAGAGGATAGTGAATCATCAATGAAAATGGTTCAAATGGCCAACCTAAAGAAAACTTAATTCTTTGAAGAACCCAAATTAAGGAAATAATCATTGTATGTTTCCCGCAGAGGCCTTCCTGTTCAGTGTTAATGGAAGAACATTTTGATAAATTACACAACACTGTAAAATATTTCATGAACATTATAATCATGTATGCAAACTATTGACGGTTCTTATATTTGTACATTGACAGATCTTGCCACATTTGAAGGAGCAGAGAGTAGAGTTACCACCCTTGTTGCTGCTGCTAACAGCCATGACAACCTCTGTAGAATGGATCCAGCATGGCACCCATGGTTATAGATAGACTTACGATAAACTTATCATATATACCTTGTGTTGTTCTTGTGGACCATTCATCTGATGGAGCTTCCTTTATGCCATATCTTCTACTGTCAAACCTGTATAAGCAGCAATCTCCAAATAATGGCCACCCTGTGAATAAAGGCCATTCTTTTAAAAACTGTTATTGGTTATTAAGAACAAAATTACCTGGTATGAAGGCCACCTGTCAATAAAAACCACACTGACTTTCCTGAATAGTGGCCTTTGTATACAGGCTTGGCTGTATGTTATATTTTATACCTTATTTTTGTTGGATAGATCATGTTGAGTAATGTGTTCACTTTCATAATGTGCTGTGTGGAACATAAGGTGTTAATTTGTGTGACCTTGTTAAAAGGTGGACATTTAATATAAGTGTATACTGACTGGGAAAATTTTAGTTTTGTATTACATGGTTGCAATTTTTACCTGTCCACATTTTGGGCTAGTCATTTATTAGTCATTTGTTATAGTTAAAGATTTATACAAGATATGTGTGTTGTTGTATTTAGCATGGAAGGTTTGAGCTATATTCTTGTACTCTTTACTACAGTGATACTGTTTGTTGTTGTTGTTTTTTCCACTGGGATTAAAAATCACACCTACCACCAGGGTCATTTAGAGACTCAGCTTTATTAGCTGTGTAAGTTAGCTGGATGGCTGTCTTACTTGTGACATCTGATCACAGGTGATAATATTATTTGTATTTAATACTTAGCACAATGTTTTGATGGGCGATATAGTTTTTTTTTCGCATGATCTAGAATGTGTTATTTTGTTGTTTTGAATTCCAGAAGACAGTTTTAAGTTGTTGTAAATATTTTTTCAAGACTACATACCCGAATATGAAGTCCATATAATTGTATATACATGTATAATACTTAAACAAACTGTACATATTCACTATGGAATCTATTGATTAATGTGTTCCAGCTGTTACATACGTTTTTCTATTGCTTTTTTTTTCAATAATATTTTTTAAATTTCATAGAAATATTTATATCACCCCAGTGCTTTGATTTTTTTCCCTTCATTGTGCAATTGTTGTAATTATTTCTCCAAACAGAATCTCACCATAATGTTAAAATTCCAATTTTCCCAAATTCCATGTTTTTTCATGATTTCAGCTAATGTTTGTCGGTCAATACATGTAGCTATACATAGCTAATGTTATTTTGTTATATTTAAACCGACTATAAATAAAATTTTGTATCTTGTATCTAATGTTTCCATTTATCAGTAATGACATTATTTAAAACCACAGATTTACTATCATTTTATGTATATACATGAACATGTATCATTGTAAATATATTTTTATATGTAAATATCTCAAATCAAACATCCATATTCATGAATTCATTTCTGATACTATTTTAGTAACTAATTGTATATAAGTCAAGAAAAACATTTTTCACCAGGGTTTAACATCTGACCGACAGTCCGGGTGATTTGGCAACTTTTCCCGCTTTAACAGTTGAGGAAGATCCCAAGGGTACACCTTGGGTAGAACCACAGACCTCCCATAAGCTAGCTGGACAGCTCCCTCACATGTAAAATTTGGTCCCAGGTGGTCTTTGATTCCCACTGCAGCAAGGGGCTGATTATGACCATTCAGAGACCAAAACCACTCAACCTTACGGTGGCTCCCTCATAAAATCATTGTTAATAATGTAAATAGATTTAAATATGACTATTGAAGTGTGAAGATAATTAAATGAAATATCCTAATGGTTTATTGTGTTCTTTGTTATGCATAAAGCAGACTTTGTGAAAGGCATTGCCCCATAGATAGTGTGTTGATCCGATGAAAAATTTTATCTCATTGGTTCGGCTGTCGGGCGACTTATTTACCTGATGTATAAGCATTTATATGTGTTTACTTTTTTGGTCTGACGGATTTCCTTTCGGTCCAATAGAATTTTTCAAGCTTGTCTGACCGAATGTCTAGCCGATTGTTTTGTCTTTCGCGAAGTCTGATAAAGCAAAGGTATCCGCTGGATTAAAATTTACTGAAATGATCCCTCGTAAACCAGCCTGCATAATTGAAGACATACGGTTTATTGAAGACCTAATATCTCCGTCACACTAAGGCCACGTTCACACTACATCCACGTCCTGACAGGACAGTGAGAACCTGATGAATGTGGGGAGGTTAAAGTAGGAACTGGTTCAAGCGTATCTTGGGCTTCGTGGATATGGTGGGACTTCGGACATACAAAAAAACATGTGGTGCAGACCTCGTCAGATTAGGACGCAGTGTAGTAAGAAAGTAACATGGACGTGACTCAACATTAACACAGTACAAGCGTGGTGCAGACTTGAAAGACAGCAATCGGTCTTCACTGCGTTTGTTAATCCGCTCTTGTACGTCAATGAAAATCTCAATCAGGTATATGCTATGACCATTGAACGTCCACACCACATTACAGTAGACTGCACTGGGTTGTAAGTTTGCCCCATCAGGTCTCTATACCCACGTCACACTAGGGCCACGTTCGCACTACGTCCTCCACTCCTAATAGAACATGACAAGAACCTGATGAACGTGGTGAGGACGCAGTAGGAAACGGTTCAAGCGTGGTATGGTCTTCGTGGACGTGGTGGGACTTTTGACATGTCAATAAATAACGTGACGGGGACGTGGTCAAATAAGGACGCAGTGCTTACGTTGTAAAAACGTAACAGGGACGTGACTAAAACCTAGTAGGAACTTCCTTGACGCAGAACAAGCGTGGTGAGGACTTGAAAAGACAGCAAGCGGTTTTCACCACGTTGTCACTGGGTTGTTACTACGCTTTTGTTACGTCAGTGAAGTTCTCACTACGTCTCAACCAGGTGTATGCTAAGACCATAGTACGTCCACATCACGTTACAGAAGACTGCAATGGGTTGTAATTTTGCCCCGTCACGTCTTTAGTACGTTTGCAACAGGTTCCCAGTG
Organism: Lutraria lutraria; assembly: GCA_964023205.1. Taxonomy (NCBI): domain Eukaryota; kingdom Metazoa; phylum Mollusca; class Bivalvia; order Venerida; family Mactridae; genus Lutraria; species Lutraria lutraria. The sequence continues at coordinate 5,788,850 of OZ026848.1, forward strand.
CGCTCATGTCAGTTTCTGAGCAATTGGTATAAATACCGGATTCATGCCCCATTCTTTCATTTCCATTCAGCAAATGTGTTAAAAAATGAATGCCTTAATTAATTGGCTATTGTACAGGGACAACGAGTTATATTGGATGCTCAAATTGCCATTTTTTGTAAATATGAAATAGAAGAAAAAGGAAAATGAAGCAACCTAAACCCTGTTGGGTTCGTGCATGGTTTTCATTAGAAAGAAAACTGCTGTTCAGCCATCATGCCCAGTTAAAACAAATGGACACATGGTGCAGTATCCATACGGAGCCAGTGAACGCAAGGAGTGAGGATGTTATTAGAGAGAGCGCAGTGCAGTCTGCATGAGCGTAGTGAGCGCGTAATTGGGACGTAGTACAAACGCAATGGACCCGATGACAACGGGAAGCTGCACGTGTAATGAACTTACTGAGAACGTGATAGACGCAGTGAGAACCTGGCAAGGACATTGTACGGACGTAGTGAGAACCTGAGTGCATCATTTTTCGAGTTTGACCCCGTCCCCGCCACGTCCATCAACATTTTCAGAACGTGATGGGAACTTTGCGAGCGTGGTGCGGACGTGCTCTGGTGTGACGGGGGGGGGGGGGGGGCGGGGGCATTATGTTCTGAGCAATTGGTATTAATACTGAATTCATTCCACATCATTTCATTTCCAGTCAACAATAAATGCCTTAATAAATTGTTTATTCTAAATGACAACATACTATGTTGGATGCTCAAAATGCCTTTTTGTTGATACGAACAAGGAACATGAAACAACATTATAGTACTTTGGTCTGCATCAGAATTCATACGCGCCGAGCGAGTTAAAGGTATGGAAAGCTGAACTATCGTCCAGTTTCCAAAACTAAGCCCAATATCTCACCCTACAAAGAAGTTCAGCTTTTGGCTACTTTGTAGTTCCGAACAACATCAGAACCTTCAGAGTTTTGATTATCCAAAGCTGTGTCAAGATTACTAATTATGTATGTTAAATTGAACACGTGATTGCTTCTATAGCATTTGATAAGATGACCAATACACAAAACCTGAATTGCTACCACAGTCATCTCAAATCCAGCGAGACAAAAAACATGCAAAATTCAAGCCAAAACATCTTTTCAAATGGAATAAATGTGTCCGACCTCAAGACCAAAACAATTTGAACATAAACCTCGTCGGTCACGAACAATAATTCATTTAAATTACTAGCCTACGGTACGTGTATTTTGAAAATTACATTACAAATTTCAGAAAGCCAGCCGTTTTAAAAAAGGGTAAATTAATTGCTAGTTCACTATGAAATTATAAGTTCTTCATTTAATAGTGGCGATATATGCACACTACAATCACAAGGTAAGTTCACCGAATGTGAACTTGTTTTGGTCTATGTTCAAGTCTAAACTTGGTCATATCAATTAGCGAAATCTAGAGATAGAAGAAGCAGCTAATACTTATAAATTATTTTTACTCATTTGTTTTCACATTCTTTCATAAACATAGTCATTAAGCGAGAAGTTTTCCGACTATAACTGCTATTTACGACCTTACAAGATTTAGTAAGAAAATGAATATATGCCAAGTGTGACGATATTTATCACTCAGTAAAGCGTTAACAGGTGTAATTACGGGTAAATTACCGGGCTTAATTGGCTTTTACCACTTTCTGCTATAATTAGCTTACTTGTCTATCCTGTGTCCGACGATGAATTATGAATATTTAATTATAGTGGTGTTACGCCTGCATCACTTGATCGATCAGATTGCTCGCTTAAACGACATTTCAATTACTCTCAGTGCGAACAACGAGTGTTATAATATAGGCCCTCCTTATTTAGAGGCCGTCTATGTTGACTGCTATAAAACCAAACGGGATAGTTATGATATATTAAGACTTAAGAAGAATCATTGTGTTGATTTATAGTCGGAGCTATACGCTCTTTGTTAGATAGCAAGCATTAAGGCGTTTAGTGCAATCGTTTAATGAATATATATAGCGTCAAACAATCAATCAAGGGATACCCGGGGGCCGTAATTTGCGATTCTTCTTTTCGATTCTGGGAAGTCTCGAAGCTTACTAGTATAAAACATAAATTGCAGAGCTGGGAAAATCGTGATTTATTTGCGATAATGCTTCGGAAATCTTTCCTTATTTGAATTGCAAATTTCATGAAAACCTGTTGTCATATTGGTATTCAAACCTTTCGTTTCTATGGAAATGGCCGACGTTAGAGAACCATATATAGAAATTAGGGAGATAATTATAAGGTTGATAGAATTTATATACAAGAAGATCTAAGTAGCAAATGCGAAAATCTCGCTTCAAATAGTGCATTTTTGTAAATTAAATGTTAAATATTGTTGACATATAAACATCAAGCACGGTTGTTAAAATATATGTACGTCTATAAGTAACTACAATGATATTATATTTGAGTATAATCAAATACCTATAGGGCCTACATATAATCACGTCAACAAAGACCCCTCTTTAATCCGTTGACCAGAATTGATAAAATGCTGGGCATGGTTGAACTAAACCGAATACACGGGATACAAAAGGAATTAAGGATCTGTCTACGGATTCGCACCAATTCAGCACTTGGAACAAGCTTCAGACACCTGTATTCAACATCAGTAGATTTCAAGTTGCTGTTGTAGTCCTGTGCCATACAGGGAACCAGACTCAACAAGTTGTTGTTGTACCTGTACCATGCTAGGAACCAGACACTACAAGCTGCTATTGTACCTGCCACATACAGGGAACCAGACACAAGTTGCTGTTGTACCTGTACCACACAGGGAACCAGACTCAACAAGCTGCTGCAGTACCTGTACCATGCTGGGAACCAGACATAACCAATTCCTGTTTGTAGTATTAGATATAAGGAAAGAGGACCTCATGTTATTGTTGTACAATGTCATACTACATGTTTGGATCTAAACTAAAACGCTTGTTGTTCACACAGGGGAACAAAACGTGTGGTTGATGAACAACCCGATGACGTCATAAACATGGAGGATATAAAACTTGAACAGTCTCCGAGCTCAGATGCATTTAAAGACAAGCTATGAGATTTGAGTTCGAAGACCGAACTCAAGTTTTGTAACATCGGATCCCGTTGTATAATATTCACATAAATACAATTATAATAATTATGGTATTTATTAGGGATGTCAATTTGTCAAGATTTTACTAATCGGTTAATCGTTCGTTCATACGAACGATTAATCGATTAACCGTATGTTAATTGTACGAAGTGCTTATAAACATGAATTGTCATAAGTTTCCGCGACACCGACGTATCACACGAAATGCGATACTGTATATATACATCAATATATATTTACCACTGAAATGTGATGCGTGTATGTACTATCAATTTTTAGTTTATATATATCAATGATCAATTACAAATAACATTATGGCAACTAATAGTAATTTTGTTTACAAAAAAGTAGATTACGGCATACTTGTTTCATACTCAATTTGGTCAGGTTATAATTGGAACATTGGGCGGAGCGTACAACAACGATCATTTGATTGGTTGATTGGTGTAATGATGAATTTAATTGTGATTCCACTCGATGTATTTAAGTATTTCACACTTTGTGCAATTGAGTATCAAATGTCAACACGTTCTCATAATTATCAGCCGCTATGTTTGATGCAAAGATGCAAAATTAAATCATACCAGTGTCTTAACTCAGGGATAATTAATAAAGAACAAGGTTGTCAGTTTATATCAATAAAGATGCAAAAGACGAAAAAGGTGATATTGTTCGACGATTTTATTAGCATGTCTTAGTAAAACGTAACACACAACATACGTGTATACATAGTATAACATACAAGCATTACCGCAAAGCTTACATTTTACGTTTTTTTTCATCCAGACAGACGATTTTTTTCTGCGATAGTATAACATATCATACTTATTGTATATAACTTGCGATACAATTATCAAATTGTGAGGAAGTCCCAGACCAAGCAAGTTTACTCGTATATCCAAAAATCGCTTCTCAATTAGTTAATTACACAATCAACAATATACGTGTCAGTGTGTATAATGGTCCCAGGTCAGTGTCAATGAATTGTTAATTTGCTCAACTGTCGTATTTTTCGCACCTTTGGTCGACTGATTTATTGACAAGATAATACGCGCGTATAGACTTCAAAGTTTCAAAAATGAAAGATTTTTCTATAGTTTACTTGCTTCTTTCTATTTTTTTTTCGGTTAATCGATTAATGATTTAATAACCGGTTAATCGAACAAACGAACGGTTATTCGATTAATCGATTAACCGTTTACATCCCTAGTATTTATGCAGTAATGTCCCTTGACGTCCTATTGTTTTCACATACCCCTCTCGTGAGATATATTCTCACCATGATTTTATCTGGTTGTGTTGAAACACCTTTTTTATTTTTTTCATCTTTGAACCTCTGTAAATCAGAATAGGAATACCATTTAACGTGTATACGATTTAGTCCATACATGATTCATACATTGTGTATTCCATACTCCTCCATATCATGAATTTGAAGTACAAGTCGATGAATAATAGAAATGTGTGGCACGTTTTTTGTAAAACACGAAGAAAAGATTTATTATTAAAATGTTGTTTACTAAATAAAACACATACATGCTCTTGTTATTCCTGTATTTCTAAAACATGGACTTTACATTGTAAAGCATCTATCATTTCTAGAATATATATCGACACGCAACACGAATTACGACTTGACAACTGATGTACGTCTTCCAAATGCAATGAAACTAGTTGACACACAATGTATAAACTTATCAAACTTATGATTAATGCATATTTGTCAAAATGTCAGTAATTATATATTTCAGATGCGTTATCTTAAAGAGATTTCGTCAGCATGATCGTTCTGTCGCTTACAAACAGACAATATCTCACTCGAAAGTGTGAACTAGTCTCGCTGCAATTTCGACATGAAACTCATGCGTGATATCACAAGTACTTAGACGTCTTACAAAACAGTGATTGACGTATTATAATATCTGCGCCATTTTTAACAACTCGTCCTCACTATTTCAACTGACATTGTTTAAACATTTTTGGCTTCTAGCAAGTCTAACCTTCGTGTGGTTGTGGTTCGCAAAACAATAAACTAAGAACATAGATAATAAAGTTTCCTTTTAAAAAGGAAAGGCTTGGCTGGTTGTTGCTGATAAAAGTTAGTTCTGATACCATAATTTTATTTCGTCTTGTTGACCATTTTAGTTATGGAATTGTCCTCTTTCAAAGTCAACAGGTAGACTGAAACATCGGTATATTTTCTATTTATAGATTTTCCTATAATTCATCGTACTGTACACAAGTTTTAAATTGCATCAGAGAAAGCGTTTCGCAAGTTAAATTATAGTAGGGGTGTATTTCATTAATTAATTAATCCTCCGCTTATTACCTTCAGCAATTATGTTGATAATTAAACAAAGAGCTAGTAAAGTAAAAATAATTGAGACTGCGTTAATATATCTTATCTTTTCGTGCCTTAACGGTTGATGGAACATGCCGATTTATAGTGAAACACCCCGATTTTACAATGAAATCGCAAATGTGTACATCAAGATCACGTGACAAAGTTATTGGCGGCAATAGCGTTTCGCAGGTTTCATTATAGAAGGGGCTTCCTTAAATTCTCTTGAACAATCCTCCGCTAATATGTCTTTCAGTAATGATTAAAATAATTGATTTAAATATATTGTACATAGTAACAGAAAAAATAGACAGTTTTAAAATGTGTACCTTAACGTGTAATTAATAGAACAAACCGATCTTTAGTGAAACACCCTGATTTCATAATAGACTAGCACAGTGAAGTTGGTACACTCAAGTCATGTGATACCGATTCACACAGTAAGCGTAAACCAATCACCGGACTGTTAACATATAGCTCTCAACCAATCGCCGGACTCTTAACATTTTTGTGCACTTGTACCCAGCTTTCGCATTGCATCTACCAGCATCTATGGAACAAACGTAACCGAAAACAATACATAGGCTTGGAGCCGTAGCTCCAAGCCAAAAATGGATAAATCGTCGCCTGAATGTAGGTGAGAGAGCTGTCTACCATTTTGAAGATTTTGGGATTTTAACATCGTTGGATTCGTCTGAGAGAGAGCAATCTCCTCGTGCCCTTGTTTTAGCTAATGGAGCCCACGATAAAAAGTTTTTCAATAACATTTCTTTGCTATCTCCATGTTTTTCAGTAGACTTTGAATTCTTGTTGGCCTTTTTTCTCAAAATGGTAAAAATGGTGTTAGCTCATTATTATTCTCAGGCGACGAAGTGTCATGCGACAATATACATAACATCAAGGATCGAGGGTTAAATTAGAGTAGGCCGGGTAACACGAAACAAACATTATTTAGGCCTCATTAGCTCAGCCATCTAAATTGATTCAAGGATGTTATACAATCGATGTATATCAAATAAGTTTATATAAATACAATGCCTGCAGGAGGATAATAAATTCAGTTATGACATAATCGTGCATACTTACATTGCAGCTAAACAACAATTTCTGTGCTGTTCCGGACACATTGTCAATCATAAATGCATACAGACAGTAATTTTATTATTTAATTTTACCTGTTTCTTCCTGTTCTATATCAATTATCGTATTTGTCGAACTTTCTACGAGCAAGAAACACAGGAGTTGCAAATATAGAATGCTTCGCAATATCACAAAAAACGAACGACTGAGTTGTTAAGACCGGTTTAACACTATATGATGTAACAAAAATTAGTTTCGCAAACGCTCTTGCACTTAACGCTGAAGTGCAAATCGGACAAAAATTATGTTGGAAAGTCGAGTTGTGTTTTAATTAATTTCCGCGTGCTGTTCGACATATCAAATCGCTGCGATTTCTCACTTGTTTGGTCATCAAATTGTACATTTGATATATTGAAATCATAGTTTAAGAGACAGGCACAGAAAGACATAACCGAACAGTTGTTGCGATACTAGTTAAAGAAGTGCATACAGAATAGAAAGCTACGCAATATCGCACAAAGGAACAAATAGTAGGGTGGCAATGTTCGAAGAAGTGCTACATTTATTGCAACTATTTTTGCAATAAAAAACAAACTTGTGATAATTATTACGAAACAGGTTTTTATTACAAGAATGGTTGTAATGTCATTGCATGGAAAACCTCCAAATATTCTCATGATACAGTGGCTATTTTTCAAGCGGTGCTGTAAACAGAATGTCTAATGTTTCTAGACAAATGTGTACTTTTTACATGTTTGTATGTTGGCAATTGGTAGCAATTTCCCAATCTCACAGACATGACTCAGCTATAAATAATTACATTATCTGCAAAAATGGAATTCTAATGTTTATTTAAATGAGGCTGGTATTTACTATGATGCATGTGGCCATTGGAGTACAATTTTTGAATTACGTAATGTTAATTGTCTACTGCGTCTTCCATGACAACAATTTCGATTGTCTGGTCTGTGTCAGAAATATAATTGCATGTGACATTTGTAGTTTCTGCATCGTCGCAATGTAGTCTTGGCATAATATATAGGCACATACTAAACACCAAACACATACATAAGATACTTTGTTTAACCATGATATAGATGGCCTACTATATAAGTAAATAAGTAAGCAAGCAAGTAAGCGAGCAGGCTAGCAAGCCAGCCAGCAAGTGAGCAAATAATGTTTTTTTATCAAAGTGACAAATGCAATAATACTGTTACAAATATTTTACAAATAGACATAAATATATAAATACACCTTGTCCAGTTGGTAGACAAGTCACTATAAAAGGGTAAATATAATTATAAACAAGTTGTCGTTGTGTATTTATATATAAAAACACACAATAACTGGAATCAATCAAGTACTACTGTAACAGTAAAACCTCTGCAGAGCGACCCTCTGTAGAGCAACAACCGCTCTATAACAACACCTTCAAAATGTTCCTTAGTTGATATTTACTGTAAATTTAACCTCTGTAGAGCAACAACCTCTGAACAACGGCCAATATTTGCAGCTCCCACAGGGTGTTGCTCTACAAAGGTTGTACAGTATTAGACAATAGTTCACACTTATACATATTTACAGGCGTTTAAAACTTCACTATTAAGACCTTACACCTTTTAAAGAAGGATAGTTTTGGAACTAAGGTGGTATCACTATCATGGTAGAAATATGGAAACACGTTCTAAAGATAAGTAGTCTTCAGAGAATTGACTTTTTATTGAACTTTGTAATGTCTTTAGTCAGTGGTATTTACGATCACCTAAAACCATTCTGCGACTGTCTCCGTTCTAACGTTAGATGGAAGTCACAGACATACATCTGGGTAGAATCACCTACCTACCTACCGTATCCTAGCTGTTTGGTAACGGTTGAGTTTCGAACTTGGTGAACGGATAGCTATTACCGGTCAGAGTCTATACCCACTCAACCAACCATGGATGTCTTAGAACCGTTCTTTAAGTTAGACGTTGATGTACATTGTCTATTATGTTGTAAATGGCCAAAGGCAATGTATTTTGCTATTTGCCAATAAACTTTGAACTTTGAATTGTAAGTTAATAAGCTGAATCATGAATAGAGGTTTACTCTATTTAATTTATACGACAACGCGATCCATTTTAGATTGTTATGTATAGATATGATCAAATCTAGATTACAACTGAATAATTAGAAAATAGATTCAACGAGTAGTTATAACAAGTCAATACCTCAATTAGTTGTGACAAGAAAAAAACAGTAATTAATTGTTCTATTTTGTTTCTTGTGTCTGGCACGTGTTTATCATTAAATGTGTGATGTACGGAAAATTAGCTTTTACCATTAGAATGAGCAAATCACCAAACAAGTAGTCAACATATCAAAATCAAATACTTGTTTCAATTAATCACTCAATCTCACCCATTCAATTAATCAATCAATCGGTCAGACATAACCTCAAACAACTACGACAATAATCAATCAATTGATCAGTCGATCAACAATTAAAGATGAGTTATGCCAGAAACATAAACAAAGCAAAGTTGTCGAATAAAAAAGTTCTAAGTTCAAAATTAATGAAAGGTTGGTTATAATGATATAGTTTATTTTGAAATCAGTAGGCACTGAGGCCCATGTGAACTTACAATTACATACATGAAATTACAAATGACGTGACAAAGACAATGGTTAACATGAAAGATAATGCTTTACGCAGAATATGGCTTGAACTAACAAATGAGATATGAAGTTGTTTTTTGAAATGTAATGCCAATAGACGAGAGTAAGCTAAGTATTTAAAAAGTACATTTTGCGACGGTCTTATCATTAAGAGTGTAATTGAGATGATAATTCAGAACAGTGGCGGAGAAGGTGTATAATGTTCTTTTTTTTCATATGGCATTAAACACAGCTGACATTATATGAATATGTAAAGCACTCGTCATGTAGTTAATCGATTTTAGGAATTCCTATTGCACACCCAATTAAGTCTCATTACGTCACGTGTCTCAAAGTATAGCACTAATTCTGTCTCTCAGTATGTCACATGGACATCTCGGGTTCTTTGTCCTGGCATTATTCCTATGAAAATGCTGTCGTCATGATAAAACAAGACATAATTGGTCTAGTACAGCTTTTATCGCCGTGATTAAAGTCTCCTTACAGATGACGCTGTCACCAGCATAATACGAGTACAATGTACGATCTTGCTGCGAAGAAATGTTTAATAAGCTTTGAACTCATTGTTTATCTTCGCCACAACATGTGGGTAACCGCACGAGAGTCATTGACATTAATGCTGAGTGGAGATTAAGAACTTTGTGGACACACAATTGTCTTATATCAAGTTATAAGACAGAAACAACAAGTGTCGTAATCGACCAGATATCACACGTACAATACTAAAAATCTAAAGGACAACTTGTATTCTATCTATTTAGTATTTCTTCGGTTTTAATGCCGTTTTCAAAACTATTTCAGTCATATAGATGCGGGTATATTTATCCAAACAGCTTGTCTGGACAATGTTTCCATTTTTTATAAATATATATTTAATATATCATCGGACTCATAACATATTTGCAAAAAAAATGCCGAACTTCCGACGAAATATTTTGAGGGTATGCTAGCGGATACCAATTTTGTTTTTATTGCCTAACTTTGTCTCGATATTCATATGATATTAGTCCCGCCTCCGTGGTCGAGTGGTTAAGGCCGCTGACTTCAAATAACTGTTACCTCTCACTGTTAAAGGGTCGTGGGTTCGAGCCTAGCTACCGACCACGCCCCTTTATGTGAGAAAGTAGGCAGTTGCTCATGGAGGATGGGAATTTTCTTCTGGTTCTTCCAAGTAGCGATGGTTAGGTGGACTGTCCGCCTCATATGACTGACTGTTGAAAAGGGGCGTAAAACTCGATTAAAAAGCAAACAAATCATATGATATTATAAGCACTAACACTAAGGATTATTTAAGACCATCTGTAAGCAAAAACTCTTCCTTTACAGAGAAACCCATTTTTTTGCATTGACACATTAGCTTTCTAAACGTAAGTCATATTTATTAACTACAACTTACTGGACCTCCCGGTGTTAATGGACATTTTGGATTACACACATTTAAACTAACGTGAATCTATCAGTTGTGCACGCGGCCACTAATTGGGCTGCACACTCAATACTAATTTGAGTTACTAACGGAGGTTAAATCAGTATGTGATTTTGTAAATATCATTGATGTAGTTAAATGCAATTACATAAAATTCTTTACTAATAATATCAATTTAATATTTTTTAGATAATTTTTTCCTCAGTTGCACAAAAAATAAAAACGTGTCTAGTCATGTTAATATTCAACGTGAAATATTTGCCATATTTAGCGAATTCACAATTATTTTGTAATTTTCCTCTTTCGAGAAAATTACCTCACTTGTGATATATTTTATTTACGCGTGACATGAATCGTTACATATCGAATTGTGACAATTTGGTGATGGCTTTGAGTGGTTATGCTCGGCGAGAACAATAAATTTAACGTCTTTTAGACATTGACTTACGAGTTCTGTCTTACTTTTAAACAGAAATAATACAGAAAATATTTCCACTATTATATAGATCTCTGAAAACTGCAAAATGTGTTTTAAGATATATATTATGGGTTTCTTGGTTTTAAATTCGCAGTCATAGTTTTAAATCCATGTCCGCACTCTTCAAATTTGTAGGAAATAAAGACACATTGTATAAATTGTAGAATACATTTCATGGCTGATTTCACCAATCAAATGATTAAAACTTAAACCGGAAGAACTTGTGTTGAAATCGAATGCTCTAAAAGATTTTATTATACCTCAAGTGACTTATTTACCATATAGACTTATGCACGTCGACGTCGACTGGTGCCACGACCACGACGTCAGAGGGTGACAATCAGTAATGTTACCCCCCTGTGACATTATATTTCTGCCCGCTTGTCATAACGAAACTGCCCTCCCGCGCTGACGCGATATTACCGGGTGCCGTGTTTCAGTCAATCTATTCTATATCCTAGACGCTTAATAGGTATCAAAATCCACTCATAATTTGACATCCCGTTTAGCAGAAGATAATTTGACAGCGAAAATGACTATGTTTCGTTCAAAGCTCTGAAGAAGAAAATCCAGTACGAAAAGAACCGTATAATTGTTATCATGTTTGTTAAATTGGATTCTTGTCTTTCTTAATTATTGTTTTGTTCGGTATAATAAAATAGATATCACACCCACATAGGGTGATAGAACGTAAAGTTCACCCTTGATGTGAGATGTGATATTTATATAGTATCAAATCGAATAAAAACACTGTTGCTACTATTTCTTTAAGATAGAAAGAATGACATAAAATATCACGATTGTACTTCCTTAACATGACGAAATATTACGAGAGGTGAGCACATCTTAATAGGTGATTATTCGTTTGGCAATTCTTATTTTGTTGAATCGTGCAATGATTGTGAATAAATTAATGCCAATTTACAATTTGTAAATCATAAAAAATTTGAAAACGATGACCTCCATATTGGAGTGCTTATGACTACTGACTAGTACTAGAACATGTATTCATATATAAGCACCTCACCGTAATAAGTTCGAATCCTACCCGAGACTAAACAAAATTCACGGATTCGATTCTCATTGATCTGGTAACAGTTACTACTGGTTCTCGCTGTGTTTTTTCCAAGTTTGTATCCATATTTCCTTTCCACTATTCCTTCCAATTCTGACTCATGCTATATGAGTAATTGACTCAGATTAATTTTGCATTGTAAATTTTGAGTCATTGTCTATATTTGGAAGAAATACACCACATACCATTCGTCGACATGTTATATCTCAATCGCATTAAATCGTCAATAATCATAAACGTGCTTGCTCGCTATCTGGAAAGTAAAATCTTTCAGCCAGACAGTGCAAATATTATCTGGTTACAATATGTTTCTTATCGTCATATTGTGTTTGTTGTTATTGTTGACTTTCCTCGTTGACTCAGACGTTTTTGAGTGAAGACAGACTGCAGCATATTTTTTTCATTGCAAAAAAATCCGTAGTGTACAATCTCAAATAAACACAAATACTTCAACAACTTGTCTCGCTTACAAAATGAATTTCCGCAGCAAAAGAAACTTCTTATAATGGGTTATAATTTCATTGGTGTTTATTATCGCACAAACAGTCAGGGGCATTTGCCGACTTTATGGATAGGGGGGGGGGGGGGGGGGGGTGGGACCCAAGGTGTAAACCTGGGTAGAACCACGGATCAGTAAGTTAGCAAAACAGCTTTCACAGTCCTTTTAGTGATATGTAGGATTCGAACTCTCAGCGGCGAGGGGCTTGTGCTTACTAATCAGCGCCCAATACCACTCGGTAACGATAACCCCTATCATAAGAGAAACTAAGGAATGATAGTACTTGAATAGAGTCTCTTTATTTTCTGTTTACTGCGTGTACCCGTCCGTATTATTGATAAGTTCAAACTTACGGTACCAGCTTGAACCGTTCAGCACTATCTTCATTTCTATGATATGTAGATAACTATCCCGAAATGGATCAATCCTTTTATATTAGTGTACCAGCCAGTGTGACTCTGCCAAACCATGTCAACAAACAAGGTAATGAAATTAATTGATCTACACAATGATTTATTACACCACTGTATGATGTCTATCTAATACTTCGTTAGTTCATCAGTGTCATTGATTCACAGATGATCACCATTTCTCTTACCGTTCAGATAAAATCTTGCACTTCCATCTCTCTCGTCTACGAGTGTTTATGAGTTGCATCAATGTCTAGAACAGAAACAAGAGCATGTACTTGATACACCACGACGACAAATCGCCTGTGGTTAGAACATAATGTGAAATATTTCCATGGTAAAAAGGCAGTGAAGTGTTGTATGTACTTTAATAACCATTGATAATAATTTATTTACACTCTGTAATTGAAAGTTACGTCAATAAATTGAAATATTTTTTGTTATCGACCAAAAATTATTATGAATAATTCTCAAAACCATGCGACAGACTACTCAGAAAGGACAACAGACAATACAAACAAAATAATTGGATTCAGAAATGACAATGATATAAGGACAATTGTGGACTTTCCAGAGAGAACAGAAGGTGGTTCAGTTGATCTCACTGGGATTAACGTCGTACAAACAGTCAAGGTCATAGGTCCACTTTTCCAGTGTAGGAGGAAGACCCCGCACGTACACCTATGTATAACTACCGACTTTGTGTAACAAACTAAACATCGTCCTAACATGTATTTTTTCTGGCTCCGGATGCAAACTCAAAGTATACAGGTGCTTATGAATACTAGATAATTCGGCCACGAACACCACCAACCCTCAGAATATTTAATCAACCATATATTCTTCAAACAATGGATTAGAGCGTAAGAATGCATTCATAACGCTGATCTTGGTTCAATTGCAGACTTGTGCTAGTAAAAATACTTTATACTTTAACGTATCACAATTTCTCCCCAAATGCACTAAATGTAGAGGAAACCAGCCAGGAATATTGTGCCTAGCGATGTGTTTGTTTGATTCAAGGTCAAAATGCCACGAATCATCAGTTAAGTTGAGATTGTGTAAATTTTATCTTAAAACTAACAAAATCGAACAGAGCGAAAATTACCAATTTCAGAGCTAATTAACAAAAACTAGATCTTTTAAATAAGTTGGAAATGTCAAACCATAATTTGTTTAACGAAATGATCTCTGACTTCTAACATTTCTATGGTTTCGGCAATTCGCGTTTTTCAGACTCTCGATTTAATTTGGAAAAAAACATGATTGTCTGACGTAGAATTTAGAAACGAAGTTTCTGATTATTGCTGTCAATGACTTCTGACAGGAGAGTCGTCAGCCTAGCTGTCTCGTTAAAATTCACATTTCAAATCAGGCATATAAAAACAACCTTCAAAATATTTTCTTTTTGAAAATTGATTGACGTCAGTGGGCTTTTCTTTGATATGTGATATGTGATTGACTGCTAAAGATATCTGTTTTAAATCTGTTCGAATAATCGCAACCTAGCACTCGTTTTATACTGTCTGTCTGCAATACTGATAACATTATTAGCTCGATTATTCTTTCTTGATTTAGATGACCGTGGAGGTAATTTGTTTAATGGTATTCGTATGGTCCATGATCGTTCCGTAGTTAACATGGACTATGTGGGCAAATAAAAAAGTTTTACGATGATGCAAATTCGTTGCTAACTAATATTGCATATATGTTTTTTTAAAAAGTACGATATAATGAATTTACTGCTTGTTTTTAAATGGTTCTGCGCTCATCGACAAATAATCAACAAAATCTAGTATGACATAACAAACATCCCTATATGGTATTCTTGGCTTTTATCAGTGAACTTAATACGACAGTTGTAAGTGTAATCTGTTCAACAAATGTAAATAATGCTCCAAGAGATGCATATTGTTCGTGATTGCACAATTCTTATCACAACAAGTCATAGATAATACACATATTTTGACAATCATGAGTATTTGACAAATGAATACATTCATGTATATAGTTCACATGTACCTGGTATTACCAAACCATACATCAATGGAATAAAGTACACCCTAAATACTACCAAATCCACCATAGTCTGATATGATACAACCACATTAAACTTACATCTAATGATGTTTCCGATATTATGCCACGTTAACATCATAGAACTTGCATTTCAACAACAGAGCAGACGAACAGATTCAGTCAAACATGACAGGTAACGCGACGAATAGCCAGACCAATGATTGACCAATCAAAAATGACCGAAATCACCATTAGCCAATCAAATGACCAGGATTAGCCAAACTAGCAATAGACAATACAGTAAGTACTCGCAAACAGCTATAATAAACAAATACTCGTAAGTATAATTCGTCTAGAAAAATGTAATAGAGTGCAACCTCTTCAGAGCAGCACTCTTTGGAAGTAGCCAAATTACATTGTTGTTGTTGAGGGGTTTTTGCTCTCGAGAAGTTAAATTAATAGTGTAGTTTAATCGTGCAGTGGGATCAATCATTTGTTGAAAGGAGGTTGTTGCTCAAGAAAGGGCCGCTCTGGAGAGGTTGTACTGTATCAATGATATTGTTTTCTTATGCCCAATAAGATGTTAGTCTTGTATGTTTCATAACGCGTATACCATCGGGTTTTTAAAATAACTATTTTCAGCGAACGTATAATTTCAAAACAGAAAACTTTCAAGAACCGTCCAACTCGGCCTTTAGCAAAGTCACATACACGTACATCTATGTATAGCAACCATTGCGAACAAAACACTTTAGTTAGTATCTACAGTCACTCAACAAAACTAAAGACACACAATATAATTTATTAAGCCTTTTAATTTAAATGACTTTCCTTAAATTAGAAGCACTGATCTTCATAAAACATTTTGAAATTGATTATACATTAAGTTGGTTCTTTCTTTCTTTCCTTCTTTCTCAGAAAAATTATGACTCTTCATATATTGCCATAACATTAAGGGACCCTATAAATATATTTAATTTTGACTAAGTTGAGGAGTTTCTAAGAAGATTGGAACACTAGAGGAATTTCATTACTGAACATTATAGAAACTTTATGACTACCTTACAAACATGGGCCGACCGAACTACGAATACAGACAGGAAAAAATCACATGCCAAACTTTCCACATTCCCCCAAACTCACCCACACATTCCCACATAAGACCATACAAAAATACGGGGAGAACACGGTCATCTGGAGGTAACACCTCAGAACGGCCTGTAACAAAGATACAGTGGGTGATAACCAAATCGGTTGGCCCTACTTCACGCTTACACAAACGTCAAGGAGGAAACTTCTTAAACATTAATGTTGTGATTTTTGTCATCGGAAAATACAGCACAGACGAAGGGAACAGATAGATACTTTATTAAATGACTTGACCCATGGCTTATCATCATTTGCATATCTTCTTCTTCTTCAAAAGTAAGGGTAGAAATCATATAGGATTGTCTAGTACCCTGTATCATAAAACATTCATATATAATAAACATAGGACATGGAAGTAAACATAAATACGTAAATAACAAAACTGAGAATAGGAGAAAACAAAATTGCTAAATCAACATGTTATTAGAAACTTGAAGCTATTTAAAGACAGGTTGATATCAGATGCACCAGTTGCCGTGTGACTACAATAAAACCACATGTCTGTCCCGTTTGGACACTTTGTCAATATCAATCACATTTGTAGAGTGAAAACTGCAAAATATCAGCTGTTGTCACGTATCTCATTGTACCGATCGACATAACAAGTGTAATAAATACAAATGCAATGAGTTCTTTTTTATTTATAATTCATTTGTCATAACCGTTACAAAGAAAAGTATATATGTGTACACAATCTAGCTCTTGATTTTCTTGCAACTGATAACGTGAATTTCTTAAGAGAAGCAATTTTCAAATTCTTTATTTTCAAATCTCGTGACATGTGATTCTCATAACGTACGTGGTTATTCTAACGAGATGTAATTTTCTCAACGTGATATTGTTAGGAAGTGATTCAAACCACGTGCTGTATGATCACAAATGACTCCAAACAACGTGTTTCTCTTGGTAATACATGTGATTCTGATGATATTATTTTCCTTTTGAAACAAAATATTACACCACACAAATTACACGCTTACTCCTATTATCTCCCTTGTACCAAATTAAGGACTTGATTAGGACTAAAGTTGCTGTAAAATTCACAAAATGTCAGTTATGTCACCCAATTTATAAACAATAGGCCTACTAATGTAACCACATCATTAACCTGACTAATAGCTCGCTACCTTACATTTTATTAGGGATTTTAATGAACACATTTATTGGTATGCGAATCCACGCCAGGTTTAGACACCTAAAAGTGTTCTTTTTAAGTCATGCAAGATACACATTTTAATTTAGTACATTTGTATGTTCTAATATGACATTGATGCTAGCCCTGAAGCAAGTTGGTATTGCAGTAGAATAAAGATTGTATATTTTCAGAATTGAATCATCGATTTATCGGATTAGACTTTCGAATCGTGAACGGATGCTCATTTATATTGAAATATCTTTCTATATATATATATCTATTCATTCTCTTTTCATAACAATGTTACTAATATGATGTATTTGGTTCGTTCCAAATATGATATTGGATGATTCATCAGTTATCCCACTTGATGTCTTTTTCCTGCGTTTAAGCTCGAACAAGAACAACTATAACAAAACGTTATAGTTAGACGAATTACAAGAAGCATTGGCTTAAGTTTTTTGTATGAAGTTGCTTTTTTCATAAAGGATATTGACCGTCTACTTTATTCATTCCATCATTATGGAGAGTATAACATATTTACAAGTTATAGATAATACACATATTTTGACAATCATGAGTATTTGACAAATGAATACATTCATGTATATAGTTCACATGTACATGGTATTACCATACCATACATCAATGGAATAAAGTACACCTAATCCACCATAGTCTGATATGATACAACCACATTAAACTTACATCTAATGATGTTTCCCATATTATGCCACGTTAACATCATAGAACGATGCCTACATTACTTACTTACGTTTCAACAACAGAGCAGACGAACAGATTCAGTCAAACATGACAGGTAACGCGACGAATAGCCAGTCCAATGATTGACCAATCAAAAATGACCGAAATAACCATTAGCCAATCAAATGGCCAGGATTAGCCAAACTAGTAATAGACAATATAGTAAGTACTCGCAAACAGCTACAATAAACAAATACTCGTAAGTATAATCCGTCTAGAAAATCATCAAATGACCATGGCTATTGGTGCAACGTTAAACCATGTGACAAGAATCACATCCAGTTTTTGAATCACAATCTTCCGCTAATTCATTTCTTTCTCATTTTAGCTATTTGTTATCTTTCATATTTTGAATTTTATGCGATGTATTACAAGAGACGCGAGCGGAGTGTTTTATATGTTGCATAAAAATCGAATTATAAACGATAACTTATTTACAGTTATTTCTTATTTATGTATATACAGAATAAATAAGTGACTTATTGTCCCCATACAATGTTCTCGACACATTTTATGCGATACTTTTTTCTAATTCCAAACACATGCAGACATTCATTAGACGACGAATTAGGACAAACTGTAAATGAATATAAATTTCCTAATTGCATTTTGTGACTGATGTAATTACGTACTTTTATGATGACATCAACATTGTCTGGGTACGCTGATACACCGGAATAGAACTTGTGTATCTGTACTTCTGTTGCAAATAAATAACTCTAAAAGTGACATTCGTCTTCGAAATCAAATTTCGAACATGTTATCTGCATCTAGGCTCTTAGTAAACACCACATAAAGTTCTGCATTGCCAGACGATATCGACGAAGCACCTCCCATTTGTCGTGCATCTGTGAAATGATTTATTCATCCGTATGGACCTATTTGTAATGAACGAATAAAATTTGATATAGAATAATAAAGACTCTCCTCAACATGCTTGGCTAAATATTGTCTTCTTTTTATCCCCTCGAATCGATAGATCAGGGGCATATTGTTTTTGGCCTGTCTGTCTGTCTGTTTGTACCAAACTTTAACCTTGCCTATAAAATCGAAACTTCATAATTATGGTGTTTCCTCATGACAACCTCTGCAGGACTTCTTTAGGTCGAAGGTCAAAATGAGGGGGTCATTGTGTTTTAAAAAATATCTTGTTGTATTTTATGCGCATCTTGAATTTCGATATCAGACATTGCACAAAAGAAAACAACATTAATTCAAGTTTAGATTATTTTCTCACGCCATATACTCGTACATGTATGAGTTTATCGCAGCGTGTCAGACGTAATGATTGCGCCATCTATATTCTCATTTTTGTTTGGATAATATTTTTTCTCACGAGATTATTACGTCAACTCCAACAACTAGATTTGTCTCTAAAAGAAACACGTATCAATTCCAGAAAATGTTCATATTTGAAGTTACAAATTATTATTTTAATTACCGTAATTTAATGAACTTTAAAACCGTCAGTATTGAATAGAACAATGAATTTCTAAGATATTTTCATCGTTTTTTAAAGAACAGAAAAGGTCACCAGGCTTATATAACAGAAGACCTGCACACAAAGTATGAATACCTCTGCATGTAACATTGTGAGTCATATGGTACACAATAAGATTTATTTTAAGTGTTTTAATAAACATAACGAATATTTAGAAATATAAATTCGAACGATAAAAAAATCAAAATATACACTGTACAGATTAGATAAAAACCTTATTCCAAACAAACACCGCGTAGATTGGATAAAAACCTGATTTCAAACAAACGTCGCGTAGATTGGATAAAACCCTGATTCCAAGCAAACACCGCGTAGATTGGATAAAAACCTGATTCCAAACAAACACCGCGTAGATTGGATAAAAACCTGATTCCAAACCAATGCTACACATAACAGAGTCATAATACCATATTAGAAAAAAAACGCACAGCCAATCTAACGACCCAAAACAGCACACACATCACATACATGAGACACTGTATGACGATCCTCACAGTACATCACAAATACCTTTGACACATTTATACCAACAAATACTTGACAAAACAACGATAACTTCTAAGTTCTACATAGACGAGGCAAAACAACATGCACGCCACGTTTAAATATGGTTTCATTTCATGTCAACATTGACATTACACTGCATCGCAAATATCAAGGAATTCAATTTATCTAGTTCTAAGACTCATAATTCTCAAATGACACCATGCAGCACCAAAGTTATTTCATTATTACACAAACATAACACAACAACAAACACAGAACAGACACCAAATGACGTCATAGCATTAACAGAACAACAGGTCACACACGAAGTACAAATAGTGTATCACCTTGGAACCATTTAGAATAATCATCAACATACCTTAACCGATGTAAATAGTTGCGTTCATAGTTACGGGACCGACACTAATACGAAGTACGGTCTTTTTAGGGGACGGATCGTACCTCCGAAGAATTATCGAGGTAGCTGATCGACCTCCTTACGCAATCCTTGAGGTCAAGGAACTGTTAACATGACATTTTTTTCAACCGAATTTAAAGTTGAAGTAGGAGGTGTAAGTAGAAGTAGTCTACTCTTTAAAGATAGTGTGATAACTAAATCATCAGTATCCCTTTGAATGGATGACCTTGTGTGTGTAATACATGTACAGTAAATCCCTGAAAGCCGGATCCATCCCGTACTGGGCCAGTCCGGGGAGTCCGGTTTACAGGCTCATACTGTAGGTAACATTTACTTTTCCGTTCGTCACGGTTAATTGTGGTCAAATTAATTAAATGAATAAACTTCAGGGAAACATTCTAGAGAGCATGCATTTTATCAAAATATCATACTTCATGCCTGCCAAATATGTAACGTAATAACAGACGTAGAAATTGGTTGGTTAATAGTTTGGAAATTGTTTCACCCGAGAGAAGTATCATTTTAAGAATCTTTGACAACTTTCAAGATTTATCTGACAAAACGGAAACTACGTCGCATGCAGATACCTTTAATCTCACAGTACAAACGTTTTTGTCTATTGCTTCATAATTTAGACCACTGTAAAGTTTAATATATTCGATTAACATCAGACGAATATGTCACAAGTATTGTCTCCTCAATTTGCTTTTTGAAGTTGAGATCATAGTTCATAAGTTTACGACAGTTTACATTGTTATTATTGCTCACTGCGGCAACATTTGGTAATTTAAGAAACTCATTGTCTGCTATTGTCTATCCTTTTCCTTTTTGTTTGACTTTTCGCCCATTAAATTTTAATCAATTTTGTATTGCAGACTATTGGCAACATATTTTCGGTTAAAGGCGATCCAACAAATACAGGAAATGTTGGATTAAAGGTACTTGGAACTATACAATACCTCTCTAAGGTGCCTAATGTTATTCTATTCAAAGCAACTACTGCAAGCAAAATGTTGCATTCATAAAATGCACCCGTACTATTTATCTTGGTTGAGAAATGGAGGGAGGAATTATTGCCTGTTTAGAACATCCAACTGTCTGAAACAGCTCATAAGGTTACCAACATGCCGGTGGTTGATAGCGAAATAAGTAATGTAGAAATCATAACACAAAAGCTAGACATGGTATTGAAGTGTGACATCATTAATAGCATATAAATGCTGTAATTTCGTGTTTTTTTTAAACAACACATATTGCAACATATCAAATGTAAGCGTTCAATGTCGCTTTGTGTGTTTGTGTGTGTGTGTGGGGGGGGGGCGTCATATTTCTTTGACCTATACACACCCAACATACAATTGGGACAATATATTGAAATATTTGAATACATAATTTAAAAATTTACATAATTTGTCAAGATCAACAAGCGTTTATATGATCAAACAAAATTTCTCCGAAGTATTGCTCATTTGATGTTTAGTAAATATGGCAGCCAAATAGCACTCAATACAGAATTAGTCTTACACATTTCTAAAGGAAGTGACCTACTTTGACTGTAGAATGATTTCCTTATGGGATTAAACTGTTATCACCGTCTTCATGCTTACCATGGTAAACAATTTGGAAGTGAGAATTGTTTTCTCTCCGTATTCAATTGTCCGACTCTAAAAAAAAAATAATGGCAATGGGATTTGTAATATATTTTGATAAATACCAAATGTAGATTTTACTTCCAGCCCAGGGATTTGTTCAGTCTAATTGTTTGTTATACATACATTCTTGGCTGTTTTGTACGCGTTCTGTTTATGTCAAATTTTGACTAGACAGACCTGCTTGTGCCACATGCAGATTATGAAATTTGACAGTTGGTAGATTGGTATAACTTTTTGCGTAAACATTTATTATAATTATGTTTGTTCTGGGAAACGGAAAACTTGAAAAAACACAACATTTTGGTCAAAATTTCATGATCATTTATTTAACTGCAAATCAAGATTTTTTGAAGGATGGCATATAGCACACGCTCATTGCATGGTCGGAATTGTTACTTCAAGGTAAAACCTTAATACCATCAATATCTGTAGCTCAATTTAAAAAACCGTTCTAACAGAAACAATGGTTTGATTAAATATGGTTGATCTTTACTAGTTTGAAGTTTCAAATCTGATGAATCAACAGCTTCAGTTTCATGCCAACTTCTATGGACTCGGGGTTGGAAATCATGTTTTACATACTTAACATTTCTGTCAGGTTCGAAGAATTGACTTCAAACTAATCGTGAAACATCTCTTTCTTGAAAATAAGTTCAACTCATTTCCAAAATTATTACTCATAACGCGTCGAACATATACAAGTAAGTCTACTGACAAAATTACGTTCTTTTTTTGATTTAATAATGTAGAAATTAATAACCAAAAGGACGACGAAAAGTTAGTTACCAACATAATGCCTCGTAAAATTGACATTTCAAACCAGACGGGAAATTTCGACAGCCAAATCATAGTTCACTTATATTTAAATGGGAATTTAATTTAGTAAGTAATTTGAATAATTGAATATGTCTGCGAAGGCGTCGTCTAGATGGTAAATCCCCTTTGTTTCTATTCAACATATTGCTAATTTTAAAAAGCCTATCCCATACTGTATGAAAAGATTCATGGTTTTGTTAGACTCACAAAATGGAATTTGTGGAACTCACAATTTTTTTATGAGCGCCAAAAATTCGAGAAAGTTACGTTCTCGTTTTGACGTCACTTCCGAGAACGTTGTTTTCTACAATGGTGACGTCAAAGCAAGGTGCAGAAATGGTATTATATGGGTATTATTTATCAAGCTCCAAATACTTAGGCAAGTTAAAAGATTTAGATGACAAAATTGGTGTGTTACAGCAGATTCAAAACCAGTGGAAAATTTAAAACACAGACTCAACGTCATTTTAGAACAAAATGGACGTCCATTGAATATCTGCTGGCTGTAAAAATTGAATGTAATGGGTTTCATATGAAAAAATAAGTTATAAGTCCGTAATTTTCTGTACAAATAGTGTGTTTTTAAAACAATAAAATTGGCGAATACAATCAAAGGTTATGAGCTGTTTTAATGGTATCATATATATTGAAACACCCTGTTTTATCCTAGTTAATGAACGTACAATATACATGTTCTTAACAGTTGTGTAAATAATGAAAGGCGTATGTTACCTTGTACAGACCTTCTTGGTACGTGCGAAATCTCTGTTGTTCCAACTTTAATGGTAGGGTATGTCCTTGATGCCCCCGAAACATACCGTGAACAACTGTATCAATGCGTTTTAGATGATATCGTGATAACTCATTGAAATATGTTGAAACTGGTATTAAATCCGATGAAATAATAATACTAAATCAACCATTAAATGTTTATTTTGTTCCCATAATGAGTCATAATACTCGAATCAAAATATCTTTTCTGTTTTCTAGTGCCTTTTCCAGGAAATGTTATAAACTCACGATATTTTCATGTCAACTTCTGTTTTAGGTATTATCTTTGTCTCTTGTGATATAATGTAACTGATTCAGATGTTCTAAACAAGATTTATGTGCAATTTTATGCCTTGATTTGAATTAATTAGCTTGTATTTGATTTTATTACCACACGGAACAATAATTTGTAACAGTCTCAATCACTAGATTCGTCTTTCCTCAATTTTCTTCAGCGAAACCTAAAAAATATGATCGTGATCGGGCGAAATAAATTTGTTCAGATTGAACAATTTACATAAACTGTCAAATATTTCAATGGAACAGATAATTATATTACTTGAGCTATGGTACATCAAAATTTATATATACAAATATTTATTTCTTTCATCGGATTTAACGCCATTTTCCGCATTACTTAAATCATATCGTTGCAGGCATGCAGTTATCCTATCCGGTTTCTACCAGTACTTACCACAATCTATCCGCAAGCTAGAGGTGGAGGACAATTTAACATAGGAAATTTGTCACGGACAGTGTAAGCCTCGCCCGGGATTCGAACACACAACCTCTTGATCAGTAGACCAACGCTCTAACCACTGAGCTAACCGTATAACTGTATATACAAATTTACATACCATTACCTTTCATTTATGCAATTTATGAAAATATCGAGATTGACGGCTATCTTTGGCTGTGTGGTTCTCAGATTGAAGACGTTCGGACTGGATTTGTTCCAGTACGGACAGGAAACATTTCATGATAAAGTCAAACATCAACTGAACAAATTCATTAAATGAAAATACGAATTTAAGAAAAATACTCATTTGAACAACTGGGAATCTAAAAGACATACATTAAAACTCGCGTAAATCGAAAACCTATTGGTCCTGAACTGTTTTTTTAAAAGCTCCAAATTGTGTTTAACCAGTTGTATTTTCCATACGCATCAGTCTTAAGTATAAACTATTTTTTAAAAGCCTTTAAGCTTTTTTTTCTTAAGAAAGTTGAAATTAAATAGGCTTTTCACAAAGTTCATTATTACAAGGAAATGCGTCTTAATCTGCGATTGACTTTACTTACTATTTAAACAGCGACAACATTAGGAAGACGAACATGCTGATTCACCAATGTGGTGCTGAATATTTTTATCCGATTGCTTGTATCACACTGTTACCACGGCTTAATGCTGATAGCAATAAAGAATGTTAAATATCACGAACACGGTGGATAACATATTCTAAGAATATTTAAAACTATTAATTGACACTAATGGGTCTTCGACATTTTAAGTATATCCTTACATTGCAATTTTACTAAGGCAATGGTCGCATTATCTTTTAGTGTATTACCACATTTTAAACATTTTATTGATGTGCCATTTCCTCCGCTGTCTGATAAATTTGCGGTCTATGTTGCAATACAATTGCTAGTACAAGTTTTATTTATTTGTGGATGTACATTTCTGTGTGTTTTTTGCAATGTTTTGTTTGTTTATTCCAATGCATGTGTTGGACTGGTCGGTGTTGTTTGTTACACAAATATGGTAGCCTGTTGGAAAATAATGTAACAGAATAACGGCGCTACTCCATACAAGCATATACGACATGCGCCTGTTTTTTTCTGACCTCCCCCCCCCCTCCCCCCAAAAAAACAACCAAAAATCAATATTTCGATCTGATATTTGGCATGTATTTTGTCAACATGTTACATAACATGTACATAAAATTTTGGTATAAAGCACATGGTTAGTCTCGTTAATATCAAAGTCCAGGAACTTTACGGATGACCCTCGTATGAGTAAGAAATGTGATGCGAACAGAAAAAAAATCATTTCGCATTGAATCTCACAGAAACTAATTTCTGCTTGAATTAAATAGCTTTTCTATTTCGTTCTTTAATTATGAGATTGTGTTTCATTAGAAACCTTATTGGATTTCCGTCAATGAGTTCTATTCTAATTTTAAATGAAAGCGTGGATTCAAATATATATCATGTAGACTGATTCTAAAAGGAGGCTTTTATCTTGCATGTCAGTAGTATTACGTTCTATTCTTGGTTATCATAAAGGTGATCATTTTAATACTTAGCTAAAACAAGTACAATGAGTTTAGATGTACTACACGCCAAATACAATAGCTGAGTATCAGTATGTGCTTTTAAGCTATTAAGATATTACACAATAATGATCGCTAATTATATTTCAATGATGCGATTGTAAAATATCCTCGTATATAGAATGCCAAAGTCGCATTACCAAAGTCGCATCGTACTATCATATTTCTTTTTTTTTCAATTTCGACAACCGGCCTAGGAAATAGTACTAGCTTATAATATTATAATATAGCCTACAGTTTACACCAAATACGTATGCATGCATTTGTAAACGTCTTGCTTGTTGTCCTTGGTTTTGTTTGATTTGTATATGTTTTTATATTTCAACTTTCATTAAGCGAAAAGGTCCATGTGAATATAACATTATTAGATACATTAAACATATACACGCAACAATGATATTGGTACATTTGAAAGCACATTTCAATGGAGTACACAATAATGACAAAAATAACAGAACTATTGATTAACATGCTTTATAAACAGTGGGTGACACAGATGAAATTTTCATAGAAATTACCCATACGTACAGTGATAAACAATATTATTAAAAATCCATGTAAAAAGTTTTTTTATGATAAATAAGATGATTTAAATTGTTTATGATTATACCATCTAGAAGTGTGTATAAGCCAAAAAAATAGCAGGAGTGAAACGAAGAGAAGGCAGCCGTAATAGTTGTAGTGAAGGCTAATGAACTAACCACTTTGGAAGAAGCAAAATCGGTTATAAATATCAGGGAATGATAATAACGCGAAAAAACTTCTTCCAGTTCATACTAATCTTTTAACAAATATAAGAATGATTACTCCAAATTCTCCGAATGGTCGTCTTCTATAGATATGCTAGATTAGAAAGATCATTTAATGTAACTTAACTATGTTACTTTGTAATGGGGACGGATATTATGAAACACCCTGTATAACTTTCCTAATACCATATGTTTCTGACATGTCTGGTCAATAATACAAAAATATATGGCCTAGTTACCTTTATTGCTTTGATAGTTACCTTAGATTCTTCAAATAAATTTGAAACATATTTTATAGGTGTGTAAGAGTTGTTGCCCTTGCTAAAAATAGATTTTTTTATTTCTTTGAATATTGCATGGTGTTCTATAATTATCTTTATCAAATAAGATTGATATATGTTATTGCATCTTTTTACAATGAGATTTTATTTAAATGTGTGTTTTTTTCTTTAATCTTTGAACAACGGGCTTCTCCGTACTCTTCAGCGCAGAATAGAAAGGGAAAATAACTCAAATGTAATTGTAATAGTATTTGAAAAAATATCATGGTAAAACATTTTCAATTATTAAAACCTATAAAAATTATACACATTTCCAAAATTCTGCCCGCCCTATTTTTTTTTAGATAACAACTTCAGGAGTATAGTCCAATTTTTAGGTCAGCAATGTTACTGTATACATGGAAGATCCCATTTGTAAATGTTTAGGTAATACCAATACTATTGTAATATGCTATGGATGCAATCTATGAAACATTGTATATCACTGTCCTCTGAGGCGCAGTTGGTAAAGCACAAGGTTTGTGAATTTTGACGACTTTATTGGACATCGCTTCATTTTTAATAAAAAGTTAACTTTATATACATTGTATATCGATAGGAAAATATGTTTAAAATGTTGTTTTTTAAATTTAAATTGTGCCGTTAAATTAATAAAAATATATTAACCTCACATGGGTAAGTTAGCATTTATCATTATTTTAATTGTACATAATACGTACAAACCGGTTTAGGTGTTTAGTATATAAAGTATTTGAATTTACAGTGATTACTTTTACAATGGTATCGTCCAATATTCGACCTTGACTATAAGAAAACTGAACTATAAGAATCCTTATACCTTTTAATGATATACTGTGAAAGCATTACTTTTCGTTGGGTTCAATTATCGTGGTTTTTACTAAAATGGCTATTTACGGTGGGGACAAAAATTCTTGGATTTTTTTTTTGAAAAGAAATACCTTATCTCCGCATTTGAATTCGTGGGGATTTGATTTGATGACCCACGAAATCCACGAAATTAAATCCCCAACGAAAATTAATGATTCCACAGTTTTTAAAAGCCTCAACACGGAATTGATGTACGGGTTGTAGGGTTATAACAATAACGAGAACATATTGCACTTGAGCAAATTAGTAATTTAAAATAAAATCAATCAAGATTTAATCAGAATTGTATATTGCGCAATGTCTAGACGACACAAACATGCAATGTCAGCAGTTACAAAAATTAATACGATGATTAATTGTATGACTTACTTAAGTTTTAATTCGATTATCAAACAAATTTCTGTCAGACCACGTTAATTGTTCTTCCCGTGGATCCTGCATTACTGGTAATTAATTTGTTATTTTCTATCAAATGTAGCTGACATCTTTGTAACGCTATAAGAAACATACCTAAATGAAAAGGAGTTTTTGTAAGCATCTGGAAAACGAATAACAAATGGCATAGCAGAATAATTTCTTCAGGAAAATATTGCTCTTCATTTGTACGAATGCCTAAGGATTGCTGTTGTAGCATTTACGTTTCAGTTACTTTCTAAGTACGTACGTACCTAATCATTGGAATGTAATAAAATTATATAAGCTCTTGCAAATTTAATCCGATCTAACAGATGAAAATCAGTAATTCTAGATTTAATTAAATATCGCATCGTGCGAATTTGTATGGGAAAATCGAAATGTGCAGCCGAGTGTTGACGTTTATTTTAAATTAACATTTTATGACTGACAGTTGCTCATACCATTTGCATTCATTCAATTACAAAGCAATTAATAAATCGGGGACATCGATTGGACCCTACAAGAATGCACCCCTGTATTATTCTTTGACGAGTCCAGGTTCTGTGTCGACTTCACAGATAGACGTGCTAGAGTCTGGAGAAGGAGAAATGAACGCTTTGAGCCAGGTTGTATTGCTGTGCATGACCGCTATGGTGGTTGCTCAGTTTTGGTTTTGGCCGACATCCGTCCCGCACGAATGATTTAATGTATGGATTACATGTTGCACTCATGATATGCAGGTATCTTTGAAAATAACCAAAAATCATATTTTATGTATGTAATCCAAAATTGACGATAATGCCATACAGAATAAAACGTGATCCTTATCAAACTTAAGCATCATGCATAATTATAAGGTGTTTTCACATACACTGCCCTACTTTAATGAAGTTAGATACAAATGTAACTAAGGTAATTAGCGTGAATGCTGAAGATCGCGTGGTAGATGTACATACAACGGACTATAACACAGGAAATACGAGGAAGGTCAATGTTAAATCGTGTTATTCTTACTGATTTTATAGTATAACATCATGTATACACGCATGTCATGCAGGAACTTACTATATAACAAACATCTTCTAATTCATAGTGTTCACCTATCTTGCAGTCAGAGATAAAACTCCAGGACTAGCCGTGTGTAGGGCTAGTTTGTACGGGTATAATTATGGTCCAATCGATGAAGTACTTGATTCTGGAATAAAGCTATCATAAAGATGTACTGTTTGCCCTTCCATGGTATGACCAGGACAGATTTCCATGTTATGCAATATAAAAACTTGCCCAACTATCCACAGTGCATAGCCATATACCATAAAGCGTAACAGAACTCTCTCGGAATACAATGGTAGTACACTACGTCATCGCGCACCTGCTAATTGATATCTCCCGGGACCTTCTATTTGTAAACATCATCTCTCGACTCACAGGTACAGCTGTACTTGCTATGACGTTGTGAATAAAGTTAGAATGTAGTTAGAATCTTTGATCAAGGCCTGAAAACGGAATCAAGGTTTTGCTTTTTTGTGTGTGACCATTCAGAAAAATACTTTATCCCGTTTTCACGCCTAGATGAGACATTGACATCATGAACTGTTTTTACAATTCGTTTAGTTACAATAGCCATTCCTTGGCGCTCATCCCTTAAGTCCTAATAAAAAAAAAAAAAAAAAAAAAAAAAAAAAATACAAACAAATACTTTCTAACGTGGCTCACTTCCACTCCAAATCACAAACAAAGAACAAGTACAATCACAACCCTCCTTAAAACCAAATCTCAAACAAACAGAGGAACCACAAACAAAAAACCCATACATACAAAATCATTAGCCCTTTCTGTAACAAATAAATACTTTTAGCCCTTTTGCGTATTAAGTAGATATGTTTAGAGAATTCTTAAAGATGAAAATGTAGATTTGAGCGGACTGTAAACAGAATTTAGTAGATTCATGCCCCCAAACATGTGCAAAAATAGCTCATTGACGATTAATATATGTATGCATTATTTTCTAGAATTGATATATTAATTTTGAACTTTTTAAAAAGATTGTCCCTGTGCTAAAAAACTATTGATCCAAAAATAACGAATACTTTATGAACCTTGTTCTTACAACACCTGTTATTGATATTAGTCAAATTTGTCTGAAATTTGAGCTTTAGTCTTCCGATATCGTAATCCATTATGGTCAAAAAGAAAACATAACTCAAATAAAGTTGCTACGCGTTTCGTTATGTACTTCCTCAGGCAACTAGTATAATTATTGGAATGATGGTAAACATATGTATGACGTCATGACGTCATAACATATGACATCACAACGTCAAAAAGTGACGAGATATCATAATTCGAAGCATCAAGTGTGGAGTCATCGACGTACAAGTCAATGTCACTTCCCGATAGCCCGGGCACTATATCATTTATGTAAATATGGAACCGAATAGGTCCAAGTTCAGACCACTGAGGAACACCAGATTTAATGCAATGTTAAATTGGTATGAAGTTGCTATTTATAAAGATTTGTGTTCGGATGGTTAAGTTAGGGGAAAAGTGTGATTGTTTTTGTAAAAAAATGTAAAAAACATATCTTCAGCTATTGAAAACTAGTATATTCATCAGGTGTAGATATACCAACTATTAGCCAACGTGTTGTTTTTAATGAATAAATAAATTATTCAAGTAAACAAACCAGGTGCAGTACGTATTTATATATGCCCCTTGTATCAAATTATGCGGCGGCTTATAGTGATTGCATTGTCTGTCTGTTCGAGATTAAGTCACACCGCCAACGGGGACATATGCTTTTTGACCACAGTTTGTTTTTTATTGGTTTTGCTGTGTTGGTAACCATTCGTAAATGCAATTACGTCATGGCCACATGAAGAAGACTTCAGTTGGGATTGGTCTGTGATGTTTCCGGGAATAAATATATGTAGTCACTTTCGAAATCCGACTTAACAGAGGCAAACATTAATAATATTTAAATCACTTTATTGTGAACTAACGATTTAAAAGCAAGATAAATGACATTATTATACATGAATTGTAAACAATTTTATTGGCACATGTTACCAAGTTGTATGCCATTTTTTCGTGCGCGTCTTGCAAGCAAGAAGCGAAACGTGAACATTTGCGATTATGTGTTACAGGAAGTAGTTATAAAAGACATTTGTATAGCACAAACTACGCAGTAATTGCACAATATCGTCTCGTCGCAAGATAGAAAACCATTATCTTCGTTTCAAAGTAGAAATGGAAATAGATAATGACAAAAGTATCATTGCTAGAATAAAATATGATGCTTACGTGATGTTGGCATGTGTTATCCACCGATTTATTGTGTATTTAATACTACAAGAGGGAGTTAGTTTACGGTGGCATACTGTCGTCTACAGTTTTAGATGATTATAACACATATTCACGCAAACTTAAAATCTCGTCATAAATTTCTACATTATTATTAACGGAATACAAAGATTCTTTGAAAATGCAACACGATTTTAGATTTATAAAATTATGCTCATTGTAAATTTCTACTAAATTGTTAACATTGTACAAAGCTACATTGAAAATGAAACACACTTTTTTTAGATTTACATATCTTGAAATATAAAATTACGGAACTTTGAACTGACGTGAAAGATGTGCTTATGTCATTGTTGTTCCAAGCACAAAGTCGTGAATATTTATCAGAATAGAACATTTATTAATTCACAGGCATTAAGCTCATCGCCATATAAAAATTATATCAACATACAATATTATACTATTGTATGTTGTTTTACGGCCCATTCGACAACTGAGGTCATTTCGGGGCCACCCCAGCAAGAGGGGAGATAAGGTACAGGAGAACGGGGCGTTTTTGTGTCCCTATTCTTATTTCGAATAGCTTTTCCTGGTACTACTGTAAAGCACCGATACATGCCTCGCTGTTTTTCCTAAGATTTTTTAGTGACATTACTTGGCTCGGTAGTTTGGATGGGGATACTGAAAAGCGTCCCTGAGAAATTCAGTAGGCGGAGTCGAGATACGAACCAATGACATGTCGTTCAGTAGTCCAGCGCGTTACCACTAGACCACCGAACATCCCTACAAAATTAATCAAATACATGCATGCAAAAAATGGCAAAATACAATACAATACAAATCAGATTATAGTGGATAATCAAACACTTTATAACAAAGTACGTGTATATCAATTACAGGTTGAGGGTTCGAATCACGTCAGTGGCGGACTTTGACCGGAAACTTCAAAGTCCCTTCTTTTGTCGCGTTGAACAATAGTAGAACATTCGACGATGACAACATTGTCAAACCTAACGACATATTAAAATGTTCCGTTTCTTTATGGTTAACTTAAATTCCAAAGCTGATTGGAATTATTTGGGATGATGTCAGGAAGAAAGACAAGCACCGACTACGCAGTCGGCGATTCACACAACATGCTCCATTGATTCAGAAAATTAAAAAAATTGACATTTGTACAATCTATTTTCATGTTTGTGAAGTAGGCGGCCTGGTGGCCTGAAATTGGCGGCCTAGAATATTGAACACCCAATCGCCCAGACAGGTATCAGAATCATGTTCTACAAGCATTAGAAACTATTTTGGAAGGAAAATTCGCAGAATTTCACTTCATCATAGTTACGCCGCTAGGCCGCCAACTTCACAAACACATTTTTTTCAGATAGTTTGAGACAGAAATGTCAATCATCTAAAAGTTTTGCTAAGATTTATTTTTCGGGAGTTTAGTGAAACTGTTTCAAGACTAAAGAATTTCCGTGGTCTATCTAATTAACCAGCATACAGTGGTATAATGTTGTTTTTGGAGGGGAGGGGGGGGGGGGGGGTAAAGGAGATTGCAACTCTACTAAACAAGTAAATCTAAAATATTATATCCATTGACTCCAGAGGCACGAATACGGGAGCTGATTCACAACCGATTACACAGAAGTAACCTCAATCTTTCAGAGCAAACCTTCTTACATTCAATTATATCTGCTCTGTCAAACATACGGTCGGCATATCATTTCTACAACAGCATAGCTCAATTTATTTGGCAATATTGTGATTGTGGTATCATTTATTTGTCTCGATGAGCTCTTAACAATGAGCATACTTATATGCTTCTAGATTAGCACTAAAAAGTTTTAACCCAAATTCCACAAACCCGTAACTTGCTTTTTACGCCAAAGTTCAAAACTACAAATGCGATTTTCTCAAAATTGGAAAAGATGACAAACAGGTTCGTAGGAATAAGCCGCAACGAAACGACGCTTTTCATGATTCACAAAGATACTGGAAAGTCGATTGATTTTGCTGAATATACCTAAGACTGGTCTGCAGTTACGTCGATGACTTAAACTTGAAGGACCATTATATTACAAATGTATATATCTTTAAGATATTAGTACTGTAGAATCAATAATTTTCGTTGAGGATTTAACTTCGTGGATTTCGTGGGCCGTATCATCCACGAAATCAAATCCAGATAAGGTATTTTTCAAAAATCAAAATCCACGAATTTATGTCCCCATGAAATAGCCATTCTGGTAAAAACAACAAAAATTGAGACCAACGAAAATAAATGAACATACAGTATTTGACAATACTTACATAAAACGAGTTATAACAATTATATCTAATTCGCATGTGCTCTTTATTATTAATCATTATACGCTGACGAATACAATTACAGTCGTTGTCATCTATAATAATTCAGAAATATATCGTTGTCATCTATTGTACGTAATAACGTAATTTGACAATATCTAAAAAAGTTATTGATTATTTTTCCGACTTCAACAGTCAATCATATAATTCGCAAATGATGTTTTCAGCCTATCTTTTTTTGCATTACAGTACAATAAATACTGTTTAGACTCTAACGTGAATCACCAAAAATTATCATACAGGATTTAGTACAAAAAGATATATTCAGGTACATGATTAGTCATTGTTCAAATCACATATTACGTTCCTGTCAATTACTCCCTTTTACTATTATTACAGTTAATGCTGAACAAGTTATTTCAATAGATGTTTAATAAACAGTAATCAGTTTGAAAGCTCTCCAACTAAGCACGTCGTAAAATTGTTTAATTATGTCCTATGTGGTGAATGCTTCATACAGTCCCATCCCATGTTCACTTTTACTATTCATTTGATCTATAGATATTTCATTATCTCAATACTAACAAAAAAGCAGTTGAAGCCGATCTAACAGCGATTTCTAATAGCTTTGATAATTAACAGTGAAGCATGACAAGTGTCATACTATTTTCATTTTACGGTGAATTCCGGTCTGATGTCATTTACCGGAGGTAAATAAATGTATTTCCGGTCAGGCTTTGGAAACTGGCAGTCGTCCATAATAGCGGGAATCAAACATCAAACATTTATATAGACGCTAACTTTGCATTGAAATTGGATATCTATTCTTTCAATCAAACAACATCCGTTTAGGATGATGATTTTATGGTCCTGACATTACATTACGATTTTTGATTTACCATTTTTAAAGTGGGTTTTGAAATAAAGCGATGTGAACATTCATATCTCGCTCAGATTTTGTGACAAGCTACGAAGATTTACGTTATTCAAAAACTTAGAAAACTTTATTCAGAAAAACACTTCTTCAGTGGTGTGGCATTATACGTGTACAAACGGAAACATTAATATCACAGGTAAATATGATTTTATTATATCATTTAATTAATAAAACGTTATGGTATGGTTGTAAACAAACAACTAGATTACCTTGTCGCATACCGAGTGTTCGGCGATGATAAACAAGAGGTTACATATAAGAGTGAATGTTTTTTCAGTATTCTGATGGTATCTTTGACAGAGAATTATTATGACAATATCCAGGCGTCAAGAAGTTTACGGGATGTTTTCTCCTAAAATGATAAATGACAATATTGCTAATGAATTAGATATAAAGAAACTTGTTTACTTTGAAGACTAGTATCTGTTTTTGTCATACTGACTCTGATCAGTTTTGTAGGAACCAATACGTGAAATGGTAATTTCTATCCTCAGGCATCATTCAATAGGTTTAAACGTCATTCATTGAAAACATTTACAATTTTCTAGAGACAAACAACAGTAACGAATATATTTCTGTCTTTTGATTATATGGTCTTTGACTGCATATATTGCGTTAACAATTAGGTTATACCTAAGATCCTCCGACCCAAAAGACACCTAAAACGATATAGCCAAAAAGCTTCGTTCAGTATTTCAGCTTTTAGTTTTTTAGCAAAGACATACAGATAATTTTAATAAAAAAGAATGAATTACCTACCTACCTATTCATTTTTAACCTGAAACTTCTCAACTTACGGATCATAATCGACATGTTTGCCAAATTTTCACTGAAGGGGTTAGACCTGATGCCAACGGTGTTCCGACGAACCCGGATCGCCCCCTTGCAAGTTCAGTGTTCTAACAACTGCACTAAGTTACTATAATAATGATACTATGTCTGCTATTTCAATGTTGTCACCTCAGTTATAAACAACATCTGGTGATAACACCAATGATGTTTTGCATTTTATGATTACGACATTACGAGACGGTTTACGTTATTATAACATCCAAATATAACAAATACCATTGTCATGTGACGTGTCGCAACATGAAGGTGTCATACAGGAAGTAGACCAACTGTTACGCTACCTTCTTCTGTTGCTGACGCGTGTCGGCTAGATAGGTAAAATAAACACCATGTCTTACCAGCAGTCATTCAGCTAACGTTATAAAAGTAGCAACATAAAACCGTTGTTGTTTATGCCTGTATTCCGTAAACATATTTACAACAGCAATACTTCAGAATAAATCAGAAATTGTTTACTAGAATTACGGTGTTATATTTAGCACAATGTAACCTGGTAGAGTAAAGCCGGGTTACATGCTTACAGAGCACCTGAAGAGAACATTACTAATACATCCAAATAATCTTTGTTTTAGAATCATTATTTGGTCTAGTAGTTATGTATTTCTAAAATTTTATGTTGAAGTCAGTTTGTTTGTGTAAATTTTCAAGCCCCTTTACACTTTAACACAGGGTAAATAATTGATAATTCGTACGTCAACAATTGAAACTCTATGTTGAAATGACACACAGACTGAAGTGTTCATTTTGAAAACAGGATAAAGAAGTGTAATGTAAGATATTTTGGGCTCAATGAAATTATGACTGCAGGATTTAGACAAAGGATCTTTTGGTCCTTAATTCAGTGTCCTGAACTGGACCACCACACCATTTGTAGGCTTGATTACTGATTGAAAACGTTTACTATCTAATTCAGTCTGGAGACGTTACTTAAAAATGTTCAGTTTAGTTAAAGACGAGTATTCTATCAGTACCACAATGCCACCAACTGATGAAACTGGTTATACATGTATTTCTATTTAGTGATATATATGGGAATAATTATCCTTTCGTGTAGCTTATAATTGTTTGCTTGCTTCACATAGACATACTGGTCCATGGACACAGAACAGGAGTTCGCATACAAGGACTGATATCAATCGTAACAACTCGGGCATTTCCGTAACTAAGAATAACACCTCATACGTAAGTGTAGGGTTACAAATTTTGGTTATGCGGTTTCCGGTGACTACTTTTTCAACACTAGGTTCTCGATTTCAAGAATTATTCTCGGAATGATAGACTTTCAGTTTTAATCGTTCGCGATTGATAAAATTGGCATCAAGTTCCCACAGGAACAAGTTGTTTCTATTGTTGGATGATCAGGACCAGCCATGATGGAAAGTAGCTCGTGAGCAACAACAAAATGGCGACCTGCCTGTTATATCCGTTGAATTTACTTTCGACAAACGTCGAGGAGTTCCGATTGGACGTTTTGATATGATGCGATCTATCTTAGATTCGTCAAATGGTTTGTTTGATGTTTACCAAATATGAATACTGCGGTATCGTTGTTATCCGCGCAGGATTAATTTGTTCTCATTTCTTACAGAGTCCAATGCGTGCTTTTACAATCGCGCAAATAGTATCGTTCTCTCGTGATGTTTAAGACAGTTTAAACTGAAATTTAAAATGCGCAAATTTAAAATCGCGTGAAAATAATTTTTTGCGGCGCGAAAACTCATTGACTATCTCCACAGTTATATGTCAACATTTCGATGCCAAGGATTTCCATCAAATATGGTCTGAAAATTCTATTATAACACCATAACACATTAAAGAAACTTTCACCCTCAGGATTGATGTCTTTATCTTGATAGAAGCGCATAAATTATCCATAGAGAAAGAAATACTAGTTAAATGAAATGATATACAAACAAAAGGACATAGTTAAAACATCAAAGCCCTTGTTACATAAAGACATGTTGTCACTCATATTGACCGTTTGATGTACGAGTAAACTAGCTATGACAAAATAGACAATTTCTGTTTGTCTTTAAACTTAAGACTGTTTCTGCCTATGCTGGACTAGCAGGTGCATTTACAAAGCAATGATTCCCCCTGGAATATTACGATTGCATGCAGACTGCGCGGATATTATGTCTTGAAAGTTGATATTCATTCCAAAACTCTACTTTTATGTACATAGTCATTACATCTGAATAAGCTAAGTCCCACGCGTCTCGTTATTCGTTAAACATAATATTACACAATTTTACTTACCCCATATATCACTTTTCTGAGACGTAGCAAATGTTCAACTTAGACAATTCTGAAAACATTGCCCCGACATTACTTTTCTTGACAAAAATTAGTTATTTATGCTAGCTTTTAATATTCAGTATAAGCATATGACGTTAACAATAGACGGTTGCCGAATTTAAAACCACTGTTTAAAGTTTGGATATTTAAATGATGATTGGTTGATTTATGTACAGCCAAACTTGAGTCAGTGGCCACCCCCGAAAAAGGCTTCCCTGTGAATAAAGGCCATTCTTTTAAAACCCGATACTAGTATTTGCTTAAGAACAAAAAGACCTCTGAATAATTGTCACCTGTCTATATATCCAATAACAGCCTTATTTCTGTTGTTGTAAGTCACTGGAAATACTTAAAATGCATATTAAAATTGATTTATCACTTGTCATAGGTACATCAGATGTACACACAAAATGTTTTTGAAATCTAACGAAAATTACTAAAATAGTTTGCATGGAGCATAACTATGTAGTTGAATAAATTGCTGTTTACATGATTTTTAATCTAAACATGTCATCAACTACTTACCAGATAATTAGTTAAAAGTTCAGAGTTGAAAGTAGCCACTCTTAGAGAAAAAGATAGACCAATCACATACAATGAATCCGTTGAATGAATCACGCAATATACTAATTACCTTTAATTCATCTGTAACTATGTGCAATGGGAGTATGTCGTGCTGGTCATGAATTATGTGATTAAACAGAAAAAGGAACATCAATAAATAGTCACGTAAATCAAAATTGAGACTAATTTTTATGTGAATTTAAATGACCAGACGTCTAAATAAAGCGAAGCTGCAAAACCAATTATACGATGCTACTACGACTTGAATCCTCAATGAAAAAACTAACAAGAAATATTTTTAGATCCAACATCCATAATTGTGGAAATACCACGTATTTCATATATAATTACACTATCCTTATATAGTGTACAGTCCTAAGATATTATCATTATGTACAGAAAGTCCTAACACTTAGGCATGATGAACAGTCCCCAAACATAATTATATGTCCAAAAACTATTTTGTCAGCATTTCTGTACAAAGCTTCCCACACAAATAGTGCCTTCAGTGCTTTGGTTATATTTATATTCGTTGTAACAAGTTACTCGTGGTTGGTTGTTATGTAACACGGTATTTATGGTGATTACAATAATTGTTATTTTGTTGTT
Organism: Lutraria lutraria; assembly: GCA_964023205.1. Classification (NCBI taxonomy): domain Eukaryota; kingdom Metazoa; phylum Mollusca; class Bivalvia; order Venerida; family Mactridae; genus Lutraria; species Lutraria lutraria. The sequence continues at coordinate 5,828,174 of OZ026848.1, forward strand.
CGTTCCATTTATGTTGACACTATCTAAGACTTTTGCTTTACTCTACAACACGTTTTTATAAGCTTCGCGATTTCAAGCGAAAGCTAGTTTTACGGGAATTTCACCGGAGATTGAAAAATTCCGGAGGAGGCGAATTTCACAATCATGTTCTCAATACACACAAAGAATTGATAGACTTCAAACGAATGTGCTCTACTTGTTCATTTCACTGTGACACACTTTTCCCTGATTGATAAATATTGTTAAAGTAGCAAAGCGTGACGTAACCCAAGGCCTATAATCACGTGGTATATTGTTTTGATACTAAAGGGTCGAGACCAATGGCGACGCACACAAATTCGCAGGTAAGTCGTATTTTTCGCCGAAAGTTCAAATGTTGCGATTTTTTCATGTAGCCCATGTTCCAGTCAGCAATTTTCCGAATCCATCAGTACCAAAATTAGCATTGTTACTGTCGTAGTTTGTCCGAAGACCCTGCAGAGAAATTTGAAGTGGACAGACTTTTTCATTAAAATCTGTGGTACTAAATGGGAACAAGTTATAAAATGACCATTTGTAGCCATATTTTATGGATTCAAGAACATATTATCATAACGTAAGAGTTATCCAAGACCTATAGTATTAGTACAACATTCTAAATGGAATATTATTTAGAAATGTGGAATAAACATGACAAAATAAAGAAATGTTACTATGTGGGAACCAGATTTTCATGATACTAAGGGGGAACCAAATATACTCAAAATTATATTCTTCATTTACAGAAAAGAGAACCCATCATTGTCGTGTGGAATATGCCCTTAACTTTTGTTACTGAACAATTAACAAACAGGTAAGTACACGAATTACTTAAATCTTGTTTCTTGTAAGATTTCATGTAACTGTGTCAGATAACACACAAAAAAGACGCATCTGATTTTGAAATGACGATAGTTATTGATTTAAAAAAAAGTTCTTTATCGTACAAACAAAACTTTGTGTTGGCTGTCTCCCCTTCCATTATGTGCATGTAAGTAGCAGCAATTTTAAATAGTCTACATCTTCTATATATTATTACAGATCATGACGAAGAAAAAGACTTATCATCGAAAGTATGTACATGTACGTCGAGAAAAGGTCGGCGCAAAGGCAATGTGATATAGGCAAGTGATTGATAATCGAAATACACAGAAACGACCATTAAAGCTGAAGTCTCCAATGAAGTCGCCATATCATCAGCTAAAGTCAGAATCACCAGCTGTTAAAAGAGCTAAGGCTAATCTTATATCGCTGTTAAAATCGCCATTCTGTCATCAGCGGCCAAAACCTCCCGACGTCAAAAGATTGACTCCAATCTGGAAGTCTCCCTTCAAGTATCATCCGAAGATAGCATCACCTATAGCCAAAAAAACTGAAATCAGTGACAACTCAAAAGACGTCATATTGTTTGATGCTTGTAACCATTTCAATGGAAATATTATTGCATATTTGCCTTTATGAAAACAATATTATGTGGTGAACTTATATTGTATAGGATTGTTGTCTGGAAATGTAAAAGCCTTGTAAAATGTTAATCGATATAAATTATGTAATATGTTTATCTCAGTCAATAAATCTAAAATTAAACTCTTGTTTATTCATACATAACAAAGAAAATATGTGTAAATGTCTTTTTGTTCATTGTATGATATTTCGAGTAATGTCTATATTGATGTTATTGAATACGGTGTGTATGTGTCTATTTATCTTCTATGAAGCCCATAATAACACCGCTTGTGTTCAAAGACGTATTCGTTAGTGACAAAATGGTTTACCCGGCAAATGCCTGGCTAAGTACCTTATAGCATAACCAATAAGATGTCAATATATTCATAATGTTTATTTTAATCGTTAATCACACAAATTATGATTATCACAGACTATTGGTATGATTTTGATATCAGAACACATTGTTTTGTAAATCACTCTAATCACATACATGTAGTTTAAAGCATAGTACAAATCATACGAAAAATCACAATATAACACAAAAATGATTCTGATTGTATCCTACACAGTATGTTGTAAAACGTAGAGCATTGATGTTGGCTTATACGTGCATTAACTACGCAATATTTCTATATGTACTTAGTGATTAAATAAGAAAATATCTGGATAAGTAAAACTCAGTTTCGGTGATAAGACATCTTTCGAGGTAACATAAGACCTACTTTAATTTTAACATCCAAAAATCTAATGGGGATTTAGAGTTATCATCAGGAGGAATAATGGCATTAATTAAATAAACATTTATTTTGAAATGTATTGGCATGACGTCTGCAGTGCCGACTGTATGCACTTTTGCAGCGGAAGTTATTTCCATGTAACATATATACCTGGTTGTTGTTTTCATCCATTGTCTGAAAACAAAGGGATAAATTCCCCTTTAGAAAGAATTTGGAAATACTGTGTACATGTAGTTCCCCCATAGTATCATGAAAATCTGGTTTCCACATAGTATCATTTCTTTATTTTGTCATGTTCATTCCACATTTCTAAATAATATTCCATTTAGAATGTTGTACTAATACTATACGTCTATGGCTACAAATGGTCATTTTATAACTTGTTCCCCTTTAGTACCACGGCTTTTAATGAAAAAGTCTGTCCACTTCAAATTTCTCTGCAGGGTCTTCGGACAAACTACGACAGTAACAATGCTAATTTTGGTACTGATGGATTCGGAAAATTGTTGACTGGAACATGGGCTACATGAAAAAATCGCAACATTTGAACTTTCGGCGAAAAATACGACTTACCTGCGAACTTGTGTGCGTCGCCATTAGTCTCGACCCTTTAGTATCAAAACAATATACCACGTGATTATAGGCCTTGTAACCGGTGTAAGGAGTTTGGCAGTATAGTTCGACCATGAGTTTTGAGCCGTGACGAAATTATTCTGAATAATCCACTAAGTCAAATAGGGGAAGCAGATATTCGGAACAAATCTGACTCAAACATATTGATGAGATAAATTTATGGTACTCGACGAGTGTCTGTAATGCTGGCACAATAGGTAGAGCGCATTAGCACATACTGTCGTATTAAATTAGGTCCGAGTTCATTACCAGTTTCAAGCCCGCTTTTTATGCATGTTTTTCTTGGAAGTATTTCTTTCTGGTAAAGTATTTATGATAAAAATGTTTTATATAAATTTTGTCATAATAAATTCTTAGTTTTAGAAGTAAAAGTATATTTTAAAAAGAAATATGTTCGATTATTGATTTGATTGCACTAAATATCATCGACGTACTAAGAAAGGATTTTTTAACTTGTATGTAAATAAATTAACTGAATTATATTGCATAAATTATATTAATTGATAAGACTAAGTATAAAGCCTACGATTCCTGTGGCAGTTCCATTCCTACAACAATCAAGTGAATGTTCTTTTGACTGAATAAGACACAAGACTTGTTTTAGATCCATTCTTGAAGGTCCAAATGGCATTTCGGGAAACGATTTGACTACATTGGTTTCTACTGTCCGCGGTTGGGGAATGTCCGCTATATACGAGAAAATTTAAAGAGCCCTTTTCGTAGGTTGTGGACAGATTTCTGTTGTTCACGGGTGTCTGTTAGCACTGGTTAAGTAGTTTTTATTTCTAAGACTATGATTGAAATAAAAGAAGTAAATAGTTGGGGTTTATTTTAGATACATAGATATTGATATAGATGTGTATTTACATTATGCGATGAACACGATGACCGAAGCGAGGTGTGGAACGCCTTCATAAAGGCCTTGGATTTGTACATAGTATATATAGCATGCCCTGGGGGTACACGTATTAACTACGTAGAGGTAAAACAAGACCTAAATTTGCAAATATATTTATATTACTTTAATTGACGTTTCAAATATTAACAAACTTCACCAACATATTGTATATTATAATGCGAAGCGCCATTGAAAATTATAATCGATGTGGAGTTACAGTGTAATTAATAGACATGTAAATACTTTCGAAGCCCATTGTTATTCACATTTTGTCAACTTTATCGCGTGTTATCGCCGTCGTATAAAAGGTGTCTATTTTGTTAAATGGATTATGTATGGCCTTTACAGGCTGTCATCATCAGACGCATTGCCTCTACTTTTCTTTCGTTCCTCGGTACCGAGGGATGGAAAACCTACATGATGCGTGGGACGTCATGGGGGGGAGAGGTCCAATAGGGAGAGGCGTCACATTGGTGGATCCATTCTGTGGGGCCATCAAACCGCGTTGTTGTCGCCAGTATACATTGTTTCTCACCAATATCATGCTCGCTGTCAGAATAAATCAAGAAACCAAAACGGCTCTGGTGCTGACCTATTTACGCCCATGAAATCAGAGAGTGACCTCAACAAGATAGTATTGTCTTCAAATACCTCCGAGATCGTTTTCAAACTAAGACTGCCAAGGAAATAAAGGGTAATCGACAGCTATGCATTAGTGGTATGCAGATTATCGCATAAATTGATAGATGGTAGGCATAAGGTATGGCGTCATCGAGATGAACGTTACATAGAATGTTTCATTTGGTATAATAGTATGGTTGGGCATATCATGGCAACCGAAGAAACATTGGCTAGTAGCTGAAGTCAGTCTTACGGCCTAGAGATACATTGACTAGGTATTTGTATTATGCGCTGTACCCTTTCTTCTTGATCGCATTGACGTCATATTGTATCAATAGGACAATGCTAGTCCGCATTTAGTCAAAGTATCATCTGCTTTCCTGTGCCAACACATTAGGTTCTGCCATAGCGGGCGTCTTCGCCAGACCTGGGGCATAATGAACATTAATGGGATTGGCACAGATGTCTAGTGCACAGCTAACTCATCATCAACAATGCGCCGGTTATGAAAGCGTTGATTGCCATCTCCAAATACAGGGTCAATAGTATATCTACTCAACTGAGGCATTTGTGTCAATATATTGTAGTAGAGGCAAATGGCAGCAGCACTCATCACTGGTTGTTGTGAGCTTGCACCATCTAGTCACTTAATTTGAAAGACATAAAAAAAATAATTTCCCTGCAGTATGAACACCATCCAGGTAATAGTTGCCTCATTGCCCTCGCCCGCACGGATATATCCTGTTTTTTAGTAGTGGCTACCTATTGATTACAATAGCATTTGAGTGCTTAACATAGACAATTAACGTTTAGCTCAAAATGGTTCCCATGCCAAGTTTCATGACAATGATGACATCAATGTGTTTTTGTTGTGACTTGACATTCACTTATTTAAATTTAAAGGTTTAGGCTTCAGCATAACAATCAGTCAAACAAACGCATTGCATGCAGTTCCATTAATATATATAATATATTATATTAAACTAGGTGTTTTTCAAATACATATGCTCGCTAAACGCCAAATGGATAGTAATTTCAGATTTTTAATCGGTCAAGAGCTTGACCGTAAAACCTTCTGATCTCGTAATCAGTTAGGGTCATCTTGTAATGTAATGATCCTTCTCCATATCTAATCCGAGGACCATAGGCAAAATTACTCACTAGTTATTGGCAAAAAAAGTTTTCGCGTTGAATATCACTGTCACCGAAGAACATAGGTCAGATTCTTATGTTGTAGATCATCGTGACCTTTAACTTTGACCTACCGACCTTAAAACCTAAATGAGTAACTTACATGTGATGACCAACCTCTCAACCCTTCTTCGAAGCGTGAGACCATACTGAATAAAATATGTTCAGTGATATTTCAGTAAAAAGAAAGAAATTCCTACTTGAAAATGGCCGCCATTTGGAAAATCAAAATGGCTAACGTGCCTTTTGGGGAAAAGGACACACTGAACTACATCTGTGCCAATTTTGGTGCTTGTATCACAAGCAGAAAGATTTTGAGATATTTTCTACTTAATATGCCCAGTTAACGTGCCAAAAATAGAAACAGAATGGATGAAATATCGATTTTTCTTTGGGCTGGCTTTCTACCCGTCATAATTTAATCTTTTTCTAATCAAATTTTATGTATTTTTACATCATCTTTAAGCTTTATAATTTGTATATTTATTACGCAAAAACATATTTTAATATATTTTAATAACTTTTTTGTTGATTTTAATGATTATACACTACTAGTATTTGCGAAAAAAATCGGTATTTTAATGCGAGTAATTAAATCATAATTTAATAAATGAAGTAAATGCTAAATCCAATTCTGATTTAATAAAAGCGTCATAATTAATATCTAACATTTAATGATATAGCAGAAATATTCTATGTGAAGTATTTCCAGTCGCGAAGCTACCGGTACTTCCATCCTTTGATTTCTCAATGTGCTTGTTTTATTCCGCTGTTAAATAATAAAAGATCACCCTTATCTTTACAGAAAAATATTTTTTGTAATGATTTGCAAGACCATGACCGACATTATTCCGAGGCGCTCCTTGTATTTTTTAATGTATCATGTCAATTCAAAAGTATTAACTGTCAAATCCCACAATAAAGCAGAGATCAGCTGTTCGTATATGATGTTCAGTGATTTATTGTCAATTTTGATTGGCATGTATTATTACGCTTGTAAATTCAATGTCACGGGTGAGCGATGGGAGATTATTTCACGAGAAAAATATATTTAACATACACGAATATGAGACAAAATTCTTCACGGCCATTATATGCAATCATACCGTGAGGCTGGCTTGTGACAGTCGTAAAAAAATTGTCATATTCGAAATAATTTCAAATTTCAAGACCTGATTGGTTAGATAGACAGATTGATGGATGAATGGATGGATTTTGGCAATACCTGATACATGGTGAAATACATAAAATATAAGAAAACAATCTTTAAAATATAATTTAGAAAATACTATGCCATAAACACCAGAACCAGGATTAACACAAGAAGTGACGACACTTCTTTCCATTGTGGAAACTATTCCTTATGTATACATACGAAATGGATAATGAGAAATGAAAAGTTTCAAATATGTGAACAATATCCTATAATCATACACATTGAAAACTACTAACCACTGACAGAGTAAATCACCGTTAGGTATATTGTAATGTCGTGTTATGCTATTCAAAGTATACATTTCATTCAAAGTGTATTTTGTTTAGCGGGATTCGCAATCTTCTCAAAAGGTAGAATGCCATGAATATGCCTGAGTGCATAAAAACGCGAAAGTTTCTTGACGCGAAAGTTTCTGGGTTTACAGTATATTAGCCTCATTTATGTATTTTTCAACATTCGGACTAACGGAATAGTTGTATACTTCCTGCAGAGTCCTGGAATTTATTCACGTCTCTTGTTCGTGCTTCAGAACTTCGACGAGATGATCTTATAACTGACCATTGATTAAGTAAAAACAATATTCTATCTTTCGTCTTGCGAAGTGTGTGAGTGAATGCATGTCGTTCATTATATTATATAACGTTTGGTATACATTTGTATTTGAAAAAAAAATGGGTAATAGAAAGTATTTTTTTGGTAAAACAAAAATTATTTTGTGTACATAACAATTATGTAGAATAACGACATAGCGTCTATACATGTACAATGTTGTTCGGTGTTAAACGTAGATGAAAACATGTGCCCTTTTCTGTACTATATACTGTGCAATCACCCTAAAACAGCCATCAATAATTTGGGCTGCTAGTATACTGGCTGTAACAGGGAGGTGGCTGTTGTTTGGAGGTGACCGTCCATGGAGGATTTACTGTTCTATGTTCACCTCTTGCTATTGTCATAAAACATGATCATTTAGTTTCAAATCTGTGATTTCTTTTAATGTTAACTGACGAACTTTTCTGTGATCATCACATTATTAATGTCTAGCACGACATTACCGCATATAACATAATTAATGCGATATTTAATGTTATCAGTATATTGCATGATTCATATAACGGATGATGCCTTAGAATGAGTCAACCATGTAAATTTGAAATGCCTTCATTCATTTTTGGAAGCTGAACTACGGTTAGTCTGGATTACCTGCCCCTGACACTATACGTGCTAGGCGAATAATTGAAGGAATATTAGACCGAGAACCAGCTTATAAACTATAGTGTGTTTGGATCCCATCGTGAATAGAATAGATTGATACGTGCTGAAGCTGTCCAGGTGGCTTTCACGATGATGGGTAGTTCTGAAAAATCAAATGATATCAGCTGATGGTGTGACATTGAACACCAGAGTTATTATAATAATGTGCTTTTGATCAATCAGTTATATAGCTTTATTATTTTCAACTACTTTGAAAAGTTTCGTGTCTAACCTAATAGGTCTCTTGAGTATCTGATAAATCACGTGACTTGAAACAGGACTAAGTGTTGTAATCCCAGTGATGTCTTGTTTGGGCGTGTCGGTGCCTAAAGTCAGCAACTTGCTGCATGACAATGCATCACTTCTTTTCCTGTTTATTTATCTATAGTTTACGTGGTTCTTTCAAGAAGTAAAATAATTATTTTACTGCATAAAAGCAGGAAATCGCTTTCCGCAAATGATCTAAATTCCATTGTGAACAAAATAATATTTAGCGTAGAAAGCTCACCTAGTTGTTTGTGATGCTTCAAAGGAATTTATATATTCTTTCAATACCAAATTGAATGAACACTAGCACTGCAAGTAATGTCGACGGTATTTGGGACCGGAAATTGCATCACTAGATCTTTAAACATAAAGGTGTTTGGAGAGCCAGATAACAATCCTTTGTTTATTTAGTATTTTCTTATCACGAATGGCATTTGTCGAACTTTGCAAATCGGTTCAGATATTTTCGCCCAATTAGGGACCGTAAATTTCGCATGAAACATGCTATATAACAGAACAACAAAAATGTTTAGCAAAGCAAACAACAAGTCGTCATCTGCTCGGCATTCTTAGATTATGCGTGAAATTTTTTATCAGTTAGAAAAGTGTTTATTTTAATTTACAAATCTTTGCTAAAGTATTAAATATACCGAAGTCAACGACAGGCGTTCCATTATGTGTACATACATGTGATAAAATGACAGAATTGTTAAACGGTGATTTTGCGGCACTTTTAGCGGTTGAAGAATATTTCATAGAAACTAAATGTGCTCATCACGCGAACAAGAGACAATCTTCTATTTATGACGACATTTGCAATTATTTGATGCAGCAAGTAATGACAAAAGTCATTAGTTTACTGCAACGTCGCAATAACGATAGAATATCATGTTCTCAGTGGATACAGAATCATTAACTAACGTCTTCAGTCGAATGGGAAAAAAATAATGAGACTGTTCCACAGATAATACATAACGTATACGATCAAGTCAATGTCGTCTGTTTATTCGATCTAGTGTGGAATATGTCGGTAGAAGATATAAATTTTCGCCATTTTATAATACTGACAAACACAGTTATCATTTTCGTCACACCAACACACGTGGTATTTAGAACAATTGACAACCAAAGATGTGATATGTATTTGACATTTAAATGACGCATAATAGAAACATGCAAAGTCCCTGAATTCAGACTTTTGTCCTTAAAAAAGGTCCTCTTAACGTTTCTTGAGAAGGTCTAGTTCAGTATCTTTCCATTCTTGAAGTCGTCTGTAGTACGTGTAAATAGAGCCCTAACAAATTTCCTTTCGATCAATTCAAATGCTGTGGTCTGGAAACTACATTGTATATTAAGTCCTTCTTTTCAATATGATTCGTTGATCGCATATCTGCCATCTGAAAGACGAACGACCAAACTAGACGTTTGACATTGTCATCTGATATCTGTCAATCAAACTATGATGGTGCTGAATATGCAGTTTCATTTCACCGACAGTTTGAAAGCAACTATACGATGGATGACCCTGTATTGTCAAATTTCTTCACAATTCATCAGATCAACAGTCTATTTATCATCACAATTCTTGTAAGTAACAAATAGAACCAATTTAACAGCGAAATCAATCAGCTTTGGCAGATACCAATGAATAATGCCAAGTGTCTGGCTATTTTCATACTGTTTTCACTTTGAAATTCACTTCCGGTATGACGCCATTAACCGGAAGTAAATAAATGTACTTCCGTTAGCACAATGAAAACCTGATGTCGTCTACATTTAATGACAGCAAACATATTCATTATTATCTGTTCATATTATAGACGACAGCTCTACAGAGAAATTGGATATTTTGACTTTCAATCAAATGGCTGCCGCTGAGAAAAGCTAATTATGTTGTTTTACGGTCACAAGTTAGTCCTTCTGCAATAATGAACAATCGACGTTCAGCGCATATATTGTTTCGGATTGCAAAAGCTGAAACATAGTTATAACAGGAAAGTCATACACGCAGAACGATACAAAACTAATGATAATTTGGGACAATCGAGATCTGAAGGGTATGTGTATGCGGGGGGAGGGGCACGGAACAACGCGGCAATGTTTCGGGGTCGGGTAAAAACCTAAAACTGTTAAGACATGGGGTACTGGAATGTTTACAGTGCCAATACTCATATCATATTGATAGTAATGAAGTTTTAAGTGTGTTCGGATACTGTACATACGAGTGTGAAATGCGTAGTTTTGTCGAATGTTAAGTATGTAAAGTCACATAACTGTTGCAACAATCTGTGAAGTGTAGTATTTTATAGAAGTATACCCAAAGTCTCTTAGAATAGACGTCCCCGTTATGGAGGTTATTAGTTTTAAGAATAAAAAGAAAGTTAAGAGAATCCGATTTACGGGATGCTGCACGGTTTGGAACAAAGGTAGTTTCGTAAGGATCAGTTGTTAGATTAAGATTCTTTGTTTGTTCTGATAATAAAAGAAATATTTGGCTACTGAAGAGAATAAAACCATATATATATGGTCGCCATTTATTGAAAGGCACTTCTGTAAAGTAATAGAATATGTTTTATTCTAATTAAATGGTTACTGCTGGGAAATTCTGATTATGCCGCCTATATCCACAGTAGTCAATCGCGGTCAGTGGCAAACAATTTATTTATTTTGCGCATTTTGATGCAAACTGTTTATATTTCTATGGCAACTGTTTCAATAAACACATATTTGGTATCAACTATTAGAAATATAAAGCTTCTGCTGTTTATGTTAATGGGAGTCAAACGCAAACATGTCTCAAAACAGGCAATGTGTTAGAAATTTATCAATTAATAAGTGGTGCACGCCACAGGGAAATGCCACGTTCTTAAAGCAATCTATCCCACACAAAGTACAGAATTTGAAGAACAAACAACATTACATCATAGCTAGACTAGATGTAAAGTGATCAATCAAAAAAAATAAAAAAGTAGTAAAATGAAAGTAATTTTGAATGTTTCTCTCCAAGATTCTCAGTTGCCATTCTGGAGTTGCGTCCCTTAAATAAAAAACCTCGGATTTTTTATCACCAATATTTGTATAAACAAACATATTTGTTTTCGACAAGGATCGCAAAATTCAGGAGTGTTCTTGTTATGTTATGTGACATTTACTTTAACGGCAACATAAAGTCGTCATTTTTGTTCACATAAGATACAAATAAACAACATTTAATCACTCGTGTCTTGGTTGTATCCTGTTATGACTGTCAACGGTATTACAGAGAGAATACGTGAAACGCCAATATGTTTACAATAATACAACTTCGTGAATGATATATGATGAATTGACAAATTATCAGGATAAGATAAAAGGTAAACTGTCGGATGCGTGAAATGTCACATATTTAAAACTAGTGCTACAATTATTGCATATCAAGTATATTACTTTACTAATAATTTGAATGATAAAATCACCGAATATTACAGAGAAATGTTTCTTAATCAGTTTGCCACTAAACTTTTTGCGTGGCAATTTATTTTGATTGAAGAGATATCTTTCTCTTCGTATATTTTTGAATAGTAAACGCATGACATGTGTTGACAATCCAATCTAGTAAGTCTTAATCTGTTATATACAAATCATTTAATATGACTGCAAATCCTTCACACAGATAATAGCATATGTTTTTGGAAATAGACGCTAAGCCTTTTGAAAGCAGAATTGTGTGGTGAAGAGTTTATCTCACAAATCTCAGGACGAAGTACTTCATGGGCATTATCTTCTGCCAAAAATTCAAGCATAAACGTATTTGTATCAAATCTGCAAACCCTTTGCTTACCCGGGGCTAACACAACTGGCTTTAGTTCACATTGGGGAATTTTCTCAGAGGTGTTTTTTGTGAGAAGGTCCATCGCCTACCGTACAGCTGCAACGTATAATGTGACTTGATTCCACCGAAAGCTTCTTGTGTTTTGTCTTTGTTTGTTTGGAATACATATATTTAATGGTGTCTTAAATTCATGGAATACACAAATACAGGTGACAGATTTAATATAAAACTTGAGTAGTGTAATTATACCTGTTCTGTTGCACTGAATGATATTTTGAGATCATAAGTCAGCTTAATTTCAGGAATACTTTTTTGATCATCATGACACTTATATTAACACATACCGCTGTATTTTAAGATTCATATCTTTTGTTGGCAGGTTTCAGATGTAGAAAAAGAAAGAAATAATTGTGCATACCATTTATTCTTCACGTTTCAAACCGTCTCCAGAAATTTTCACTTCGTCAGTGTATCGACCAGTTTGCACCTCCAAACTAAAGATCGTCTGCTTATTGCACTTTCTCTTCCTACAAAACGTACGTTTTATGTCACCAGTTATCTTTTTTATTACTTCCTCAACCATAAACGTTTTGCTTCTCTTCCGTAGAAAAAAGAACATTCTACTTAAGTATGAACTAGCAAGGGGAAATATTGCGTTATTCATTATTTGAGAAACGCTCTTGCAGAATGCGTACACAAAGGAACAAACATTGTTTTAACGATATGATCCACAAAGAAAACCCCAAGTGTTATCACAGCAAACTTATGACTAGACTTAGCCTAGGATATATGACAAACAGCAAATGTAACGTTGCAAAGCAGACCAATCTAATAATCTATAATTATTGTAGACATTTGTATCCCCTAAAACGTGTCGAGACGAAATTTGCCAGCCACGTGGTGTCCCGAGGTGATGGTTAATTGAGTGTGAGTGTTAATTAAACGGCTGTACTAAACGACAACTGAATAAACTTACTAACAAGCTGTTGACCCCATATACCTCCGTGTCTCATGGTGGAAATATTAACAGGAGTGTACTTAATAAGTTAATAAGACTCTGCCATGTAAGCTGTATATTTAGTTAAACCTACTTTATTGCCAATAATTTCCACATGGTGTCAAAAGTTAGTGCAACTTATTTGCGATCATCTATTTAATAATGTAGCAAGTGCAGTATGCACATGTTGTAACATAAACTGGCATTCATTGACGCGTATGTGTCTTAATTGCTTCTTTGAGTCCGAGGTAACAATTGTGATTCAATATTTTCCGTAACCAGGTCGGCAATTATAAACGAACTACAAATAACTGACTCAGAAACCAGTCAATGCATAATTGATAAGGGAGACGCTACATATAGAAAAAGGGTGTAATACTTGATACATTTCAGGTATCCTTAATTACTAAACCTATTCATCGTCAGAAAACTGCTGAATTATTCATATTTATGAACTTAAGTTAATTGAAGAATCAAAGATTAACACATACATTGTGCGGAATAATTCAAAGGTTCACTTTAAATAAGATTAAACAAACTGGGTTTACGTTCGTTTGAAGTTAATTCTGTTGTATATATGACAAACAAAATAAACTGTGAAAAGGAATTGTACATTGGTAAATATGTATGGCATAAGGAGTAGTGTACAGTACATTTATTCTCAATACACGTTTTGATACCACAAACAAACAAAAACAATAAAACATCACGATATTAGATTATCAGTGAATTTGGTTTAAAGTATTGGGCTCCTAACACCCAAAACTGTCATCTCAAAATGGAATTGATATATTTTAGAAATGTTTGATTGTTTTCAAAGGTTTCCATGATAGATAATGATTTATCTTTTCAAAACAATGACATTCCTTTAAGGTACTTTCCCTTTGAATTTTCATTGCTTCAATAAAGTTCATATGAAGATTATAGCAAAAAGAACATCAATTTCAATGAAAGCTCATGGTCAAAAGATGCAGTAACACATCAGTATAATTTGATAAAGGAAATTATAGGTCACTATGCATATATTTCTTTTTTTCTAACAAGGGCAACAACTCCTACAAAAATTAAACAATGAGTCGTAAGATAAATTCTAATAAAATCTAATTTGTGGATTTAAAGTATCATCTACTTCTTCAATCAACCACTTTTTTGGTGAAACCACATGGTTCTGTTTATTTCTTCAAATGTATTGTATATATACATAGTCATATACATACAGCATGAATAAAGTCATATATGAACTTTAAGTGAACACACAAGAACAAAGTAGAAAGGTATTGATTTTCATATACCATTTCTGAAATTTTATTTTACATTGCTATGTACTTGTTGAATTATGTCTGACGCCGATATCTATTTAGTGAAATTGTATTTAACCATTACTTACTTTACCATTTTTATTTTTCTCTTTTGTGTTGACACGATCAACATGTTTTCAATGGTTCAAGAAGCTCTTATGTCTATTTTTTTTCGAAATCTCTAAAAAGTCTTTACATTTGATTGCACTTATTACACCATAAACGACATTATAAAATTAATGTTCAGCATGGATCGGGTAAGCTTTGCTGTTTTTCTTGCCTCATCTGAACACGTCAAATTAACAACTACGAACGATACTAAACCCTAAAACTTACAAACGGAAAGGTTTCATTTTATAATGATAATCTAACATCATTCTAAATAGAGATAAGTCGCATTGATAAAACTTTTAGCATATTCGTGCTCAGAAAGTAGTCACAGACACTTGTTTAGTCAAATTTCAAGCGCATCCACAACGGTCGCTCTTGCCACTATCAATGCACGTAAAACAGAACAAGTCTCTGTGAAAGAGGTGACTCAAATTATCGGATATACTGTATGGTCAAAGACAATATGAGAACAGAACTATCAAAAGAACACGTGTCTAAAATGGGCCGATCAAGATTGCACGTAGATTGCTTCAGAATATTTAAACAATCAATAAAAGAGATTGAACGTGAAACAGAAATATCGATAAGTTGCGGTTATCTAAATCGGGTCAAAGGGAATTCATTAAGCACATACATGGAGAAGGCTGGCATGAAATACTATATCGCTACAAATTGAATGTTTATGCAACGTCTTGAAACCTGAACTGGTTTATTGCTGATAATTTCTCCCCAATGTCTCTTTGTAATATTCTGAAGTAAACGATGTATATTTTACATAAACTATAAAGCCGTCGTTTCTTAATAGATATTGATCTCTCACGAAACAGTTCCATAGTCTGACGTGCATAATGAAATCCAATTCTTCGTCTGTGTCGTTCCTTGTCTATATTTGAGACCATCTTTTAAAACATATTTTTCTTGCGACCGACTCATTAAAAAAACAACACCCACTTCAATTTCCAAAATTCCAAAACTTTTATAACATTCGTTATGTAAGCTTGTCTTCGATACAAGCATATAATACAATGTTACAAAAACAATAATAATGCATACATGTACCAGCCAACCTACACATTGTTAATATGTTGGGTCACTAAGCCGTAAACCAACATTTTCTTATAAATAGCCATTGTAAGCCAAATATTCCAAAATTGAAAATTCACAAAACACTTTATGGAAATTACCATAAGGACTTTCTGGTGATGACGTCGAAAACATTTCAACATGCTCTAATGCAATTATATTCTAGCTTTGAATATGATTTTTCTTGCCTTTCAAATGTAACAACGATTGTCTGAAGACTTTAAAAAGAAAAGAGTTTTGTGATAGTAAAATGTTTTATCTAAACTTCTTGAACCTTCATCGTTGTCAACGAGTTGATCTTAATTATCTAGTAAAATGTTTCTTCTAAACTTCTTGTACCTTCATCATCGTCAACGATTTGATCTTGAATTATCTAGTAAAATATCTTATCTAAACTTCTTGTACCTTCATCATCATTGTCACCGATTTTATCTTGAATTATCTAGTAAAATGTTTTATCGAAACTTCTAGTACCTTCATCATTGTCAACGATTTGATCTTGAATTATCTAGTATGATTGAGAACAAGTGATCAGTGCCTAAGGCTTTGTTTGCTATGAAGCAATAGCATATTAATGGTTTATTTATTCATATCTTTCTGAAGCTTCGGTTATAGCATAATTGATGATTTATCTTTTTATTCAAATTATCAATTACTCATTCAAATCAAAGTCATTATGGTAGAGCTGTGGAATAATGGGGTAACGTATGCTATATTATTTCATTTGATACAAAGTCAAACGATGGTAATAGTGTTACAATATTCGGGGCCAAATAATGAAAATAGGGCAAAGAACATGAATGGAATGGATTCAGACGGTTAAGTGAGGGTAATTGACTCACTTACCGTTTTAAAATCAATACATTAAGCAATTTTGTTACTTGTGTTTAAAACGCATTCAAAAACATGATGCAAGCGCTCATTTGTAGCTAGAAATAGAACATTTAATGTCACGAGAGTAATCCAACTCACGCGTGCTTTGAGTTTTGATCGAAGTTTTATGTTTAGCTTCAAGTATAACAGGAAGCTAGCAATGGCAATGCTCCGCACTCTGAGTATTGCTCGCTGATGGGACGTATGGCTATAAATAGCATGTGGTTTGTATTCAATGACTAAAACAAGTATCATTTGGCGCATCAAATACTCCTTATATCGACAGCATATAACATGCAATGAATGGTTCATTACAAAAGAAACATTTCCAATAATAGCAAACGTCGTAGCAGCAGACGAGTAATAGATATAGCGCGAAACGTGGAACGTTATTTTATCACTGTTTGTTCGATCGGGCCGTTCAGGGAAGTTGTTCATAATCTGTTCTTTACATTTTGAGTGAAGTGAACTAGCGTTTCTTCTTCTTATATCCATGTTTAAGGGTATTGATCAACGAGAGAATCATTGTCGTACGCTACTGTAGAGGGATTCGCCAATACGTGGCTGGGTATCATCACGTTGGATTCGTCTATGATCTATATTGGTTGCCGAATCGCTTTTATATATGGCGTTGATAGAATTCACACGGACAGTACAGTTTAGAGATGAAATCGAGTACCGGGACTTAATTAAATGCCGAAATGATATACCATCACTAGTGAATTTATGAATTGTCAGGTGCAAATTAGGGAGTTGTGTACAAGTGAAAAATCCATGACGTCATGACAAATTGATTCGTTTGCATTCTACAAACAGCTTTAAAGTTCTATCTTCACAAAATGTTTCAGTTTCTACGAAGATCAAAAGAAACCAAGATGCCGATAAGCACAGAGGAGCCGGAGTCTCCTCTCAGCAAACCTCATAGTGCCATAACAGTTCCAGGAATGTATTTGTTTTATAAATACAGCGAGTTTAAAAGACAGCAACAAGAGTCACACAGAAAGAAAGTGACAGAAAAGGAACTTGATCATTTGAACCATAAAATTGTAAGTTAGACTTTGTTTTATTCTTTAATTTTTGTCTTTGATAACACTTTGATTTGATTTTCTAAAATAATGGCTACCTTGAATTGTTCCATCATTGACCCTAGCTTTCCCCATCTACTTGTTATCTGTTTTCAATTTTCATTTTATATAGTGATTTTTCTCGTTCAACCAAATTTCATTAAGTTTAAAACTTAATCTAATGTGACATACCTTTAAACCAATTATACACTTAAAATACATTAAAAATTTTTTTTATTAATACACTAATTAAAACCTCACGAGTTCATGTGTATGCTACTCAAAACTGATGAAAATTAAACGAAATGTGTTCTTTCAATAAATTTTGGAAATTACCTTTTACAAATTTCAAAATATACATTTTTATTTTTACTTATAATTCTGTCTCGAAAAAGAAACTCAATGCATTGTACCTTAATATGTTAAATATTATAAATAATAATAGACATACTAAAATGTGATAACATTCTAAATTAACCACACGAAGCCCTTGATGATATTATGTTAAAATGTATACAATATTAAGAACCTTCATTAAACTAATTAATGATTTATTTTAAAAGTTAAACTTTTAAAAGCTATACTTATTCTTAAAGGACAAGAAAACACAACATACGAGTTGTTGAAATATTTGATACCTGATGTCCACGAAAAAGCACTTTAGACACATTTAATAATATAAGTACATACCCGCCTTTTGAAATAACAAATATAATATCAAGTATTACAAATGTACGCATATTTATTTATACACGAATTCTAAAATTGTATTTAATATTTGTATCGTCGCGCATGTGAACTAATCGACTTAAATTAATATTACTGCAGTGTGATTCCGGACCTTTCAAAGCCAAATGAAAATTGGAAAAGTTCTTTTGAAAAGGACTTCTAAAAGAATATTTTAACTGGTGTTTTGATATGTATGACATGACTTTAAGGTTATCCATTATTCAATTTTGTAAGATTGAATAAAAAAGGAAAAAATATAAAACCATGTATTCATCTTGAAATCCGAGAAGTAAATGTTGCTAAATACTTAAAGATAACTCAAACATCTTTCTCTGACAAATCATCAAATAAAATCTATCTAATGCCAACATTGTTTCTCTAAATAAATAGTCAAATATTACAGTTATAAGTCAATGACAAACTGTACGTAAAGAGTTCTCAACAATGAAATACTTTGGTGCATATAATGCATGCCCAAAAAACAGCGTTCAGATATAATTACTTCCAAAGTGTAAATGCTTTTAATTGATAGAATATTTCTAACTTCAAAAGGTAACAACAACGACTGAGTACTTGTCAAATGTGACTGTTTAACATATTATTAATGTAAATGTTGTTTTAGTTATTATAGAAATTCAATATATACATAATAAATATTAAAACGTATTTTTTATAAATTACTAAAGATAGAATAATATAATATCCAGTGAACTAATATCATAAGACGTGTGTTAATAAAAGGATTTCAATACGATTGTTAAATCGTTGGATTTATAATATGAAAAACATTGTTAGCCATAACAAATATCTTTTATGCTTTATAGTGTTTATTTTTTTTTTCAAAATACTGACAATTTTGACATTAAGCAATATACGTCAAGGCCGTGAAACATGAAGTTTAGCCGACTCACTGACTACATACTTTCTTGTATTGTTTCATGGGAATATATTCCTCTTTCTAATTAAAATATTTGGCAATCATTTTTTAGAAGTCCTTTCCTTAAAAGATAAATATTAGTATAGATCATACACGCTTCAATAACCCTGCATCTTACATAATTATGTCATTACACCATTTTGATAAATATGGAAATATATAAGGTACGCATTTTTTTCTTGCCTACAACTGTTTCTACAAAAATGGTAGAGAACAATTCTTTATACAGATGAAATTATAGATATGAGTTTCTTTTCATGACTCATCTTTTTTTTCATACCAGCAGACAGATAAAATGTAAACAGATCCTACATATATACTGTTGCTATTTTTTTAATATAGCTGCCTGACATTTACTGTAAGGTTTTAATACTATTGTACAAGACATTTTATGACCGTCTGATTTTTTTCTACAGTGATTCTGCGATTGAGATAGTTTATGTTTATCGTTTTGAATAAAATAGCGGCGAATGTAATGGGAATGGTGAGTTCAGACATTTGTTAGAAAATCGTAGGCAACAATAGTTTAACAAAGTAAGCATAAATGTTACAATAGATGTTAATGCAGAACAAGGTGGATTTAAAGATTCAGTTTATTCACTGGAAGCACATGTGCATACATATGATAGGATGATTATAAATTATATAGATATTAAACACAGCAAAATAATATACGGTAGGTGTCACTATGGTGCATTAATCTCAGACAACAATAATAATACAATGATAAATATGTAAGAATTGCATGCATAAAGAGGTTACACATTTTGCCAGATGACTTTAAAATGGATAAGCACATGGTTAAGAAAAATAAATTATTTAAAAAATATACTACGCTCTCGTTGATTCATTGATTTACAAAGTGCATGTATATTTTTTTTTCTATTTATAGTTGATAGAAAAAAATGATATTTAGCCTCAGACTGAAAGTAACGTATTTAGTAATTAACATTTTAATATCATTTAATCTCTTTTGATACCACAAGCGTATTATCTGACACAAAGAATCAAACAAAAGTAAGATTCTCTAAATATAAACAATTCCTATTATGCCTAAAGTTTTTGGTATTGCAAAGAGCAACATATCTTTCAGTGCAAGGTTGCTATATAAACGAGCTTCACAGAAAGTGGTTTGCTGACGCGTATGGATTACAATTTATGCAAATATTTCACGAGTACAGAATACATCTTAACCCAGACGCCATAACACCAAAGCTTTCGCAATGACTTATTCAAGCGTTTAAATAACGTTGCACAATATAAAGCATAAACATGCGAAAATGTTGCCACAATTTTTCTCTTGAGTAAATAATTGAAGTTTGCGAACTTAGAGGGTGTTTTTCGAGAGAAATAACCAATTATGAAGAGTAAAATCCATTTCTGTCCCGTCATAAACAGCGTAATAAACCGACAAAATCCCAAAGGATATTTTTAGCAACTTATTTGCCGAATAATAACCTATATGTTCAAGAACAAGTTCAGTAATAAAACTAGCGACCATCGTGGTATAACAAGTGGAACTCGTAGATCAGAGATGAAAATCCCATCAATATAACTCGGATTTCTAGATGAACAAAAATATAGAATCACGGATCTGAACAATAAATCTACAAATTAATCCAACACGAGAGAAAAAAAACAAAATCAACAATTTATACGTCTGTATCGTCTTGTAAAACACATACTGATTTTTTTCACTCTTGACGAATAGAGGAAATTCTGATGTCCGGAACAGAATCTCAGAATGTCCTCAAAAAGCATTTAAACCTTTTTAAAACCCAATCAGCCGCAAAATAGAAAATAACATTCACCGATGTTAGACTATTACTATTACCAAGTTTCCATAATATGGAAATACATCGCTAACAATTTGTTGTTTTTTTCACATAAGGCGTCTGAGATTCGGGACATAAGCCAAACTATTCCCAGACGTAATGACTGCAGTAATTGTTGCATGCGTTTATAACTGTTTTTCTCAATTTCGGAATCACTCCCTTCTCTCTGTCTGCTGATTGCGCAATCCAATGATCCCTATGATTGACTTGTTTGGATATAAACACCATCCATTAAAACAGTTATTCAAGAATAACAAGTAATAAACGCATCTACGTACCAATCAACGCTGTATACCACAGTAACACAGACCATGTTTGCGCTGTTCATTCTTACAACGTCAAAAAGTCTATCCGGGGTCGGTGCATCCTTTTTCAAATTTTGATAGTGTTTACATTGTGTCCAGAGTGTTTTTAGATACGATTATGAATAATAGTTATGAACAATTAAGTGTCACTTTATACTCGGTGTGTTTAGTATTTACTCCTTTACATATCTTTGTGTCATTCTTTAGTAGTGTTTTGTACATATATCATTACTTTGATCCAATGTACAACGCCAGGAAATACGAATATACTTTCTGTAAAATTAGGCGTTTAGTCAAATAGAATAGTTTCAATGTCTGCGCATTTTCTAAACAATATAAAGAACAACATTAGTGTATTGTCGTGCCATGCTTAAAATGTCATACAGAACTTAAAGATATTCAGGAAATCTTAACCAGTTATGTTGAAACTGATGAAAACATGTTAAGCAATCATTCTAAAGCCCAGTTTATATATCATGCATTATTCCACTGCGCCAAAATACCGTGCGTCATCTATGCATATTTAAACATATATTTACAACACGAGTACGGAACTGCTAATGTTCTGTGATTCGAACACAATACACCGATCATGCAAGCTGTCTCATTAATGATGCTAAATTACGCTTGTTTTATGAGAATGTATCGTGTGAAGATTCTGTTATAGACGGCTTGATTATACTTAATAACAAAATTGATATCGCGGAAATTACAGAAGAGCAATTCTAAATGTGTTCAGGCCATGAACAAGTGTATTATCAGCATAGAATTATATACTAATTACGTTTACATGGAGTAATAGACATATTCGGCAACTTATTTGGTTTGATTTGTAAAACCACCCGTTTTCACGCCACACACTGAAAATTCTAATTCTGCGACCGATTAGATCTTCATATTTTGACCTCGGCAATCCGGGTTCGAATCACAGTCACGGTAGGTCAAACCCTTCTATGAAAACTTGTTGAAATCCTCCACAGGCCTATGTGAAGAAGTTGTCGGCTCTTTGTGGAAGGGGAAATTAGCACTGGTTAGGAAGAGGGTCCAGGAAAACTGGTTAGGAAAAGGGTCCAGGAAAACTGGTTAGAAAAGGGTCCAGGAAAACTGGTTAGGAAAAGGGTCCAGGAAAACTGGTTAGAAAAGGGGTCCAGGAAAACTGGTTAGGAAAAGGGTCCAGGAAAACTGGTTAGAAAAAGGGACCAGGAAAACTGGTTAGAAAAAGGGGTCCAGGAAAACTGGTTAGAAAAGGGGTCCAGGAAAACTGGTTAGAAAAGGGGTCGAGGAAAACTGGTTAGGTGACCTGACCACCGTATACAACTGAAAAATTGTTGACAAACGGCGTTAAATCAGCTGAAACAGAAAATCTTCCAATTAGCTATTTTTCCGTTTTTTCCAGATTTTTAGCGTTTGTTGTCCCAACTTTATCATATCCACCTCTTGGCTCTTGTAGTACAATTAGTTTGAATTTGAACAGTACTTTTATTGTTTTCATTTATATTTCATTCTAACCTCTCCAAATATATCATCATATGTCTAATTATTCCCTTTTGTTCGAACCGCTCGGATTTGGCATATACGCATCTTGAGTATAAATGTCTTCTGTATTCTTGTATTCTATGAATTCCCGCGATACCTCAAAGTATTATATATATTGTAAGTATAATATTCAAAATTTACTGTTCATAAGAATCGCTCGGGTATTGCAAACGCAGACAGAAAATTCGAATTACCTTTTTTTCTTTCTTTTTTATCACGTCAATCAATGTTTTCTACTAATGGAATTTTTGGTTAAACTGCCAATGAAGATAAGCTTGTGTGTTTTTTTTATTTTATGAAGTTTAATTTATCAAACTGATCCATGGTGTGTATTTTTGCGTGTTTCTTCTTCGCGGGACTGAAATCCAATATTTCTTTTTCAACAATCCTGAAGAATTTTAAAGAGAATGCATGTACTAAAGAAACATTCTATTATTAACATGACGACGGAATGTAAATGCTCATACAAAAAGATACTGTTTTCATTCTACCATGCTTTCATTCCAGTTCATCATCTATTTATGTTAAATGTTTGACAGGCGGTAATATGAATTTAAGAATGCATTGCATTTCTTTTGGTTCAATCACGTGATTATAAATGTGTGATAGCGAGTTTTCATTAATATGGGTTTCTAGGTTTACATAATATCTTCAACACAAAGAGTAAGTACCCTCTTTGTTTTGAAAATCCGGTTTAAACAATATGTTTGCAATAATCGTTCTAGCTACATGTACTTTGAATTATTTATACTATTGGAACACCATCATAATTCAAACATGGATTTTTCGGCTTTTCTTCATTGTAAACATTTCTCATACCGAGCTTAAATGACCCTTGTTGGCCATCGACACGTAAATTGCATTTTAGGTGATCAATTTTAAAAGTATGTAGAACGCATTTCTTTTACACCCCGGTATTTTGCAATCGTCCACCATTATCATCAATGTCAGTGCGAACACACCGGAAGTAGAATTATTTCTTATCCGGTGACATCATCGTTGATTTACTAAGGAAAGTAACCTAATTATTGGTACGATTGATTAGAACATTGTAAGTTTTGCTAATTTATATCTAAAAACAAAAATTTTACGTTATCGCCTCCAATAATCTGACCAAGGACCTGTATGACAAGGCATTAGTTTGTGACTGTATTCTTTCTAAATTTAAATCGCTCTTTGGTTCAAATCAATAGTGGAATATTTAGTAGCCGAATGTATATAATTGTAAATGTAGAATGCCTTTGAATTAATTAGCGAGTATACTTAGTTTTATGAATGTACCACATTGATTCAAATGCGCGAACTTCAGCGAACAGCAGTAAAATCATGCTTCTGAGTCCTTTGTACAGCATAAAATGTGGGCCTACAAAACGAAGACCTCTTGTATACAAGTCATACTATGACGGTTATGAAATTGTAGTCAAAATGTGTAACTTCTAGTGCTTTGATTGAATCAAACAACGCGCACAATGCATCGCCATTTAAAATACATAATCGTGCCACGACAACCATTTTCAAAGTGATTGCAAATCAATCAGCAAGTACTAAACTGTTCGCCCATTCTTTCATGAACATGACAACAATAAAAGTACTATCTATAAGGACGTAGCTGTGTTCAAGACAAACTGATGTTTCCTATAAAAGACATTCAGCGCGAAAAATATAGCCTCGTTTTTAGATATCGTCTGCTTTCTGATGGCATTAAGGATAAGGCATCACCTTTTTATCCCGGTAAATTGTTTTATAGAATAACAATATCTCAATGAGTCATATGTAATTGAGCTTCACGATAATTTACTAGAAACATTTTCAGATACTACGATTTCTCCTGTAATGCACTAGATGTATCGCCTCACTTCTAATTTATAGACAAAGACTATTTCAAGCAGACAGTAATATCTTAGCTACGTACAATGCCCAAATGGGTTCACTTCTATTTCTGAAAGTTTTATTTTTGGCTCGACAACCCTCTATGTTGTCAAGCGCAGAGGGACAAATATTATTGCATATCAGACGAAGTCATTTACACTGTACGTTGTCAACGACAGTTAATTTTGGATTGGCTTACTTCAAAAACACTTCCCGATCATTCCAATCCATTTGCTGTCAAAAAGGCAGACCTTTGGTAAACCATTAGCTAAGAAAATATGTATTCGTTTGTAAATCGAATTCAAATGCGCAGATAAAAGACGTCGATTAAATTGAATAAAAAATGAGACAAAGAAAATGCCAACATCCCGATTTAGTGTTTTAATAGAAATACCTTTCAGACACATTAAATATTCTAACAACCATATATGGAAAATTGCCAAACGTACACACTTTTTTATGGATGAATCTTGTTCAGTACTGAGAGATGAAGACGAGGCAAAGAAAAAAGATGCAACACGACAAAATATAAGACCTAGCATTTTAGATAATCTCGTGTTTCAAATTCAAACAATTTCTCTCTCGGTGTAAAATGCTCACAGCACACGCCATGTATCATGTTCCCAATCATGGAAGCTTTGCCGTGAAGACGTAAATAATTTAGACACGAAAGAGAAAGAAAAAAGATATTGTAAAATTCATGTTAGTATGTGTAACACTGTCACTGCCTCTTTTCATTTATTTTTATGTAAAAGTGAAGATAATAAAAAAGTAAGGAGCTATTTATGTAACACAAATATGACCAAAATAAATCGAAATGTTTGATTTTAAATTTCTGAAAACATTTGGTATCACTGTTAAATAACATGTATTATCATGTTTAAAAAATATGTGCACTTTACGTAAGCAGTTGTTTTCAAATAATCGAATTCTTAAATCAATGACTATATTTATCATTCGAGTAAATGGTGGATAATTACTAATTCAGCCTTCTAAAGACAGCTAAAATCAGCACATATGTGTCATTTCCTGACAATTTGTTTGATTTTCATTATTAATATTCGCCATGAAGCTTTATAAAATTTTAAGCTCAAAGCGAATATTTTTTTTATCTATATCAAAATATCGATAAGGGAAGGATTCCTCGGAAAGAAACATTTACACAACATCCAGCACTCTCCTAAAAATATCCTTCTAAAACTTCCTCTCCACTAACCAACCCAACACACAGAATCATACAGGAAGGGAACGTAACACCGGGTACAGCCCTGGAACGGACTGCCGCAACACCAAAGGGGAGAAACAGCAAGCCCAAACAACAGCAAACACTCAATATTAGGACAAATCATTAGGACAACCAGAAACTGTTCACATATTGAGATACTCTTAGCATTAAAGCCTCATTGGTTTTTGGAATGTTAAAATTAAAGTAGGTCTTATTTTACCTTGAAAGATATCTTATCCGTGAAACTGACTTTTTACTTGCAATGATTTTTTTTCGAAATTTTCTTTTTTAATCAAGAAGTACATGTAGAAATGTAGCACAGTATTTTTTTAATGATATGCCAAAAATAAAATAAGAAAAGCACCGGACATTGATTACGAGATGTGGCTAAAGACAGGCATTATGTAAATATTGTTTTAGAGCAGTAAGCTACAGTTCTTGTATATTACTATCATTTTATCTATTGTTCAGTATTACTGAATAAAAAAACTAAAAGACCTGTAAGTTAATATTAATATTGAAACTAATGCTGAAAACCTGCATGAAGGAATCTTAAGTAGTGGTCCTTTACTCTGATTACACCATTACGTGATGTTTTAAATACTAAACTCCTTTAAATGTTTTATAGCGCTATTAAATCTTATTTTAAAATGTCACGTGGCTATTCTTTTCTTTGAACTTTTTCCGTACAGCCAGAATAGAACAAAAATGTATTTTGATTGATCGATTGTTACTACTAATTATAGATTTTAAATGATTTTTTAATAAAATTAAAACCTATATTAAGCACAAAAATAATTTGTTTAATATAATAAAATCAGATAGTGCATTGGGCAATAACCGAAACTGATATATTTTCTAGCTCAGTCGTCCCCAAGTTGATTCTTTGATATCTAAATGTATACGTATACCAATCTATAGATAATGAAATAATTGACCGACCGAGATTTGATTGAAAGTGTTGGCAAATGAGTCTGTGTAAACTATTGATCGATCATGTGTTGGTATTGGCTTAATTAGTTTATTGACAAATTTTAACGTATCATTCTAGCAAGATAAGATTGTGTGCGATAACACACGAACAAAAATACCACTAGTTATACGTATCTCCAAAAGTTCTAACAGACTAAACAATGGGAAAACATGATCCTTATATATTGACATTTGATGTTTCTTGTCCGACCGGCTTTATCTGTGAAACTTGTAATTGTTATACTATGTTTTTTTTATCTTAATTGTGAGAGTTGATGTGTTAAAATTGTTTCCTGTTGTTACAGTGTGGGGATAAATCTGATAATATGTACTTCATTCACTTATATTGAGCTCGAGTTCCATTCCGTGTCTAACAAATGTTTCATTCATGTTAACATTGTCTTCATGTTGGTTCAAGTCCGTTATAATTATTATTAGTCAAACCTGTACACGAAGGCCATTCTTTAGAAGGACAAAATATTACCTTTATTGACAGCTGGCCTTTATTTGGAGGATATTCTGTTCTACATAACCAATGGCGATTTTTAAAAAAAATGACTTTACTCACAGAGTGGTCTTTATTCGGAGATGGCCGCTAATACAGGTTTGACTGCATTTAAATGAGGAAAATGTATTCATGAAACACGATCGTTGACAATTATGTAAAAGCATGCATTAGTTTAGCATTAAATTATTTTGCCATATAATGTAGATAATCCTTAATATGAATTATTACACAACACAATGACATTGTCCCCAATCGAAAAGCAAAATTCGTTGCCAATGGAAAGTTGTAAAAGACCATATAATAATAAAAATCTTCTACACCGCCAAATGATACATTACCCATCTGTTTATGATCACGTGAGTACAAGATACAGTATAAACATCGTCATATAGTTTTATATCGAACCAATTAAATTACTCGAATAGTCAGTGAATAGACCCTATAAACAAATTAAATTGTAAAACAATGATCTTAATAGAGGTAGCAATAATCTTGTAATAAATGTTGTTTATTTGATTAACAGCAATAGCTGTAAAATGTACATGTTCTATGGATATAACTTACTATTTATTTTGAATTAATATGAACCTTGTATTACTTGTACAACTACGTATATACAACTTTCCGAACAACCCTCGTATATATATATTGCATATGTCTATCTTATGATATGCGTATGTGTATCCTTGTGGTCTAGTTAGCCCTTTTGAAATAAGATTTGCCTTCAATATAACGGTTAATCCCATGAATATTGGGTAAATGTGAGTTAAATACAGAATAACTGGTAAAACCTGTAAAGCTAACGAAGCCCAGACCCAGCTGGGCAAGCAAGACTGAAACGTATGCACAATCTCATTCGCTATTGCTTCAGTTATATTTACTATTCTATATAAACATACTCGTACATGTAGTTGATTTCAAGGTTTTACCTGAAAATCGTTAAAAATCTTACCATTTACCTGTAATGTGAATATTCTTAATAAATGTTCGATTAAAATTTGTTTTGACAATATTTAGAAACATAAACTTTTATCTCAATGTATGTTTCATGTTTATAATGTTAAAAACCTGTTTCAGAATGCTGATTTCGTGGCGCAAAGATAACAATAATCTAATCATCCTTGTTTGATTTCCGTGCATGTTCTGTTTGCTTGTCTGTTTCCTGTCACTGCTGCACAGTTTTTATAATCTTCCTCTTGGATTTATCAGAATTCCAGGATTTTTTCAGTGAAAGGTTTTCTATGTTAAGAAGTGTGACAATCCCCTAAAACGAACTTGTATGACCAAACAAAATATAACTGCGTGACTGTTTCCGTATTCCTTCAATCTATTATGTACGTAATTGCAGGCAAATTTCCGTAGTCTGTTTTGTGTAAACTTCATAACCACAGACAATTGCCTTGTCTTCTTCGTGAGAACGTTACTTTTTATTACTGCTCACAATGATAACAATTGTAATTAAAATCTAATAAAGTGACAAACTCAAAAACGATAAGTAGTTGCAACCACCAATAAAGATGAAATCGATAAGACCAATATTTGTGTTAATGGTAATATACGTTTATCAAAGACAGATAATCTGCAACAAGCAACGCCATTCCGAATAACAATGTGGACAATTAATGTTATCGTCTCCATCAACGGACACCATCGTCCGTTTGGTCAGTTAGATATTTAGACAATATGAGAACTTATTAATTATTGCTTAGCGTCACATTATCACTATAAATATCACATCAGAGACATTTACTAGAGCTGCTGCATCATGATTCTGTTAATACAAGTTAATCAAGGAAGGCCGCTGAAACATTTCGACCCCTGCAGTAACAAATCAAACGATTTTCTATGTTAATCCGAGAAACTAATACCCCGATAGCTCTCTAGGGATCACGAATGAAAATAGCAATTTCCCACGACAAACGTCAGCTGAACGATAGCGTGACAAAATGCAATTTGTAAAATTGTTTATTGTGAATACATTAACAAGATTCATGGTAAATAATTGTGATATTCACTGAATCAAAAGCAAGGAATACAATTCTAGAACCGGAACTGCAAAACTTTTGCCACCTGCACAGAACCTGGTCAGGCTCTTTACTGTTTGATGACTAACTTCTAAATTTTTATTGTGATATCCCTTCATTTGGCAATGGATTGTTTCAAAATGGAAGTCAGACTAGTCCATTCATGAAATTTGGCAGGTTAAGATATAAGGTTCGGAAAACTGAATCCTATTTGTTTCGTCGCACCGTATTCATATTTATTTTCCGTCAGATTTTAAATCATGTTGTTTTATTCTGTAGTTTTTTGGTCTCTTCATGCGTCTTCTATAGAAAGGGGTTTGTGCTCATTAGTAAAAACACAGCATAGTACGCCTATAAATCGTATTGAAGTTTTTGTATATTATACGAATTGATATGTTTCATGATGTGCATTGTAAATACCTATTTTCAAAACCCTAATTACTACTAGCATTTGATTTTCATAGACAGTCACATTGCAATCAAATGCTTTCTGTTATATTTTGTTATGCTCCGTATCGATAGATCGGGGATATATTGTTTTTGGCCTGTCTGTCTGTTTGTCTGTCTGTCAGTTCGTACCAAACTTTAACTTTGCCTATAAAATCAGTATGCTTCCACCTACAATTATCAAACTGCATACGTTGGTCCCTCATGACAACCTCTACAGGATCTGTGTATTTTAAGGTCAATAGATCTAAGGTCAATGTCACCCGGAGGGGACATTGTGTTAAAGCTTTCAAAAACACATCTTGTTTTTTATATAATTGTTATTTTTGGCTTGTTTAAAGTAAATACTGTAATTAACTATAGCTTTTACTTGTCAAGCCAATTAAGCGTTAAACATTAGAACCATTATCATTATATTGTTTCTAAATGCAAAATGTTAACAAATATATATTTATTATAGTCTTTAAGTAAAAAGAGATTCTTTCAATTCGCTTCTCCGAGTATCATGTATACTTAATGCCTTCATAATGCCAATAAATGATCCATATCCCATACATTTTATCCTCCTGAGATGCTATCACATGCTTTAGGTCAGTTCTTAATTCGTCAAAATATTGCGTAATACGATATCGTGAGTAGAGGAGACTTAAGTTTAAGTATCGATAAAACGCCGATGAATAATGTATACATTACTGTATGAATGTATTTGTCTGCGAATTCGACCAAACAATATTAGATATTTCAGTATTTATCCAACAGAGCATTATTCCCCAATGTCTTGCTTCATGCAAAGTTGATACACGGGCAAAATTGGGATCATAATTTCAAAATTGTGCCACTTCTTTTCAAACGATTGTCTGACAATCTTTGCACTGTGAATGGTGTTTACAATTTCTTTTAGATTTTGAATAAATATTATAATATTGCAGGAGTATACACAGAAGGGCACATATTCGAACAGTCGTAACATAATTAGAGTTAAAGGGCATAGATCCTACATAGAAAACAACAACTGCTCATCTTTATCTCTTTGAAAATTATACACAGGAAATATTTACGGCAATATATCAACATGCATTAATTTTTTTGTAGGTACAATATTCGACCGTCAGAATTCTTTCTTTGTCATGAGCGCTATGTGCATTCCTTACATCTCAACATAATTTTGTTATTGGACCTTCCAGACAATGGAGTGTACTGATCGGCGCATGTAACAACTAGCGTTCAAAACTAGCCGTCCCCGCTGATTTCCATAATGTAATTCAATGTTGTTTTGATGGCGCATTGACACACAAAAGAACAGCAAGTGTAAATCGTGTAAAAAGACTATGTATTGATGAGAAATAAAGGGAAACTAATATGAATTGGTTAAACTTGTTTTGAAATAACTAAACCCTTTCGACATGGATTGAAATAGATCTGATATTCCCTATACGTAAAAATAAGAGCAAACGTTAACAGACATCAGAGAAGGAGGTTGAAACATGTTCGGAATCGGAATCTTACACGGGAAAAAGAATAGAGAACCCATTAATCAAGCCAATACCACTGTAACATTTACAGACCCGTTTTAATTACTAGCAATCAAGTGTTGTATCTTTTATATCTGGTCCTTCTAACGCTACAAACTATTGATTACCGATTAAGTCAGAATGTTTTTTAGGTTAATGAGAACTCTGACCTTTAAGAAGCTAATGAAAATAGATGTACTTGATGAAACATGTATTGAAAGTCTATGTGAATATTTAGAAATCCAAGTTCAAATCGCATAATCTGTATACATAATTGGTTTGTATGCGTGCAAAATTGTATATTCATTGCATGGGAGAAAACGATATCTAGGAGAAAGCTGTTAAAATCCAATTTAGAACATTACCATTTCAGATAAACCTGAGGCCCATCAGTAGCTTTTAAGCTGCATGTATTTGTAATCTAAAAAAAGTATCTTGCTAAGGAATTCTTATGTTTAGACTTGTCATTTTAAATTGAATTTCAATTTAATAATACCATTCACTCTTCAAATATGTTTCTTTTCTGATTCAATTGCTGGTATCCGCGCCGATTATTTCTTTATTTCTTCGCTCTGAAACACACAGCTTATGAGGCATTGGAGCCTAAGACACAGGGATAAAGGGATAGCCAATGTCATCAGGCGACTTTTCCAGCTTTAACTGAGGGTAGACAGTAGACATAGGCGTGTATCTGGGTAGAGCCAATCTTCCATAAATTAGCTGAACACCGTCCTCACGTGAAATTTGTCTGGTCTCGGGTGGGAATCGAATTCACAACGGCATGGGACCAGTGATTACTAATCTAGAGCTGTTAGCTCTCGACCACAGAGGCGCCTTAAATCGTTCTTAACACGAATCAACCGCTTATGGTCAATGTTTGACGTAAGTGGTTTCGTAAAACGCGACTAGTTTATTATACAGTATTGATAGCTTTGGTCTAGTTTACTCGAAGAGAAATGTTACCAGTCAAATAGAACTGTTCTGGTTTGTGGACAGGCGTAGTTCAGTTCATACGGTATAATTATTGATATTTCTTAAAAATGGAGATTTAATTGGTCTACTGTGAAAATATCGGATACACATCAACGAACTAACACTTTGCTGATTGCATGCATACATGTCTATTTAAGTACCAAATACTGTAATTGATTTACTATCTGAACTAACACAGTTCTTATTAAGTAAACCATAATTTCACATGCTGATAGAATTAGGCATTCACTTGGTATCAGTAAACTGAAAAAAAAACACGAAAAAAAACACAACTTGAACATTTGATCTTAATCAAGAATGGTGATAGATAATGAATGATTTTACATATTGCTTTAGAATAAAAGTATAGCCTTATTATAAATGTGCTATATATGTGTGATGTACTATATACATATACCTGGTATGTCCTTGTGTTGCTGCAGACTAAGCCATTAACTCCATTGTCAAGTAGTTACGCATACTACATGCACTATTCATGTAGTTCAAGAAAAAAACATGTTTTTTTTATGAATCCCATTCGAGGGGAAATTAGGCGGTTACGCCTAGAGGTTATTATGTTTTATTTCCAATTCTTACAAATCTATGCATTTTGATTGGTCAATGGAGGGAGTTTATACTTCGATAAACGACCAGAA
Organism: Lutraria lutraria; assembly: GCA_964023205.1. Taxonomy (NCBI): domain Eukaryota; kingdom Metazoa; phylum Mollusca; class Bivalvia; order Venerida; family Mactridae; genus Lutraria; species Lutraria lutraria. Next base: position 5,861,221 of record OZ026848.1, read on the forward strand.
ATGAAAGTTCAAGGTTTTTGAATCTATTTTATTCAAGATTTGCGGATTTATGGTGACAAGGTAAGGTTATGATAGTAGAGGGAATAGACTTCAAATCATGAGTGTTTACAAACTTTGCGACTTGTCACATTTTGGGAATTGAACCCTCACGGGCAAGCGTTCCAGTATTGACTTTAAATCAGTTCTGCCTTTTGACCAAAATTGAACAAAATTGTATCTGAATTGTCTCTTTAGAGATGAATCATGGTACCATATTTGTACTTAAAACACACAATGCTTGAGTTATAACTGGATTGTTACGTAAATAAATAATTCTTATACACGTACAGTGGTACCCTATGGTATGCTGTGCAGACGCTGTCTTGTGAAGATTTATAAACAAAACGAAGTACTTCTTGTCTGGTTTACTGACAGCAATTGCCATGACAACATTACTTATGCTTGCAATTGCTCTTGAATGAACAAAATACTGACCTTCATATGTCAATTAAGCGTTAGCATGACAATCTTGAGTCTCTACATGATGAGGATGGTATGTCTGGAAAAACAAAAGCAAGTATCTCTTATAAATATGATGCGAACTAAATACTTTAAGACAATTAGCTGCAAATTGCAGTCAAATATGCGCCAGTAAACAACATCATACAAATGTTAAATTTGTCACTTAGATTTATCATGAGCCCGAAGAGCATTTCTAATTCTATCAAAGAACCATTACTCACCAGTTGAGTAATGTTGTGATTCAGAGAGAATGCACAATATTATGATAGTTTATTTCATCCAAGAAGGCTTTGCTCTCTAAGCAAAGTCTCTTAATACGGATGGTGTGTAATGTTGGAAATCTGAAGACCGCAAATCAAATTAGAAGAAATCTACAATTAATACCAGCGAAGTTAATAGAGAAATGCGAAACTTGAAACAATCAAAATGAATACATAAAGGTCAATTGCATGATAAAGATTACAATCAATTTGGGCACATAACAAAGTTTTGAATTGGTTTCCTAAGAAAAAAATCTATTACAAATCATTGAAGCTAAGGATTAATTCACGTTGATTAAATTAACTAGAATTAATTAGAAAAAGGATAATAAAAAAAACAAAAACACTCCGATACATATTCTATATCTAAAAGGAACGATAACGCCTAAAGTGTATTATAATGATTTAAATTAACAATCAAACCTGTGAACAAAGGTAACCATTGGGATGGGAAATGTGGCCTTTATAGCCAGATGACCTTTAATCGGAGGACATTTTGTCACTTTCTAAATATTCAGTAACAATTTCTAAAAGGGTTAGCCTATAGTCACAGGGTGGTCTTAAGTCGGAGGTCATTTTGTTCTAAATATTCTGTAACAATTTCTAACAGGATTAGCCTATAGTCACAGGGTGGTCATATTTCGGAGGTGACCGCTAACACAAGTTTGACTGTATCAGTAAGTCAACACACATATTTAGACAATCACAGGATGGTGAACATAAATAATCACTATTTTTCTAGTTTATTATTCTTCTCATTAGCTAAATATAGATCCTGGTACAGTCGCCATGATATTGAAATAATGTCTGCATTGTTGCTAGTACGTAGATAATGATGCAGTCTTAATATCCGAAAATAACTCCTTGCTAAGCCCCCGTCCGGACTTAAATCGCTTACCCGATTTTCTTGTACATATTTCTTTTCTTAAAGTGATAGATATTTTTTTTGGCTGATAATTTTGTTATGAAATCAAACCGTTCGAAACAAATTTCGAATCAAACGAAGACATTCTCTAAGACACAGCAGTAAAATATCTATTTCCTTCCTAAAAGAACTTCGATATTAACTTTTTATCTCTGAAATAAAGAGTTTGTATGGAATCTGATGTATTTTTAAATATTGTTTGAAATGGTCAGAAAGAGGTTTTGCAGCTTTCAATCACCGAGCTACATAAATGTTGCAGTCTGTCGTTTTGCTACTCTTAATACTATTTCTAGATGTCTGATAGTGTAACAAAAAGTCAAACCATTTTCCATATTCTATTTCTGCACACGGTTCCATATTTTTCTGATTCAATGCATACATGCTAATGCGACTCTATTTCTAGACGTTTGAGAAAAGTTAGATTGTAACAAGGTTTAGACCGAGACAATCAAATTATGGATTGTGAATGCGAAAAGGTTCCGATCCATTTCTGCAAGAAAGTCGCTTCAAAGTACAATTTTATGAAAATGATTTGATTTTGTAACGGTGAATGGAGATAAGAATAAAGTTTCTTAGACGAAAGCATTCCTTCTCCCCAAACCCTAAATCCAAGAATTGCAAAGATAGATATATCGTTACTTGTTTACAAATGTTCAGGAACATAAAAAATATATTATACTTTTCTTCAGGATACATAATAAATGCTATACTAGTAAGACCGTTGGTGAATAATGAAATTCAATGTGGTTTAACATAATCACGTGAGAAAGTCTTCTATAAGCGAGAGTCTGAATACATACAGAGAGCATTTGGAAAATTGTAGATCAGCGTATACGATATCACAGTTCTAAGACAAAAGATCATATAATAAAATTAACTAGGCTATTCTGTCTGCGTTATAAATACCTACAACAGATGGTGCACCAATTTATAACCTGTCTTCAATTTACTTTGTGCACTATGAAGTCTACTTCAAAGCTACATAAGCATATACTCCAAGCGTATATAAAAGGCGTTTCAAAATATACCGTTGCCTCTCTGTCTATGGATTAAGATGTCTGTAATGCTTTAACTGTTTAGTTCCACTTTTGTAGAAAATGATTTTGCTTTACCTTTGAAGTAGATCATTTTAAATTGAATATTTCTGGTTTGAAATTAGCTATACCACGTATGTCGTGAACATGAAGAAATGCATGAATCAACATTGGTGAAGGTGGCTGCTTCATGATTCCTGTCAACACTACCGTCCTTACTGTTTCAATCCATATCCTTTGTCTTGTAATGTCCATAAAACTCGTATGCTGTATTTATGTAACCTTATTAAAACTGTCTATTTAATTGTGAGTATCATTTGTTCTTTCTCACGTATAACTCATGATGCTACTATAAATGTAGTACAATGTATATGAAACAAATAGGTAAACTTGCCAACTTGTAAGCTTATAAACTTGTCAAACACCATCGATGGATTGTTTGTACTAGAGTATTAAAGTTGTTGCCTATTCTTTAAACTTGACATTTCCTGTTCCGTAATCCTCCAGTTCTTGTAGTTCGCGTTGAAAATCTGGCTAAAATATACATGCCTCCATACGAGTATTTCGCATATGCAGCCTTTTGTATATATAGTAAAAAACATCTAAGAAAATCTTAAACTTTCAAGCAACTAGAAGTATTCATACGTTTTTAAGATACCTTATAATTGTCAGCGTGGGGGCCACCGTGTTCGAATGGTTATTGTCTCTAACAAGTTACCACCATCCTCTGAACGTTTTGAGTTCGTATCGCATCCACCTGTGGACAAATTCCATATAATGTTATGAAACTGGCAAACTAGCTTACGAAAGGTCTTTTGATACAGAAGCCACTGTATGATTAGAAACTTTTCGTGATTATGTTGATCTTTAGAATTTTCTCAGACACAATGACTAAGCCATTTGATATCCATAGTTTATACATGCTAGGAAAACAAATACCCGTGTCCATCCCAATGTAATAATCATCTGGAAAAAATGGATTTAGTATAATAAAGTTTATAGTTTCATGTTCTATCGAATATGTTTTGAAAATAATGCTTATTTGCAAATCACAAATGACTAAACTAAAAGAAAGAAGAAGATATTTAACTGAGAATATTTTGAATTTTTATTTAATTTCTATTTAATTTCTATCTAATTTTTATTTACTTTTTATTTAATTTCTCTTTAATGTTTGTTTTGTTTCAATGTAGTTCCACGGGTGACAAAAGCTTTTCATACAGCTTGGACATATTTACATGTCTAAATTTGTATGGAAGTTCATGCATGCATCTATGTCTTTCTAACTTTGGTTATTTTTCATATTGGATATATATTATAATTCAAATAATGTCAGATATTTGTAATGCAATGAATTTAAGAATCTATTTGTCAATTGAATATTATGGAAATGGCAGGGTAATACAATGTTATATATACGTGAGAATGTGTCTAGCGCTCTGTATTTACTTAATGAAACATCTTCCATTTGCGTTAATTAGTCATTATTTTGATTTAATCTTATCCAGTCCATACATTTGGAGTGCAGTTTTGGTATCGGTATGATCTTAACAATCAATTTTCTCAATCCAATCACACAACAATTTCAATTTTGACGCATTCCAGGATGTAACGTGTTTCGGATTTTAGTATTAACTTGGGATAGAACGCTACACTCGGATTGATTATTGTGTTCGGATTTTTCTGTTGGCATCTTACAAGTCGTGGATCACTGTCGGCCGTAACTAATTTATCAGGATTACGCATTGTTTTATTCGTTAACGTGATATCAAGAAGAGATCACAAGGCGACATTTAAGGTACACTGTTACCCTACAATTGGCATTAGCTTTCATCGTCTACCGCTTGGTTTATGTTCGCGGTGTCGACACGTCGCATCAACTTCATGGAAACACTTGAATGAAGTTTCCAGACGGCCCTGATTGCACTGTACGTAATTAAAAGTAGATAAACATGAGATCTGGAATAAGAGATTCTATTTTTAGAGCATTGACGTTTGAGAAATACGTAAAGTAAGATGCGACTTTCCGGTATATGGTCTATCGACGATAAACTCAAACAAATTTCATAATAACCACGCCAAATTATCTCTTAGAAAGCCTATAATTATTATAAGTACATTTATTACATCCATTTTTGGAAACTGAACGATAGTTAAGCTTCCCATGGCCATCACTCGCTCAGCGTGCATGATTTTTTATGCGGACCTAAGTACTACGGTTAGCTACATCCGCCATGAAATTATTAAAGTAGTGCCAGTTTCATGTCGCAGTGTAAGTCTATGTCAGTTCAGTTTCCATGACTACTTTCAGTACTTTGATTTAAAAATTGGTTTATGTTTAATTATATGTCTGATTTTTCTGTATCATAGTGTACAATGAATTACGGGCTTGCCGCGCCGGTTTGTTCTTTTGTGTATTACATCACTACATCACTAGCTGACTTTGAGAAATACACCCCGTAAAATATAAGTTAGAGGGTATTGCCCAAACAGACAGTGTGTCCTAATCAAGAAACCGTTAGTTAGTATACATAGTCAATACAACCACATTTTCCACTGAATATAGATTGTTGCCTAACTTTTTTTCCTCCTACAACAACAATTGTGATTTATGAGTTGTGTTTATTACCAGTGACACAGTCTGTGATGTTACGACTATTTGCATGCTTCTGTATTGATTTTGTATCCCTATTTGATCATAGTTGTTGTATCATGTCTTTGATACATCTACACGATCTCTAAATATAGAATTGATTGTTTCATGATAGAATTTATGGATAAAGTCCCATAGTAATTGAATATGACAGCCTTAATTAAATCCATAGACTGGTTTTACGTTGAGGATTAAAACATCCGACTTCAAGACTGGTTCTTTATACAGCGCTGTAATGATCCTTTTCTGAGACGCAATCCATTTCAGTACATTAATAAAGTTACTTTTTTACAAGTGTACATATCCGTTGGATATGCATCTAAAATTGATTTTTAAAATCACAATAGATTTGAAACTAGACAGTATAGTTGCATCTGACAATATGTTTTGGCTGCTAAGTTTTCCTATAAGGGTTGATTTTGACCATGAGCCAATAGATTTCTGCCATGAGTTATACCGTAGGACTTTATCTAATTCTAAACATTCACGTGGTTATCCTAAGTTTGAAACTGTCGCCAATTTTCTACATCACATGATACGTGAGTTGTGGCGTATCGGAATAGTTCACGCACACACTGGACATGTTATTTAAATTTGGATCAGACAATCAACATGTTTAGCAGATTGATGGAAAGTCTGTCTTGACGAAGCCTTATTTGGCTAAAAATATTAAGATGACAGACATTACTTGGAATGCATACATGCTCCGGCTAAGACACGCGCAACATAAATTCGGTATAATCTATCCAACAACAAACAGATGCAGCAGCATCCATTCTTGGATTACATTTGAGTTGTGGTTACGAAGTTCAGAAGCTAGACGGCTGCTCTTGTTTTGCCAAACGCTGAACGTCCTCAACAATTCAGACAAGTAGACAGAGATATTGTCAGTTGAGGATATTGACTTCTAAGACGCTTGGACTAAAATATTAGACATTTGGGTAAAATATTTCAAGGAATAATTTCATTTTAAAATGAAGCAGTTTTCTATAATTACATAATTACCATACCAAACTTCAACCCAAATTTTAACCCAGTCTCAAATATAACCCAAGGGTTTTAATTAACAAATATTTATACAATTGAGCACATGATATTTATTAAAACTGAAAACAAATCGCAATAGAAGTTTTGAGAATTAAAGCTAGTTCGTTATAATTTATAATTAATTCCATCAGATAATGGCGCAAATGAAACATGCTCGATTTGCAATAAAACTATCAGCAAGTCGTCTGATGAAAATCGTTTTTTGAGCACGCTGTAATGTTGTTTAAACTAATAATTGCATTTAACAATCATTTAATTTATTATACACTTGGTTTTAAACTACTTTTTAGAACTCGGAGCAAGTAAAGATATTCGATTTGGAATTTAATTTAGACCCCCCCCCCCACCAAAAAAAATATAGTAGTAAGTAACTCTAACGTTCTTTTGCATCGCGTGCTTGAAGAGATAGACAATTTATGAAGTCAATAACCAGTAATGACACTTAACTAAAAAGACGGTTGAATTATTACAGCGAAGTCTCTTGAGTATATACAATTTCCTGCGTTTCTTAACCATGCCTTACCATAATAAAATACAGTCAACGAAGTTTACGTAGAATCCATGAGTTAATTGACACACAGCCAAAGAGCTATATCGATACGGGCTATTACGGCCTTTATTCATCTCCAGAGACTTCCGGTTTCATTTACAAGAAAATATATAATTTGAATAAAGTGATTATTGCTGTTCTTGTTGTCTCAACGTTTCTTCTACATACTGACAAGCTCTATTATCAGACTTCTATGTCTTGTCTATTAATTTGTAAGGATATAGATAGAATGATAAGACAAAATCTGAATGAAATATCACCCATTGTAACTTGATTGGAAGCCTATGGAATGTCATATTGATGTTGTCATAAGACTGTTGGATGAAAAAACAAATCAAATCAAAGATTGCTGTCTTAGAAAGATATTAATTAAAAGCTTTTTTATCGAGACAGACTTTCTCGTGTAGTGATATTAAATTTGAAAACTGGGGGTAAGATCTGTTAATAAATTTTAACGAGCAGATTTTCATAAACTTACTCTTTAATTAAATGATTTTAAATTTGACTTTAGCTTTTAAGCATGGATTTCAGCGTAAGTAAATCATATTCATTAAAGCTTTCGTAAATGTACCATGACATTAATTCATTACCAAACTAGTATCAAATTGACCGTAATCACAGTTTCCTTGGCAACTAATTTATCATATTTCCAGCAGGTTACGTGTTTATTAAGGTTACGAACAGAGAGAGAATGCACCAATCGAAACTGCTCCGACCATTTAACACAAACGTTAGCAAGATGATATCAGAGATATTGTAAAACAGCGGGGAGACAGGTCGTATTAAGCTGTTTTCTTGTTGTAACATAGCAACGGTTTGCAAAAGAATGTGTCAGGAATTGCGGGGACTAATTCTGAGCAATTTCTGCAGTATTGATTAGTCAAGATAACTGCAAATTCTTCAAGGAGACGTGCATTGAATGCAAAGGCTTTATTTAAGGGGATCAGACAATTAACATTTTGTTATAACGCTAAAATTAGAACCAGTGCAGGAATCAGATTATATGGTTTCTATGTATATTTTATCAAATTTAATACAAATCGTATATTTCTTCAAGAATGGTAAATGGTATTATCATCAATAAATTATCTTCCATTTACAAAATTCGGGAAAATTTATGCTCCTAAAAAGTGTGGTCACTAGATATTTATATGAATAAGCAACTAGTGCTCAAGCTGTGATTACTTTCTTTTAACAACTTCGGCTATCACTCTTGTATCGTAGATTATATTAATTATGTGTCTTTGAACGGATTTAGCAAGCATTTTCTGTATTCTTGTGTTGGCTTGATTTCTTTTATTTGACCTGTTACAAAATGTCTATCTTGAGATAAGACGAAGTAATTAAGAAACATATACGTCAAAACTTTTATCCAAACAAAGTTCTGCCTACATAGGTGATTAATGATAATCCTGTCGTGATTTGATTAATTATATGTAATCATTCAAGTATGAGACGTATTTGATTTGTTGTCTTGGAAATTTACCATGTATCAGATATTAACTGACACGTGGTTGGCTATAAAAGATATCATTTGGACTACCCTTTTTTGGGTGTCTCGCATCTATTTAATTTATAGAAATTCAGTCTCCTGGTCAAGAACGTGTGCTACGGTACTGTTTACGTACTACTGGAATTCAGCGCACGTATGTTAACATATTATTTATTCTCACTTGGCCGCTGACCAGTTCGATGAGTCACTAATCAGGAATGTTTAGATGAACGAAGAACCCTAATCGTATTTTACTATTAAAGAACGTTTCCGTACAGAAAACAAGGATATTCTTGAATTAGATATTCCAATTTCTCAAGACAATATCAAGAATAATTATACAGTCCCAAAAAAACAACCAAATCCATAAAAAGAAAATGGAAAAAATCCTATCACACGTTGTCAATGAATAATTTTCCGCGTACATTATTATTTCAATCATTTCCAGACCTCAATAAACACTAGACCCGACATCTATAAATGAATAAAAGCATTTCTTGAAGAAATTCGTTCGTAATTACTATTAACAGGAAGTGTCAAGGGTGGAGACATTGTCTGTCAGGGTATTGACCCAGAAAAATACACCGTCTAACAGCGGGCATAAAATAATTACTCTTTTCACGAAGTTCGTTAACTTCTGTTTGTTTTTCTTTCCACGAAAACAAATTGCACAGGAGAACAACATTGTACTTGGTCGAGCGGTGGAATAGTAAATAAGGCCGCTTAAAACACACTATCTCAAAACTTCCATTACAAATAATGGTTTTTTTAACATGTTTGGTAATTTGTGTTTGGCTTCAATCTATCTAAGATAACATTTAGTGGCTTGAACATTTCAAAATTACCATTCCATAGATGTATTACAAAGGAAAAAGCAACACATTAGCCTAATGATGGAATGGTCATAGTCACATTGAACATGCCATCACGCATCTTATTATTATCCATCTATCTATGTATGGTGCGATAAGGAATTCTCACAGAATAAGCCAAAATGGTTCAACCGTATGTTTTGTCCATAACTGTACAAATGCGTTGACAAGAGTGTATTGGCCGAGGTCAAAGTTCATTTAAATGTTATTGTAAATCTATCGCCCAATAATGGAGTCGCTGTGGTCATACCAAAATACCAATGGTAATCTGATGCTATGAAAAAACAATAACATAGACACATCGCATCATTAGCAATGGACAGACAGGACTTTAGTGTCATGTATTCCTTATTGCTGTCGGTTTCATAGTTTCGCATTATTCTCAATTACTAAGTTATCCTATTTATGCAAAGACTCCAAGATCGATCGCTGTAAAGATGATTCATCATTGCAAATGTGCAAGCATTTTATAAATCATGTTATGTAGCTAAGAATTAAAATTGACCAATGTTAAAAGCATTTATCTCGAGCAGTTGCTCCGTCTTATATTTTATGCGTGTCATTTTTTACAAGGTCCGAGTGATTAATTATGACGGTATTATGATTGACGAGTTGTCTGTTAGACTTAACAAGGTCACATGGTATCAGACTTTCTATTTATGTTCGTCTTTAGGGAATACTGTAATACGTTTCCTACGTTTATAGAAGATTTATCGAAAACAATTGTGTAAGTTTGTTTTTGGGTCAATGATACGTTGTTTGCAAACAGCTGGTATATTCCTTTTGTTTGGTTCCTACTTTTCTTATCTATTGCTGTCGTGCACAAGTATTAGTCATGATGTGTTAAACATACTGGAAGCAATTTCTGACTGTGATCTGGTTACAAAATGTTTTCTTAAGTCGACAGCATTTCCATTCATGTGTTATAATGTCTTGTCTTTGCTTACATTGACCTCCCATCACATATGTTAGAAATAATGTCGTATTATTATGTCTGATTTCTGTGACAGCCGTGTACAATGATAGTCAGTTAAATAAATCCACCAGTGTATGTATGTTCAAACAATCCTTAACATCGAGCAATCTTCCCGGGTAGTTGTTACTGGTGACTAGGGAACACTTGACACATCTTATAGTATCCCCTAAAGATGAACATAATTATATAGAAATAATTCTGACACCATGTGACTAAACTGGTTCCCGTTGACTTGTGTGTACAAAGCCTTCTGGTGCACTGCATCATGGAACGGGAACCAGTTTACCATGTGACCTGGTTAAGTCTATATAACAGACAACTCGTCAATCATGTTACCATTTCCATTTCGTAAAAAAAAAAAATCTTTTTATTTCAGTTATATTGTTAACTATTCCTATATCTGTTTGCTATTGTTAACATTCGATTGCAGTTTTATTTTTTTCAGCTGTAGATATTTTGAGCTTGCTCAACGTTAAGCCGACACTATTGGGAGATACAAATTTTGTACATTATATATTGTAGATTACAAACTAAGGGGTGGGCATCTGGATAGCGTTTGACTTTGGACCTTTAAGTAATTGACAATTTGTGTCTGCTATAACCTCGGGTCACGTGATGTCAGACATTTTATTTTTTTACATCTGATGGAAATACCATGATCTATATTGTATATTGACCCACAACAAATAAATACCAAAATCCTGAAAAATGTAGTCAGTCAAATTATTGGGTAACGAAGTAAATCCGACGTTCGTGTAATTATTGCGAAGACCTTTGACTTTTATAATTGCTGGTCGGGAAGGATATTCGTTCGATGAGTTATGTTTTGTCCTTTGGCTGGTCAGAAGCTGAGGCAGCAATTTCGCTTACATGTACAAATGTAATTACGTACAACACATTATCTCAACTAAAAAACCATCGCACTGATCTTATCACCCGTGACACATAGGCACAATTTCTTGGCGTCCACAAAAATGTTCAGTCAAATAGGTGAGTATTAAAGAAATATCACCTCTGACAGTACTTGTGCCGAGACACCATCAGTATAACTATACGGATACAAACAAAGGGATTCGGCACATAAATTGTAACCAAAAAATCACCTTACACTATATATATGACAAGGGAAGTAACATTCAACAGCTCAAGAAACTAACCAAGTCCGCTTTTCCACCTCGCATTTGTTTAGAATTAAAGCAACCCTAAAACAATGCATATCATCGTGTAGCTAACATATTTTCCTTCAAGATTGTATATAGTTTCCTTATGAAAATGCGGCCTGCACTCCACAATCGTCGGCAATTTCAACGGAATCTGCCAAAATGTCTCAGGTTGAACAATTTCGGGAACACGGAACTTTCGGTATTTTAAATTGTTTGCACAAATATCGCTTCGGTTCAACAAATACACGAAAAAAATCGAAAACTGAGCTAACCTGCAGTCTTAACAGATGTTTACTCGCTTACTTCCGTTTTCTTCATGTACTATTTCAGCAGCTGTCATAAATGGTCACGTGACTTAGTTTAGATACTGTCCTAGATTTTGTTTACTTGGAGAACACGAAAATAAGCGAAACATATATGTTAAGTATATTGTCAGGACTGCGGGTTAGCTGCATTTTCATTGGAAATTTTAACATTTACATGTACATGTATTCTTGAAGGAAAATGTGTTAGTTATGACGTGGCTAGTATCATGGGCTGTTGAATGTTACTTTCCTTGTCAATATATATTTAGTGTAAGGTGGGTCAAAATTTATGTGCCGAATCCCTTTGGATACAAAGGCATTACTATAAATTGAATTGAAATGAATTCATATTCAATGTTAATTTGAATTCATTGTATATGGAATAGCTTGTATACACACCACCCACGTGTATACATTCCAATAGTCATTTGTTTACCTACTCTTAAAGCAAAACTGATGTTAATCTCTTAAACTGTTGTGTCAACCTTCAGGCATTATGTTTACAATGGCATTAATACAATCATGCTAAGATTGGTTGTTCAGATAAAGAGACGCAATGAGTAATTATATCTTCAACACCATTGCAGAAAGGATCAATACAGTTGTCTCTCAAGCGAACGAACATTACCATAACAAACCTACTCATTGTATCAAAATGATCGACGAGATAGAATTAAAGTACATACTTAGCATAAAATACACATCGTGCCAAGTTATTTACGTCATCAGAATATACTTGGCTGAAGTTATTGAAAGTTATAGTACATGCAATATACAATGTTTTATCATAATAGATATCTAAATATTAATATTACATCAGTACATTACTCTTAATTGTATGTTTTTATAGATTACTAGTATATATACAGTACAACCTCTCCGGAGCGGCCGTCACTGGAACAACAACCTCCCTTCAACAACACTATGATTAATTTCCACTGCATGATTTAATTATTAATATAACTTCGCTAGAACAACAACCTCTCAACAACTATATAGCAAAGGGTGTTGCTTTGGAGAGGTTGTGCTCTATATTTGATTTAATATCTTTGTCTATGTACTATAAATGTCAACATGTCAATTGTTGTACATATGTGACCGCATGGGACTATGACCTTCCAGGTTTTAATACAAAATAAACTGTAAACTGTATACATTGTATTTCGAAAATTTTGCTATAAGCTTGAATCATGAAGTTACTTGCGTAACATTGCAGAAGCGATCAAAGCTTGTTCACTCATGCGACAAAAAACACGATGTGATTAGCTCCTAGATATTGGTTTCTTTGAGATGACTAAAACTGTATTAACGATTTCTAGACTGATAGGATCCATCTTAACATTCACGTCCGTCAATCACCGGTTTAACTTATTTGTGTTGCTCAATTAAACGAAACTCTGCCTGGGGAATAATTCGCCATAAAAGCAAAATCATCGATTTAATGGAAAACTGAAATATCAAAGATCTGTCAATGTCTCTACTTCAGAAATGCGAGATTTACTTAAACGTTTTGGTACCACGTGATCTGTAATATAGTAAAACCTTGATATTGTAAACCATCCGTATAACAAATCAATGATGCCGAGATGGTCATATGACCAAGTTAATAGATAAAAATAAATATGAATGATAAGAAGGCGTGGTCTCCGTATGAAGATGGTTGTGATAATAAAATGGTCTTCAAGTGTGGTTGTATTGTAAATCCATCATTGTGTGTATAAATCTTTCTTGTTGGTATCTGTTAGTTTGACAACATTTTTTTTAAAACGGCCTGAAATCTAGGATGATTTTACTCAGAGACTGATGTGGTGAATTATTGGCATTTGCGACATTTGCGTCTTGTCAAGGTTCTGGTCACTTATAAATCATACGCACACATACCCTCCTTCGCATGCACACATACATTTGCACATGTCACTAACATTATTTCCTAGACATGTGTTCTTATTTTGGCTGTAAGATGGCTTAGATCATGTGGTAAATCGCAAGAGCATTAAAGGTCACTAAAATTTTCTTCATATTCTATAACGTCTTTTTGACAGAACTAAAATATTTCATTTTAAATTTTTATTCAATATTTTATCAAATATTCATTTTCTTAAATCTTCTGGAGCTTATAGCCGGTACGTGAAATAAAGTATACGCAAAATCACGGAAAGGCCTAAAACTAGTTGTCCGCAAAGGGTTCCGTCGTATTCCAATGTGTAGGACCCTCCTGGTATACTCGTAGGAATTAACTGAACGATTTCCATTTTATTCTCCTGTTGTTCTCTGATTTTTCGTCTAGGAATAAAATGTATTACGTCATGTATGCTATTACTGGTGAACTAAAGCCTAGTTTGCAATACCCCCCGGATTGTCGAATTTATTTCTAAATAAGTTTCCAGAGTTTATGGCGAAGCATTGCTAAGTACGTCAGTAACAGAGCATTTATTGCTGTTTTGTATTCTCGTCGTTTTTTTTTCAACCACAGCGTACGAACCGCTTTGTCATAAATACGCCATTAAAATACGAGTGGTATCCCTACTTTGATTGCTTTTAATATTGACAGTCATAAGCCGCCATAAAGCTCGCTAAAATGACTATTTATGGTAAAAGCCATGAGATCATGATCGTTCAAACTACGTGTTGTTCATTTCGTGCTGTTGAACCATTTTGAGGTCTATACCACAGTTCTTAATAAACAAGATGGCTGATGATAATATTTATGATGGCTGGCATTAACTGATAATATGCTTATTTGGCAAGACCAATATAATAAACAGTTGTGAATATTTGGCTCGGTGTCTGGTTACAAAAATAGAATTTTTATCAGCTGATACTCAGCAATGCATGTTTAAGGATTGGAAGCCGGTAAGAAGTATCTAAATGTTTATGTGACAAGCAGCGTCGCGTGTAATGCAACACGTGAGTTATTCTTTTTTTACAATACATGTTACATCGGATATCTCTTTAAGTCTTCTTAAAGAATGATTATCAAATACAGTACAGCCTCTCCAAAGCGCATCCTCTCTTGAGCAACAACCTCCCTGCAACAATAGTGTGCTTTTTCCCACTGCACGATTTAACTATTGATTAAACCTCTCTAGAGCAACTACCTCTCAACAACAACACAATGTTGCTACTCTAAAAAAGTGTTGCTTTGCACTGTATATATACACGCGAGAGCAGTGATCTCAAAGTGGATCCAAGCGTCTAATGGCAGCGATAATTTGATGTCTAATACTGCATAGTCTAGCAGTCCAATTATGGTTGTCTCTAAACCCTATTTCCAGACGAGGTCATTTCTGCTTAGAGGAAAGGTGACAAGCCGGGTCGTATAATGCTAACAATGCCATTTAACGTACATAATTTAATCGTAAGTAAATAATGCTGATCTTAAGAAATTGCCATTCTTCCACATAATGATGAGATGAGATTATAAGTGATCAAATACTAAGAACTTCAACTCACCAAACTATAGGTCGCATAATCAGATCATAGATTAAAAAAAAAATATATATAAATGAAACGAGTAGTACCAGATACGTGTCAAATGGAATCTGTGGTGAATTGACTGCGGTATCTGATAAATAAATATTAACCCCTCTGCAACTCTTGAATTCGATTTAAAAACCCGGAACCAAATTTCACATGACAGGATGCTATCTGTAACTAGCTCATGGATACGTTGTAAACTGGTTCCGATTGACTTGTTTGAACAGGGACCAGTTCAGGACACGTTTGTTCTACCTAAATGGACGACTGCTGTCTTCATCCGCTGTTAAAGCGGGGACAAATCGCTAAATGACCCGGGTTATTGGAATTTTGTTAAAACCCTGTAAAAGATAGATGTCTGAAACCACAGGCAATATCGGTCAGCCGGGCAATACTAATGATAATAATATCTTTATTTATAGATGGCAGTTCATTAAGTTTACATCAGATGTAAACACAAATGTAATGAAAACTTATTTTCAACGAAGCCTTCAACGACAAGAAGAAAGAAAAAGTTTAAAATTACAAACACATTCTACATTAAAATATACAGGCAAAAATACAGAATTCAGATTTTATATCTAATTGGTTTAAACAGGGTCACTCAAATACCCATTCATTTGAAAGACTGTGGTTTAAATGAGATGAAATATTCACTGCAATCAATTTATTCTAATTATGCACATTAAACTATCGTTCTAACCATCATAAATTCAAAGAGATATCTTAAAACGTACTATATTTGTATAGACTAATAAGGGAAACGTTTAGATGGCGTTTCTGATATTCAGAAAACTGGGGTTTATTTTTTTCATTGAAAACCCATTGGCGTCTGCTTTTAAATAACCATATGTTATCATTCGATGCTAATTTTGATCCATGATTTATAAAGAAATATCCGACAGTCTGCGTCCGTTCACTAATCTAAAAACTGATGCCACCCACATTGCAGATTTCTATCAGACGTTTGAATCTAGATAATATCTTCAATAATGACACACAATTCGAATTTTATAGTTTATGAACTATTTAATGTCGGGCCAATATCCACGCTTCTTATACTAGTGTTGACCTTTTCGTCCTCGTTTTCCCTTATCATTCATTTAACAAGCTGTGTGTTTCACGTGGGTACACAAGCAGATTTTAAAGAGACACGTGATTGTATGAAGCCGGAAGTGACGCATGTACATCTTGATTCGATGAGAAATCATTACAATTTATCTCTCGTTGTTGTTTTTCCACTTAAGCATACCAATTTTGGAAGCACCTTCAGTTATTTTCCAACCTAACATGTATAATTATTAGATTAAAAAAATGCACATCGCTTTTGAACCAATGTGAACCCTTAAAATATTCGATTTAAGTCCATCTAGGTCAATAACTAGTACATTATGTAACAGTGTACTTTAGAAACATCGTTATTGTTATATGATAAAAATAGATCAATATCAATAAAAGTAGTATCGACGCTGATAGCAGTTTAAACTAGTTGCATTTGATAGTTTTCTAGAACGAGCAGTTCTTCTTTAAAGTCGATGGGTATTATGTATATCCCTGTATTCCTTTGCAACGAATAACAGACATCAGAAAACAAGCTCATCGTCTGTATTAGAGGAAGTCCAAATTAACTAGACAGTGTATTTTTCTCTGTTTATTCTTGTATAATATTCGTCCTTAATCTTAATCGAACCATCAATATTGACAGCAGTCAAATAATGTTTTATTGCAATTCAGTCGCCTTATTCGGGGAATGACAATATTAATGCAGAATAGACCTAGGCTGTTTGAGACCGTACACATACGGTATACACATTGTAATGTCTGATTACAACGGCCACAAAATAATGTGATTATTCTCGGAGAGGAAATGACTCTCCTGTCAATCAAACATCTGCTTGTTTTTGGTACTTTTATGAGATTTATTGATACAATTTCCGGCTGTAATTAGAAAACAGCCCCTTTTGTTACCGTATAGAAACATTATAGAGAATGATGTTAAATTGTTTTACATTTACAATTAGCCGAACAATTGATTCTATACTTTACTGTAACAATTACGGTAACAATTATGACTGCACTGTAAACTTTGATGGTTTGAAAAGTAGGCAAACTTGATTGAGATAATATACTGACGGTGTATCAAAACAGAATTCCAAACTGACTTAAAACATTATGTATCAGTATGGTATATACAGTATTTATATAAATAGATTGACTGTGCTTTTAATATCTTGCCCGATTGGCTCAGCTGGTCGAGCGCCTGATCAAGCAGGAGATCAGGGGTTCGAGCCCGTATCGGGTAAATTATTTTCGATACATTTATAACATACCATAAAATATTTAATGTTGCGTTTGCGAGTAATTCGAGTTTCTTTCGTCGAATTTACAAATAGTTCGATTTATTTCTACCCATTTCACTCTAATCTAAAGAAATCCTAGTAAATAACTTGCTGACTTAAATACCGAGAAGCCATCGGAATAAGATTGTTCTGACGGAAAACCTTCATAGACTTACACATCTTTACCTAATTGATCTTACCAACGTGGCGTTTTTATTTAATGTAGACGGTTGAATTCATTTTTGCTATCTTCATAAACAGACGCCATTAAATGCCAATGACATCAAATCAAACTCACGAAACGCTCTTATATCACAACGAGGCTGAATCCGGTATAATTTGCGGATGCCATTGACATAGTATGCGGATCAAACGATTTATTTCGAATTTATGCACATGGAAGCATGACAAATGAAGCTTTGGAATACTCCGAGTATGTGAATCAATTTAGGAAACAGGGAAACCCTAATGCCCAGATCTGTGTGAGCCATTTGAGTTAATGAAATTCTTTATAGCAATATTCGTAAAATGCTTATAGTTCGTTCAATAAAAACGTAACTTGGTGCCAATTAGAAGAATTTATCACGAAAGGTGACTTGAATAACGCGCGAAAGAAAATAGTGATAATAAGAATGGAAGTTGAATGAAGAGTACAGTTTCAAAATTGCAACTGACATGACACGGGCGCTAAATTACTATTCACAAATTGAATATGATAATTATATAGCTATAACAATTAACGCAATCTTTGTAATGCTTTAGAATCCTATAATATTCTTTATGGACCATAGGTCACTGTGTTATTTTAGAATTTAGAAAATTCGATCAAGCAATTAACTACCATGTTTGCATAAATAGCAAATACGATTGAATTATTTTTATCCACACTTAACACCCATTCAGTTCTTTCTCAAGGCTGTGGCACTTTGACACTTCAATATATTTTATACAGAGAGTATACAAACCCCACGTAGTAATACAAATTAGTTATTGGCATTTCTTTTAATTAAGCGAATAGTAATTTTAAAAAATCATCTGTAATATGACCATTTGGAGAACTTTGTCCTTTAGAAATTGTAAACTAGACCACGTGGAGTTTTTGCCTCTTTAGCAAAGTAATAATAACACCTTAATTACTGGGAACTTTAATCTCATAAGTATATTGCGATGACAGCAGAAGCTCACCGAATGTTTGCATAACCTGAAATGTGGTAAAATCAATCAGTCAGAAGTATCACGTGTCCAGTTGAGTATTTGCAGGGTAAATAGTCTTCAGCAATTAATCAAACTTCCAATCCTCTTAATCGACGCTGAATCAGGAATACAGCCGTCACTCTTTTTTGGGATCATGTGTTACTGATAAAAACACAAGAAAAGTAGTCCTCCGCGTCATATTTTGCTTTTTTGGTGCTAAGTGCAATGTGTTATGAGGCTGGAGGTTGAGTTCGAGACTAATCTCAATTTGTGATCTTTAAGAAAATTGGCTTCTGGTATTTGGTCAGTCCTTTTTATTCGGATTTTTTAACAGATTTTGTGATACACAGCAAATTGTTTGTTTGTTTGTTTGTTTATTTGAGTTTTACACGCCTTTTCAATAGTCAGAGTCATATGAGGCAGACAGTTCATTTAATCATCGTTCCTATGAAGAACCAGTACTAGACTCCCATCCTACGTGAGCAACTGCTTACTTTCTCACATAAAGATACATGGTCGGTAGCGGGGCAAGAACCCACGACGAGTGAGAGGTTACAGTGATTTGAAGTCAGCGACCTAAACAACACGACCACGGAGGGGGTCAAATAAATTATGCCCATTAAACCACCATTTGGGCAAAACCCGTCTAAGGGGGGGAGGGGGTTATATAATGCATGTCTTATTTTCAAGTTGACCTAAATGGAAATACAGAAATCATAGAATAGACAAATGCAGAAAGGAATGACCCTTGTTATGAGATGGCCTGAAAATTGAGGTTGTCTCCGCGTGGTGTTTAAGAACATAATGAACGACCCTTTTTACCAAAGTAGATTCATAAACGATGATAATAAACAGCCCTTGATTGGCTTTAGTACCCTTCAGCTGAAGTGACTTGTCATGATTATTGACATTTCTATTATCGAAAGGATGAAATTAAGTCTCATAGACTGACTGCACAAGTCAACGACCACTTTCATTCCGTACGTAGACACATTATTAAAAATAGAGAGAAAAAAACGAGAACAACCACGTATGCAACTTTCTTTAATAAATGAAATTATTATTGCTTTCAGTCAGTTGTTTATGCGGTGACGGCTTTGTAAAATAATTGCATACCATTTGAACGTCTCATGCATTTACAGTCTTTTGTACAAGTCACTTTAACAAAGTAATGTTATTTTCATGTCAAGATCTCAAGAGCGATGAGATGTTTCGAGGTGTTTCAATTGCTACCGGTCATATAGCAAAAGAGAACGAAAGCGGAAATTGAATACATTACTCAAACGAATCCATTGTTTTTATATGATTATATTTCTCACTGGACGAATAACGAAAGATTTTCCGATTCAAATGATCTCAATTGATATCATGGTTTTAATGTTTGTCTTGATAGGAATAAAGGAAATGAAATTAAAGAAGAAGCTATTTGGATCAACAATGCCCTTGGGCGAACAGTTGTGAGAAATGTGTTGTAACGATAATATCTTAAGTGTTATGAGTTAAATGCTGATGCTGTGAACCATTGGATGAACGCGTAATAAATGTATCCAGATTTCAACATAGATACAGATCTGTCTAGCTTTCATCACTCAAAATAGTATTGACTTGAATACCAGTGACAGAGGCAGCTGTTATCTTAACAACGCTTTAAGGGCATCTAACCCTTTCACAATACCAGTTCGTTATCGCATTGATGACAATTAACGTTCCATCGGTTTTTGCATTAAATTTCCATTTAAGTTTTTTTACTGAAAACATACAGTTATGTTACTTTCGGTTCATTATTGTAGTGGTTACGTACACATTTCTATTTAGACCAAAACAAATATAGCACTTACAATCCAATTTAAATGGAAGCTTAAAAGTAGTTTACTCAAAACGGTTTCAATACCTAACAGATGCATTAGATGTTTCAATATGTTAAGCCCTCTTATTGTACATTACGCTAATGCATATTGATCAGGTTTCTTTACTCTTGGCACTAATTTACCTTATGCAAGAGCTCATGTGTTTATTCTGACGATCTTATCAAATGATCCATTTATATTTAAGTTACCAGCCCCGGTCAAATCATCACAATTTGTAGCAATTCTTTATTTCAATTCATTTCAATTTATTCTAATTCATTTATTGTGGCATTAAAGGCCTCCTCCGACCCACACACAAAATATATACAATATTATTTGTTACATTTATTAAACAAATGCTTTATGAAGTGTACCCCCCTGAATTTCACATTTCGAATCGATGATATTTCATTTTACACTTCTACATGTACGTTAATTGTTAGCAACGTGTTCACATGAAGAAAGCTTGCATTTAGTCATTTCAAACCAGTCTTGAAATACATGCGTACAAACAAATAAAGGAGTTTTACCCGAATGATGTTGAATCAGATTAAACCATGGGTTGTTCAACTACGGTTTTTCGTTTTGATTATTACACATTAAACATTCGGAAATTCAACATAAAAATATTATTCAGAAAAAAAATCTTCCGTATTATAAACACCTTAAGGTCCCAAACAAACATTACATTGAATCGGTCTCGTTACGGAGTACGATTATAGCCTAAATTGAGAAATAAAATCGGAAAAAAATTGAGACTTTACAATTCGGTAATCTTGATACACAGGTGATCTCAATGTGGGGTTATACATATATTATAGAAACCACTTATATGACATTTGATTTTAACAGAATCTGTCACACGATCAGTATAGTCTCGATATGGGAAAAAGCAATCATACACATTGTTGCATTCTGTAACTTCTATAACAGCATGTAATATATTTTACAGAACTTTCCCAGAAATGGTTTAACGCACGGAAGAATCGATACTTTATACAAGATGATGTAATTTTGGCAAAATGACTCTCTGTTTCTTTCCAAACTTCCATTAACAATAACTTGGCAATATAATCCTGCAGGAATTCCTTTTCTTCTGTCTTCGTTTCATTTTCTTTAATTATCGGCAGGCAATTTGATTGAGGACAAAGCAATAGGAAACAATTTCCAGGCAATTGTTTTTGCGTTTTGACAGGAGCTCAAAAATTCGTCCATCCATGCAAACTACAGGGACTTCCAATGTTTCATTTCTCGAGAAAATGCAGAGCATGCAAAATTCTAATAATTTTCTTCACCATGACGTTTTCATTCTGCTCTAAGAACATTTTGATTTAGATATCCTGTTTAGCAAACATTTCTTGTTTTTATTAGCAGCAATATTTGACATTTATGCGCATGTTTTCCTCAAACCAGTGATTTAAGACATTAAAACAAAGAACTTCTGAAACATTTTAGTTTTATTCATTCGGCAGCTTAATAATCATAGACTGTTACAAGGCAGTTATAGAACATAATTTCATAACGGCTTCCATCTAAGAACTTAAAGTATGTAAAACCTTGGACCGTAAATAGCATTGAGAAAGCCACATTTATAAAACAGCAATGGTATATTACACGAAAGAGACAATTAAATGGTTTGAAAGGAAAATAAGCAAAACATGTAAGGTCATATTTACAAAATACATTTTCTGCGTAAAAATCCCCTGTGTTTGAAATTAACCAGAATTATAGAATGGGATGGTGTTTAAAATGTTATCAAGAAGGAGGAGCGCCTGTAATCATAGGATCTAACAAAAGGGATTGGAAAATAATGACACCTAAAACAGAAAATGTTAAGCGACGATACATTGTCGTACAAACTGAATAGTCGTATTTCTAGTAACGCCAAATCTATCGAGTTTACATGGCAAATATAAGATGCATTTGTAAATAATTTGAGTATAGATTTCTGTTTTTGATGTGAAGTTTTCTTTAAAAGACCCATATAAGACCTTTATACATTACCAAGGAAAAAAGTAGGACCAATCTTATCATCAGCCAAGCAACGTCACGACCACCCAAAAATACCAGATACACAATGTAAGCCATTACAAAATAGACACGTGTGAGTAATACTGAGTATCAGTATGTATAGAGAGAGGAAAAAGGGCGAAGCGTTTATTTATAATTTACAGCGGGTACGATGAAGAATCAGTCCGAACTATTCGAAAAGAGTAGGGATATATAATAAAAATATGTATTTCTTATACTTTCAGGACAAGTTACTGGCGAAGATTGATGATAAAGACACGGAACAAAGCTTGTCTCCTGTTACAAAACCCTTAAAAACGTCAACAAAAGCTGTAACAGCTGAGGATGATGAGGTTAATATACCAATGCTTGTTTCAAAAATAACAAAAACTAAACAAGGAGAAGAATTAAATAAGACGTTCTGAGTTCCATTCCAATCCTTTCCAAAATTGTTGTAAAATTGTGTATATTTACCTATATATACAATGTATTATAGACGGGAATAAATATGTTTAAACTAAAAACTAAACATCGATTGTAGATTCATGACCGCTTGCAACAATGATACCTTTATGTTATTAGACACTGCTTAACATTGAGAATTTATTAAGTCAGCATTGTATAATCTGAGATTTTTGTAAATGCGACTATCTCTTACTTTATTAAATACTTTAGTGTTTATGTGTACAATGCCACTTTATTATATTCTATCGTAAGCTTTGCCTACTGTATAATAATAATATGAAATTTTACATCATATATATTTTATATGACTTTAACTGCCTTTAATATGAGTTAGTCAACTCGTAGTTAACTTGTCATAAATCATAAAATACTCATATTTATCTAGGTTACCGATTATAAAGTTGAGTAATGCAGGATTTAACGAAATGAATATTTACACTGCTTCTACTGGGATATAGAATATATAAACTGTTCGTCTACAACAACAGAATGTTCAAAATCTCAAAGGAAGTCCGAAATCGATGGAAAGAAGTTTGGATAATTTGTACAATTGGATGTACACTTGTATGTGTTATATTTATTTGCGGGAAATACAATCACTCATTGTTTCGGTCTGTTATGATGATGCAATTGGAACAAACGTTTCGTTTGTAACTTCATTTATTTTACGACAACGTTGAGACAGATTTTCACAACTTTCATGGATGCCCTAGAAACACTCGCGCAATATTTAGGTAGTACAGACGTGTTAGACAGACGCCATAGATGATTTTGTTCTCAAGTTTTTTGGAAGTAGGTCTTTGGTTGTGATTTTTATTATTTATGATATTCTACTTTTCAGTGTGTTATATGTATGAGTGCAAAGGCAAGTATGCAGACATTTCCATGTGGCCATAAGGTTATCTGCAGAAAATGCTTCATTAAAACCATCCAGGTAGGTGAACCAACTAGCTCATACAATTATATTCTTGACTGATTATCAAAGTTTAAGCAAATATCATTATTTAAAGTAAAATGATTATTTGAAGCTTTTTACGCTTAGAGCATTCTTACGCATAAGACCCGCCTCCGTAGTTGAGTGGTAAATGTAGCCGACTTCAAATCACTGTAACCTTTCACTGATAGAGGGTCGTGGGTTCGAGACCCGTTATCGACCATATCTCTTTGTGTGATAAAGTAGGCACTTGCTTACGGAGGTTGGGAGTCGTCTAGTACTGGTTCTTCCCAGGAGTGATGGTTAAGTGAGATGTCCGCCTCATATGACCCTGACTGTTCAAATGGAGCGTAAAACTCAAATAAACAAACAACCTACATAAAAAATCAA
Organism: Lutraria lutraria; assembly: GCA_964023205.1. Classification (NCBI taxonomy): domain Eukaryota; kingdom Metazoa; phylum Mollusca; class Bivalvia; order Venerida; family Mactridae; genus Lutraria; species Lutraria lutraria. Next base: position 5,885,655 of record OZ026848.1, read on the forward strand.
AGGTTGACAAAGATATTCAAAAAGAGCATATTTCCGGAACTTATGTAAGAAGTCTTAATTTTTGCAGTTATCTGCAATATGTGATGTCTGATTCTTTGGGTCACAATTCGATAATACGACAAATGTATTAACTTTTTTTAAATACATGTAATCATAGTCTATGTTTTTATGTAATATGCTTCATTCGGTGCTACAGCCACGCTGGTAAAGAAATTGATTTTAAAATTTCAAAAGAAATCACACATCCGCTGACTATTTAATCACAATAAACAACACAATGGATTTAGATATTTGTACTCGATGCTCCTAACTAAAAAGGGCAAGATTGAATCTAAGTATGGTCACGTGTGTAATCAAACGTCTGGATGATATTACTTCAGACGCTTGTAATCATGGTCTAATTACGGCTCGATGAAAACCTGACACAGTCAATTTTTATCTATTTGTCTGGAAGCCATGGAAATGTCCAAAAATAAACATTTAAGAAATAAGAGTATTATAGAGTGTATGAAGGCTAAATAGGATACATATTGAACATGATTGGCAATTTCTACTTCACGTGAGGTTTTGGACGACATACGAGATACGTTGATGTATGTTATATAGTGGAGTGTCCTGCTCTTCCCGGAGCCATTCTTTGTTGATAAGTTTTCTTATTAGGTAATAATTCACTGTTAATAAAGTGCCGCCTTCACATAATTGAAATCACGACGTCTTCTAAAATACGTTTTGTGTACGTGAATTAACTTAGCAAAATAATGAATAACATTTAATTGGCTTTTTGGAACTGGCAAAGATCATTTCTTTCAATACTGTAACATATTTGTATTGTTGACACGTTGATTCAAATATTATCTAAGAATGTTTGAGCCGGGTACATGCTTATCGAATGGTGTCCTGTATTAGATCAGTAGCAATTCATGCCAAATCAGTAAGTATAATTTCTAAATAAAAATTACCATAAACGTTAGGTTAAAATTGATTAGATAAATTCGTCACACGGCTTCTACTAACCCGATATGGTGTGATACAGGGTCAATAAATTAATACTGGGCTCGAGTTGTTGCTCTCATGAATAGCTAGTGGTCGCGTTTTACTGTCATTTGGTGTGATTAAAATCTATTATTTCAATGCTTAACTATTGCTAATAGAATAGCGAGGTTAATATTGATTAAATTGTACAGTACAACTCTCCAGACCGGCCCTCTTTTGAGCAACAACCTCCCTTCATGAACAGCAAGATCTCATCCTACTGCATGATTTAGTTATTAATATATTAATATAACCTTTCTAGAGCAACAACCTCTCAATAACAACATAAGTTTGCTATTCCCAAAGAGTGTTTCTTTGGAGAGATAGAACTGTATACATATTGTATATACTAGAATGCACAATAGCAAGGATGATAACCCGCCAGTGTTTCCTGTATTTATTTGGACAATATTGTGCTTATGATTTGACCTTAATTTTAAAAGATGTTTGTCCGACTGTACTAAGGCTAGACCAAACTAAGCATTCTGTCTATAAAATTATAATATCAATTTATGACATACTAATCAACTGCTACATTGTATTACGACACATGGTAATCTACATAAAATTGGCACATTATTGATTTATAAAGGCGTCATATTCTTCAATATTCCCTAACAGTCTGACACAAGATGTGCCCTGAAAGTCCCAAGAGAAACTTTGTCATATCTATAGAAGAAAATCAAATACAGCAGCTACGTCTAGCAGTGATTTGTGACCTTTGAACGTAGACGATATTGTCTCGTACATATTACCTTTGTGTCCGATTGTATTTCAATGAAAAAAGGACCGAGAGCCAAGTTTACAATTCACTTCAGATTTTTATACCAATAATGTCCAATTGTATTGTCTTAAAATGGAGCAGACAGATTTTGCGTACCTTCATAATGTATATTTGTATAGTTTTTCATGACAGAAAATAATTTACCGCAATATTTAATAACAAAAATAATAATATTTTGAAATTTTGTACATGTATTTAAATTTGCAATGAAGTCTTTGAGAGTAGCCAAGTTTGCAAAGACAAAAGAAAATAGACACTAGTTTTTAAATGAAAACTCACAGTCATGAAAAAATTAATAATTTGATACAGATGCATTATAGGCCACCACGCAATATCTTCAGAAATCATTATTTATCATTTTTTTCAACAGGGGCAACAACTCTCAAAATATTTCGTTGAATCAATGGAAGTATCTAGGATAACTGTCAAGGAAATCAAGATAATTAGGATTTTTTTATTTATTATCATTTTTGGACTGCATTAAGCAAATAATAATGTCGAACAGTTCAGTTCCTTTGTTTGATGATCCATCCATCCTAAACTCGTCTGTAAAATATCAAGGTTGCGATGGAAATTCGTTATTATGCAATATTATATTTCCGATTAGAATTAAGCTTCAAAATATTCATGTTGATGAATAGCATGTGACCTGAGAGAATATTAATGCGTGGGCTGCAAAAAATGATATTCTATTCTCGAATGTATTTTTAGCGTTGGTTGGCGAGTTACGTCCCCTGACGATTGCACTGCGCACGTTTGATCGACAGCGATGAGTCAGACTATTCGTATAGACTCCCTCTAGGATAAAAATATCACAAAAATAGTTTACTGAGAAATAATCACAAACTGCAACATATCATGGAAAAGTCGTGGGTTCGTTAACAATAGATTATTCAAACAGGAGCACAGCAATCATTTATAGGGGAAGAGATGTTTGCTTACTTGAATGCTGTAGTACGCTGTACATTAAGAAAACGGCATTTGAATGTTGGTCGTTTAACTTAACGACTGTTCATATCGTTCCCGCTAAAAGTGGCCTCTATGGCCGATAGGCTTGGGTCTCTGTCTAATACTAACTAGCCCCTCGTCGCTTAGAGTTCGAATCCTTCACGGTATCAAATTTGCCATGTCTGGAAGCTGTCAATCTTGTTTATGGACGGTCGGTGATTCTACCCAGACGTATGCCTGGAATCTTTGCCATATAACACTGCAGTTGGTGCGGTTCTAAACCCAATACATAGACAGTTGATACTAGCTAGTCCCCCTCCTCTGCGTAATAAATATCTGTGTACGTTATAACATGATATGTGGCCCAGAGTCTGGATGTTAATGACATTGAATGTAAAATCTTAAGAATAATTCCTCGTAAAGATAATGAAAGTGACTGTTTCCATAGAGAGAGGATATCCGGCTGAAAATAACGTCAACCGTGGCGCTTGGTTAGGGTGTCCGCTTTCGGTGTGGAAGATTGAAGGTTCGAACCTCAGTGTAGACCGGGTTACAATTGTTGCGGTCGGTTTGTGAGCCACTAGCTAGTTAAATAATGATTATCGTAAGCCCATCTAAGCCAAGCGCCAGGCAGACAGAGAAGGGATTCGGGAGGTGCAGTGCGCACGAAATATATAGGTGTCTCATAAGCTAGTTTGGCTGTCTCTTTCAACAGGGGTGACAATCAATTATAATAAAAAAACTTAACCTTGGAACAGTCAAGAATAATTGGTGCAATTAAACTGCGTAGAAAAGTCATTTTCAAGAATCGCATGGAAATAATGTATTTTGATTACACTCTGTAGTCAAAACAGATTAATTCCAATCTCTAATTTTTCTGTAATGAATAATTTAATTGTTTGAATAAAACAGTGATGAGGGAAAAAAAGGTGAATGAAATGAATGAAAAAAATCATGTTACAATGACATTAATGTTGATTATTTGACATTTAATCAAACACTGAGATTGAATACTAGCCTTTAATCTTTTAGGTCTGTCTTGTCGTAAAATAGATTGCTGATAATGTCATTCTTTTCACTATCTTGAATTCAAATGATTAATTGTAATCAAGTCTTGGTCGCCAATAACTATTTTTTTTAGTATCATTTCATTTCTCAATGATATTTTAGGTGTGTTTTTAAGTGACTAGACTTTGATAGCCATGTTGCAATATTACGCTTTGTGGTTGCATGAAATAGATTATCTGAGTCGTATCATAAACTGAAAAAACAACAACAGAGCGTTCAAGAATTTAGATCTTGTCAATAGACGCCTAGAGAAAAAATGTCTTACATTATTACTCTGTACTTGTTCCATATTAGTTCAAATGTTTTTGAGTACAAAGCACTTTGTCAAGCATGCTTGAATGTATAGCATTTTAGTAGGCTATAGAGTGTCCTTTGGTCATTGAAATGAAATAACAGTATTTATTTCCCACTTGATGAAAACATATTTTGATATTGTGTTCCAAAGACTTATACGGTATAGAACAGGGGAAAATGAACTACATTTAATTTACCTGTATTTATTGTTTACACGTGTGAAATTTGGTCACGAGAAAGAATCGAACTCACAGCGGTGATGGACAAGTGATTACTAGTCAGAGACCTGTAATCTTCGTCAATACATGCTAACAATATACAGTCAAACATGTACACAAAGGTCACTCTTGGGAAAGATGTAATGTGGCTTTTTTGGACGGGTGGCCATTATTTGATGGTCATTTTGCTGTAAATAATCAATGACGGTTTCAAAAAAATGGCATTTACTGTATTTTCATTTATTTTCGTTGGGCTCAATTTTCGTGGTTTCTACTAATATGGCTTTTTCGTGGGGACATAAATTCGTGGATTTTGATTTCTGAAAAAAAGCCTTATCTCTGCATTTAAATTCGTGGGGATTTGATTTCGCTGATGAGCCGACCCACGAAATCCACGAAATTAAATCCCCAACGAAAATTGATGATTCCACAGTATTTGTAGGTGGTCTTTATTTGGAGATTGCCGCTTACACAGGGTTGATAGTATATGATACGTTCTTAATTCCGTTCAATTTCATTTCCAGGTGGCCGTCTCACAACGATGTCTGCCGTTGAAATGTGTGATATGTAGGACACGGATATTAAAACTACGACAAGCCACGACAGTAAAAGTGGCGAGCACTAAGCAACAGCGACCCAAAACATCACGATTCTCCAAACAATCCAAAGTGTACGCTAAGTGATCGCCGCGAACATAGGAATTTACCGGCATACTTTTTCTACAACACTATAACATTTTATATAAATATTTTTGACATTTGCTTGAACATTCAAGAAAAGAATATAACACAAAGTGTACGTGGGTGTGTAGATAAATAGTAAAATTGCCAGTGTTGGTCGAGGAAGCTAACAGCTAACCAAGACCGAAGCTGTGACAATTCTTTAAATCGGCTTACGTCATTTAATATCGTAGAACCAGCGATTGTTCACCATCGGCTTCAAGCAGCGCAGAGACTTCATTAACGTATTCTAAGTATAAAGACATAATTCCATGGAATAATTTACCATTATTACCGTAATTTGACGTCGATGTGTATTCAACAAAAGATGTATCAAAAAAGTGTTGCCAAAATAATTTTCCAATCGTGATAAGCTGTAGTGCTGTCAATATATTATACGGACCTGTCTTCCTTGAACGTTTTACGCGTCATACATTTAGGAGTCTTTTATATTTCTTGTAGAAATTTCATAGCTTACAAAAACATTCACCCACCTATTCTCAAAAAATAATTTTAACCGCGTGTGTTATTAGACACATTGTAAGTCTAAATGATTGTTATTGCTGTTGTTAAATAACCTACTGCCAAAATTATGCTTTGTAACAGACGTATTTTTATGATATAACTGTTTCTGCATCCTAGGGCATGAGAATGACACCAGCATGTTAATCACAATTATGTGCAGTTCGGACCAATTTTGTTTAACCGTCAGCTAATATTCATTTTATATGTCACCGGATCACGCAAGATGTTACAAAAGCCAAATTGTTTATGGTTACGTTTTTGACTATTTTTTTCATTTAAGTCGGCATTATTGAAATCGACAACAGTTAAATGATTATCGTCTGATTCAATGTTTTTTTGCTTTCATGTGTTCTGTATTTGTGAGTCCAGATAAAGGTCACTGTGTAACATGGTGAAAGATTAGAGTGAATTAACATATGGCGGCCTCTCCTTTAATGCTCTTTGGACTTAAAAGGAGGGGCTACGAGAATGAATGAGTTTGCGAAGAATTGGGATGAAAGCAAAATAAAGCAAAACAAAAACATAGGGGACCAGAGATAACTCAAACGGTTCAATCAGGAAATGACATGCAAGACAATCCAGTAGAGAAACTTTAATACACACTTGTCTCAAAGCCCCGTCTGTCAAGACTTCCAACTACATGTACGCGAACACTTATTTTGTTTTATGCCCTGACATGCTCTAAATTACATGTAGGTGGTCACTAACTCTGTTGTAAAATAATTCTAACACGGAAAATGATTAATTATTAATTTCAATTCATTACTTTTCTGCCTAATTTACTTCCGCGACTGGTATTTTTTAAAAAATCAAGATATATCTATCATTCTCAGTAAAGACTTTATTTATTTATTTTTTCCTTCCCGTCTAGCATTAGCCAATTGGGATGTTTTATGTGTATTTCCCCGGTGTATTATTTTTCACTCACTGGATTGTGTCTAACCTGTCAGATGTGTCTCTGTGTCCGTGGCGAGCGACTTAATATCTCTGGTAAATGTATTTGATCGCTTACTTCTTTTTGACAATAAACTTCTCTCGGCGATCTGGACAAGTCAATCACTCAATCATTAAAAGTGTTTCCTACTACAATACATTCTCTTAAAGGACATAAGCCTCGGGCTCCTCCTGTTATACCTAAATCTTTTCTATTTTCTAATTATACACCAGTGGGGCGTGGTCTTGCTACCCAGCTTTCAATGGTATTACTGGACAACTATTGTTCGTGAAAATTCGAGGCGTCTTTAATAGTATTTTACAGCAAAATTAAATATTTCTGCTGAGAATTTATATAATTGTCTAATTATCTGCTAATTAATCCAATTTAAACTATTTTTTGTAGAAATTTGTCGTTTACTTTAAATAGTTTGAAGTAACTAAATACCAAATAAACCAGTCTAATGCAGGATTTGATTATTTCAATTAATGATTAAAACAAGATGTTCTTGACGTCAAAATTCGACATGATTTGGTGGTTTGTAAGCTTAAAATGAAATAAGATGTGGTTCTATTTCTAAATAACATTATTTCAAACTATCTTAATTGAAAATTATGGTTCACCACTGCGGGGCACAGTGGGGTTTCTGTCCTCTCAATAGGCTGAGTTTAAAAACTGCCGAAAATTACTTAATCGAATGTCTATGCTAATTACACATTTGGAAGGATGATCAAATTATTTAAATTAGATATAAAATACATTTGTTTCTAAACATAAACAAGAAGCGACAACGGGAAGCAATAAACATCAATTAGTCTCGATCTATTTACGTTCGCCGCAGACACAGAGCACATGCTTTGCTGAGTTCATGTTACCCTCCAGCTAAAAATATTTGCCAAGTCATCACTTTGACTTCGGAAGGGAGTTTGGATCGACATTTGTGAGAAATTCTGAAAACGCACTACAACGTATTCCAATCGTAACTAATCGGCCATTTCCGTAACTGAGAAGTACGCACTTTCGTTAGAAAAACGCCGAGGAGTTCCGATTGCAAAGTATTCTTTTTAAGTAACAACTTATGCGCAAGACTTGGAAACTTGTACTCAGAAAAATTAGGTGAGCTTAAAGCGCATTGAAATAAAATAATTATTTCGTAATCCATCGTGGTCATTTTTAGCAAACATTTTCTAAGAAGTCATGCATGTAAACGTAGACACGCCCACTGAAGGAGTTATCTCCCGTATATGGACCCAATTTGCTACTTAGACTAGATAGTGTCATTTCGATTTCATTAGACATCACTAGGCTATTGTCGAGCAAGTGTTCAACGGATAAACACAATAGTGACGTACCAAAAAATACTCCCAAATGTTTATTTCATTTTTACTATTCTATAAGTAGCTACGGCACGTTTGTATTGCGGTCACCATTTCTATGAAATTATTATTATTATTATTAAATTTTCATTTGAAGTACGAACGACAACTCCATCATCTTACATATCAGTCATTATGTTATATTGTATTATAATTGGCATACTTATATTATGTACACTGTAGATAGCACCTTCTTAGTTTTAAACACGATGTGTGTGACAATTGTAGAATGTATCAAACTTATAATATGTATTATATATTAATTATGTACATGTATGCATTACGAACATGTCAATATTTTGCCCGCCCGCTGGGGGGGGGGGGGGGGTCGGTCTGACCCAAGGAAATTTCAAATTTTTAGATTTTTTTATATATATAAATCCCCAACCTAGATTTTGAGCCTACTTGGTGTATCAAATGCGACAGGGATGTAAAACCCGGCCATAGTCTATTTCCCGGGACCCGAAGTCGTTAAGTTGATCGAATTCCCGTCTGTTGGAAATGATCTTCTGTCTTAAGTCCCGCGTATGACCGCCGCCCCCCATCCAAGTCGGGTAAAATATTGACATGTGCATTATCATAAAAGTTTTTGAAATGAGTCTTTTTTATGCCATTTAGTAAACTCTTGTGATATTTAATAAAATATAACCATTGTCAGTTCAGTCAGCACTTTTGGGACCGATTATTGTTGTAATGCGGTGTCAATATTATTACACTTTACGTCTTCTAAGAAAAATGCTTTCAGTCGCTATGTTTGAAAAACAATAGATTCATATCATCAATGCGATATTTTTCACTTGCGGTACATGTTCAATGATCCATATATCTACAATTTTTGTTCACTATTATCATCCTTACGATCATCGGTGTGGCAAAATCCGATGTTTCAAATTACGATTCTTTTGCCAATACATTATAAATATCGCATCATGGAGTGCGATATTATCTTATCGTAATTATCTACACGGTATTTCTCCAACCGATATCGATTATCGATAACCCAATTATTTCAATTTATCTGTACTTCTTTCATCGATATTCTAGAAGCCTACTCTAGTATGTTCAACAATGCAAATTCAACGATTTCATACGATATAATCGTATCGATAAAATCAACTCAACATTTCTTTAATATTATACTTCGGAGAGGAAAATTTGTTAAATGTTTTGTTTTCCTCATTTTTTGGTAATCTAGCAATTCTATCATTAACTATGCTATCAAAATGCATTCTACTGCTTTCAACAGTCTCATTTTTGTATTTGTATTCGCTGCGTTAGCAGACGAATACAGAGTTACCGTAAATTAGAAAGAGTTACACCGGAAATGAAAAAAAACTGATTGCATTCACTTCCTGTTCAGTCTCTACAAAAAAATAGTTCAAAAGGTTGCTAAATTACTATTTTTTATTTTTCAATGGTGTAGTAGATCGCGTATAAAATACTGGTGCGATTATTGTACCACTGATTTGCGTCAATTGAGCCAGATGTATTTTCTTCTTTCTCTATTTCGGCATAGTAATGTACTTAATATTATTTGTGATTTTTCGTTGATTAATCGGTTTTTTTTTTTAACTTGTTGGTTGTTGCTTTGGTATTCAGTATGTCATAGAAGTGTATTTGATAATGTAGATACAATTATACATGTGAGAATTAATGGTTAAAGTGATATATAAACAATGCTATGCAAATAAGTCACTGTTGTTGTTATTCTTGACTCCCTAGCTGCAGCAAGTTGACTGAATCATACGTTTTCCCAGAGAACATAGAGAGGTCAGCTACATTTTTATGCGCCAACAAATTCAAACACCAGCAATTATAAGGTCTGAGAAATATGTCGTGTTAACGATTATGAATTACCCGACCTTTTTATTTAGAGTCGATCCTTAATTTTCTTTTTTTGTACTTTTCGACCCCAAAAAAAACAAAAGTACGAAAATATCTGTTATTATCTTACCTAATGAAATATACCTGACACGACAATTGATTTGTGGATATTATTAATACGATCAGGTCGTGAGGTGTAAGCATTATCTATTTGTGTTTACGATTTTTTTTTTGGTCATTGGACTCGGATTTAATATTTTATAATCCTTTCGATCAACAGTCTAAATTTCTTTTGGATACGAGACAACGAAAACAACATTTCGATTGTCTTTATTACGTTCCTAATAACACTGACACATGAGGTAAGGACCATGATAAATCTATCATTATTAGATGATATCTATTTTGAATCATAACCATGCAAATTTCGTCAATGGACTCGGATTTGATATCTTATGATCCTTTCGGTCAGACTTTCTTTCGGCAGGGACTAAACTACTGCTGAATTAACTGGCCAAATAGATAAAGAGGAAAAACACTGACGACATACACAAAGAGGAATTTGCATTGCTATGTATGTTACTATACGCTTTACTTACATTCCAAGAGTATATACAATGCGATACAGTATGTTTAAATTTACAAAAGTACTAAATGAAACGAATACATTAACAGCTGTATGTACGTAGGCTATTCTTTTTTTACTTTTGATTTCTGACAATTATTTTTACTTAATTAACAAAATTCTCATATTTACAAATTAATCTAGATAATAACTGTACTGTATTGGTAAATTGATGATTTTGTTCTGTTCTGTTACATTTTATGTTATTTTCAATGTTTGTAAAATGTTGCTTATAGTTCACGCATGTCAGTGTATGTTTGTTTGACGATGGGCTGTAATGCTTAAGTCATAATAAAGTATATGTTCTGTTCTGTTTCTGTATGCCCAAAGTGTCTCTGTGATATATTATGATAGTACAGTATCAGTTCATTTCTGTACAATAACAGTTGATATACTTGATTAATAGGATTAATATATTATGGAAAAAATATATCATCGAGTTCAGATTCATTTTACTTAAACAGTGTTGATCCTTTTTTGGTAAATTGTATATAAGATATGACTTTGTAAAATTAATCAGTTCGAATGTTGTTTGCCCGTTATTTTTACCCCCTTGGCCACGTTTTCCCCTAAAAATGTCTTCAGATGTAAATAAACCATACATTGTTGGCATGTTTTACCCTCCTTGTCACTTTTTGTCTTTGTCATCAAATATAATTAAATCATACAGTCTTGGCAATTTTACCCTCCTGGCCACCTTTTCCCCTCCACCCCTGAATCCTGAAATAAAACTGACCATTTTATTATTTTGTTACATTCATTGTCACTTTGCTCCCTCTGGGCGACTCAGAAATATGAAGGTAAAGATTTAACTCAGAAATGTGAACAGTATAATTAAACTAAAAAAATGAACACAAAGACGTAAGTATTAAATAAGAAATATAAACACACAGAAATATAAACGCACAGACGTGAGTATAAGCTCAGAAATATGAACATACATACGTTACTTTGAACTCAGTAATATGAATGTTATTTTATAAATGACTTTGATTGATAATACATTTTAGAAATTTAACTCACCATTGAAGATATTATATCATTGATTATTACTTCAAATTATTATGTTGTATGATACTGACTGCATGAATGTTGGTATCCTTCCATCCACATTGCAGAATATCTTAATGTCTTGAATATCCTTTAAATTCTTTTAACTTGCAATGTGTATAAAATAGCTATATCTGTACACTGAATACATTTTTGTTGATGCATACAATAAATATAGAGAATAAACCAGACTGTTTTGTCCACAGGTAAGTAAATATCGACATTCTCTTGATCGCAAGTGCTATGTTAGTTATGGTGTGAAGTGTGAAATAGTTATACCTTATAAGGTTTTGTATAGTTTGCGTTAATCCCCGGGGCACAAATATTACAATATGGACGTAAATTAAAGCGTGTTTTTGATTTTAGGTTTATATCTATTAAATTGTTCAGTATTTTCTTACTCAAATAAAAAGACACTAAGTATTATTTACCATCAACCAGCCCTTGAAATACATTACTGCAAATACTAAAATAGATTTATTAGACATACCTTTAGTATAAAATATACATATCCAAACGTTGTTTACAAGCATTAGCACAGTGGTGTAAAAGGTGTTAAAATTATGTTACTATTTATCATTTCATGATCTGGTGTATAGCCATTCTCTTGGTAGAGTCGCACATACGCCTTTGTTTTTTTAGTTTGTGTCGTGCTATGCTCACGACACCGTTTGTAAATCAAATGACGTGCTATTCTCACGAAGCCGCTTATAAATAAAACGACGGGCTATTCTAACGACACTGCTTGTAAATAAAACGAAATGCTATTCTTACGACACCATTTGTAAATACGACTACGTGCTATTCTTATGACACCGTTTGTAAATAAAATGACGTGTTATTCTTGTGACACCGTTTATAAATAAAACGACGTTTTATTCTCACGACACCGTTTGCAAATAAAACGACATTATAGTAGGAAAACGTTACGTAACAGGTGTGAGGATATTCATAAAGCTGAGATATACATACACACGTACACATATATTCAGGAAATAAACGTACGTAAATGCGCATGTACGTATACAATCCTCCTGGTGTCTTTATTGCTATAGCAAATAAAGATAAGAGTAAATACAGATATATACGTGTATTAAAATGATTATTACGAGTAATAATTATTTGTTGAATGAAACCCCATTAAAGTTATCTAAAAAAGGAAATAATTCTTCGGGAAAACACACACATACAAATAGGCCTACCACCTTGCACAAGATGCCACATTCAACAAAAAAAAACACCTTCCTCGAAATACCATAACACAAAACACATTCAACACATAAAAACTTGAAAAACGCAGAACAAAACAGTATCCAGGAGGGGCACCATCTATACTGACATTACATAATATATTCTGATTAACATACATGTATAAACTTGCATGTTTAGAACCAGACAGACACTAATACACTACTATTAAAAAAGTACTCATGGAAAATGAACTTACATAGACTTGCACTGCAAAATGGAATCGTAACTAGTTTAATAAGTACATGGCGGATGTAAAAAAGGTAATTCTTTAGTCCGGGATTAAAGTTCAAGCGCGCCGAGCAATGACGATTATGGGATGGTGAAATGTCGTTCAGTTTCCAATAAAAACACAGAGTAGCATTTAAAACGAACGTGTTAGTACAACTTATGATAGAGACCAAGGCAGTGGGCAGGTAGATTGTTACTTTTTGTTAAAGTTATGTGTTTCTCAATGCAATGAAACCGAAACGCGCAACCATTGTTGGTGAGTGATGATACGTTAAATAAAAGCTTAACTGTCGTTTTGTGTTTACTTGCAATTCAGTCTAAGTTTAATCGTTGATTTATTTCCCCAATCTGCTAAGTTGAATTACTGTCCCCGAGCAACATGCATTGGTGCTACTGTGTATCTCCAGTAGACACTACTCGCACAATGTCTACTTCTCTATCGTTTATAGGAGTCCCCTCCATACGTGATGAAACTGGTTAAAAACAGAACCAGAATCCAAGTTATATCTCTCATGAGAAAAGATGCAGAGCAAGGTATCAACAAATTTGCGTTTAGAACCTGATGGTTTACATATAGTTGATATTAAAACCACGTTTCCGGGTGTTCTGCAACAGAATAATTGAGTTCCCGATCTGTTCTTCTTAATGTTACGGGCTGACTGGGACCTCTGGTAGTCTGTTTCCTTGCGAATTTATGAGAGACAATGGTCCCTATTGATACGTATTGCTGGTAGGATATTAGTATCAAATCTATACTCAGACAATTTAATTACAAATTACATAAAAATTCTAAACAAAATTCAAAAACTTCTGCATATGTTTTATTTTTATGTGCTCGAAAATGTCTGTCTTGGTTGAACTGTACACGTATCTCTTAAAACAAGATTTGGTCAAGCTGCTTTTTGACTCGTCTGAAGGGGGTGTATATATATTATCATAATCCAATGAGTCCGTTCGTACAGTTATGATTTACTAAACATCGAGAAATGTACGTTTTTCGTTTATGCATTCATCAACAATACGGCGTATGAAAATAGATTTTAAAATTTTAAAAGTATGAGAACTGAAACACCAACGAGACATACGTGTTGTGGATGTTCTGCCCACCCATATTTACTGATAAAGTCATGGAGTCACACCAAAACCTTTGCGCAAGTATTTCGAGACAGGGAACAGATAATGGTGTACATATGTTACAAACGACCCTACTCAACTCCGGACACCTTCGGAAAAAGGCCACCTTGTGAATACTGACCAATCTTTAAAAAACTTTCATTGATTATTTAGAACAAAACTTTCTCCGAATAAGGTCCAACTGTCAATAAAGGCCTAAATTGATCTTTCCTATATAAGGATGTCCTTTGTGCATATGATTGATAACATAAAGAGCAATCAAATCCCTTCAATATTATACTTACGCCTGTGTGGTCTGGTGCTATTATAATGCCTTTAAAGTCAGCATCTCTTATCATATAATGTAATTCTGGAAAAGGGCTTCAGTCCAAAACGAAGGCAATTTATACAACTATTGTATTACCATGACCGTTAAAATTGGTACCAGCATGTTCTTTGTGTACTGAAGACAATATCGTGACTGGAATGTTTGGTCTGCGTGTTTGCATGGTATCATTTTAGTGCTGTATCATGTTATGTGTCTACGGTGTGGTGGCACTACGTGGTACTACTGTATTAAATATGCAGTGTTTCCGTACGTCTTTGTTGGGACGTTAAGTTCAACATAAAGATACATAAATATTTATTTGACTTATTTTAAACGAAAATGTCAATTATGTAAGTGTTTAGAAGACGAATTCCACATTTTACTAGAATGTCCTTTGTACTTAGAAAATAGAAAAACATACATAAAAAATATTATTGGCAATATCCAAGTATGGTTAAATTTATTGACCTTTTGAAATCACAGATTAGATCTATTAAAGAAATTAGAAATGTATCAATTTATACATATAAAAGTTTTGAGAAAATAATTTTTTTATTATTATTTTAATTAAATTATTCCCCCACTCAGAAGAGAATGTTTTTTTAATTTCAGAACAAATTTCTTGCAATATCTATTTGATGAAATAAAAATGCTGATAAATGTTATATATATATAAATAATTATTATATGATACTCGTTTATAATGTATATTAATTCAATGTACCTTTATATCAAATTATGCCATTGATAATGTATGTATACATGTATGTACAAATGTAAAAAATGTAGAAATGTTAGACAAATTTGCCTTTTTCTTGAATAAACTATACTATACTTTATCGATGTCTTTGTCGATTACTTTTTATCTGGCTTGGTATCTCGGTAATCATATCAAATGTGTGTAACTGCACACTGCACACTGCACACATCCGTTAACAGTAAAACTCCCTTTACGGACAGCAAGACCAAACACATCGAGAAACGTGTTTCTGGGACGATCGTAAAAGAATGTCTGTTTGCAACTACAAGACAGACTCATTTACAATCCCCGTAACCGCTAACCAAAGTTCTTTTTAATGATGGCCCAATTGATATGGGATAAATAAATCTATGACTAAAATACTATTAAGAACTATTAAGAAAAGCGTAATTTCAGTATTTTATCTAATTGAATATCACATCTATGTCAGAACAAATTTCCATTCGAGATAAATTTGCCTCACAATTTCTAGAAATTAAAATAAATTTGTTCAATTCGAATCCATTAGAATTCCTTTCCGTAGTAAATGAAATTAGACAGGAAATTCAGACAATAAATTAAACAAGAACTCGTTATTAAGACAATTATCTATCAAAACTTTGCAATTCAAATAAAACATTCACAGAAAAGTGTACAACTGTAATGCACGGAATCTATCAATTAAATTCAAGTCTCTCTTTAAATCATGGATAAAATTAACATTCTTTCCGGTTGTTAATTTTACTGAAAACTAAAGCCAATTATCTGCAATAAATTTTAATGAATGTTTAATTTCAGATATAAAGTTTGTGCGTACGTTTTTATGAATATTTTCTCTTCTACGTCTGTGCCTTCTTAACTAGCGAAACACTTTTAAATTAATAAATCCTCACCTCAAAGAAGGTCTTATAATAACTGTCTAGACAATTCCTTTATATGTATACGTCGTAAGGGACAAGAAAAACTTAATTACTGATTGGCCAGTCACATTTCAGCCCTTAGTTTCAAAAGGTATTTTACGTTATTGCACATTCTTTTTTTCTCAGGCCATGATTATATAGCGTCTTTTCCTGCTTTAACGTAGGAAGATAAACCCTTGTATACACCTGGGTCGAACCACCGAACTTCCGTAAGTTAACTGGCCGTGAAATTTGGTCACGGATTGGATTCGAACTCATTTCGGCGTAGGACAAGTCGGCGATTATTACCACTCGACCACGGTGGCTCATGTATAACTTTGACGTCACTGAATTACCGATGACTGTTTGGCTTTATTGTCACAGTGGTAAAATGAACTTCGTGTTTCACCTCAGCCAATATATCCCTTTACATTCCCTTATCTTGTTTCGAAAGCCTTAATTATTGACAACAAATCACTAGTAGGTCAACAACTGTTATTCGACGATCTTGTAAGAACGTTTTATAATTTTTCACTTATGAATCAACAAACTCGATACTCATAGAGTATGATTAGTCATTTCATTCTAGAAATGTACACCAAGCAATCTTATTTTAATCATGTATGCCAATCAGTTGTAATTACACTACAATAATGACTTCACTAGATTGATGCATATTGAAGTGGGATTTTAGATGTCATTGTGCCCGAAGCTGCAGAAGTTTTTCATGATCTTTATACAGGCAAACAATGGTTTAATTTCTATCATTTGCTTGAAGGCAAAAATTTCGACCACTTTTTCGAAATTCAAACATTTAGTTTTCGAAATATTTAAACTTTCTGTTAATAAAGTAAAAAAAATATATTTAAGTTATTTTTAGTTTAAAAACTCATCCACAAGATCCATTGTCATGGTGCAGTTTCCTATAGGCCGCGGTCTAAACTTTTTCCGGGACTTAAAATGAAGAAAAATCAAGGGAAAAAACAAACGTCTTAGGGCACGTGCCCCAGACCCCTAGAATACGACTTACACATTAATTCATACCAAGTTACGTCCCTGGTTCAGGTGATTGTTATTTTAAAATATTGAAAGTTTTGAGCAGGTTAATTGTGACCATAATGTCACTGGTGATGAGGAAATAGGTTTTACAGCTTGAAATAAGAGTGTTAATTGTAGACACTGATTAACCTTTCGCGTATAAATAAAAAAAATAGTTTCCACATTTTCAAGAAAATACTATTGCGCTTAAATTTTGGAATATTAGTAACCCTTGATGTTTTCGACATAAACATCGATTTGCGAATGTATCATAACTTCATTTACCATTGATCCTGCTCAATATTAACACAATAGGTTGATTGGGTGTAACATGTACTTGTTTTTAGCTTCAACAAAAGAGGACGCAGAAGTGACAAATGTTTTAAGTATTTGAAATGATGAGATAGTTAACCCTTTATAAAGTCATTAAATAGCCAAGCATTCAAAGTGTATAACAATAAAGAGATTGAACTACTCAATGAATCTAATTTACACGTACTTCAACAAGTGAAGAACAAAAACATTAATTAGTTGGCGTCAAGTAACCTTCGATTCCCCAGGACAAATGTTTACTTTATTGAATCATTATTGAATATCTGTACGGTTCTATCAGTTCAGATATTGGTCAAGAATTTTAACAAGGAGGCTTACCTTTGTATCCCTGAGTTCAATAATGACATTGACGACAGCACTTAACATGTTTCCTAATTGGCTGTTTATGTCACATGACTGGTCAACAAGAATGATAGAATGATAGAATAATAGACAAATTACACGGCATCATTAACACCAACTAGTATCGATTGTTCCAAGTGACAATTAAAGAACCTTGGCATTAGTTAAAAGGACCATTTTAAAATTGATATCTAAATTATTATTACATGTATTTATAAACTAATTGGTAATCATTTGAATTAAGTAGTATTCAGTGATGTTCCTACTATTGGAAGACGTAGGAACGGTGATATCTTTCCACCATATGATGTCGGTGTAGTGGGAGACCATATACATGTACTCCCTTTTCTCTGCTACATATGGTGCTCATGTAAATAGCATGTTGGTGTATCAAAGTTTTCTGTAATTTTATCTTATTTTGGGTATTATTGACAGCATGTAGTGAATTAGCATATTGTTATTACAATTAAATTCCATTTGATTTAATTCTCCAAATCAATAAATTGATAGAAATGTGTAAATTATTTATTAGATTCTTAATTGGCTAATCACTTTACCCAGATAGTAGTTGTCTGTTTACCATAACAACGTCACATGCACCTCAATTAAGGACTCGTGAATCTACCAGTTCATACACTAGACGACATGTTCTGAACTTAAAGTAATTGATTGCGTTGTATAACGTCGTGTGATCAGTATAACCAGATAAAATCAGTAAGATGTTGAAATGGTTCATGGACTGATGGTATTAGCACATCAAAGATATTCACTGAGTAACACCGTAATAAAACTATTACCGATGAAAGAATTTAGCTCTCATAAAACACGTCAAATATCCGAGAGGTGTCGCGCGGTTTCTATTGCATTAAAACATCACAGAAAGATCAGTGGAATTTTCTCAGATTTTGTTTTGCTTGCATTAAGTAATTATATGTCAATTTGTACATTATTTCTAAATAATTAAACATATTTGGACACCAAATCAAGTTGAAAGCACGCACGGGTTATAAGCTATACTAAGGAATCGCTCAATGAACTGCAGGCATATTTAAAAGGATATCATACGTTCTCCCTCTGACTAATAAAGTTGCTATATGGGCTTATTTCAGCGCAGCATATACAAAATATTAGACTCCAACACAGTATTGATAATGAGGTCGAGTTCATTGTGCTCTGCAGTATCTTCGAGATTACATTCACACAATACTCACCAAGGACACAGTGGTTTGTAAAGTGTGCCGAACACATACAGAAACCAACTTTTTTGACAATTCCATTTTACTTTTCTTTATCAATTTAACCATTACCGCACTAGAACGTGATTCACAGTGACAATATAGTATAATTGACATTCAAACAAGTGTTAGCTGAATTCAGCAAGACAGTATGTTGCGTACTTAACGGTAACTCAAATGAAAACAGCACTATTTATGTTGTTTTTTGACTATTGGCTATATCACTGGACTGCAACTGTCTTAATTGTTTGACTTGGTTTAAAGTCCCATAAGCATAATTAATTTATTATCGTAATAGTTTCTGTTTGTTCTATAACAGAGGAATCCTGTGTATTTTCCTCATGCGCATACTTCATAGCAAGGAAAAATGTTTCCAAAACCAATATCGTATTTTTTTCAATGTCATTGAAATAAATACTACTTATAGAACAGCTGTGTTTTCCCGCAGTCACGTTATGCACTCGTCGTAAAGTGACGTCACGCGCTCTACATATTTCAAGTTTACAAAAGCAAAAATCACAGTAAAATGAGTGGTTTTAGATGGAAAGGGGCTTTTTTCGTCGGTAATAATTATCTTGGGATAATATCAGCGATTGAATGTTTTTGCATATGTTTTTCTATAGCAAAAAGCTAATGGGACTTTAAGCGTCTTTGCTCCACAATTAGTTCTGTACAAGGAAAACTTACCTAACCAGTTTTCCAAGGTTGTACACCAGTGCTTATAAGCTGTAACTGGAAGCACTAACTAATGATCCTAATGAATAATGAGAAGAAACAAAATATTATGTGGTGCAATGTGTCCAATATTGCATCTGCTTCTCTTACTAAGGTTACGTGGCAGATGATAAGAAACCTGAAGATGGTATGGTTAGTAGAATATTTTATATGAGGACAAAAAGAAATTACGACCTAGCTTCCAACGTCATTATCTGACTTGATTCAATCCCAGAGTTATTCAAATATCGGAAATGCTTGCACTTAATCTAGCCGGACAAAAATAGACTCAAAAGTGGATATAAAACCTAATTGTACTGTCAAATAAAACAGAAACCTTACATCAGGTTTGTGCAATGGGAGAACTTGTGGGTAACGAAATTGTTCTAAAATTTCCCTAGATGGTCTTCTAATAGATGGCCATAACCTGTAACCAAATACTGAACAATAAAAAAAATCCGGTGTATTTACAGGAACATAGCTTTTGATTAATATACTATTTCTTATCATATATTAGCATCTTTGTGGGGTAATTGGTTATGAATTATTTCTCCCATAAGAGTTTTACTACCATAACATGCGTCTCGTGGATAACGTACAAAGAAGTTTAGATCAAGACAATTATATTGGAAATTGTACGTTGAACGAACAAAAACATCAAACGTACTCACGTAGATCAGGTGATTGATAAACTTGATGAAACGATAAATAAAATAACATACGACATCTGGTTTAGAAGGTCGCCTTCTAGTAATATGATAAATGTTTCTTTATTCAATTGAACAATAAAAATCTATTTGAAATTTATCCCCATGGGTTAATCAAATATTGATTAACGATTATGTGAGCTTTGATAGGAAAATTTGATGATGTACATTTATCATTATTATGTTAAATGGAACTGAAATAAACCAAAGTGATGCTATCAAGAAGGGTCTGGCCAAATTGTGGATTTTCTCATACCCCCCCCCCCCCCCCCAAAAAAGGCAACACGACAAAAGTACCGTAGTTCAATATTGTATAGCTACCACAAGTTCACGGTGTATTCCAATTATGATGTAGAGTTATAGAAAACTTGTCGTATTCAGAGTATGGCCCTCTAGTTCAGCGTCAAACTGCATTGTATGTTTTTCGACTTCTTATTTAAAATGATTTATTTTTTAAATATATATGTCTGCTGTTTATGACAGTTCATTTGATGCTGTTTACATCTTTCTTAGGCGTGTTACTGAAGAAAACCAGCAACATTGGAAAATATGCATCCTGGCGTCTGGGGCCGAACAAAACATCGAAAACACTTTTTCTTATTATTTATTTATTATCGTCATAAACGTACATTGAAATGCACATTCTTATGTTAGGAACGAGTTAAATTGTCAAAAACATAAAGCAGAAAAACAGTTGTCGTCCAAAATTGGCATTGTTAAAAACTGTCTGATTTATTGTAATGAATTCTAAACCAAAAATACGAGCTGTCGCTAAATGCCCCTGGTCGTTGATGCAACTTTAAATGTCAGTGTACGAGTAAGTAAAAATCATAACCTATGTGTATGAACTACAGGCTGGATCAAACAATCTTAGAAAAAAACTTAGGTCATGGATTAAGAGAGGAAGCAGTAAGACTAGTAGTTACTGAATCTGCAAATTGAACTATATTACAAACAAAACTATACCGAGGCCTGTTTGTTTAAAAAAAATCAGCATCTTACGAAAGACCGGTGGTGACATTTCAACTTCAAGATTTCACAATTTCAAAGCATGAAAATTGATAATGAAGTTGAAATTGTGAAATTTGTGTCACCACCGGTCTTTCGTAGCATCTTCATTAGTTTCATACTCCTTACCCTGCTGAATTTTCTGAATGGACTAGTCCAACGTTCATTTTGAAAATAGTCCATTATTAATTTAAGGGATGTCACAATCAAAATTTGGAAGTTTGTCACACAAGAGTAAAGACCTAGGTCAGACAGAATGGGTGTTGCAGGCTGACCTGGCTTTATCCTGATGGCAAAAGCTTTGCCGTTTCTCTTCAAGAATTGTAAGGCTTAATATACACCTATTACTTTTAATGATCGTATTCTACATAATGAAAATAATAGGGATCCACAGAAAATGATGCGTACAAACTGTTCACCCTTCCTACACCTACCACAACTTTCATTGGTAAATGTTTACAAAACCTACAGATTCAACAGCAAAACAAAGTCATCATATAGCATCAAGCAAAATTCTTGAGAGGCCATAGTCATAAAAAGTCCACATTCTTTAACCAAGCCTATCCCAAATATATCCAAATCAAAACTTAAAAACAAAACAAAAACATTGCCATAAATTGATGAATAAAAAGGCAAGCTCTTAAATATGATTATGGAAAATATAACAAATTCCCCGGGCTATTTTAAATCGATTATCTGCATTGATTGATGATATAATCCTATTTTATTATGATGAATTAAAAGTATGTAGTTTACATAATCATAGTCCCAAAACTATCATAACATTTATTGATAACATTTAAAGCTGTTACAAATACGTCTATTATTCGCTTAGAGAAATTAATCTAAAACATAGAAACCAAGGTAATGCATTTACAATTTTAAATACAAATCAAATATCACGGAATATTCAGATGCACACTCGATGAATTCGCCTTGTATTAACAAATAAATCTGAATGTTTAAAATAAGCCCCCACAGCTCGATGCCTGATGACCCGCTTTCAACGCAAGAAATCGATCCTTGATAATATAATGGTAGTACCACAAAATATAAATACAATGTACATATTGCATTAGCACATAATTTTTTATGTACGTATTATGTAGTGTATTCCTAGCCTAATGCCCAAAATTATTATCTCAAAATGAAACGGACAGATTTTGGAAACATTTATAACTTTTATCTGTTCCCTTGATAGAAAAATGAATTATTATGATATTAAAAACCAATGTCATTCCACTAATTTATTTTCGCTTTAGATTTGCATTGAAGTTGAAGGGAGTAGGTGATTTTTCAAAGATTAAAGAACATCCATTTGAATGTAAGTCATAGTAAAAAGATGCAATAACACATTATCAATCTAATTTGATAAAGAAAAATATAGGTCACCTTGCAATATCTACAGAAATTAATAGTTTTCTATTGTTTATCAAGGGCAACAACTCTTGTATTTTTAAAGAAATTGTGTTATAAAATAAATTGAAGTATCTAAGGTTCAATAAAAGAATAAAATTAAATTAATGTTTGAAGAACATGTCTATGTCTGTCGTTGACTGGGATGATTGTGAAGAATTAACATATTTGATTGCAGGAAAAAATAGCCTTCGGTGTTGCAATCATTGGCGTTATCAACACACATGGGAACTGTATCTGTTTGTTGTATAAATGCTTAACAGGACCGTATATTGATAATTATAAGGCCAGTTGTTTTAGTTGGAAAGATTATGATGCGGATAAAACCAAATATATATCTAAAATGGTTGAAATTTATTTTTGTTGTTCCAAAAATAGTGTAACACATTATAATTACACACGTACTTGTAACTATAAATGTATATAATGCAATGTATAGATTGTATGTTAATTGTCATTACGGTTATGACCTTGTATGATGCACAGGTGTGGGTGTGGTGTTTTCAATTAATTACTTTTTTGTCAAATAATGAAGTCTCTATAAATATTTTGACAGGAAATGTTAGTGTTCAGACACTATTAAGTTCATGCATATCTGATTTAAAAATATGTAATACGTGTTTGTTTAAAGAAACTAAGGTCCTTCGCAACTTAATGAGACACAACCCAGTTGCATAAAGTCCATAAACGTAATCATATGTAACACTTATTTTTGAAAAGAAAATGAACTAAAGTCCTTCACTACTTATTGACACACACACCAGTTGTATAAGGTTGTATAAACTTGAATATAAATGTGATTTTTCGAGGGGGTTTCAAAACTGTGTGTGATTTCAGTAGCGTTTGTAAATGAGTTCTAAAATTGTCCTTTGAAGCCACTCACCACACGTTCAATGTCGATTTCATTTAGCTAACATGCAACTACATGTACTGTGCTTTAATTTGAGGTGACGGTATGTATAATTTACATACATTGTTCTCTGGAAGTAAAGCTGCTCTTATAGGATGGTATAACCAGTTTTCGTGGTATTAACGAAACATCGGCGTATTTTACAAAAACGACAGACTAACAGTATTATACTAGTACCTATTTGTGATTTATTGTTTGCGAAAATTGGCAAGCTAACCAAATTACCAGACGATTTGTTTACAAATGTTCTGGACTAACTCGCATGCGTAAATGAAAACGCGGTGTACACAATGCTCGTATATAAAATACCACGAAAACTTGTTACACCAGGAAAACAGGTTACTCGACCACAATGCGCAAACCTTCTGCAAGTACAGACTTTATACTATTGACAACCTGGAAGGGTGTGTATGATTGATTACATTTTAAGCCAGATAAACACGCACAGGTCATGAGAGTATATAGTTTTTATGGTGCAAATACAATATATACATATATCATGAGTTATGTGCCAGATGCGAATTAAAAAGAGCCACTTTTGAACAGCCTCACTTTCAGTACATATATATTGACAGACCAATTAATTTACTCTCCAAATATTAATTACATTAATTTGTACCAATTAAATTACCCTCCGTCATATTTGTTCGGAATGTAAACAATCATCTGTGCATTTAAATGGTTCTAATTTAAATTATTCGGATTAGTTCAAATTAAAATTAAATTTTAATATCAATATGTTTACAATATTATTCCAAATTCCTGTATCTCATATGCGCCATATATAGGTCTTTAATTGATTATTCCAGAGACCAAGGACTTATACGTATATAATACATCTCTGATTATTCATGCACGTTTTGGAGTAATTTGTTTAAAACGAATGAATATTTCTACAGTTCGTATTAAAAATAATCATTGGCTAACAATCAGTGAGAATGTCAATGAATTAACGTACGTGTACGCCCCTATATATATTTGACCTACTCTGGAAATTGCTCATTTTTGAGTATTGAGTCACTGAGCTTGACTGTCAATGCATAGGTTGCAAGTTTCGTTCCATGTAGCCTATAGATATTAGAAATTTCACGGATATCATAAAAAATTTAAATGCTATGTAGACATCTTTAGCTGGTGCATGGTCGTTTATGTACAAGTTTGTTGCGTGCCAGGAACGACAACTCTGTGGGGCTTGAGCAGACTAACCGGAAGTTTACATTTTGTTCTAACTGATTAATGTCGTAAGACGCAGATGATAGCTCGATAAAATGTCTCAGGTAGTGTATTTCCGGCATTTTTTTATTCTGACAAGCTCTGCAATGTGTTGTAGATCGATGACTCTGATAAGTTTACTTGAAGTTACCTTATATATGATTAATTGTTCATGAACAATTTCGTCTTCATCGTACCCAAAATTATTCGTACTGCGATGTCTTGTAATGTAATCAACTGCTTTTCGTTTTTTTTCATGAATCCCTGTCTTATACCTCCAATAAATATTTTTCTTTTTACTGCTTGAAACGAATATTTCAACTGCTAATTCAAGTTCATTTAGTGTTCTATATCACAGCTTTTCTATTGACCCCCCCCCCCCCCAGTATTGAAGTAAAAAAGTATATGGTATAATTGTCGTCCGTATAACTGTTAGTCTAACTCTTTACCTGTCATAAAGGCATGACAGTCTTAGACTACAATCATACAACCATTCAATCCTCTTAAACAACTCTCCTTCTTGTCAAAAAACATAAAAATACATACATGTAGATCTAGTATCTACTCTCGCAGTCTCGGTAACAATAAAATAATACATTGATCAACTGATCACATTTCTTGACACACTGATGGCCATATTGATTTTTGCTTGGTAACCTTAATAGTGCTAATTGACCAATCAAATGTGAGATATGAAATCACGCCGGAAATTCCTCCGATAGTACTAAACTTCAACCAATGTGCAGACCATCTATCATATTTGTACTGTAGAAATATAAAAAAGATCTGTGTTTTAAGAAATAAAATGCGTTAAATTGTGATACAATTATATAGCACTGTTAGTGTTAGCAGTATTAATTTGAATTGAATTCAAATGATAGTATGAAGGAAAAATTGACTTTACCGTAGAAATGACATAAATCATCGATGAAAATGTTTGAATTTGAAAGTCGCTGCATGCAATGTAAACAAATGTTAGGTGGAAGGAGGCAACACGCATGTGCCAGTCATTGTTATTATATGGGCACTAGCGGCAATAAGCATACAAGGGACATATATTTTTCCCAACTGAGAGAAAAATTTCCCCAAGTTAGAATCAGAATTTAGCCCTGGACCTTGGACTGAGTCCACCAAAATGGCCATTGGTCCAGTAAGTTTAAAAAGACCAGTGGTTCAATGTGGTCCAGTGAATTACAGGAGTTAAATTAAAAGTAAAACTATTAGCTGTCACAATACACAATTTGCTTGAATCAGTTATTAAAAGAATATTGTTGTATTATTACTATATATAATACTAGATTCATATGATTGTGCAATTAGCATCAATCATGAAAAATCTTTCGAAACACAAAGACATAGATACTCAAGTTATTGTGAATTATGCATTTTTTATTGTTTTAGAAAACACATGTATGAAAATAAGATTAAACACAAATTACTATGTTTTTCAGTCTGTAGATGACACCATTGTGTGTCTGATGTCAATGGGTTTTGATATAAAAGATTGTCAAGATGCCATCAACTTTGGAAAGAATACTATTGAGTCAGCTGTGGAATGGTTAGTGCTATTTTTAAAACATTAAGTTTACACATTCAGTTGTTGAGACCATTTGTGGTAAGCTCACATTATTTGTTGCAATGGTGCATACAACGAATTGACTTATGTGTGCATCAGGCCTGAATTTTGCTCTTCCTTTTGATTATTTGTCACAAGTGATTACTAAGATGGGATGATGTGTTACACACAATGATGATTATGTATCTTGTTTATAATATGCCTCAGTAAACAGACGCATTCATATTCCAAAATAAAGACCATTAGGGTACTCCAAATTTAGGGAAATTTTTTCCCAAAATAAAAGATGAATTTTTGACTGAAATGTTTACACATTTTGCATCAGACTTTACTCAAAGTCAGATTTATAACATAGTTCACTCAACTTCAGTCAGTAATGCTGGTTTCACTTAGAACTTGAAAAGTACTTGAATTTGATCCTTTCCTTGCAAAGTACTTGACTTGACCATTAGTATTAATTACCTTAAAAAAAAGATATTTTGATTTTTTTGTCTTGAAATTCTTTGACAGCCTTAAAAACTCATGTCTGAGTCTAAAGAACATAAAATAATTAAAATAAAAAAGACATTTATCTAAATCTCAGTTATCTAACTTCGATTTGGTGCTTGCTACTGATGTACACAGATAACATGGTGCTAGCAAATCTTTTGTGCAAGCCATTATGTCATCAAAAGTTGTTTACAAATGGCTGATAGCCTGAAGAATCACAATCTATTGACTTATTATGCATGTATGGTATGTTCTTTTTTTAAAATATCCTTGAAATTATTCTTTTTTCCTTGAAAAGATCTTGAATTTTTATATATAATTTCTCAGTGATTTTTTTCAAAATTTTCTTACTACCCACTTCAAAATGGGAATATATAATAACATGTATTTCTATAGAATATATGATTATTTAGTTGTTTAAATCATAAATATAAATATTACTACACTGTAATTGGTGACAATGCTGAGCAAACTGTTGTATTTTTCTTCTTTTTACATGATCATGTGGAAAACACTTCTTGTTAGGGGAAAATTCTGGCCATTTTGGGAGAAAAATGAAGGAAATTTTACTAGGGGAAACTGCACATATTCGGCAGTAAATATAGCGGGAAAAAATCACTGTTTCTGCATATCAAATGCACCCATTTGTAATACACATGTACATTTCTGTGACCTAATATTGTCATTCTATCAGCATTTAACTATTGGTTTTGTTTGCTGGCCATTTGTCAGTTCAGCTATTATTTTGTTGAAACAATTTATGTATTTTCCTATTCTCTGAATACTTGAGGTATTAATTTAGTAATTAATAAATATGTTCATGTATACAATTGTATAAAAGACAATAATGTGGTATTTATATTTCTAGGATTGTTGCTGGTAAGCCTGGATTAAGACAAAATGCTGTCACACCACCTGAGTCCTCTGGAGCAAGCTTGAAACTCAGATCTGTATGTTGAAACCAAGCTACATATAGTCTTATTAAAAGTTAACATATTATGTCTTTAAGCTTAAGTTTTTGTGTACTCAATTTCTTTATAAATTATAATGTTTCTATCTGTTCAATTATTTATGAACACTAAAAATAGTATCTAAAAAGGCTGTATGAAAATTGGACAAAAATGTTGATTTTCCACCGAATGAGATAAATATTCCAGCTCCTACTTGTAGAAGAGTTCTACTGGTTGGAACTGACTGTCTTATATTACTGAAATATAGTTGAATAACAGCATTAAATACACTGAAAGAAAAAATGCAACTGATGTTTATTGTAATTTGGCTTTTCCCTGTTTGTATTTAACCTTTGACAACAACTATGTGATGAAAATTTACATTGGAGAAGCATAACCAGTGGCAATAGGACAACTGCTTTTGTTAACATTTAGGCGAAAAAATATGTCTTCAATTACAAATCATTAAGTATATACTGTTAGTCTATTATAGCATCACATCCTTGGCATTGTTCAAAACATTTATCGCTTGTATGCTTTGAATTAACTCAACTGGACTGGAAAGCCTGCACACATTGATTTTGACTCATTTAATCATTAATCTAACACAGTGCTGTAAGCTAGGAGTTCATTTGATATGCAACTGTCATCTAATACAAGAATGATTTTCATGTTTTATATTTGTTTAATCTTATTTTACAAGGCTACCTCTAGTTTTGGAAATGATGCTGCTGAGGGTGCATTTCAAAAGCCTTTGTCTATCCAGCAATCCTTGGAACAGTCTCAGGCAGAAAGCAGCCAATCAGAGAAGCCGAAAGAAGATGTGGCAGATTCAGACAGCCAATCAGATATACAGGTTGTAAGTAGAATGCATATGAGTGACTCGCAGAGAAAATATAAGGAAAGTTTCGAACAGAAGAAAATTGATCAAGCAAGGAAACATGCTGTCCTTGAAAAGAGAAAGCAAAAAGAGGTAAATATAGGATCTAATGGTATAGCTAAACAGGAAGAGTGTTTGGTCTACGAACCAAGCTTTGTGAGTTTGAAGTAAAGGTGCAGCATATGTTCTTTGTTAAAATTTGGTTTTAGTCATTTTTTTATATGGCTATTTGCCCTCATTGGCTGAATGAGTGACTTACTTGGAGAAATTGACAATTATATTAAAAAAAGTTAGTACTGAAGTTGCATCCCGGAAAACTGGTTAGGTTAATTTTAGACCAGTACATAACTGCCATTATTTGAAAAACAGACTTGAAACTGTTACAAAGAAAAGGGGAAATAAGAAAAATAGCTAAGAGTACATGAGTGTTTATTGTAATTTTTTTAAATAATTCAGAAAAAAGAAATATATTTTATGGTATATTTTATTTGTTATATATCACAATTGAGGGAAATATGGATTGCAAAAAGATGCTATATATAACATTAAAGATTTCTAATTAGGATCATGCCAGGGTCTTGAAGGAGATCGCTGATGACAGAGAAAAGAAAAGACTACTTCAGCAGACAGGTGGTCATTCTGAAGCTAAAAAACCAACCACTAGTGTAGATACATCGAAAACAGAAGAACAAAAAGTAGATACTGTGTCACCACCTTCCACTAGTTCTAGTAGTTCCTGTTTACTTCAGGTAAGGCGTAACTGTCAGGGGTAACTGTATGTAAGGCGTAACTGTACGGTGTCACCGTAATTTTTTTGTATATTTTGCTATCGTGTGGTTATATTATATTTTATGATAAAAATGATTCAGACTTCAGATTCGTCACTGAAGGTACAAGTGTTTCATTTCTGCTGAGAAATCTTTATTAAATTCCATTTATTTAATTCTGACAGAAAGTCAATCTTAACAAACTTAGAATAGATGTAGTCATCATGGAATTAAGTTTTTCTCACGTACCCGAAAAAGCATAAAAATTTCAACTTGAAATGATCATGATAGTACTGTAATTTTTTTACCCAATTTGATTGTATAACTGGATAAGCTGTACCAAGTACCAGTATGCTTTTATTTTAATTTGATGTTTTTAGATAAGATTTCCTGATGGAAGATCCTTGCGCCAGTCATTTTTGGGGGGATCTACATTGCAACAAGTTTGGGACTTTACTGCTGAAAAACATAAGAATATGCAAGATTTATGTTTTATTCAGGTAATGATTTCTATTAAATTTCAATAAAATACACAAGTTGTACTTTTTAAAGCAGTGATTTGTACAAAGTTTCACTGAGAAAGTATCAGTCTTATTAATAGAGATATTTTTATTTGTTTGCCAAAAAAAGGTGAACACTGATTGGTAACTCTTGTACGATTTGTTTGACTGACTGCATTATATAATTAAAACAGATTTTAAAAGGTATTTCAAACAACATTGAATCTTTATTGCATAACTTTTATAAAAATTGAAGAAAATCTGTGAAAGACAAAATGTGGCATTTATTGATGGGTGGCCTTTATTCGGAGGTCATTTTGTTCTAAATAATCAATAAAAATTTTAAAAGTATGGTTTTTATTCACAGAGTGGCCTTTATTTGGAGGTGGCAGCTAGCACAGGTTTGACTGTATATTGAATTTGAAGATGAACTATTTATGTAGCACATGTATAATTATGTATGTTGTATCTTCAGCCATTTCCTCGACATGAATTTACTTCATCAGACATGATGTCCAGTTTGTCTGATCTCAAACTGACACCTACAGGTTCACTTGTACTTCAGAAGAAATCGATTTCCACACCTTCATCAGGTCAACTTGTACTTGTTTATTTCTTTTAATTTATGCTCCGCCATTCAAACTGTTGGAAGGGAATGAAATGTTACCCCTGTCTTTCCTTCCGTCCGTCCGTCCGTCCATACAAATTTTGGTTTCTAAGCGATAACTCAAGAAAAATTTCATGGATTGGTTTTATATTTTACATGAAGGTGTACAGGTATGAAATAGAGGCAGTGTTTTTTCTCTCTTCATTGGGAAGCAGCCTTAGCCTGTTGATGTTAAATAGCTGATTTGGGAAATGAGATAGCTGGTGTAAGTTTGGATTCTTGGGAAAACTGCATGATTTTAAAGAAATTTTCAATTGGGAAGAGGCCAATAATAGGTCTCTGTTTTAGAAGGTTGAATAATCACTGAGAGGTCTAGTTAAAATCCATAACATTTTCACAAGAGTTATGGCCCCTCTTTGACTTAGCTCTCAGCAGAAGCATTCATGCTCTCCGGACACATTTCTAGTTTAAATACGCATTACATGAACACTAGTTGTTGATGTACTATAAAACAACATTGTGATAAGTTCAATCATCAGGTCAGCAGTGTATTCGGCTTGACTTGTTTTGTGTCAGTTCCTGAAGTAATACCCCCATCACACTAGGGCCACGTTTGAACTACGTCCACCATGTCCTGACAGGACGTGGCAAGAACCTGATAAACGTGAGGAGGATGCAGTAGGAACCGGTTCAAGCGTGGTATGGTCTTCGTGGACGTGAAGGACGTGGTGAGACTTTTGACATGTCAAAAAATAACGTGGCGGGGACGTGGTAAAATTAGAACGCAGTGCTTACGTAGTAAGAACGTAACAGGGACGTGACTAAAACCTAGTTCGAACTTCATTGACGCAGAATAAGCGTGGTGCGGACTTGAAAAGACAGCAAGCGATTTTCAGTTATGACTACGCTTTTGTTACGTCAGTGAAGTTCTCACTACGTCTCAACCAAGTGTATGCTAAGACCATAGTACGTCCACATCACGTTACAGAAGACTGCATTAGGTTGTAATTTTGCTCAGTCACGTTTGCAACAGGTGACAAGCACGTTCCTGTCATGTTTTGAGCAATTGGAATAAATAATGGATTTATACCCCATTCTTTTATTTCCAGTCAAATATATGTTAACAAATGAATGCAATTTGTTATTGTATCAGGACAACAAGCCGTTTTGGATGCTCACAATTGCCATTTTCTAAATACGAAATAGAGGAAAAAGGAACATGAAGCAACCTAGATTATGTTGTGTTTAGTGCATGGCTATCAGCATAAAGAAGACTTCTGTTCGGCCATCATGACCAGTAAAAATAAATGGTACAGTGTACATACGGAGCTAGTGAATGCAATAAGAACGTTGTTGAGACCTAGGGAGAGCGCAGTTCAGTCTGCGTGGACGTAGTGAGCACGTAATTGGGACGTAGTATAAATGCAATAGACCTGGTGACAACGGGAAGCTGCACGTGTAATGAACTTACTGGGAACGCGATAGACGCAGTGAGAACCTGGCAAACGCGTTGTAAGGACGTAGTGAGAACCTGGGTGCATCATTTTTTTCGAATTTGACACCGTCCCTGCCACGTCCATCAAAATTTTCAGGACGTGATGGGAACTTTGCGAGCGTGGTGCGTTCGTGCTCTGGTGTGATGGGGGCATAAGATTATAATGGTGTTCGAAGGCACATCAAAGCATTCTATGGATACTAGATTTTCAAATGGTTGCTTCATTGCCAGTCTTTACTTATTATAAAATTCTTACAATGAAATATCATTAAAAATTTTCTCCTTTAATTGTTTGTTTGAGTTTTATGCATCTTTTCAATAATCAGAGCCATATGTGGCAGACATTTCATCTAACCATTGATTGTGGGAAGAACTAGTACTAGACTCCCATCCTCCATATTAAAGCAACTGCCTGTTATTATTTGTATGTATATAGGCATTCTTTTATATTTTAGCATCAACTTCACATACTGAAGCCATGGATGTGATACCGGCTCCACCTGTTGTAAGCCCCTGTAGGGATCTGGCCCCTCCTATTCACAATCCAGAACCAAACCATAAATGGGGTCATGGGTTTGCATTAGATTCTGAAAATCAGGAGATTCTTAGTAAGTATTTTAAACACATGTAGTGTGAATCAAGTTCAAAACAGCTTTGAGGCCAACATGGAAGAATTATTGGCTAAATATCAGGCACAATATAGGTTGAAACTTACATGAAAAACTGATTGTTTTTGGGAACATGACTTTTTGTGTTAAACTTGTAATTGGACAAATTGTAAGAGCAGTTTTGAGATGCTTCGATTAGATGGGATATCTCAGTGCTCAGAAGCAAAATGATGCATGCTTTTTGTAATGCGATTCATATGAGCGATGCATAATTTATATTTCTGTTTCTAGGTGTGACAAATTCATTCTTCTTTATAAAAGTTAACTTGTAGTCTTTGTTAAAACCCACCATCCCAAATTTTTAAGGAGGCAAACTTAAGATTAGGTCTAAAGTTGTCCTATGAACACAACTAATCAGAATTACCTAATACAATCTGTCTTGTTATCTTATTTAAAAAATTGTAAAACACAATGTTGTCTTGATATCAGGTTTTTTTAGACATAGGGATTAGGGAAGATGCTTGGCACTGGTAAAAAATACATAAAAGAGGCACATTTGAGGAATATTCATAATGCAAACGGGGAAATATATAGCATATTTCTGAAGGAAATCCCAGACTATCAGACGAGTGTCATTTTCTCATTATGTAAACCATTCTCTTGATACATTAGTTATTTTCCATAGATGAAGATGATGCTGAGATGAGAGATGATAATGAGAATGATGATAGTGATGATGATGATGATAACATGAACATGGTCGTACCTGGTGCACGTGGCATGGGGAATCCATGGCCTGGTATGGGAATGAACAGACCAGGTGGTATTGTTGGACAACAGATGCCTCCACCCCCGGGGAATATCATGGGTTAGTTTGTAGTTATATTTTAGTTCAACTGAGTTTGTCTTGAAGGTCTATTGTTTTTCAGTGGGATTTAAAGTCCCATTAGCTTTTTGTTATAAAAAAATATGCAGAAAACAAGCAATTGCTACCGTAATATTATCCCAAGATAATAATTAACGACAAAATGAGCCCCTTTTTTTTTGAAAAACACTTATTTCGCTTTGAATTTTGCTTTTGTAAACTGGAAATATATAGAGCGTGTGACGTCACTTTATGACGTGTGCATAGCATGACTGCGGTAAACCAGAGCTGTTCTATAAATAGTATTTTTTTCAGTGATATTGAAAAAATTACAATAGTGGTTTTGGAAACAGTTTTTCTTGCTATAAAGTATGCATGGGAGGAAAACACACCGGATTCCTCTGTTATAGAACAAACAGAAACTACTGCGACCCATAATTTTATATGCTTATGGGACTTTAATGTTGCTCCAACAGCCCTTGTCATAGGGCAACTTTCCAACTTTAACAGTGGAGGAAGTCCCTCAGAACCACTTACTCAGAACTGACCTTACATAAGCTAGCTGGGCAGCTTCCTCACTCCATGTGAAATATGTCTGGTCTTAGGGCTAGTGAAGTCTTGTCGGAGACTTTAATTACTTGACGATGAAGGCGTCCCTGAAGAAAAATATTAAGGTGAGCTTAATACAGTAGATTCAATCAATTAGCCTCAAACATGTCAATAAAAATATTGCAGTAAAGTGCAGAATCTCCATATTTCACTCTGTTTGAAAACTTATTATATGCTGTGAAAAGATATGCTCCTCATTTTGCTGTTTTGCAATGTATGCCAATTGTAATTGCAGAATGCAAATTCGGATATACAGTCAAACCTGTTAACAAAAGCCACCCTTTCGAAAGACAAGATTTTTTTTTTTTTTGGCCGATGGCTCTTATTCCAAGGTCATTTTGTTCTTTATGATATGTGACACCTTTATTCACAGGGTGGCCTTTGTATGAAGGTAGCCATTATCCTTTATTAGAAGGTAGTCGTTAACACAGGGTTTGATGTTTGATGTTTTCAATAATCTTATAGGTCAAGGTCATGATATATTTGGGATGCAGATTGCGGGTCAAGGACACAATCAAGCATTTGGTGGAGTTGGTCAAAGACTTAGTGATGTACCTGGAGAAGATGCCCAGTATCAACAACGATCTGTCCGTGAATTAGCTTGTAAGAAAAATGTGACATCAGTCATTTCATTAAAGAATCAATGTTGTTTAACTCTTTAGAAAAACCTAGTAACTTCTTCGATTTACTGTAAGGATAACTTGTTCCATGATTTTTCATTGAATTTTGTTCTGAAACTACATTTTAAAGCCAATTTCAATGAAAGTAAGCATACTATTTGCCTACAGTATATTAACTTAAAACTATTAATTACCAGAATGCATCAAAATATTACCCAGAGAACTGAAGTCAGACAGTATATTACATCAGTTTAAGACATTTTTTCCAAAACAATCATAAATCTAGTCTTTTCATGAATAATGATGTTTGTATATATGATAAATCTATATCCAATGCTTTGTGGCCGATATGTTATGATTTTCCTATTTCTTCACAAGTGGAGAGGGCCCAAGCTCGACTTGCTCAACCAGAACCAATGGAATGTCCAGTTAGCAGTCCATCTTCTTCAGCAGTTTATCAGCATGTGACATCATTAATGGTACATTGTCTGAAACATATTATGCACAGGTAAACTCTATAGTTTTATTCAGGGTACCATTTTTTTCAAACTTGTTCTGTATTGATCATAATTGGAAAAAAACTCAAAAACTGATTCAAATGTATTTTTCTTCAAGATGCAACGTTTTTTTTTGTTTTTTTTTAAATGCTAATTCATTTATTTTGGAAATGAAACCATGAAACCAATTTCTGTAATGCTTATAAATTTAATGAAAGTCTTCACATATTACTATTGATTGGCTCTTTCATTGGGACTGCCAATGTCATTAACTCTTTACAATAACCAGCCTTTTTTATTAGTAATTTCATAGATTAAATGATCCTCATCATCAGCTAGTCTTTATTAAATGTTTACTATGACAACTCTTTATTTCTAATCTTACAGATTAAATGATCCTCGTCATCAACTGTTAAGTCTTGCTGGTATATCAGAAGATATGGCTCAAGTTATTCTGGAATTTCTTCTTAAGGAAAAACAGATGAAACCCAAAACACTAAACGCATTCATTCCATGGTAAGTTAGAACACTAAATGCTTTCATTTCATGGTGAGTTCAATCACTAAATGCATTCATTCCGTGGTAAGTTCAATTTAATTTAATGAAGTCATTAGATACATAGAATTATATAAAAACAAAAATCAACTATTGATGTACTGTTTGCAGTAAAGTCACATGCTGTTCATGCCTTTATCAGCTTTTATTAGTAATTTCTTCCTTGTATGTAGCAAAGTTTCAAAACTTTACTATACTGGATATAGGTTTATGATACATGCTTTTTTACTATTATTAATATTCATCTTTCACATTGATATTCCACATTCTATATGATTGTGATGTTATTTTTTGACATTTCAGTTATTTACGGAAACTAGTATTGGATTGTTATCCATACACCACCAATGAGTTACTTCATTCTGTGAGGTAATTATCTTTTTTTTATACGCCCGTTTGAAATAAGGGTCGTATTATGGGAACACCCATGACAGGTGTGCGGCGTCCACAATGGTGTCCACTCTCTAATTCTATTCAGATCCGCACCAAACTTGATGGAAATGTTTATGGCCATGAGATCTCGGTCAAGGTCGATAACCAGCCCAATCGACCCAGGCACTTCTGAGTTATGCCCCTTGATGTTTTGAAAAATTATTTAAGATGGGCGTATTTGTGATCTGGCACTCTTGTTATACATGCTGTCATTATGCATATTTCATGCAATGAATACGTAAAGTTATCCTGAAAGTTAGCTGAAACCTCTCTCATCTGAACTTGTTTAGACTTGAGGAAAATATCTGGGTTTGGAGGGCTTCCAGATAAGAAACATTTTGACAAAAACATATGAAAATGTATCAATATAATTTGTTGTTTGATTTTTTATGTGCTCCTTTGCAGTGTTATTTCAATAACCTATGTATCTTTTTAATGACCTTAATTGAGGGGCCGCTGACTATTAATCACTTCCTCCTCACAGTTAGTGATCATACTTTAACTGGTTCTCTTTTAATACAGTACATCCTCTGTAGAGCAACACACTGTGGGAGCTGCAAATATTGGCCGTTGTTTAGAGGTTGCTTCTCTACAGAGGCTAAATTTATAGTAAATATATGGTTAGGGAAATGTTGAAGGTGTTGTTATAGAGAGGTTGTTGTCTACAGAGGGCTGCTTTGGAGAGGTTGTACTGTAGATGGATACTTATCCAGAGTTAGGTCATAGTGTAAAGTAAAACATGTCTTATCAAATATTTAGACCACCTTATCACAACACCCCTTTACTATTGGACCAGTTTTCAATAATTCAACAATTTTATATCTGGAAGATAGTCATGAAATCAAGATCTTCCTGTATAACATGAACTCAGATATCGAGGGTTCAACGCAAGAGTGTCGTAACTCATATTGAAATAAGAACAAGTTACGATAGTGTTGCGCTGAGCCCTCGATATGTACAGATTTCTGTCAGTTGTATTTTCTCTTACATTTTCCGTAATTTGTATGTTTTACCATTTCTTCAGGTTGCACACAAATTTATCTCAACTAAGTTTAAGTGCCTGTCCGTTGATAACAGATGCTGGTCTTCAGTGCCTTACGAGTAAGTATGAACTGAAATTCATTTGGTTCCACAAGTCATAAGGATCTCTTGTAGGAAGTGGATTGGTTATAAAGCTGTGATGCTCATTTTAAAGTTTAGATAAAGGATATATTGATAACCAGTCTTAATATAAATGGTGTTTGTGATCATGTGATTTCAACATTGAAATGGTGATTGGTTGAGATTTTTCTGAGTTCAAACACCAAACCAGTATATTATGCTTCGTAACTTATTTACCTGCCTCAATGGTTGAGTCGTTAAGGTCGCTGACTTCAAATCAATATAACCTCTCATTGATAGGGGGTCAAGGGTTCGAGCCCAGCTACCGAAAATGTCTCTTTATGTGAGATAATAGGCAGTTGCTTACGGAGGATTGGAGTCTAGTACTGGTTCTTCCCAGGAACAATGGTTAGGTGAATTGTCGGCCTCATGTCTGTTGAAAAGGGGCGTAAAATTCAAACAAACAAACAAACGTAAAATTGTTACAGGCAAATGAAGATATTTCTCTATGTGAACTTGATGGTAGCTTCGTTCCTTATGTCAATGCTAGGCCTGAATGTTGTGATATCTTTTTTCTCTGCTAAGCATCTTGTTTATTATATCATATGTTTCTGTCATGTTGTGTCATTACTTCATTTACTACATTGTAACAACATTTCTGAACGATTTAAAAACTGTAGTGGAGATTTTTTTAAGCTGGTACATAAAATGGAGCTTCCAGACTGAATAGATTTTTCTCCTGAAAGTAAAAGTACTAATGGTTTAATGAACTTTTGTGGAACATTGAATTGCATGGATATAATGGATAAACTTTTATACATATTCTAGTACCCATAAATGAGGATGTTCATGTATCTGAAACAACATCTATCTGAAATTGGAAAATACACTAATTTAAGTACCCATGAAATTACCAGTTTAGACAAAACCATGAAATTTGGTACCATTGAAATTGAAAGTTACCACAGTATTCAGTTTGCTTTTATCACTGTTTAATGTAAATGACTTAGTCTATACATCTAATTTTTAGGTTTGAAAAAACTGAAGAAGTTGAATTTGAGTTGCTGTAAACAGTTGTCTAACAAATGTGCCACTGCTTTATCTAGTAAGTTAGAAACAGTGTTATATAATCTATACATGTAACTTAGGCCATTCATAAAAAAATGTTGGTTTGCAGTTAGGCGACTATCTCATTTAAAAATCACTCAAAGATTTTGACCAAAATAGATTTGTGTGCTTTACTCTGGGTTTCTGGGTTCATTACAAGCATTTTATATTTTTAAAAAGTCTTCCAACCTTTCTACCTAATATAAAAAATTTAATATCTTAACCGCAAACCAACATATTTTAAAAATGGCCTTAGTGTCATATTTTTTTCATTTCTGTTTATTGAAACTTACCTTTAAATGTTGTTGTAATGTATACACCGCCTGTGTTTGTAGTTGACTGGTGATTAACCTGATGGGTATAGAAATAGTTTATTAAAAGCAAAATTTTATCAGTATTTGAGTGTATACAGCACAACCTCTGTAGAGCTGCCCTCTCTTGATCAACAATATCTTTTCAACAACAGTATGATTTTTTTTCTTACTGCTTGATTTAACTATTGATTTAACCTCTTTAGAGCAACAACCTCTCAACAACAACATTATTTTGCCATTCCCTAAGGGTGTTGCTTTGGAGAGGTTGTACTGTATTTGGACTGCATTAACCAATGTCAGATTAATATTATTTGATGTATTCTAATATATGTTATTCTTTGTTTCGCACACAATACTTGTTGGTTAATTTTACAGGTTTACATGAATTGGTATCATTGAACATCGAGAGTACTGGATTGACAGATGTTGGTGTAATCCAGTACCTATCTAGTAACCCAGCACATCTCCAGCATCT
Source organism: Lutraria lutraria (assembly GCA_964023205.1). Classification (NCBI taxonomy): domain Eukaryota; kingdom Metazoa; phylum Mollusca; class Bivalvia; order Venerida; family Mactridae; genus Lutraria; species Lutraria lutraria. The sequence continues at coordinate 5,924,972 of OZ026848.1, forward strand.
GAATGCTAGCAGAACTAATGTTACACAAGCAATAATACCATATATACAGTCACATGCTAAGCAACTTAAATCTCTGGCTGTGGAAGATACTAAGGTAAGTTCTTATGGAATAATTATAAAGTACAACCTCTCCAGATCGACCATCTCTAGAGCTACAACCTCTCCAGAGCGACCATCTCTAGAGCTACAACCTCTCCAGAGCGACCATCTCTATAGTTACAACCTCTCCAGAGCGACCATCTCTATAGCTACAACCTCTCCAGAGCGACCATCTCTAGAGCTACAACCTCTCCAGAGAGACCATCTCTAGAGCTGCAACCTCTCCAGAATGACCATCTCTAGAGCTACAACCTCTCCAGAGTGACCATCTCTAGAGCTACAACCTCTCCAGAGCGACCATCTCTAGAGCTACAACCTCTCCAGAGCGACCATCTCTATAGCTACAACCTCTCCAGAGCGACCATCTCTATAGCTACAACCTCTCCAGAGCGACCATCTCTAGAGCTACAACCTCTCCAGAGTGACCATCTCTAGAGCTACAACCTCTCCAGAGTGACCATCTCTAGAGCTACAACCACTCAACAACAACATAATTTTGCTTCTCCCACTTCTCTTTTGCACTGGAGTAATATAATGATGAATTACTGATTTTTTTTTCAGTTCTATGTTATTTGTCAACAGTTGACAATGGGCATTATTTAGACACGCATTTATATGCTTCAACAATATTTTCAACATCTTATTGCAGTCTTTGCAATAGCCCAATACCCAGGGCTAGTAAATTGTTATTTAGCCTTGCATTTTTTGCAATAGCCATCTTAAAGTTTAGGCTAGTGCTTTAAAAAGGTTAGATGAACATTGTTCTTTATTATACAGGTTGTGAGTTTATCAGGTCTGCAGGAATGTTTGTGTTTAGAATCCCTGAATGTTGCTAGAACTGCCGTAGTAACTGAGTCACTGTATTGTCTGTCTAACCATGCAGGATTACGTTCATTAAACATAGCAAACACGGACAGTGTCGACGGAGATGAAGCTTTAAAGCATATTCAAGGTAGAAACTATTCTGTTATATGTTTATTGTTGTACTAATTACTTAGATTTATACCAACAAAGTTAAGATTCTTAAAAGACATGTTTATGGTTTCACGAAAACATAATATGCAACGGTTAGCAGTCTTCACGAAAAACTTTTTTAAGCACTGGACATTCGGGCCAGTGAAAATGCAAAATTTACTGGACCAAATTAACTTTCAGTGGACCAAGATGAGAATACACACAATTTTATATAATTTGGCTATATCATATTTTTTAGAGTGATTCAAATATTTCATTTTCTGTCCTGAAAAATGGTAAAATTATCACAGAAAAATTTACTGGACCGTCGGACCACTGACCTTTTCAAATTTACCGGACCAATGGCTAATTTGGTGGACTCGGTCCAAGGACTGGTGCTAAATTCGAAGACTGGAGTAAGTTCTTGGTGTGCGATACCATTTTATATCAATTTGACGATTTCATGCAGAAATAATTAAATCTAACTTCGAGGAGTTGAAGAGATGTTGTACGATGTGTATCCATTAGCAAGTGCTCGATGACGTAATGTACTACCATTGTGTATTGTGTTTACAATATTTCAGATCTGAGATTACATACATTAGTTCTTCCATCAAGGCATACTACAACAAATATTGGAATTAAATACATATCGAGTAAGTTATTTATCTTTGTCTTGTGTTCACCGTTTCTATCTGCAACATGGTACAAGTGTATTTCTCAAAAAAAATTGTATACATTTGGTAAACCCTTTTATTTGCTCCATCACATAACCATTGTAGGTTGAAGATTCATATTAAAGTGTATTTTTTATAGTATAAAAATGTAGGTATACATTCCCACAATTCTGACCTTGATCAAGATTTGTTATGATTTATGATAGCAATTTATTTTTTTCTATTTACATGTAGGTATGCAATTAACAGCTCTAGATTTAACAAACTATATATTAGTGGCTGATGAAGCCATGGAGTATATTGGTAGAATGGTGAGGTAGGTAAAAATATTCTGTTTCCTGATACATATACCTAGGATTATTACAGAACTTTCTTTCAATTTGGCATGTTATTGTTGGAATTATTTTTTGACATACAGTCAAACCTGTGAACAAAGGCCACCCTTGGGAAAGGCATGTGACCTTTATTGACAGGTGGCCTTTATTTGGAGGTATTTCTGTTCAAATTAATCTGTGATGGTTTTTATAAGACAAGCCTTTATTCAGAGATGGCCGCTAACACAAGTTTGATTGTATTGTGTATAATTTGAATCTTTTATATAAAGAATTGATTTTGAGGGCTTTTTTGGGGGGGAGGGTATCTAAAAGGGGTTTTGTCATTGATATAACAAGAGGGGCCTTTAAAAAGGGACTAATCAGTAATTGTGTTAATTATGGTTTCCTTACAAAAGCTGTGCTGAAGAACACTTGATGTTGTCAAGGGAAAACTTTGATTATTGCTTTTATATCATTTTGATTGTAATGGGATCTGTGCTAATATGTGTAGCTGAATGTAGTGTCATAGTTACGTGGACACTTGTTTGGAATGGGTTTAAACTCATACATCTGGGCCCTGTTCCATCAACAGTGCGTAACTTACGAAAAATATTAGCGATTTGCGTTTTTATATACAAATGTATGTACCGGTTTATGAACAAAGCTCGAATTATGTTTTTTGGGGCCTATTGGTGTTATATGGATAAAATATCAAGGTCCTGTGCCTAAATGGTGTGAAGTTACCCCCAACTTTACGCCAAAAATACTAACTTCAGTACTGATAGTTTACGTTTAATTTCTAACTTACGCCAAAGTTTCCCCTTATTTAATGCGTAAGTACGTTGATAGAATGAGGCCCTGCTGCATATGATGGTCAGATATAAATACTATTTATGTTTCAGCCTCAGGAAGTTAATTCTAAGCAATACAAAGATAACTGATGCTGGTATGTTATTTCTAGAAGGATTAAAACAGTTACAGGTGCTGGATTTGGATAGGACTTTAATTACTGACGAATCATCTTCTGTTATTAGTGGTAGGTTTGTTTAAATATTGATGCAATTATCTATATATGCCAGGGATTTTTTGGGGCGATTTTATAGCCGAAATTTGGTCATACTCCCAATGGAAAATAGTATCTTTTTTTCCCAATTCACAATTTTTTATTTTTTATTTTATAAGTTCATTAACATCACTATTGGTAGTAAATACCTTATTCTGCTACTGTTTTATGTGTAAATAAGTAGAATAAGTTGAACTACATTGCAAAAATTGTAGTTATGCATTTTTTCCCAATTTTGATTAAACACCGCGAAAATTCCCAATCCCAAGGGTATGGGTCATATTCCCAAAATACCGAGAAAAAACCCTGTTAATGCATATATTGTCAAACCTGTGAACAAAGGTCACCATTGGGACAGATATAATGCTGCCTTTATGGCAGGGGACTTTTATTCAGAGGTCACTTTGTTCGTATTAATAAATGATGGTTTTTGAAAGAGTGGCTTTTATTTACAGGGTGGCCTTTATTTGGAGGTGGCTGCTAACACATGTTTGACTGTATATGTATATCATGACTACCACTTCAGTGACAACTAGCTCAAGAATAGGGATACAAATGCCTGGCTCTCTTGTATCATATCTCCCCTCTCTCTGTGGCGACTCTAAAATAACCATAGCTGTCAAATTGGCCATTAAACAACAGATGATTAAATAGAAAGCATGCAATAGAACATTTGATTCAATTATCCATGATAATGCCTGTAAAATGTTGTTCTTAGTAATCATGGTCTCTGGGTTTCAAAACATAGTTTCTAAAATGACAGAATAAGAACCGTCTTTAAAAAAAAAATAGAAAGTAATTTTGTCTTTTAAATAGATAATATACTATATTTCTTAAAATTTTACATTTTTTCATTTTTTTTCAGCTTTGTCTAATTTGTGTGAATTAAGTATGGCCAGTACAAGGTATGGGATCAGCTTGTTATCATCAATATTGAATTAATTAATAATAAAGTAAAGTGCAGTTTATCAGGTCTCATTGAAATCTTCAAAGAAAGAGAAATTAATCAATTGGCCTGATTTTATGCTGTTTTTCAACTGTATTGCAGTTATATAACAGTTAGTAGTTAATCTAATCTGTCTTCATGGATCTTGTACCAGTACTAACAGTGTTTTTCGCATGTAACTGCCAAATTCTCATGAATGATCAGTGATGGGGGGAATTGCCTTAATCACAATGGCTTAAAGGGGCATGCCCAGGAACTGCTGTGTCTTTTTTTTCGTACACCAAAAATGCGTTTATCACTTGTAAAAACAATTATTACCGAAAAAGTCAAAGAAGAATGTGCCTTCAAAAATGGCCCTATAACGCACGCGTGGGTATTTGTATGTCGGTTTAAATAAAAGGCTTACAAGCCTTTTATTGACGACAACGATATTTCCGATTCGTCTGAGAATTTAACTTAGCGTGCGCGCTGCCTTTCAAGCAGCAAAACAATGATATTTACCTATAATTGATCGATAGATAAGCTTTATGTCGCAAACAATGAACATGACATGAGCAATACTTACCATTTCACAGTTTGTTGACATTTTTTTCCGCTTTTGACAGATCCCGAAAGGGTCGAGTTATGAAAATGACGAATATTTTCTAAGGCGTAATCGGCAGGTTTGGTAAATCTTGAAATGTGTATTTTGAGTCAAATAGTGGGACATTTCGTAAATATTTTACAGGACTTTCATTAATTGATATAGGCATTCAAATGATACCAATTTGATTTATATTCGAGACGCTTCAGTTCCAGGGCATGCCCCTTTAAACCAAATCATGAGAGAATGTGTTTGGTGACAAGGGTTTGAACTCTTGACCTCAAGATTTATAGACCTAATGCTTTACTTGTTGAGCTAAGTGGCTGGACCCTGACATAGAGAAGGCTTAAATTAGGATTTTTCTGTGCTGCATTAAGACACAAAACAAAATATCATCAACAACTGTGAGTTCAGCAGTCACGTTTAACTTTAAATCTACCTCTTGTTAAATCTCCTTGATATTTGTGTATTGTCTTTGGGACTTTTTGATAAAAATTTATCATGCTGAAAATATGTGAATTTTATTTTTCAGGATAACAACGAGATTTCTGCTATCTGGAGCATGCAATAAATGTTCAAATCTTGCAAAACTCAACTTAAGTAAAACGGCCGTAACCAAGAAAGGTAAGACAATACATGGCTACTTCAAACTGTTAGTCAATGTGTTGGAAATTTAGTTGAACACTGGTAATTTAATTAACATTGGAAAATGACTGAAAACTAATTTACTGGCATGATTTATTATTGAAAGAAGATTCCTTTTAATGATATTTCAAAAATAGTATTTAGAACATTTTCTATTTGAATTAGTAATTACTGGTAAATTTATCAGAATTTTATCAGCTTGCATTATCGCCTAACACATTTATTGTTCATGATAAGTTTAAAAAAACAAATTGAGAATTATATTTTGTTAAAAACACGAGTGAAAGATATTGATAGACAAAAAAACAGATATTAAGAATTTTGAAGACCAGCACATTTCTTCACATTAAATTCCTTTTAACCATTTTTTTTACAAATCATTAAGTTTACTTTTTAACTGTCTGGTTCCCTGGTTATTTTTTTTTGAAGTCAAACAGATAGTTATTTGAATTTTGTAGATATTTACTACAGTACTACACTTTTACTGACTAAATGACAAAGTGCTAGACCTAATCTGACTTTCTTGTGTATAGCTTTAACTTATATATGTACTTGAAAAAAGAATTGGTGTATTTCAGGTGTTCTAAAATTATCTTTACTATTTCTTCAAATGTTGAATCTTGATGGTACCAAAGTGACTCCTGACTTGAGCCTGGCATTGATGACTGGTTGTCCTGATTTAATTCAAATATCAATGAGAAACCTGGAACCATTTACTAGAGATGATGAAGTAGAAGAAGCAGAAATGGAAATTGGATAATTAGATACGATTACCATGGAAACTGTTATATAAATATTTTCCTTGAGATGTATTGTAAATTTTGATTATTTTAATTCTTTTGATTATTTATCTGCTTATACCTATCTTTGCAGTCAAACTTGTCTGTAAACACCACTTTTCAGTGAATTAAAATATACATGTATAGGCATATTAGAAGTGGTATTTTTTCTGTTAAGAATAAACTTCAGGGCATGCTTTTGCAGTGTTTGAACTAATTTTTTAAAGCACTATCTTAGACTTAAAGTGGACTGTTGAGAACAGACATTTTACCAATAGCCGAGCACATAATTTTGAGATAGGTCAGTAGCCAGAATTGAAATCTACAAGCCCGGGGCTATGGGCTAGTGGGTTAGCGTGAATACAGGTCTGTGCAGACAGGTGATGTTTAGCTCTAGTTTCATTGTACATGTATTGCATCAAATCCTTGTTTGAATATCAGAATTATAAGATATTATATCAATGTCATGATGTGAGTTAGGACTGTTGAATTATTTCTTTATGATGATTAATACTCATAGTAAATTTTCATAATTTTATCACAGACAAACATGTACTAGCCAACTTCTTGTTTATTTTATTTTTACTATGTAACTCTGAGAACTCAGGTTGTCTTATATAAATGCATTTAACAAGAAGGAATAAAATATATTTCTGGAAAGATGATAAAGAAGTAGAATTTTATTCTTTGGTATTTACAAACACAGTTTGTAACACAACGCAATTGTCGATTTATTTGTTGCATGTCCCAGGTTCGTAGGATGTTAGCTGTCCGAAGACTAACCCAGGAAACAAATATTTCCCTTTATTCAGTTAAATTCATTTTTTATACATTGTTGTCAGATATATTTACTGAGTAAAGTTGTAATGTGCATAATTTCACATAATTGATTTTCAGATTTCTGTATTCTTTATTTTATTCTATCAATCACATATATTTTCCTTCCGTTAGTTATGTGACATATTCGACTTTCTAGAAGAGAGCTTTTCTCTGATTTATAAGCAAGCTTTCAAACTCATCTATAGTGATACTTATTTATCTTTCAGCCGATAAGCCCATCACCCTGACTATGCTCTCTGAGTGGAAGTCTTGTTTTAGCGTTCACATGTTCACTGGTTAATTACAATAAGTTTATGAAAGTAATGATACTGAATAAGTGCATAAACAATCTCAAAATTTACTAAAATTTCAAAAAAGGTGAATTGCTTCTCTAGTTTTAAATTAATAGAACATATTTTTTTATGATAGATCAATGATGACACAATGACAGATATCTGTAATTGGTTAATTAAGACTCTAAGTGGTTTAAATGACTTGATTTCATTTACAGTCAAACCTTTGTAAGTGGCCATCTCCAAACAAAGTTTACCCTGTAAATAACGGCCATAACTGCCATTGATTATTTAGAACAAAATGCCCTCTGAATAAAGGCCAGTTGTCAATAAAAGGCCACAATGTCTTTCCCAAGGGTGGCCTTGGTTTACAGGTTTGACTGTATTTAAATGATAACTTACATTATCTGGGGGAAGCTCTCATGTTTTGTGTTGTTGTTAATGTTTTGTTACTTGATTTATATGCAAGTTTGCAATCAAAATAAAAGTTCAGTTATCAGCAATTTTGTGTTTAATATACAATCACTATAAATAACTGGTGATACTAAATGAGACCCATCTCCTTGGTCGAGTAGTTAAAGTCTATGACTTCAAATCACTGTAACTTCTCACTGATAGAGGGTTTTGGGTTCTAGGCCAGCTACCAACCATGTCTCTTTATGTGGGAAATAGGCAGTTGCTTACAGAGGATGGGAGCGATGCTTAGGTGAACTGTCTGCCTCATATGACTGATTATTACCCAACACTGTTTTACAAAAATAGTTTGATATTTGCCTTGATTTGTGATTTGAATCATACTGCGAACTGTTGACCGGTCAACAGTTTTGACTAATAACTGCCTCGATATCGGTTGTTTAGGGTTTAGCGCAACAGTGTCGTAACTCATATTGAAATAAGAACAAGTTACGACAGTGTTGCGCTGAGCCCTCGATATGCTAACACCAGAGTCAAATGACAACTAGCAAACAATTTAAAAAAAACATAAAATAGATTTTCTTCAACAAAGTAGAATAACAAATAAATAGAACTTTTTATATATAAACGACAAATTTCTAAATCTATTGTAACAGTACAATACCATCATAAAAAGCTTGATCTAAATAAGAAGTGTGTCAGGCTGAATGATAATCCTATATATAGAATCATACAGTATAGAATACTATAATAACCATCTAAGAGATCTAAATCATACAGAAATTCAAGTTTTGATCGTTTAATTCCAGTATCAACTATCGAGCATTACAAAACATACATTTACATACAATATACAAATTTACTTTTATTTATACATCTTCAAACTAAAAATAACCAAGAAATATGTATGCACAGTGCAACCTCTCCAAAGCAACACCATTTGGAGGTTAAATTAATAGTTAAATCATGCAGTGGGAAAATCATGCTGTTGTTGAAGGGAGATTGTTGCTCAAGAAAGGGCCGCTTTGGAGAGGTTGTACTGTACATTAAAATTTCTTTGTTGAGTATTCTACCTAGTACCGTACAAAAATTTGCTTTCCCATTTTTATGATATAACTTTCAATTGGAACATGCTTTTCTTCCGAAGTATTATTTTAAAAAAGATTCATACAAGATATAACAATAGAAAAGTTGATTGGCACTTTGACTTGTTATATGAATACATTTACATACCATTCTACACGATCAGACATATATACATATTTTGGCAACATGACCTGTCGTAATAGTTTTAACTCTTAAAATAACTGGCAAGCATTTATATATAAATGTACATAATATTGTAGACTCTAATATTTAAAAAAAAATTGTAGAATCAAAATTTATGAGGTAAAATGTAAGCAAGTTGCTAAATAACATTTCAGATTAATATAGACATAACAAAAGCACAGACACTTGGGGTTAGGAGCTCTAAAAAACCAAAATAATTGTATTTTTGTCAATCCAAACACATAAACTTATCATATCTATCAATAAAAACCTAAAATAAACCGTTTTGAAAAAAATACATTTTTCAACGTCAACAATATATACTGCAAGGTAGTACATGCATATAATATTATACAGTTTGGTTTTTTAGAGCTCCTAACCCCAAGTGTCTGTGGACAAAAGATGTTACAAATATCAATGACAAGCATTTTACACAATTTATGACTTTTCAAATGAAATGAGAAATGAATGCCTAAAAGAACAATGATTCTGATTCATGTAAAATTCTATGATTTAGCAGTGAATTCAATACAAGATTTGACAAAAATGTTGATTTTCCTCTAAATGTGGGATAGCTGCCAGCTCAATCTTTGAGGAAGGGTTTAGATTAAAACACAGGTAACTGTATCATGAATAGGAAAAACATATTAATAAATATTTATTTTTAATTTTTTTTTTTTTCATATTTTTATAATCTATTCATGATACAGTTACCTGCGGATTAAAATACCATCCAGGAAAACTAGTACAGTGAACTGGCCATCATAATAATTATTATGCAACTTAAATATCGTTGAAAAATAGCGTTAAACTTGGTGAAAAATGAAGTCAATAAACAGTATGAAATACATGCCATTGTACATCTTACCTTTCTAAGCTAAATAGAAGTTATTTGATTAAAATGTCACAAGAAATGGCAAAGTTATGGTCAATTTAACCTGCTCTGAAGGATTTTCTTTAATACAAACTGAGTTAAATATGTGACTGAATGCCTCTTGTTTGGAAAAAATGGGTCAGCCGCATGTGATTTTCAGGATTTTTAAAATTTGGCTCTATTCCTTGAAAACAAATAACAAAACCATATCTAATGTACATATGGTTAAACCTTGTAAATACAATTCAATGGGGACCTAAATTTGACTTCAGATCAAGCTTGGTTTCAAATAACCCGTTGTCAAACATTAACTAACAGATTTTGGATGAACCAGGTTTTTTACATAGAATAATATAGGTGTGCATTGGGACCAGAAACCAGAACAAGAGCGCATTGAGCGGTGCCAATGCTTGTCAATTCACCTCAGTGAGATCTATCCACTTATGAAGTTTCATGTTGCTACCTCTTTTAGTTTCTGAGTTATGAACTACATTAATGTTTTTGCATGATGCAGACGATGCAATGATCACAATAGCTCCACTGATTTTTCATGAGACAAATGGCCAAAGACTAACTTCCTTGAGGTACTTCAGAATATGAACTATCTAGCAAAAGTGTCACAACAACTGAACCAATAAATAATACAACAGAATCTGACACAAATAACATCAGAAAGTAATGTCTTTGTGTTGAAATCAATGGTAATATATTAAATATCACAGTAAAGATATCTGGTGTAACAGGTTTCTATAGCAACGGTTCTGTACCATTCCAGTCAACTTCTGCACCTTCCCATCTGTAATTGGAAACAATGTTCTTATTATAATTTACTATATAAAGAATAGGACATTTTTGGAAACAGCTAAGTTTGTTAAGTAAGAAATAATGTTCTATATTAGATTAGAAAAAATGACTTCATTTAAAATCGAAACAAAATCCAATTATATATATTTAAAGATTGACCTTCATTAGTTTACTTTACACATAGTAGAATGATTATTCAAACGTATCTCTAACAATTCATACATACAGCCACTGTGTAGACATGTGAAAAAAAGATAACATTGTTCAGTAAAACCCTGTGTTAGAAGTCACCTCTGAATAAAGGCCACTCTTAGAATAAGGGCCATTCTTTGTAAAACCATCATTGATTATTAAAAACAAACTGACAAAGGCATCAGTCAAAGGCCACATTTTGTCATTCCCAAGGAGGCAGCCTTTGTTCACAAGTTTGACTGTTCTAAACAAGACTTACTTTGTTCTGATACAATGTTCGAGTGGAGGGACTAACTCTTCTTCTGAAGGAGGTTCAAATGTCCTACTGTTTGTATCTGTTGAGACAATAACATAAATACATGTAGCTGTAATTCACATAATAAGACGATTGTTTGTTTCATTGGGTTTTACGCCATTTTTAACATTATTTCAGTCATATCGTGGCGGGCAGTTATCCTAACCAGTTTTCCTGGACTTCATTTAGGCCTTATCCAGTACTAACAACATTCTATCCATAAGCGTCACAATAAGACTAATGTCTTTCATAATGAGCAAATCAATAAGTAGTACAATAAATTCTGTTTCCTGATTTATTTACCTGAATATTTACTTATTTCGAGTTTTACGCCCCTTTTCAACAGTCAGAGTCACATGAGGCGGACAGTTCACCTAAGCATCATTCCTGGGAAGAACCAGTACTAGACTCCCATCCTCCGTAAGCAACTGCATACTTTCTCACATAAAGAGACATTGTCAGTAGCGGGGCTCGAACCCATGACCCTCTATAAGTGAGAGGTTACAGTTATGTGATTACCTGAGTAACTTCGAAGCTGACGTAAGGGACAACCATAGGTATAAATCTAATAATAAACATGAATAAATCAAGTGCAGATACTAATCAAATTATCTTCACTGTCAACTATACAGGCTTTTTTATCTAATGTACAGTCATTGACATAACAGAAACCTACCAATAGTTAGTTTGATTTCTTCTTGCTGTCTGGCTAAACCATCATAATAATAGAGATCAAATCTTTTCTCAACTTTCCAGTCACTCGTCAATTCTTTCCTTGTACAAAACATCACACTGAAATGACTCTCACTACATACAACCCAAATAGGGTAGCGAGGTGTCTTCATATAGGTACCAACCTGAAATATTACACATTATGTTATCATGAGGCCATGCTTTAATAATTGATGGGTTTGAAATTACGTGCCTATCTCATTAAAAAATCAGCCAGACCAAAATTTTAGCAATTTTGGCAACTTCTTTTTCTTCTTTATTTCAACTTTTCCTTTCTAAAACATTTCGGAAATGTCAACAAAAATACCTAACTAATAAACTGTTAAAAGGCCCACATGGAAGATTGATTTTACCCAAATGTGCAGCCTCATGAAATAAAGTCATTATTATTATCATAAAAGTTTTGGTTGTGAAGTGGCAAACCATAACTTTTTAGAATGGCTTAATAATGAATATAGTTCATATAACAAAGCTAGAAATTGCTCAAAAGAAAATGTAGTCACTAGTCAGATTTCAGGATAAACACAGCAGAAGTCAGCTACCTGGAGGTATTTCAGCTATTAAAGGGCGGAACTGACAACAAAAAATGAATATTTTTGACTTTTTTTATCTATGCAATACAGAACAATAAACAATATTTTTTTACAGCTTGTCTGAGCTAGTTAGTAATTTTATTTCTATCTCTTGGTATTTGAAATCTAACACTACTGTTAATTACCCTCAGAAGAAGAAAAAACAATCAATATATACCTTTCACAAGTAAAATGCATAACTACTCCTCAAACATACATTGGAAGTATAAATAAATTCAACTTCTTTACACAGTTACATTTTATACACCAATCAAATAGCACAGGTCAAACACTTACCTGGCAAGACTTATAATGTTCAAACAGAGACATTAGACCGACATCACATCGTGAGACAATACCCTTCAATATCATAATATTTCCTTCACCGGAATCCAGTTCCATTACATCGTTAAATACATTAGAACTCGCTCGTCCTGACAGATATAGGTTAACCATTTCCTACAGTGAGAAAATATACAATTAATCCAAACAAATATCCGCAAGCAGTACCAATGCTAGTCTGTTCACCACCTCGGTGAGATCTACCCACCTATGAAGTTACATTATGCTACCTCTCATAGTTTCTAAATTATGAGCTACATTAAAGTTTTTGCACAAATGCAGACGATGCAGTGATAAAAAAATGATAAAAACAACTGTCAAGCTAAAAATAGTAACATGTCCTACAGCCAAAACATATACAACTAATTAAAACAAATATCTTAAGGTAACCTTAAAATGTGTATTATACCTAACTTGGTTTCACTAAGGGGAAACAATCCAATAATATAAAGGGAGGCTAATGTCAAATTACAGGTAATGGAAAAGTATTGTTCAAAAGCAGCCTTATATTGTCTGTCGCTCTCTTTGCGCCAGTCAACCAAAACAAGAAATATTCATAGTATAAATTTAAACCTGTGGCCTAACCACTCAACCACAGAGGACCCTTCAGTTATTATTCCCAATCAATTAACCTGAAGTGATTTGTAACCTACCTGAGTACAATAACCATGCTGCCCCATTAACTTATTGGTAGGTACATCCATATCATCTTTCAAACTGAAAAAAATGTAAACAATTATGAAGTACTTTCATTAACAAAAATAAACTAGACAGGCATCAGAGCCACAAGATAAATCCAACCTTAACTACCGGTAAAGCATTTCCTCATTGATCCTTATATTTAACACTTGAATAATTTTGGAACTACCCCTATCATAACCAGATATGGCATTTATTGAATACAAATCTAAGAGGTCACACATACCTGTCAATCTTTCTAGTTAATATCACAGAATATAATGATAACATCACACCACCAAGGCCATCTAACTCAAACTGAAATATTTAAATGCAATAAGTAGTGCTGTTATGAATAGTCAGGACAAAGAATAAATAATTAAAGTAAAAGTAAGGCCATTATTCTTTTTGTTTCTGGTTACCTGCTCATTAAAAATAGGGTAGGTAGGATGGGCTGTTTGGCTCTTGAAAGCGTGTGAAAAGATAAAGAGAGAAAGTGGATTTTCCGTTCCTCGGGATAACAAAAAAATCTTAAGTCACTGGGAAAAATTAGTGTGGGACTGGTAGCCAGAAACATACAGTTTTAAGCCTAACTCAATTTTAAGACAGGTATAAACATTGCCAAAAGTTCGACATTTAAAAAAATGTAATTTTAAATTCCTAACCAATTCTTTGCTTATCTGAATTAAAGAATTTCCCACACTTAAATGGCATAGGAAGAGACAAAGAAATGTATCCAACAATTGAAATACAGTCTGATTATAATGCATAATTAGACAACTTAACCAGTCTTCGAATTAGTGGGTTGCCCCCTGCCTGAAAGGATTTTTTTCCTTCCTTAAGTCTTTTGGGGACAACCCAGTTTTAGTGAGTTTCCTTCATAAAGTATATAGCCGGGCAACCTGGCATAAAAAATTAATTCAAAGACTGCTTAACACTATACCTGATTCACTACTTGCTTCATAAAACTTTGGAGATCATCAAAATCAATAAATGTATACAAAGACAGCTGAAAAAAAGACAACAAGAATTAACACCTGAGACAGGAATTTGGTCTGTTTGGTAAAGCTTGATTATTGGTATTCAGGGGACATGGATTCATATAATTATATACTTCTTAAAAAGGGGTAGATTAAAAACCTAAAATTGGCTCAATGATCAATTTTGTTTGTCTTCGAATTTGCCCTTTTTTTAAACACAAATAATACAACATACAAAAACTTGTGTTTAACAATGGATACAGGTATCCTTTTGGCCCTTGGCCAATCTTTACAGTGATTGACTGCAGTGGTCTTGAACAAAATTTATTCCTGTTTAATTACATTGTAGATGTGCAAAGGATATATGACAAAATTTCCAAACACTTTAAACATACAAAAATGTTATTACGGATGCGATATATTAAATGCCATCAACCACTATACATCAGTTCAATACAATGTCACTGAAAATGACATAAGGCCAACCCAGTCATAAATGCAATAATGTCTAGAACCTAAATTAGTCCATGTACCCATTGAAAGTACTCAGTCCACTTCATGTACAATGTACTACAAAAACTTACTGTTTCAATAAACTCATCAGCTCTAAATTTACCTCCACTACCAATCACAGGACGACTTGATGGTCTGAAAGCAAACATATGACAAAAATAAATAAATACTTGGATTCGGCTACCATCTGCCCGAAAATACTGGCTTGGTTGGTTGTCACGACTTTTTCTCAAATATCTATTTTCTTAGTTCTGAGATATAGTTCATGAGAAAATTTTACAGATTTCTGAAACTGAAAACATGTCTTGTCAGCAGAAAAAGAAGAGGAAACCAGGATTTTTTATGCCCAATGAATAAAACATGTGACTGATTTAACATTCTTCTGAAACAATCAGACATTTGATGAAAGGTGTTAGAAAGTGCTAACTTATATCAGTTATAGAGCTGTCATAGACTATTCCAGGCATGTGCATAAAGCGACCCTCAATTACTTAGTAAAATTAAAATCAAATTATGAAAATCACACATAACTGATACCAACAATGTTACACAACGCTACATAAATGTATATAAATGTCATAGATTCAAAAATGAAACAAAGCCAAATTGTGGACAAGGGCATATACAGGAAGAGAAAAAATATGGCCTTTATACACAGTTAAGATAGATTAATGCATGGTAAAGAGGGACTGTTTCTCACAAGCGGTCACCATTCATAGGTACCTATTCACTTAGGTATGACTGCGCTAGATATCAAGTAAATTCCATACATCCAGGACTGATTCTGTGAAACATAATCTATCAGTAAAGATTCCAACATAAACTTACATGCAAACTATAGCTTTTCTTTTCTCACCAGCTCTCCAAAATATTTTTGCCAGAGCCATGTACAAAGCTTCTGTCCTTTCTTCACATGTAGGATCATTACTAGAATAATGGAAAAGATTTAGTTATGAAAAGAATCAAACAATGACAGATATTATTAAATGAACAAACAGAATAAGAAACAATTCACCAGAGGTTGATTTTCAATCACTGGTAATAATTCCTCTTGCTTCACAAATTGAAATGAATTCACAACAAAAATGATTTTAAATCAAAGCACTGAAAGTACTCAATGAAACTGAACTTACATACACTTGCACTGCAACATAGAATGGGAACTAGTTAAACAATAGCATGACGTATGAAAAATGTAGTACATGGGTCTGCATCATAATTCATGCGCACCAAGTGAGTGATGGCTATGGAAAGTTTAACTATTGTTCAGTTTCCAAAAATCATACAATGATTCAATACTATACAGTACCATAGACAGACAGAATCTACACAGAATGGTGCAATGACCTGAAGTGACCATCGTGTTGAATTTATCCTCAAACTAAATAAACCCCCAATGGATTTGTCCTTGTAACACATCACACCTTAATGATACTTGTACAAGTATTCAAATAAGATTATTTTCAACTTTACAAAATGTTTGTTTTCAAGTCTGATTTATATAGCTTGAAACATATCAACTGATAATACTGTGAGTACAATTTATAATACATACAATCTTTGTAGAGGTATCCTTTTTTCACCAAACAGAAGTTCTTGTACAACACAAGCCTGAACACTAGCTAGAACACCACATGGTCCTCCCTACAAAACAAATCAGTGTTACAATATCCCGTCAATTAACATTCCCTAATCAAGAAAACCAAGAAGTTACTGAAGCTTTGATAGAGCAATATTTTGGTTACAATATAGCCAAGGAAAAGACTGTAAAAAGGCACAGAAAATTCTATGATTCAATAAAGTTTACTATCCAATAACAAAATAATCACAAAATGGATTTTTTTCATATTTATGCCATACCTATGAAAAAAGTCAAAACAAAGTAAGTAACATACCTTCTTTTGTACAATACCATATTTCAATTTTGGCATATCACAGAAACTAAAACTCTGAAATCTCCATTCATCGTTAAAACTCTGCATTGGTGTACCAAATATCAATGTCTTCAATGCCTAAAATGTACAATAAAATGAAGAAACTTGATAAACATTTCTATTAATAGATTACTGAGAGCCGTGTATATATACAGTTATGATACTGGGAGGGTCGTATCAGGTTTCAGGCAAACATTGATTAACTGTTTAACGGCCCATTTGACAGCTATGGTCATTTCAGAGCTGCCCCACAGAGAGAGGACATAAGATACAGGAGAACCGGGCATTTACATCCCTACTCTTTTCTAATTGTTCTCCCATGTTCTTTATCGTGCCCAATGTAAAGCACCGACTCCACTTGACCACAAATCAATCCACTTGAAGTCTTACCAAATGTTTTAGAAAATTTTAGTGTAACGGATAACTCAAATATTACCACTGCAGTTTTCACATCTATTGGTTTACAATTATGCTGATTTTTGTTGATTTTAGCTGAAGTTATTCGTGGTCCAACACTTAGTTTAGCGAGATCATCATCTAGACTATCAATGTCTCCCATCTCCAAATCACCCACTTTCATAGAACTTGATGAAGATGATTGACTGTGAAATAAAATATTTATGGATAAGATTAAAATAGATTTTCCAAAGAGTTGAACATGTTCTAGTTATCATGATGCTTAAACCTTACGCTACCATGTATATGTAATAAGACAAGTATACCTGTGTACACCAATCTACATACTTGCCTACACGATGGGTATGAAAGTCTGCACAAATATCTACATACTTGCCTACATACCTTGTTTGTGGGAAAAAGTTTTAAATAATCCACCATTTCTTAAAAATTCACTGGCGATACATATAATATTGACATAATTAATATACATGCTGTTCATATAATGTACAATCAATTTAAACCTGTGAAAACAGGCCATCTCTAGGTAAAGACATAATGTGGTCTTTATTGACAGATGGCAATTATTCAGAGGTCACTTTGTTCCAAATAATCAATGATGGTTTTTAAAAGAATTGCCTTTATTCATAAGGTAGCCTTTATTCTGAGATGGCCGCTAACACAAGTTTGACTGATATTTACCTTGATGAATTTTTCTTAGTCTTGCCAGCAATACTGGAACTGTTAACACTATAATGTTTTGTGTCTTTCTCTAATGAAGTCTGTCTTCTAGTGCCAGAAGCCGGACGAGATCCTTCAATCTCTAACACATCATGAATGGATTTCTTTCTTCCACCTGATATCATTGTTTCTATTTCTTTAACACTTTGATCACTGATATCTGACGGTCTACTAGTGTCACTGTTTGTATGTAATGGTTTAGAATTGATAACAGTTGGTTTTGATACAGTCTTGTTGGCACTCGTTACATTGTCTAGACTAGAAATCTTTGGCGAGTCATTTTCAAATAAATTCAATCTTTGATTTTTACTTGCAGACATAGGTCTTGGCTTGTTCATTTTTCTCCTTCCAGAATCCTGTAATAAAGTCATCTGGTTAATACTACAAATTTTATTAAACAGTACGCCAGAATATTTTTTTCAGGAGAAGTGTGCTAAAATTAACTAAATCAATACCAAAATGTATGTATTTTTTCAAATTCAGGCTTTTTATACATTGCAATTAACTATAGAAATAGCTTCCTGAAATAAGTGAAAACAATGCATTTAAGAATCAGTGATATGTTAATCATATCAAATTAAAATACTACAGAAATATAGAAACACCAAACAAACAAATCACACAAAAGAACAAAATCCAGTTTGTATCAATGAATGTATTAATATTTTATCAAGTAACACCTGAATGAATTGGTTGGCTGATATATAAACCTGTCCTGAATACTGGCTAGGGATTACATGAATACAAACTTTTACAGGGCAACTAATTAATACATTACTAGAACAGTTAAACCTGTGAACAAAGGCCACCCTTGGGAAAGACATGCGGCCTTTATTGGCATGTGGCTCTTATTCAGATGTCATATTCATCTGGAACGAAATCAATGAAGGTTTTGAAAATGACCTTTATTCACAGGGTGGCCTTTATTGTCATATTCATCTGAATGATAATCAATGAAGATTTTTAAAAAAATGGCCTTTATTCACAGGGTGGTCTTTATTTGAAGGTGGTCACTGACAGGTTTGACTATATTTAAAATTTAGAAATTTTAAAATTTGCTATATCCAAACCTCTGTACTGGTTATGGGTCCAAACATTCCTAGAGATCTAGGTTTGGCGGTACTTCGAGGTCGATTCTGTACAATTCTAGTAGGAAGCTGATCCTCCTCGTCTTCCATCTGTAACACTCCTGATCTACCATCTCCAAGTAATGTCTCTCCTTCATGACTGTCTTCTATCACTAAATCAGAATTGTTGTTCTTCGCAGGTGCTGGAAATTGATATAAAATTGTTCACATTTAAGTATAAGAAATTTTCAACATACAGTGTCAGTATGCAATGAAAGTAAACTAATGAAGGGATGACCTCCTCCATTGACTTATTTTATATGCATCAAAATAAAGACAATAATTATTATAACAGAGAAATGTCTCTAATATAGACTAGAGACCACACTAAGGTCAATAAAAAATAATACATTTAAAGGACCATGACCTTACTACTAAAACCAACCGCATGCACTGACACGATAATGATAAAGTAATAAAATAACACACCTTTGCTTTCTACTTTCTTTGTAAATGTTACAGGCTGATTTTTTGGTCTTCTCTTCTGTGATGTAGGGTAAGAGAAATTAGGATCTGGCTTTAACAAATCATCATCATCATTTTGTTGTGATGCTGGAAATCCATCAAAATCTACCTGTGTGTCCTCCTGAAATGAACATACATTAAGTTACAAATGTAGGACAAAAGCTCCAAGGATGTTTAGCACCCAGTCAAAATTGATAGGGGTGGGCAAAAAGCCCACCCTTTATTTAACTTCCCTGGACATTCCTCTCCTGTCTATTTTGATACTTGAACAAAAGCTCCCTTGGACATTAGTAATCACATTATCATGTACTTGACAAACCTGGGAAATTTACCATTAATCTGAAAAGTAGATCACACAAAATGTTACACAATTTTCTTAAAGACTGGATGGAACACACACATAGATGAATGGACCAAAACATAAAAGTGCAACATGTATCTTTCCAGCCTAAATTCTCCTACGTTTTTATTCTGATTCTAGCTACTCCTGTGAAGTTTACAGTAAACAATCAATTGAAATCATGCATAAAAACCCTTCAAACTTGGATAATTTCCAAATAAATGAAAACAACTTTTTTTCAGGAATTTAAACAGAAAGTTGTGAAATTTCCACAGTGTATCAGTGGATAGAACATAAAACTTACTTGAGGTAATGTTGGATATTGTGTCTTTGATGAATAACCAGAACGTAGAGATGACCTTCCTGTACTGCTAGCAGATTGTGGTTTAGACATTTCAATGTCTCCGTTCTTTATTGTTACACTATTTTTATTCATCAAAAATTGCACTATCACTTCTAACATCGCCTTCAAAGGCTTAGATTGCTCCTGAAAATTCCAAACAATTTTAAAGCAATACAGAAGAATATAAATATATAAACAATACACGATTAATCAGCTATTCACTAGATCAATACAAACATAATTAAAAAGCATTGTTCATAACAAAATTAATTCTAAAATGGATACTTTTACTAGCAGATTGTCTTTCAGATGTACTTAAAAAGCATGTAATTCAGTACTTCATTAGTGGTAACACACTCCTTATAAAACTCATCCAAAGCACTGGGTGAAAAAAAAAATCTTGTTAAGAAAATCCATTTGCTAGAATCCTACCAACATAAATATAAGAACTTAAACAACTGTTCATTCAAATTATACTTTCATACACTTACTGACATACGTAACTATTAACAAAAAAGCTATAATTCCATCAATAACATGAAGGTAATTAGCTACCTGATATATAAATAATTAATTAACCTAGGCAATATAATCAATACATGCATAAGATTGTAACAGTTATTCTAGCCTTACAAGTTTAAAATAAGGGATATAACTTGTAAAATGTCAATAGCGGACTAGTTGAATTATAACTACTGTCAGACCATAAAGGATATCATAAGAATGGCAATTATGATTGACTGACTAGAATACTGAACTATTGTTTTGAAAAGATACAACACTATAGGCATCTTAATTACATATAAATGATAAATAGGACGTACATCTACAAAATTTTAAACATAATTGGAACACTTGAAACCAATACAAAAATATGTGGTACTATCAACTGACAACGGATGTATTTATCTACTTTATTCTGTACCAACGTTTCGGCTTTAACAAGCCTTCATCAGGGTATAATAATTGGAACATATTCGGTTCAAATGTATGAAAATCAATAAGTAATGAATAACAGAAAATATATATTGAGAATTAATTTTTACAAAAATTGAGAGTTTGGCACTGTTTGCTTTTCGTCAACAAGAATACATACCTTATTCTTCTTCATAATTTTCTCTATATGCAATTCTTTTACGAGCTGTTGTCTGTTACTAACGCTGTCTTCATCTCTCGGGAGTTCTTCATCTAAAACCTGCAGAGTTGTCTTCAAACCCTGAAATGTCACAAGAAATTTAAGAATCAATTAATCGTTTAAGATAAGCATTATCAACTGCAACATACTGTAAAAATTATATTAATATCGAACTTGACAAACAGCTACAGTATACTTGAGACAACAAATATCAGAGTAAATTCAAGAGTACAGAATGTGGGACAGATAAAATATAAATTAATGTACATTGTATTAAAATAATGGAAATCCGATAGGAACAAAATCAGTCATTTATTAGTGTTCTTAGACTATTAACACTTGCATTAAAATGCATTACAGAAATTAAATCAATTAACTTTACAGTAAAAATTAAATTATTCTAATATGTAGTAAAAAAATTGTCTTAGGTGTGGGAATTTTTTGAAAATAGGAACAACTGTCACTGTTTTGGAAGTGTGTAGCATTTTAACCCAATCATGGACAAAAATAATCAATTAGATAAATAGAAAAAATTAAGTCTAGTAGGAATACAGATGACAATATAACTCTTCAAGCCATGACAGAAAACCATTTCATTTCAGTGGGTTTTAGTTTGAACACTGTCTTTCAATGAAATTTCATTTATTCTGTTTCCCTGGACTGTATTCTAACCAGTACTAAGTTGCTTCCAAAAGGAGCTGGCAACTTTTCCACTTAGGTAAGATAATCAAAATTTTTGTCAAACTTTCATAGACAACAGCTGCATCAACAATGAAAGGTAGTAAGTGGATGCCAACTAACTGGTCAATCAGTCTGAAATATTTATGAATTTGTAAATTTATTATATATATTTTGACTTTGTATGTTTATTTTCGTGTGTTTTCAAGACTTTTCTTTATGTTTTTCAAATTTAATTCAACAATTTTCTATTATATCCCATGTATACTTATTACTGTGATATACATTACTGCGATTGTCCAATATAATAGCAATAACTGACACATGCACATCGCCTCCACATCCGTTACAGTCATAGGAATTTCCCCTGTGACTTCTTATCAAGCATTTAATTGGCCGATTCGCGGTAATATTTATACAAAGCAAAAATCAATATGGTCGTTAGTATGTCACAAAATGCGATCAACTGATGTATTATTTTATTGTTATTATGCATATTTTTATGCTTTGGACATGTGAAGAAGACTTGTTTATGAGAATCAAATGGTTTCATGTTTGCTTAATTAGTACTGTCATGAATTTTAAGCTAAGTAATGAATTAGACTCGCGTTAAAAAAAAAATCAGGATACATTTTGTATATCTACCTTGAGATGCACGATTTTGTAGCAGTCACTTAAACTACACTGCCACTGATCAGAGTTATAGAGAGGGATGATTTAGCTGTGTCAGTGTATGAATTGTTTTCACGTCTATATCACAACTTTGTTTGAAAGCAAATCAGACATATCCCTTGTATGCTTATTATCGCGGTGACGCTATTACCACGGGTGCCCCGGATAATATTAATAACAATGACTAGCATATGCGTGTTGCCTCCACTTCCATTTCCTTTCTAGCATTTGTTGAGATTGTATACCTCGACTTTCAAACTTTTTCATTGATGATTAATGTCATATCTATAGTCAAGTCAATTTATAGTTCATACTGTCATTTGAATTCAATTCAAATTATCACTGCTAGTGCTATATAATGTGTTGCATCTTAATGCATTTTAACCCTTAAAACATGTAGTTTTGATATTTCTGCAAATAATAGATGGTCCGCACATTGGTGGGAGTTTAGTACTGTCGTAGGAATTTCCCGCTTTGTTACGTATCTCGCATTTAATTGTCGATAAACGGAAATAAGGTCATCAAGCAAAAATCAATATGGCCATCAGTGTGTCAAGAAATGCGATCAGTTGATAGATTATTTTATTGAGAGTATTTTTATGTTTTCAACAAGAAGAAAAATTGTTTATGACAATTAAATGGTCGTATGATTGCAGACCTGCACTGTCGTGCATTTTAAGGAAGGTAAAGAGTTAGGCAGGCAGTAGTAGGGACGACCAGTAGATTTATAATTTTATTATGTTTTTATCATTGTTTGACGGGTTTTCGATACCTTAAGCATTCCAAAACGCCTTACACGCAACAAATACAAATAAATGCGTAACCTGCTTTTATTTCTTAAAAATCAATTTATTGCTCGTAATTTCAATGCACTTACGGTCAACTTGTTCACAAAATAACGAACAACAGACCTATAAACAAACATTATGATCAGTGACCGCCATTACGCAAAATTTACCCATTTTCGATACCTCCAAAATTGAAGAGTATTCAAGACAGAGACGGTCCAAAAGTACCAGGTATAACGCGGAATTATGAGAAAACCTTGTTTGGTGAATGTGATCATACCCACGCTGCTTAATCCCATCATAATTAATAGTTTACGATGCGTAAGTATGCTAGACAAAATGGCGGCAACCTCTGGCTTCAAGTCTGTGTAATTGATCTTAATGTTGGTATGATCTCCGATGCAATGATAAATTAATATCACAGACGTGTAGTACAACCCGTAACTCACTTCATTTGATAAGTTATAAAGTCTTGGTCTACTTACATTTTGGGATTTTTATTGAAAATGTAAGATGTACTAATAATAAATTCTAAGAAATTTTAGCGAAAAATAAATAAGACATGAACACTTTTCAAACACCCTGTAGTGGACAGGAAACACGACTGTTGCATGATGGTCGTGTGATCTACATAGCAGACGAGCCAAATTCCCAGTCTAGGTCAAAATATTTTCTCAGTTTTTCTTATTTTCATTTTTAACGATATTGTTGTTAAAGTGATAAAATGGCGTAGTAAATTGAGCGGTTATTTGCTGTGTGTTTCAAATTGACTGTTAACTTACTTGATAACGACATATTTTGGAAAATATCAAGGTCGAGCACATTGCGTAAACAAAAAGTGACGTCATTCTACTTCCTGTCAAGCGTTTATGCGCAGAAAACAGAAAGTATCGAAAACATGTACGTATCGAATACATGTCAACCGACGATACCAAACTTGTCAAAAAAATAATTAATTAACTTGAGTTATTCATATTGTCATAAATACAATTCAATAATCAATTCAAATATATGTACAAGCTAACGGTTAACATAACAAACGAAAAGTAAAACTTGGTGTACTTTCACCATACCCCACCCACCGGCCAAATATTAGAAATAGAAATGTTTATTTTGATAAAATGGAGCGTTTAAAATAATAACCTTCCGATTTAGGTACTCTCGAACAAGAGACGCAGCTATGCTTTCGGTCAATTCGGCTGTCATTATTGCAATATATTGTAATAAGTCTCAAAACTGAAAATAAATCTCAGTTCCAAACCATTCACTGGAATTTTTACATGTAGTCCGCCATTTTGAAACATTCCGATAGAGATAACGTGTACACGAGAATACGTATTTTTTTTACATATCATTGATAATTGATAAACTTGTCGATTTGGAAAATATAACGAAATTATAATAATCGAAAATACAAAAAGAAATTCACAACAATGCATTTGATAGAAAAATATTTAGCCACGCCCTCTGACTTTGCCTTGTACGAATTATAGAGATATTCAGACCGCGGGAATTATTCAAAAGAAACTTTTAGACTCGCGTTGTTACATTAATTAGATTAAGATACAATGGCTGAACGGTAAATATAACAGTTAAAATACTGGACGTATAATTGAAGTATCAGTTTATCAAGGACTTATATTATGTATATCTTGTCCTTGATTTTATCACATTGATTATCTACGACTAAATTATGCTACAATATAAATAGGGCAGGTAGTTGTATTAAATACAACTACCTGAGTAGGGCTACTGTACTGTACGTTAATTTCATTAATATAGTGCTCATACAATATCATTTTCATAGCATGATGATGATGGTGTTATTTTAAATTTAAAAAACAAGGACTTATAGTATGTATATATAAAGTCCTTGTTAAAAAAACAAATTTATTAGATTTTATTTTCAGACAGTGGACGTGGAATGAGAATGATTCAAACCAAGAATCAATACATGATGATGATGAACATCACAAAAGTCACTCACCTGTTAGTTATCATAGTTCAGATTGGTATGAACAGGTAGACATTTTATATGTGTAGCAGTATGGTGTATATATATATAGCATTTGTATTTATAAATTGGCTGTGGAATTAACCACTCTATTAGCTCAGCTGGTAGAGCATCAGACTTGCAAGCAGGAGGTCGCGGGTTTAAGCCCCACATCAGGTACATTATTTTCCTCCTATTACATACAATTTTTCATCCTTCAGTATATATATATAACAATACTGCAGTAATTATACTAAATTAAGCTACAATTGATAAAATGGTGTAATACTTCAATTTCATATTTCAAAATACATGTACAAGAATGTTTAACTTTTGAAAATATCTCCAGGAGAAACCAGTGAAGACCAATAGAAGACGTTCAGTGGCAGCTTCACTTACTGAAGTTCTTATCACAGGAAGGCATCCTCATTCACAGTCATCAGGTAGTTGAACATGTAAACTGAGTTTAAATTGGCCAATCAATCAAGATTAGTTAAACATTATTTCTTTGGACATTTATTTTGAAAGCCATTCATATTATAAATGTATATATGTTAGGAATAGTCTGAATTACTTATTTAGATGGGGGAGCGAATTAGGGCTGAGCACCGGTTCACGTATCGTATCGGATACTGGTATATAGAGTTCGGTTGATATATCGTATCGAACGTTAAAGTATCAAACAAATATCGATCAAAATAAAAATGAATTTTAAAAACATGTTTTGGACCGTGTTGTGTGCGTTTTGTGCATTTTCGTCAAATAAAAAGTTGTGACACATAGATTCTATATATTAAACATATCTGCAGTCATCCACAAGAAGAAAATAGTTTTTTGCAGTTCAGCACGAGTGTTTGGCATGCCTGCTGAATTAACCTTCCCTTATTATTAGGTATATACGTATCCTATGCAGCCAATATTTGATTTTGTGTCAAGTACCTGTGTCAATATAGTCAATGTTTCTCACAATTTCTGTTTTATTTCATATGTATAGAACATCAAAATGATATTACGGATATTGATCGTTCTGTATTGATACAAATATCATATCAATAATTTTTATCCATACTCAGCCCTAGAACGAATCATTTTTTTCAGGAGGGGGCTCAGGCTAAAAATTCTCCTTCAGTTTAATTTCATTTATTAAAACATTTTTGGTAAAAAGATCATTAATTTGTCAGATATCTCTATGTCTGTAGCCATCAAGGTTATAACCTATTGGTAAATAAATGTTGGGAGGATATATGTATACTTTATCATGTCCTTGTTCCCCATTTTGCTCCTCAAGATGCTATCTTCTTCTAAAGTGTAACAAAATACTCAGTCCTTTAATTACCATTTAATGCCCACAAAATTATTGAGGGGCTAACATCTCATTTAAGCTTTGGAGAACGATCGAGATTTGAAAATTAAAATGCATGTGTAGATCTGTATATCTACTGGTAAAAAAGTACAAAGATTTTAAAAAAAAATATGTTGACTTGGATTGGTGATGTATATGTATATTTATTACTTTTCCGCGTTACATAGTATAGCGGAAAAGTTTTGTCTAAACGTTACGGGTGAACAAACCGCTTTAGTTTGTTATGTAGGATTGACCAATTGATAATTGTTTAGTTTGCATAGCGTCCAATGGAAATATGTTTTGTACGAAGGTAGAAAATACAGAGTTATAGTAAGGCAGTTCTAGCATGCACCCCATGATAGATAGTTATGTTTCAAGCTCAAGCATTTAAAATATATTTTATAAATCAATTGGTGTTAATTTTAATTGAAATATAGTATACATACTGCGGATGTATCTTATAATTTAGTATTGTCAATGTCATTGAACGTTTGTGTCAAAAACATACTTTATTTTTAGTTTATTGTATTTAACAGAAATGATTCAGGTACAGTTTTCCAGAGTATTTTTACATAACTACATGAAGTTTTATCTCTGTTTTTTTATCTGGCCTGTGATGTATTGGTTTCATTTACATACATTATGATTGTCATAAAATAAACGGCCTCCCGTAGGTGCATTGCTACAAGGCAAAATGAGAATGTTGTTTTGTTGTTATGTATAAGGTTAGACATACATGTATCTGTGATAAATGAACTGTGTTATCTGTATGTCTATATATGGACAGGTTTATCATTACAAGAACAATCAAACTTTGTACAATCGGATGAAACAGATGAAATCCAGTATGAAGATCTGTTCAATGCTTCAAAACAACAAAAGTAAGAAACCAGTAATTGACATCTTAAAATTGGCCCATAATTCCAGTGAAACCAGCTTGATATATTTTGTAATCCATTTATACATGAAGAACTTGTACTTAGTCAATGATATCGTACATCAAAGTTGCAACAATCTTACAAGTAGTTCTCTAAATCCTACATATTCTCATTAACAGCGCAGCATAATTATGAACTAACGCTTCCAATATCAGAATGATGTTTCTATAGCAGATCGGTAGGAAGCAATTTCAGATGGGGCAGGGGGCTAATATTATATTTTGACTGGAATTGGTTACTATGGCCCTGTACAGCATGGAATACATGGAGTACCGGTATAAGTAGCTCTAAATCAGCTACTGGTGACTGTTAACATTGTCTTATATAAAACAACATCATTTTCACAATTTTGTCATGATAAAATTATATCTTGGCAAAAGTTATGTTTTCACATATTTAAAAAAATTTGCTAACAGTTTAAACACAACATCTATAACAACCAGACTTCAAAATCTATTATGGTAGTTCATCAGATATTTTTTAAAACACTGATGCTGGTGTCTTAATTTTGTTTTTGTAGGAATGAGGAGACTAAAATTAAGAATATTCGTGCTGGAATGAGTTTCTGGAAACTAGTATGGTTTGACTTTAAGGTACAGTAGTATAGTCACCTGAGTCTTTCTTATAATTCTTCCAATTGTGAAATCCAATTGATATAGGATATAATAGTCATAGATGAATTTAGTACCAATTTTTGGTAATACCACTAGTTTTAATGGCCTTGATTAAAAGATTATTACTTTCAATCTGGGACCAATGCATAATATTGGCACCAGTTTCAAATCAGTGTTGTTTATCAATTAAATGAGTAAATAGCCATTCCAAGCCAAACTGAATTAAGTACATAAATATATGTTGCTTCTGACTAAGTTATTTATTTTTGTATTTATTGTTAATCTCTTTAAAGCACTGGTATAAAAGATGGAAGGTGAAGAATCAAGAGACTGTTATATTCAAGAAGTATATCAAAACTATGGAAAGTAAATAACAAACATGCAAAAAATGACCTATATAGTGGGTGGGGGTTGAATTATTAATCTAATAATTGAACTATTTTACTTACCTGTTTGAATTAATACCCATTTACTGATGGAACTGCAGTCAAACTTGTGTTAGTGGCCATCTCCATCCTGAAAATAAAGGTCATTCTTATAAAAGCTGACATTTATTATTTAGAACAGGGTCACTCAAATAGAAGGGTCTGGACTCCGTAAATTAAAGCGTTGGGTAGCGATCACATGATCGCGTGCAAGATGGCCGTCATTGTGAAACGGTGAAGAACGCATTGAAATAGATACCCTAATATTTACAAATTACTAAACATTATTGGTGTAGAGCTCCACGAAAAGTTAGATCGTAAATATCCCCTTCTAATTTGACTAATTTCTTAGGATAAAATCCATTTATTTATGTTGAAATCCGAAGTATATAATGGACGAAAACTCGTTTTAAGCCCAGATCTAGATTGTTGTCGCAAAGCGTGTATTTTTCGTAAGTAAATATAACCCTTTTAAGTTATAGAGTGATGTAGTCGGGATTAACTCATGTCTTTTAAACGTTGTTGAATTAAATCATGCGGTTACTTTTTCATATTGTTTCCGATACTAAGAAATAATATTACATGAATTTGAGCCTTTTTGATGAATTCGCCATTTTGAGTTTGACCATTTGTAATGGAATCTACTATTTTTAGTAAGTGATTCCGTCTTTAATAATCATCTATCGCTGAAATGCTTGCAACACATTTTAGAAAGATCATTACTCCGTTAATTCATGATTTTATTTTAAATTTTCGATCTCTTGTTTTGACTAAATGGAAATTGAAAATGTGTGTGTTATCTAAACACGCGTGAAAAAAGCTCTCCGCTAAGTATCGATAGCACAACTTGATGTTTATACAGAGATAAGCGCCTGAAGAGCACGAGTCCAGACCATTCAATTGAAAGACCCTGTTTAGAACAAAATGACCTGAAATTAAGGTCACCTGTCAATAAAGGCCATAATTTGTCTTTCCCACATGGGTGGCCTTTGTTCACAGGTTTGACTATATTTTTTTAATCCTTTTATGTAAAATGAAAGTTTTATATATTCTTATAGTGAATAACAGTTAGGAAGGGTATGAATAGGAAGGACTTATTATTAGGTGATAATTGGTACATTTTGTTTATTTCACAAATAGAATGAAATTTTCAAAAGCAAAAAACTTTTTATTTGTTATCTTACTAGTAATTTTGTTCAGTCAAATATAATTTCGATATATTGCAGGTAATTTTTTATCTTACAGATAATTTTGTTATAATACAGCTAAATTTGTTATTTTACAAGTAATTTTGTTACATTACAGGTAATGTTGTTATATTACAGGTAATTTTGGATCAGCCATTGGTTCCCTATTTGTCTTCATGAGATGGACTTTGTTTCTGAACTTGTTCCTATCACTGATGTGGATTGGTTTGGTGATATTTCCTACTGCTATATACTTTCCCTATAATAATCTAAATGAAGAATTTGCTCTTAAAAATCTGATTGATGGCAAGGTAAGAAATATATTTAAAATTAACATATTGCATTTATTAATTGTCGTCAATGACTTTTATCTGATAGAACAGAACAGACACTTTATTACATTGTATATTTACAAATATATATACACTATAATAAACATGCCACATTGGAGTAATTATTTATACATAGTGCATTTACATATTTCTAATTTGAGCTATGTTATGCCAGGGTATGTTAGCTCAAGTCTGGTTCTTCTATGGGGCCTACACAGACACTGCAGGAAGATATCATGTAGATCTTGCCTATCTTTTTATGATGTTGGTCACTTATTATGGCAGTCTGTTTGTCATTCTTGGCAGGTAAGGACATTAATATCTTCAGATGCTTCCTTACTTTATCAAACCTTTTTGGTTTCAGTCAAGTATGAAAAAGTAAGAGCAATTTGTAATCAAAGTACTGAACATATTCATGGAAACTGAACTTACATAATTGCACTGCAAAATGGATCCAAAGGGGTTTGGCACATAAGTTTTGACTAAAAAAATCACCTTACACTATATATAATGTGCAAAGTGATTTTTTTGGTCAAAATTTATTTGCCGAATCTTTTTGCATGGAATGGAAGCTAGTTTAACAATTGCATGGTGAATGTAGAAAAATGGACGATTGTTTAGTTTCCAAAAATGAATAATTGTAATATTAGGACATCATTAAAAATTGTTGGCTTGAGGTTATGTAACCAACTCATTAAAAAATCTCCAAAACCAAATTACTAATAACTCATATTTGACATGGAATGTTTGTTTACTGTATATTAAAAGTAATTGTGTGTAAGTAATATCATTTAATTTGTCAATTCTGTTTATATAGGTATATAATTATGATAATTTGATACTGAATTAATGCCTCTGTTTCGGGGAATTTAAAATCAGTTTTTCCATTCAGATTAGTTACAATTTCAGCTCAATATTTTCTAGGCATAAGAATATTTGGTTAAAGTCAAACCTGTATTAGTGGCCACCTCCAAAAAAAGGCCATCTTGTGTATATAGACCATTCTATCAAAAACCTTCATTGGTTATGCAGAAGAAAATGCATACCTCCAAAGAAGGCCACATGTCAATGAAGGCCAAATTTTGTATTTTCTAAGGGTGACCTTTTTGCGCAGGTTTGAAACTTTATGATTAATAGTTAGATGATGATCAACACTTTATTTCCTATTTTCACCTGTTAGTGTGACACAGACTGACAGCTCTTCATCTTTGTCTACTCACTCAAAGAGATATAAATTTGCACTCACATTATGGACATCCTGGGATCATTCTATAACATCATATGAAGCATCATTTAATCTGTCTAAAGGCATAACAAGTGAATTAAAGGTAAGGTCTCTTTCTTAAAATGTACAACAAATACATGAATTATGCTTAAACAGTATTCTATTTTCTTTTCAAATATTTACTGCTTTCAAACAGATCGATGTTTTCCCTCCCTAATTTTAAGGGTTTTTATGGTCACAGTGGACACATATATATTAACGTTCATTCCTTATATTGAAATAGTGAAAGTACATGTAGTTGTGTGTTTACCACCCTTAGGTGATCTTTAACTCCCACTATGGGCAGCATTCCCAAGCAACCTGTATTCACATATTTACCACACAACACTCATTTTTGTGTCCAGTGTGAAATGGTGGGGGCATCCGTGTCCTACGGACACATTTCTAGTACAGGGTGATCATTAATATATGATAACATAAATAACTTTAATAACTTTGTCAGTTTTTATGATAGAGAAGTAGTTCAACCCTTGTTACAAAGCTAATGAGCCCAAATTTTAGCTGGATATGATGAATAAATGCATGCGACGTCAACGTGACGTCAATGACGTCATCGATGATGTCATACATTTTCACTGATTCCAATATTGCTGGAAAAGCCGAAACTGTAAAACTGTACTTTGAATTAGGCAAATCACAGAAACGTGTTAAGCGTAAATTGAAAAAAAAATGTACTCAGAAGCTACACGATCTGCACAACAAATCACAAGGTTAGTTTCTAAATTTGAAACAGACGGAAAAGCAAATAGCAGATTGAGAATCCTGAAGACCATTGCATAGTGACAAAGTTACGGTTTGGGCGGCATTGAATACGCACGGCATAATCGGTCCATTTTTCTATGAAGAAGAAAATGAAAATGTCACTGACTTTACAAAAGATACATTAAAATAGTCAATGGAAAATGTATTCAAGCAAGAAAATGTTCTATGATAATGTTTGGTTCCAACAGGAAGATGCTACGCCCAATATGGCAGATGTGCCTTCGAGCAATTTGAAACAGAAATTTGGCGATCAGATCATTTCGCTGAAGGCCATCTTTGCTTGGCCTCCTCACTCACCGGACTTAAATCCTTCGGATTTCTTTTTATGGGGATGCCTGAAGGAAAGAGTGTACACTCCTAAACCAGAAACAATACTTGATTTGAAGACTTCAATACGACATGAAATTCATAGCATCAATGGTGTAACATGCAATGACACAATTGGGAATTTTCGACGTCGTTTGCAGCTGGTTTTGCAGAATAAAGGGGGACATTTCGAACATTTGCTGTGAAAAAAACAAGTGACATTTGAAAATGATGTATGTGCAGAATAAATCTTACATGTGTACGCTAAACAAATGTATACAACAATATATATTATCTTAAAAACTGACAAAGTTATTAAATTTATTTATGTTATCATATATTAATGATCACCCTGTATTTTCTTCAGTTGTCTTGTATATACAAGTAAAAGAGTGCTTCTCATTTTCAGTTTTAAATCTGTTCTCACTGCAACTAACATGTTTCATTTAGTTGGGAGAAGAATGATGTCAATTAAGTTTATAACTCATTGTTAGTTTGTTACCTTGGACAAAACATGTTAGTAAAAATTGAGGAATGGTAAATCTACTGTCACACTTGTTTACCATTACCCATGGTTTAAGTATAATAAAACAGAGAAAAATTACCCTGTACCTTCCTATCCTATTTTTGATGAGCATGTAACCGGAAACAAACGATATTTTTACACCTTACCTCAATTTCCAGGACAATATTTATGAAGCTAAAGCATCACAGGATGTGAAAGAGAGATCAAGAAAAGAGAAATGCAAAGTTTATTCCCTCAGATGTCTCGCCTGGTTGATTACAATGTATCAGTTTGATAATATTCTAGTTGTATTATTATTCAGCACATTTGTTACCTTTCATACAAAGAATTTTTTAAGACAAGAACTGGAAATTTTTAAGTAAGAAAAGTGTATTAATTTTATATCATTCAGTTATAGAGGCATTTATATTAATTGTAACCCAGCCTGACTGTCTGGAATCTTTAATCTATTTACTACATTGCAAATATATTTTAGTAACATTTCTGTGAATCAATTTCATTTATACATATGTATATGATTAACTGTTAAGATATTCATTTCTATTTGTACTGCGTTTGTTGCTAAACCTAATTGCAATTATCCACAAATTGATGGCAATCAGCTGTTTGAACAGATAGCATATACATGTATCATAAAATCAAGAGTTTCGGAAGACCAAATATTATTACTTTGCTTTAAAAAGATGTACTAGTTATTACAACACTTCAGATATTTCATGAGTCTGTATAATTTATGCTCAATTGAGTCTGTATATGCTCATATATTAGGTGTACCAGCTGATTTGTAATAATTTACATGTATCACTATTTATATTTCCAGCATTTTAATAGGTGGAGGATGTGCTGCAATTGTCTATCTTGTTATTTTCATGAGATTTGAAGATGTTGTTTCAAATATGGTAAAATGGTTAAAAATCATAAACATATTGTTCCTCTTTAAACCAAAGGGATTTGGCACATAAATTTTGCCCAAAAAAATCACCTCACAATATATGATATTGTATGGTGATTTTTTGGGGTCAAAATCTATGTACTGAATCCCTTTGCTTTAAGCAACCTCATTCAGGGAAGTGCTGGTACCTGTTGTTATTAATTCTATTTACATAATAGTTTTCAATAACATAACTTAGAGGGCCTCCGTGGTTAAGTGGTTATAATTTCAGACAAGTAAAAATCACTAGGCCAGGTCTTTTCTGTGAGTTTGAATCCTATCTGGGACCAAACAAATTTCACATGTAAGGAAGCTGTCCAGGTAACTTATAATTTCTCCCCTGTTGCAGCTTCAAAACTCCCCAAATGACCCAGGTGGTGCAGTATTGTACTCTATTAACTAAAAAAAATATAAACTAAGAAACTTGGTGAAGAATACATTCTTGTCATTGGTCAGTTTAGAAACATACCCGTTGCCCATAAACAAGTAGCCTGAATTAGTTGCTCAACTTTGAGAATGGTCGCTAAAATCTTATACACTACTTACGTAAACTAAATCCATATTGTACTTCAGGGAGGCAGTGAAGGCACAGATTTCGTCAGTGTGTATGGAACAACGATTGTGTTTAGTTTGATAAATGCTCTGGTTCCTAGTATTGTTCAACAGGTATATTACAGGTGTACTATCTAAAACTCTTGCCATGCCATGTATGAAAAGAAGAGTGTTTTATACATGTACCATAAATGGTTGCTTTGTCTCAGTGACTGTGGAATAGAATAAACATCTGCCAGTTGGTTTAAAGAGTACAGTGCGATGTTATTAAACTGTCAAAGCTGAATAATTATACTGTCAGTGCTTACATTTATTTTTGGTTTCCGTAGGATTCGGGTACTTTCATAATCTATACAATAATGTGGTACATAATACTCTATAAACATGAGGAAAGGGACATTTCCTAATGGTTAAATAAACGAAAACTATCAACTGACTGGTACGAAGCTAAAAATAATCACATTCAGCTCGTGTAATTATTCAGCTTTAACAGTTTGATAAAATTGCACTTAACTAAGGCGTAAAAAAATTGTACGTTTCTGGTTACCTGATCTAGAAACTCTTATCTTACGTAAAATCCACTTTCTAAGTTTTTACCGTTCCACAGCCTTTCAAGAGGCGAAAAAAATACAAGACCCAAACCTACATTGCCCTATTTTTTTGATGAACATATGTTACCAGAAAGAAACAATTTTTTAGACCCTAAGATATAATATCAATGAAAGCTAGCCTCTCAATTTATTCCATTCCATTTACTACATTTCTATGTTTATGTTCAATACATACAGTTACATCCATGTATACCATGATTGTTGTTATTTCAATTCTATATTATGATTAAGGACAGAGAATGTATTGTTAATGCTGCTAGTATTTTTTAGCTTCCAACAGAAATTCAAACACTGTCAAAAGACTCAAAACACTCACAAATATGTAAAAAAAAATATACAAGTACTTATCAATTCATCAGGGAAAATTGGTCTGAAGTAACAGGAAAACATTAGAATTTGTAAAAAAATTCTTAAGGCCTGAAATTTAAAAAGCGGAGCAATCTTGGTTTGCCAAATTGGTCAACAATTGATTTAAGCAGATTTCAAGAAGGAATATTTCAAGGCCTAGAGATGATTTTATCCCATTTGTTATTTCTAGCTACCAAAGATGGAGTTCTATGCAAGTGGAAAAGATGAATTAAATGTTACATTAGTTCGTGTGTTCTTCCTCAGAATGGCCAACCTGTTTGCTCTTATTTCCTCACTATATGGCACAGTGACCAATGTATGTTATCTTAATATATTTACAGTATAACTGGTGAATAAGTTCATTTTATTTAACCTGTTGTATAACGGCCCACTAGGCAGCTCCGCGGTTATTCCAGAGCCGCCCCAGAGAGAGGGGAGATAAGATACAGGAGAACCGGGCATTTATAGCCCTATTCTTTTTCAATAGTTCTTCCTGGTTCTTTATCGTGTCCGTTTTAAAGCACCGATACATGCCTCACACTTTTACCTGTGATTTTCTAGACACAGTTCTTGGTTCGATCGGTAGTTGAGATGGCGATACTGAAAGTTTCCAACATAAATTAAAAAGGCGGAGCCTAGTATTGAACTCACAAACGTTCATTTAGTAGTCCAGTGCTTTACCACTCGACCATCTATCACCCTTGGTAAATGAGTGTAAAAATAACAAGTGACATATTGTTCTTACTGCTTTCAGTTGTTCACATTAAATAATGCTATTTAATACTCATTGCACATTGAAAGTGATAGACGTTTTTATCTAGTGAAATTAAGTAAAATCTGTGCTTGCAGTCGCCTGCAAATAAAGGCTACCATGTGAATAACAGCCATTCTTTAAAAAACTGCCATTGATTACTTACAACAAATTAACCCACGTATAAAGGCCACCTGTCAATAAAGAGCCCATTTTGTCATTCCTAATATTGACCTTTGTTCACAGGTTTGACTGTATATCACTAGATTACAGTAAAGTTGAAACTATTTATACAAATTCATGTAATATATCACTGTTCATGTGTTATTCATAGTCTAAGGTGGGTTGTGCAGGGACAGTGCTTGGACAAGAAATGTATAAATTGGTCATTTTGGACACATTACTACATGTAAGTCATACATGATATATAAACAATATCTGATGATATTAAATGCAAAGACTCAATCATTCCTCTATTCATGATATTTGTCTAATGATGGTATCTATACAGACTTGCCAGCGCTGTGGCTGATACATTCTATCACACCTGCGGTGAACTGTCATATTATCACCCTGTAGTTCTGGGATAAAAATAGCTTAAAATAGTTAAGTTGTTGAACAGTCCAGTACTAGTTTGAACAGGGTCAGTGGTGATGTTTAATGTAGTGTCACAACCACTCAAAATATTATCTTTTTGATGCAAGACAACTTATAAATTTTCCAGTTTGTATCTTGTATGCCTTCAATTTTATGAATTGTCTAGTCAGCATGTTATCATAACATAGACAAGACTGTTTAATGAAATACATACATTTCATGGACTTAAAATGGTATTTTTTGTAAATAAAACATGAATTATATGTTATAATTAACATACACCGTGATATGTAACATTTTGTTGTTCTTATATTTACTCATATGTCATAATTTATTTGGGAGTGATTTCCTTTATTTTAATACAGATCTCGAAGTCTAGATTTCCTTTAAAATGTACCGTATAGATTATCTGAAACCATGGATTATCCGAAGTAATATTACAGTCCCATTGATTTTGGATAATCAAGGTTTTACTGTATTTGTTTTCAGTCTGTCATACAGTTGAGTGTTAAATTTGGTAAACATTTCTGGAAAAGGTCCAAGGATGAATTCAAAATGTCAAATGCTGTATTGGTGCTTGTTTACAGACAAGCTTTAGTATGGGTAAGGATCATATATCCTGTTGTTTGAAAAAGCAGGTGCATGTTTGTGAGCGAATATAAGCCAGCTCATGTCCTATATTTAAAATCTACTTGTCAAAGATTATCTACTTGTATATGAGTTTGAAATCCAGAAATAACCACAATTTTCTCTTTATAATATACCAAAAGACTTAAAATGCAGTATATATGCATGTGGTCAAAATGAAGTATTGATAATTCACCCATTATCTGATAACTAATTAACCTCTGGTACAATCAATAGAGGTACTCATGCAAGTATTGGATGTGTTTTTGTTCTAGTAACATTGCCTTTGGTTTGCTATTCAAAAAGTACTATTTTACACTCAAATTTTTCTTTAGTACTGTTCTTCATCGGTTTTTGGTATTTAAGTCAGAAATTTCATTACTTTTTATTTTCAATATCTTCATTTATTATGAGATTTAAAAAGGATAGATCATAATTCGACAATGATCTTTAAAATTATCCTAAACATGCTGTATTTTATACATTACAGATAGGAACACTAGCTTGTCCTGTGATGCCTGTAGTGGGTCTTGCATCCAATCTTATATTCTTTGCAGTGAACTACGGAATTGTATCCAAAACGTGTAAGCCTCCAATTAAACGATGGAATCAATCAAGAAATACATCATTCTTCTCCATTCTCTTACTAGGGAGTTTACTTCTTTTGATTATACCAGCTTCTGTTGTCATTGGGAGGTAAGGGCATCCCTTCAAAAAAATTGTTTGCGGTAACACTACCTATATATGTATACTCACCAGAAAGGTCAGTACTACTCAACTTTTTTTGGCCTCACAGGTAAAAAAGTTTTCAATAAAAAATAAGCATTCTTACATGTATTTTGGGTTCAATATAATATTATACAAGACATGGTAAACAAAATTATTTCCTACCTACCCACTGAAAATTTCTGGGTCAGGTTACCACAGACAAAGATATCTTTAAGGATGGCCCATATCATACTATATATGTAGCCTAAATTTGTATGCACAAGGTTTTTGCATATTGTAATAAAAGTACCAAACAACTGACAAAAAATCCACAACAGTCAAACCTGTGTTAGTGGCCACTTCTAAATATAAGCTACATTTTGTCTTTCCCAAAGGTGGCCTTTCTTCAAAGGTTTGACTATAAAAAGTGAGAATTAAAAAAGTACATGAAATGTTCAAAGACAATTTAATAACAAAATCAGTACATTTTAATACAAACAATGATTCAATGAAAACAGATGAACTTAGCTACTACACACATTGCTTTGCAAAGCAAGACAAGAGCTCCGCAGTCGGAGACATATGCCCCCCAAACAGGGCCTTGACACAGAGTTATCGCTCAAACGAATTTCACACTCCATGACACAGTGACTTTGACCTAGTGACCCCAATTTCAATAGGGGTCAACAACTGTCCAAGGCCAATGCACCTGCGAAGTATCAGACCCATCGGTCAAACCGTTGACGAGTTATCGATCGGAAACGATTTTCACACTCAATGTCACAGTGACTTTGACCTAGTGACCCCAATTTCAATAGGGGTCATCTACTGTCCAGGGCCAATGTACCTGCGAAGTATCAGGCCCATCGGTCAATCCGTTGAAGAGTTATCCATCGGAAACTAACTGGTCTACCGACAGACGGACAGACAGACAGACAGACCGACAGGCTAGCAAAACAATATACCCCCTCTTCTTCGAAGGGGGGCATAAAAATACAATTGTGAGGGAAAGTGGCAAAGAGAAAGCCAAATCATTGCTATGATAATAAGCACCAATACATTTTTAATTACTCACAAACTGTAATTATGTTTACTTTCAGTGCCAATCTAGTAAGTCTTGGACAAACAGATAAGGCTGGAGTTTTCTGTGGACCATTTGGTTCTGACAAACCAACCAAAGCATACACAAAGTTTGTTCTGGATCAAGTTGAATGGCTTCACCACATATTAAACTACCTTGTGTCTGAACCTGTCCTTATTCCTGTGTTTATGATTTTGTTGTAAGTATAACTGAGACATTGTAGACTTATAAGATAAAATACTTCAGAAAATATTTTAAAATTGATTTACAGTATCTTTTAATGAGAGCTATGAACAACTAAAGAATTTTAACATTATAATGTCAATACCAAGTGACTGTCAAGGTCACCGAAGGTCATAAATGCTGAAATAGCGATTCTTTAATTGGTCTAACCTACACCAACACATCCTGCCCAAAGATATTACAGTCTGTGACATCACTACAAATATTGGAATCATTTATTTACTTAGTTCTGCTCACTGAACCTTGGTCGTGGTGTTATAATTCTCAGATCTATTTTGACAATATCATTGCTCTGAATGTCTTCATGTATTAGTTCAGTTATGGTTCATCAGAAAAGGCGTATTAATAGTGAGAAAAAACAGAGAATTTTACTCCAGGCAGAATTACAGCAGGTACTCACCATATTAAAATTTTGTGTCTCAGCTTCTTACTGCCCAAATATACAGTGTCTTTAAATAAATAGTGGGCATGAGTGATAGCTTATAGTCTATATTAATTTACTGACCATGCATCACATTGCATCTGGTCAGTAAGGAGCTAAGTACCATTTCATAATTTCCCAATTTAACTTTTATGTTTATTTTAAAACTGGTATGTGACTAGATATGATTTGATTCAGACCTAATATGGGAAAATATTAAGCTTTGTTCGGAAACGTTCATGGTCGAACTAATTAGGAAGATCAGAAGCACTTTCCTAGTACTGTAAGCGCAACACCTTCTGTGTAAGCCAATGTATAAATGTTTAGTTTGTTCATTCTGTCACACACAGACCCAGTTAGACCAATAGTTTCAACTGTAATTAAGTTTTTAAGCCCCTGTATTGTTTTTAGCCTGTTTGTTTTACGCCCCTTTTCAACAGTCAGAGTCGTATGAGACAGACAGTTCACATTTCCATCGTTCCTGGGAAGAGCCAGTACTAGACTCCAATTCTCTGTAATAAGCAATTGCCTACTTTCTCACATAGACATGGTCAGTAGCTATGCTCAAATCAGTGT
Source organism: Lutraria lutraria (assembly GCA_964023205.1). Lineage (NCBI taxonomy): Eukaryota > Metazoa > Mollusca > Bivalvia > Venerida > Mactridae > Lutraria > Lutraria lutraria. The sequence continues at coordinate 5,965,587 of OZ026848.1, forward strand.
ATTAAACTTAATCCTTGCCTATAAAATCAAAAGGCTTCCACCTACTATCGTCAAACTTCATATGTTGGTTCTTATGACAACCTCTACAGGACCTGTGCTTTTTCAGGTCATAGTCATGGACACCCTGAGGGGTCATTGTGTTTTAAAAACTTGTCTTGTTTTTCATACATATCCATGTATTTGACTTGTATCCTACAATTATTTACAGGAGAGAGAAGAGAATGAGGCATTACTGAAGAAGTTACAGAGTATGGGAGTTGGTGTTGAACGACATTGAGATCACCAAAATACTTTTATAACAGATTTCACAAGATTTTAATAACAGATTTCACAAGATTTATTTGTTTAAAACAGACTCTTATGTTTGTTTCTACACACATCTAATAAAAATCATTTTGTTTATATCTAAACTGATAAAAAATATGAATAAAGTATTTTTTTTTATATCGAGTTTTATGCCACTTTTCAACAGTCAGTCATATGAGACCACAGTTCACCAAACCATCGTTTCATGGGAAGAACCAGTACTAGACTCCCATCCTCATAGGCAACTGCCTACTTTCTCATATAAAGAGACATGCTCGGTGGCGGGGCTTGAACCCACGATCATCTTTCAGTGAGAGGTTACAGTGGTTTGAAGTCAGCGACCTTAACCACTCGACTACGGAGGCGTGTCATGAATAAAGTAGGCAGAAAAGAAATGTTTTCTCTTTAAATAATATAAGCAAAAAGTTCATCTTAAAATGCACAAAACGGTTTTGTTACCCCTACATATATTATAATAAAAGTGAACAGCCAAATTGTACCTATCATGAAGGTAAGCAGATATGTTCCTTTTCAGCAGTGGGCACATTGATATGGACATAGGGTTATAATTAACAGACAACAGAAATAATTTATCATTAAAATTGTTATTCAAATCACAAAGTAACAATAACAAACAAGTGTATAAATCATGATAAATACATAGACTAAATTAAAACTCTAGATTCACTCTGAAAACAAAAAAGAATGCAACAAATAAACATGTACTGAGCATAATGCAGGTTTTTTATATAATGTGGAACACAGGCTTATGTGCAATCCACAAAAATGAGCCAATATATCACATTTTGTAATTCACAGATTAAGAAATAACAATTCTCATACATACAATGCAGGTAAGTTGAAATGATATTTATCTGTTTTAACTGCCCGTTCCACAGCTAAGGTCATATCAAAGCTGCCCCAGAAAGGAAGTCTTCCTGGTTCATTATTGTGTCCGGTACAAAGCACCAACAAACACCTCACCCATTTCCAGTGAGTAATATTATATCTATTGTATATGCTGTTTAACGGCTCAATCGACAGCTAAGGTCAGGGCTCTCCTTTGACCCTTAAAATGGCATTTTGACTCTTGAAATTTGCAAAATAAGGTTTTTTGACTCTTCAAAATTGGAACCAAAGGGTCAATTTACTATTACGTTAGTAGGAAATTTTGTAGACACTTTAAATTTCTATCAGCTAAGGGTCATTTTGACCCCTAACTTTTGAAGTTTAAGGAGCACCCTGTTTTTCCTGGTTTACTATTGTGCCTGGTGTAAAGGAACAATACACACCTGACCTGTTTCATGAGATTTTCTAGACACAGTACTTGGCTCAGGTAGTTGGGATGGGGACACTGAAAAAGGGTCTCTGAAATTTCTATAGGTGGATTCGAGATTCGAACCCATAAACTTTGGCTTAGTAGTCAAGCATGTTACCACTAGACTACTGATCGACCTATAAGTTAGTACAATGCCCAAAATAAAAAATAAAAATACCAATGCAAACAGCTAGTTTGGTAAGCACAAACTGAGTATCAATGTATCTATATGGCACATGTTTACCAATTATAATTGCTTAGGTTATTTGTCACCATTCTAGAGATGAGACGTTACGGTCATCATGCAATACGACTACACATACAATATTTTACGATACGATACAGGTAGTTCAGTTAAAAAACAATTGAGTAATTAGAACAGTTTCCAGGGTTCTCACTAAGCTTGTGGACAAAAGGCCAAAAAGCTAGACAAACTGCTAGGGGAACTACCATTACAGTTGATACTATTGGCTACTAGTGTTTGAAACTGGTAGACCAATCAAGTCGTTTTACAAAGGAGATATGAGGACTGTTTAATTTTTAACAAAACATGGCAGTTGATCGGACAGTATAATTCATTTTTGAATCAACAGGTTTGTATACAGTCATGCCTATCGGTGACCAGTTGTATTAATACAGTATCTATATTTTCTGTATCGTCTCATCTCATTACTATTCCCCTTATTGCTAATTAGTAATTATATGTATGACATAATTTTATGTGGAGAACAAGATAAGTTTTCATTGAATCACAAAAGCAACAGACTGCAGTATATACAGTCAAACCTGTGTTTGTGGACACCACTGAATCAAGGCCTCCTGTGAATAAAGGCCATTCTTTTAAAATAAAATGACCTGAATAAAGTCCACCTGTCACTACAGGTCACATTTTGTCTTTCTTAAGAATGACTTTTTTCACAAATTTGACCGTGCATACAAAACTGCTGTGTAAGTCAGAATGCAAATAAAACCATTGCACCAAACGGTATTGAGATTCCTCAAAGAACACAAGTGTATAATACTGCTAGGCATTGTATAGCATTTACAGAGCTTTTTTCAACACTAGAGATCAAATGCTGGAAATTTGGCATTCTTAGGATCCAATAAATCAGTCAGGAAATATATTGTACCAGCTAGCCCTGTAATATAAAAGTTAAATATTATAATTAAATGATCCAATATTTAGCTTACAATTAACAGAATCGGCGAATTCAAGTTTTGTGTCCATTTACAGAATTCCTTCAAGAGTTTATAACTGCAGTAATTAATTCATCCTACATGTTTGACTTACTTCCCTTTGGCTTAATTAATAGTCTAACATAATACACAATAAAAATTATAACATGAAAGGAATTGTACATCTAAGGTATTTATTAAAACAATTCCAAATCATTTATAATGGGGTTATATAAGAATAAGTTACTTTCAAACATGTCTCAAAACTAAAGTACAAATTATGTTTACCTTCAAATAAAGAATAAGGACGATCAGCAACTCTTGGTTTTCTGTGTTTGTCCATCATAAACTCGGCAAACTAGAGTACATAGTAACAAGCATACATTTACATTGCATATATACAGGTATAATTATATACAGTCAAACCTGTGAACAAAGGCTGCCCTAGAAGAAGACTAGGTGTGACCTTTATTCAGAGGTCATTTTGTTCTAAATAATGACAGTTTTTAAAAGAATGAAGATCTGAGTGGTACCTTCTTGTTCTTTCATTAGAATTCAGTAGGAGAGATGTTCTATATTCAATTCTACAATTAGTAAATATTCTAAATCATTAGATGAAACATTATTTCCGGGCTCCAGATAAAGGACGTATTTGTGTAAATAACTAATTATGCATTAGTTTTCCAGAAATATGCATAAAAAATATTTCTAGAGCTTACCGATATGCACTTAAAATTCTGGGAACTTGTTTTACTCAATTAAAATGCTTACTATCAAATTAAAATGTAGTATATGTGACTAGTGATTTAACTGAACATATTGAAAAAGGCAAAGTTATTGTGTATAAGCTACATGTACATTCTTCACTGGATGCAAAATAAGTAGGTGAAAATAATGTACACATTAAATATAGAAGAACACAATACAACAAAGTACATTTATAAGTTTCTTCAGTGTTTGTTTGTGTTTATGAGTGAATACCCAAAAGAGTGATTACCCTTTAAAAATTTGAAATACCCCCACAAAAAAAAATAACTGGTGAAATACCCCTGCTTAAAGAAAGCAGGGGGTAAAATACCCCTTGCCCAAATATTTATCTGGAGCCCTGCTTATTTCATTAATTAAATGTTAATTACATACTAATTCATTTCATATTAATCAAGAAACAAGCTATCACTTTAGATTACCACCACATGTGTTGATTAAAAGTATACTTAAGGTAACAGGCATGGATGTCAGGTCAAATCAAGTTTCACCAATTTATAGATATAAAAACTAAACCATAATTGTATATTAATATAAACCCACTGTATAAAGTGCATTGCAAGTAATTTGAAACAAATATTTTATTTTATATGTCTTCTATATAAACCAATATCGCACATAATCTACAAATTTTTTAACAACAATAACTACTCTGTATATAAGAATATATTACAACTAGTAGCCTTAAAACGACTATAAATGTATAAAGCAGGGAACTGTGCCTCAGTTTTTTGATAAAGTCCTCTGTTCGTTAGATACTTGACTTTAAAGAAATTCCGTACCCAGAACCCCGCTGCTTATTACGTAATACTCCATAGATAACAAGATGTGTTTTATAAACACCATGCCCCCTCCGGTTGCCCTTTTTGAAAATGCACAGGTCCTGTAGAGATTGTCATGATGAACCAAGATATGAAGTTCGATGATTGCAGGTGGTAGCGTTTTGATTTAATAGGCAAGGTTAAATTTCGGTACAGGCAAACAAAGGGCCGAAAATCTGCTAAAAATTATCGAATCACAAAACCCTAACAATATGTGCTGGTGAACATGGTGACAATAGTTCTATCAAAGTTTGGTAAAAATCCCTTGAGAAATACAGAAGAAGTTGCAAACAAAAGAGTATTTCTCTATATATTACATATGCACAAAATAAACAAAGGGCCATAATTCCGTCAAAATTTATTGAATCATAAAACCTTTACAACATGCATTGGGTATCTCGATAACAATAGTTCCATGAAAGTTTTATCAAAATCCCTTGAGAAAACAAGGAAACAAGAGTGTTTCGCTGTTACAATCACACAAAATAAACAAAGGGCCATAATTCTGTCAAAAATTATCGAATTACAAAACCCGGAATATATGTGTGGGGTTCTTGGTAGCAACAAGTCTGTGAAAGTTTCGTCAAAATCCCATGAAAAATGTAGGAGTAGTATCCTAAAAGAAATGATTTCTCTATATATTACATATATATGCACGAAATAAACAAAGGGCCATAATTCCGTTAAAATTTATCGAATCATAAAACCATTAAAACATGCATTGGGTATCTCGATAACAATAGTTCCATGAAAGTTTTATCAAAATTCCTTGAGAAAACAAGGAAACAAGACTATTTTGCTGTTACAATCACACTAAATAAACAAAGGGTCATAATTCCGTCAAAAATGATCAAATCTCAAAACCCGGAATATATGTGTGGTGGTTCTTGGTAACAACAAGTCTGTGAAAGTTTCGTCAAAATCCCATGAAAAATGTAGGAATAGTATCTAAAAAAATGTCGGAATTTTTTTAAACACGATGACCCTGTGACCTTGACCTTTGACCTACTGACCTGAAAGTGCACAGGTCCTGTAGAGGTTGTCATGAGGAACCTACATGTGAAGTTTGGTGGATGTAGGTGCAGGCGTTTTGATTTTATAGGCAAGGTTAAAGTTTGGTACAAACAGACAAATAAACAAACAGAGAGGCCAAAAACAATATGCTCCCGATCTATCGATACGGAGGCATAAAAAATGAAAACTAGTATCATAATTCTGAGGCACGGTTCCCTAGATTAACATTTCCGCTACAAAATACCGAAAACTGCTTTGAAATCCGTCATCAAATAAGACAGCAATGTTAATTCGAAAATGACACCTACTGTGTTTTTTTAAGCTGAGCAATTAACAATTAAAGTGTCGGATTATTATCGTCTCATGAAATCAACGAATTTGACGCAACCCATTCAATTTTGATAGCCAATCCAAATCACTTATGTTTATGGTTCAATAATTGAAACCATGCCCAGGTTTGATGTCTAGTAAGAGATTTTATAATTATTATTATCATTAATGAATTAATAGTATCATATCGTACCAATCCAATGCACATTACGTAAGAGATGTTTAACGCTGATAAGGAAAAGTCGATAAAGGGGTGCAGTATTTATCATAATAAAACATCATTTTTGAGCGTTCAGTTAGAATTTTTTGTTACTTGGCATTTAAGTATGGTATTTATTTTTTTGTAAATAATGTAAAATATCATTTTACATTAATTTAGCGATTTTAACCAAGCCAGATACTGTAAATCTGGTATTTTTCGCGATGTTTTTATTTTCGCTAATATTCGAGAATGGAGGGCTTCGCGAATTCATAAATCCGCGTAAATTTATTAATATAACGTAATTACTATCCGAAGATCATTGTCCGAAACTTTCATTATTAAATGTGTAGACAGACTGATAAATAAACAGACTACTTGTCTGTATGTACACTATACATGTATATTGTGTTTCGTTAACATAATAATTATGTAGTGTGCCTTAAACACATCAAACAAACAAACAGTGTGCATGTTGTCTGGGGGACAATGTTTGGTATAATGATCTGCAGATTTAATTACATTTCTTAAGATAACAATAGGGATTAACGGACAGTTTGTCACTTTTCTATATTCAAGATTGTAACAGGTTTTGACAATTAATTTTTACAGGTAATGCATGATATAAGTTTCACCCATTTTATTTATCTATTTATCTATTTTATAACTCAAAGCCTTCGCGAAATAAAGATCACGCGAATATAAAGTGATTTACAGTACTTTAACAAAGGTGAAAAATGCCACTCAATCAAGAAATTTAAGCAGAGTTGAGCAATACCCCTTAATCATAATGCTGTCCATGTACTGAGTTGAAGAGCAAGTTTAGTACCAGCACGTGATTATGATCAAGATGGAAACCTAAAACATGAAGGATAATTTAACACGTTATTACCTTAATGGCTTTATGCAGATATTCCTCGTTATCTGTAAGTTTATACATAGCAAGAAAAGCATAAGCATTTCCCGACACGCCATGACATATTCCGTATCCCTTCTTCAGTAAACCACGACCCCATATAACATCAGCACATGATTTAGCTGCTTGTAGATAGCGGTCTTCGCCGAATAACTGAAAAATATGTAAATGGTACACAAACAGAGTACATGACATAATATACTTATCAGGGAAATGGTAACATCTGCAGGACTTACTTTCCTGGTCATACACATACACTAAATAGGATTATGATTGGTGAAGAAATGAAGGCACTTGAGTGTAAATAGGTAAAATATAGCAAATTTTCATAGTCAAGGGCCAATAACTCTTTTATTTTGGACAAATATCTACTTTGCCGTGACTAGACGTAACCTAATTTCCATAAACTCGCTAAATCACGCGCACCTGCTAGCTCCTGCGAGACAGTATTTCTGAGAGTATCTGCTCTCTGTATAGTAAAGGTCTTTGAGAAAATCAAACTTGACCTGTATTTTATTATCATACACCTTCATGTAAAATATGAAACCAATCCATGAAATGTATCTTGAGTTATTGGTTGGAAATTTTTTTTTTAACAGATGGACAGAATGATGTAACATTTTGTGCCCATCCGTAATTTGAAATGACGGAGGCACAAAATAGAAAATTAGCATTAATTCACCTCTACAATACCTTGAAGGCCATAATAAACATATGTATCCATCCAGGCGCACCGTGACACCAGTGTACCAACTTATCGCCTGTAGAACTCCCAATGGACGATGGACAATTTCCAGATGCATATTGTAGAGACAGCATATATTCAACACTTGGTCGAATCAGTTCCTCTAGATACTTTTTAACAGAATCATCTTTGACCTGCAACACATTCATAAGATATATCTAATCAAAGACTTACATACATAGAAATCATACTGTGCAATCATTCATTTTCGTTAGGGATTTTATTTTGTGCATTTCGTGAGTCGGCCCATCCATGAAATAAAATCCCTACATTTAAATGCAGAGATAAGGCATTTCCTTTCAAAAATCAAAATTCACAAATTTATATCCCCACAAAATAACCATTTTAGTAAAAACCACGAAAATTGAGCCCAACAAAAATAAATGAAAATACAGTAAGTCCTTGATTTAATCTAATGAATCTGAATTATCAATAAACAAATTTATAGTTTTTGTATTTGTTCAACCAATTACATAGCAGTAAATTTTCAATTACTTTAGTGGCTCATGTACCCTGATGTTGTATATTCTATTGCATTATGAATAAAAAATAAGAAGACTCCTAGCTAGAAATAATTGAGTTTGAAAAAAATAAAGTTACTTGACCAAACAAACTAGGGTAAGTGTAGGTACCTGAAAACTTCATTACCATTATTTCTCCAAACATCCCATGTGAGAGAAAATAAAAATGATCAATTGAATAATATCTTTTGTACTTTGTATTGTGCTATCAGGAAACTTAAACAAGAGGGTCATGATTGCCCTATATCGCTCACCAGAAAAAAGACTTGTGTTGTGTGTTGTGGCAACATTAATATATAAATACTGGATTTCTGAGAAATTGACTAACAAATTGGCATTATTTTTATACGTATTTAGATACACTTTTCTATTAAATCAAAAAGATAGGACACATACTTTTGTAATCCACATTCTCTAAAGCAATCTGGCTACAATTCTAAAACTTTTGTCTCCCACAGAAACCAGTTTAGAAATGAAATGTTGGAATTCTTTCATTTGTCCTGTTTACTTTGGTGTTGTCATGTATTGTTACTATGTTGTAAGTTAAAGAGTATTTGTCATATGGGCTTATGATGGCCTATTGATTTAAAACTATACATAAAATAAATGTCTATTTCCTTAAAATCTTACAGACACATCATCGCAATATTAAAAAGAATGCTCCATCATAAGAATTCAGAAGTGTTTATTTTACAAGAAATATCTATTAAGTTCAGGATTACCTTTCATACATATCTTAAGTATCAAGACCATCAAAAACATAAGTAGTCAGATAAAAAAATGAAACATAAAGGAATTTTTCCAAACAAGTCTATTTCAGCATTTTGGGAACATGACCCATACCCTTGGGATCAGGAATCTGAGCGGTGCATTGCTCAAAGTTCAACAAAAAATTAATGCATGACTACAATTTTGCAATGTTCAAATGAACACAAACAACCGCTGAAAAAGATAGCAGGCAATTGAGACATCTCTTCTTGTCTGACAATATTCCTAGACTCCTTTGAAGTCCTTTAAAAGTTACAGCTCTAGATATGAAAGTCTCATTTTAAGAGTTCAGAGAGATCTTAAGTGAGACACAAATTAATGACAACCGGTATATGAGATCTGTTATCATCAAAACTTATCAACTTCCAAAATATAGAATTTATCATGAATAATTTGTAAAAATATCCTATCAGCAAATTTTTAAATCCAACAATAAAATTTCAGGAAAAATTATCGAAGTTATAAGCACGAAAGGTATGTTTTAAAAAAATAATGCCCCCTCAGTGTGACCTTGACTTACTGACCTGAAATGCACAAGTTCTGTAGAGGTTGTCATGAGGACCCAGCATATGAAGTTTGATGATTGCAGTTGGAAAAAAAATGATTTCACAGGCAAGATTAAAGTTTGGGACAGGCCAAGGACAATATGCCCCCAATCTATCGATACAGGGACATATAAAAGTTTTTCACCTGCCTACCTTAGGTTTTTTGTCAAGTAATCATAAACGAGACTATTTCATTGTAGCCATACAGACAACTCTTACATGCATGAGTACATAGAATATTCCTGTAAGACCATGTGCTGCACCCAGATAATGTTTCTCATGCCAAGCATACATCAGTGGATGCTTCCAGCCTTGTTGTTGAGACATGTGCAGTCCTGAATCTATAATACATTTGTAAACCTGAAAAATAGATCAATAACACCGTTTTTCATCAGTTTTTTAGTTATACACGGTGGCAAACTTACCTAACAAGTTTTTCCTGGACAGTAATCTATCCAGTACTAAGTTATCCTTCCACTAGGAACTGGCAATTTCTCTACATGTGGAGAAAAACGACATTGTTGTCAAATTTTTATGGAAAGTTTTAACGTACCGCGACCGGGAATCAAACCCAGATCCAAAGGTATGTTTAGAAAAATAATTAGATATGTTTTGCAATCTACCTACCCCAATTCTATGAGAACAATAACAGTAAAAATTGTTTTTTAGTTAATGCCCAGCAATTTTTAAGTGTACAGTTAAATGGATTGAGCTATAAAGAAATTTCTTACCGATAAAATGATTTCTGTATCGATACAATCAGCACTAATCTTTGAGTTGACAAACAACAGAGCATACAGATAGCCGACTCTTCCATATAGCAATTCATCTGGGAGTGAAGGATCTTTTATTACATCTTGATGAAGTCCAACCAACCTGCAGTAACAAAAACTGTAATTTTCTCCCTTCTCCTGTGTTATACCAGCACAAATCACATAACAAAGGACCACGATGAAATGTAACAAGGCGGCATCATAATAACAACATAGTAGTGATGGGACATCGGTCGGAAATCATAATTGATCATCGGTTGGAATCAGTTGAGGCTTCCGATCCAATTTTACCGAATATAATTGGTGGGAAATTCAACATGTATTGTACTTTGTTCAGTTCTCTTTTTGACGTACAAAAAAAGGAAAGGTGTTCGAGTTTGTATATGAATTAATTTCAAACAAACCGAGCCATCATAACTGAGCATTTAAATCTTAATCAAGAGGGCCAACTAGCCTAGGAAATCAGCACTGGGAGTCTGGGATGCTTACAGGCCTACATGTACCTCATGATAGAAAAAACTTGCTTGTATTATTTCATTTGCAAATGAAGAACTTCACTTTGATGCAATGTGGATTATAGACGGACACCAGATCCCGGGTTTTAGTCTAGCTTATTCATTTCCGATGATCAGTTGTACACTATCCCAACATTGCCTTTTATTAATGCATACATGTATTTTACAAACCAAATTTCATTATTTAGCTTAAGAGCATGAGTTATAACAATATCAAGATTTTATGGCCATACTTGACTATTTCCATTACCATAACAACCCCAAGGTTTACCTGAGGGAAAAACAATATAATGCACATCATCTTCACAATACAACATCTTCACATATAGCAAGTTTCATCAACCTAGCTTATATATGATAGTTATAAAGTTATTGCAGGATCTAGTTTTGAGGTAGACAGACAAATAGATGGACAGATGCCTGTACGATTGCTTTCTAAGTTGGTATTTCAATTGTTTAGGAACAAAAGAATGACCACTTAGGAAACAAAAGATTGAAGTGGTTACTGACAGAATTTAATAGATTTCTTTTGTGCGAGGCCCTGTCCCAACCACCTAAGGTACCTTATGTGTGTGGACAGACAGACAGACAGACAGACAGACAGACAGATGGACGTGCACAATCTTCACATAGCCACATATTTACATACCAAGTTTCATCAACCTAGCTTTAATATTATTTAAGTAATCAATGGATCAAGATGTTATGGCCATTTTTCAACTATTTTTGTTACCATAGCAACTACAATTCTGACCTAATGGAAAAAAACAAAATGATGTGATAATTTCCACATTGTCACCAATTCACGTACTACGTTTCATGAACCTTGCTTGAATGGTGTTAAGTTATTGTACTATCCAGTTTGAAGCGGACAGACAGATAGGTGGACGGCATACCTATAGTCCCCTTCGGCAGGATAGTTAGTGTTGATTAATATAGAGAAAAGTTTTGGGCATTTATTAGACCAGTATTTCATTCAAGAAATGTTTGGTATCATTTGTATCATTCTGAACTTTGAGACATTACTGTACGAAATTCAATATCAAATAAACAAATCTAACTCAGCACTAAAATAACAGCATTGATGTTATCACCTTCTAATACAATCATTAGTTGCTGGCTTATTGCCAAGTTTATGATGAATAACAGCAGCCAATGCGAGTGGTCCGGCATCTCCACACAGGAACGAAATTCTGCGCCCTTTCAGTCGTTTCAAGGATTGACGTAAGCTGTCTAATGCACAATCTAACTGCCCTTGATCTGGTTTTAATTTCTCATACAAGTGTAAATGAAGTAATGAGATACCTATAAAATAGTATAAAGAATCAAGTTCACTGTTTCATAAAAACAAAATTTAATGCAAATACATTAAAACTAGGATAACATAAGTTGGTACATGCTTTCACTTTAAGCTTGTTTCGAACTTAACAAGAAGAAAATTCTCTTTTAAGGACATATCGGACAGTTTCCACAATTTTACTTTTAAAAATACATGTACAGTCCAAATGCAAAAAACGTATAGAGATAGTTTTTTTCAACTTTGCATGATCATAGCATATGATAATAGATATGGTAACAGAAACATTTTAATTAAGCAAAAAAATGGCTCCTGTTGACTGTATTTTTCTTACATAATAAGAATTTCAAAATTGTGACAAGAATGCATACCACCAATGCCAGTGTAGACTGAGTAATTGTCATCCTCCTGTTGTTCAAGACCTCCATATAATCTTTCCAATAGTTTGTCAACATACTTCATTATTGGTTTCCCAAAGCACTCAACAAGCTGGGTATAAAGATATGCGTCAAAGATTTAACCAAGATCGTTCAAGTCCCATTAGCATAGAAATTTATCAGTTGTAATGGTTTCTATTTGTCCTATAACAGAAGAATCCGGGGCGTTTTCCTCCCGTGCTTACTTTATAGCAAAAATAAAGTTTCCGAAGCCATTATAGTATTTTTTTCAATATCATTGAAAAAAATCCTATTTATAGAACAGCTGTGTTTTCCCACAGTCATAAATTATGCACATGGCATGAAGTGATGTCATGCGCTGTATATATTTCAAGTTTACAAAAGCAAAATTCACAGCGAAATGAGTGTTTTTAGAAAAAATGGGGCTCCTTTCGTTGGTAATTATTATCTTGGGATAATATCAGCAATTGTTTGTTTTTTGCATATATTTTTAAAGCAAAAAGCTTATGGGACTTTAAGATCAATTAATTACTATTGGTGACTGCAGGCCCTGCAACAGGTTTTGTTAAATAAAGATAAATGAGTAGATGACAATAGTATAATACAAGTATGGACTGAAGTCAGTGTAGCAATACCATGTGATCCTGACGTCACTAAATACATCAAATCCAAGATGAAATTGTAAACATTTGCTCTGCTTAAAAAACGAAAATAACCGTATTTTATTTCTTCACCAAATTTTATGAAACATATGCCAGTCTACAAGGGATATATAAGTTTTCCACGAACTATAGGATCTCCATCAGTAGCTAAGCCTTTTTTCTAGCACCCAGTGAAACACTGAAATTGGTTTGTATGTGAGTGGACTGCAGTGCCATCTTATTTTCCTTGCATTATCTACTCTATACATGATTGGAGAGTTAAATTTACATAGTAACCACATGGTATTGCTACACTGGAAGTGGTTATTATCTAGTTTATTTAGAAACCTGCCTTGGTATGTAAACCCTTCAATTGACAAGTTTCACCTTATCTTAACCTTTCAGCAATGACCTGGAATTTGCACTAAACTAATCTAACACTTTCTCACCACTAGTATGCCTTCTATGTTAAAACAAGCAGTTAGATTTTGTAGGACAAAGCCCCTGTCAATTGATAAGTGATGTTGACTCTGAGCGAAGAGTATTTAAATGAAGAAAAGTCAAATTTCCTACCATCATATTCTTGAATGTCACTTTGAATTTGTATAACTAGATGATATTTTCATCCTGATTGAGATGGGAGCTGGTCAACTGGTACCCAAAGTCAAGTGGCACCCACTATATTTTGGTCAAGTGGTACCCACTATGAAGTCAAGTAGTACCCACTATGCAGATTTTATATTTAATTAATATAGATTAAAATAGTTCAATGGATTAGATATTAGTTTATAATGACATTGGTGAGCTTGAACGTGAAGTTTGACTAGGAAATTATGATAAAATGACAAAAATTTGTGTTATCATAGTTATCAGAGATACGTCTCTGTATTTATAAAACATATATACATGATGCATGCACGTATTGCTCAGTTGTAGTTCACAACGCAGGCTTATATTACTTGTTTCTAAAAATAGATAAAGTACACTTTCGGTTCACATACATCAATTTGCTATTTCACCGACAGCATCATATGAAATTGTTATATCAAAAGTTACCGTAACAAAACGAAACTTATTCATGTTTCCGAGAGTCTATCCGAAAACTATGTCATTTTCTGAATTTTAAATACCTGACATTTCAAAGTAAATACATACTTTGCCATTTGGCTGAACAATGCTGTCACCCTTAGTGGAATATTCGTCAAAAATGTTTACAAAAAAACGATCGTCATTGAATACAGCCATCATAAACTATATGTTGTTTCGAAAATAATTTGTTTTTGTTTAGAGAGATTGTTTAAAGTCCAACGTAGTATACGGACATTTCGGGCCACGGACATTACGGACCGGACAGGTTAATTGATATCAGTCTAATTATCGATATTTTTGTTTATTACTGTGACCAAGGACTTATAGTATATAAGTCCTTGCTGTGACCAAGTAGTTGTAATAATTATCTAAATACAACTACCTGCTGTGACTGAATCTGATGAAAATTAAACAATTAAAAGATAATTAACTTCTGAAGTAATTGAACACAAAAAACATGAGAATTTTATTTTAATTTTGAGGCAATTGACCAACCAATACCGCAGCAGGTAGTAAGTTATAACAAAGACCTATACGTATGTATAGGACTTTGGTTATAATAATAATAAATCATACAGGTCTGCCATGAATTCAGACAAAATTCCAAGTAAGATTTTACATAATTATAAAATAATCGTACGTACGTACGTCATACACTACAGTATAATTTATTACATGATATGGTGAACAGGCCTGATGTAAACAACTGAATGAAAGACCCTGATATGTTATGCGCAGTATATTTTGAGTGTATGGTTGTATGCGAGTATAATGTAATTAGTTAATAAAATCAAAGTACTGAAAAAAACGAATAGAAACAGAACTATAATTTACATAATTATGACCTTGCACGGTACCTTGGAATGGGAACTACTTTAGCATGTTGGATGTAGATAAACGCAATACTTTGGTCGGCATCAAAATTCATGCCCGCTGCAAAGTTTAGCCCACAAAAAAACGGTTAACTTTTAGACTTACAGGATCGACCTAGCTATTTTTAGTGCCAATCATATCTAGTTTCTTACCTTATCTTCCATTTTCTGGGACGTGTATCCTTGAATACGATTGACTTAAAATACATTTTTTTTGTATTAAGTTAACTAGGGCTGTGGATCGTTGAGTAAGTGGCGATCCGATCCAATCCACGATTTAACACTTACGATCCACACGAATATTTTGTTATCAAGTAATTAACCCTTCTAAAACTTCAAAATTGCACTCCTGAGATAGTTAAATTTATTTTTAGGAATAACAAAGTAAATCAATATAAATTGTTCTATGGCTTAAATTTATATGTAAGTCTTCCTTCCAGTTAACTGATTTACCACTTTTACCAGCATCATGCATCACTATTTAAAGAACGATTGGACATCTTGACAAACAGTAGTACATATATATAAAGAGATAGTATTAAATTTATTCAGAGAAAATGGATTTTTAAGAACAAATAATACACTTTAAATTTGTTAAAAAACAAGATCGCGAACCACGAATCTTAGTAATGATGATTATTTATACTCGATTTTTCAATTTGATTCGTGATTACCCGAGTACTCGGATACTCGCCACAGCCCTAAAGTTAACACGCCTTAATATACTCGTATTGGTTTGTAGTTACGCTACAGACCCGGTCATTCAAACTTTCAAGGTTCCGACAAAGAGACGTTCTTTACGATATTCATGTAAAAATCCTTCTTAATTAATAATACAGTTAAAAATATACAGTTTCTCGTTTTCTGAGTAAGCTAGATTATATATTATCAAATAAACCTTCAAACATATGGTAAATATCTGGGTCGAGTAACCGCAAACACGCCTTTAAAAGGATAGCAAGGCCTTCAAATCCAAATCTATTCATTTTATCAAGTATTATCTCCGTCTCTTACTGTCTAAATTTACCACAAATTGATTATAGCCGATATAATGTACCATACCCAATATATTCTTACAGATTATTTTAATGATGCATTATGTACAATGCACTTGCCAACTTACCTCGTGATTTTTTAATGTTTCTAGCTTTATTTCAAACTGGTTTTAACACAAAACATGTTTAAACCTGACAATCTTCACAGCATTGATTCTTTGTTGCAATTTTACTTCATGTATTTAAGCTTTGGCTAATATAATGAATCTACGATAATTTAACTGGTATCTGCACGGACTTATTCACTCACATTCAATTAAGTGACATAATCCAAGCCACAATTTTGTCCTTTCTTTCGACTCCCCCCCCCCCCCCCCCGTTATCGAATCAAATATGTCATTAAACAGGACGTACATACAAAAAAGCCACAGTGGCCCAATAGTCCGGTTGTTATGGTCCCTGGCTAGTAATCACAATAGCCACGCGCCGCGGTAAGTTCCAGTCCCACACGGGCCTTTCACAGTCATCTGAGAAAGTCATCCAGCTAGCGTACGAAAGATCGGTGGTTTAAAAAGGCATACTAGAGCATGGGTGATACTGCATGCACCATTGAAACTGAAATGTCACTAGATGACCGCGGCTGTTCGTACGACATATGCTTCAAGGTGAAACTAGACAGGCAGCTTTAGCAATATAAGCCCGAAGGTACATAATATATTTGATACTGTAAAAACATTATTTTGGGGGTACTTGTCGTGCATGTGAATATGCGTTTTTTTTAACCACGGAATTTCATGCGCACAAAAATACAGACTTAAAGAGATACAGAGCGGAAATGAAATAAATCATATTTGACCCCTAAGTGTGACCTTGAGGCTTCCGAAACATACACTCTGCACGTCGTCTCGATGGGGTGATCATTTGAGTCAATTTTTTTCAAAATCCCTCGCAGGCTTAAAGAGTTACAGAGCGGACACGAAATCAGCCAAATTTGACCCCTAAATGTGACCTTGACCTTGAGCCTTCCGAAATATGAACTCTGCACGTCATCTCGATGGGGTGAACATTTGAGTCAAGTTTCTTCAAAATCATTCGCAGTTTTAAAGAGTTACAGAGCGGAAACGAAATTGCTTACGGACGGACGGACAGACGGACGCCAGCGTCATAACATAATACGTCCCTTCGGGCGTATAATAAAAAACGGACATAATTACATGCATCAAGTTGACATAGCTATATCTATCAAAGTTGTTACGCCTGATGTATTCTAGATTTACATTTATATTTAGCTCATAGATAAAAAAATAACCTTGTTTACGCGAGTTATACTTAACTAAATAATTGTAAATATAAAACTTTTATTTTTTATTTTTTATTCTGTTTTCGTACTTTAGGGGTACAAATCGTCTCCACGAAATCACTTAGTTAGATTTTGTAATTAGACAATTTAGAGTCGGCGCTAAGTGTCGAGCAGGTAACCGAAAATACGACTGTTTTTATCTGACCTTATCAAAATGAATTATTACGAATTATGTACATACGTACAATGTAGACGTAGATTTTAAAATTGACCAGTATACTATGTACGTTATTAGACATTTGCGATTTAAGACGGTGACGGTGACGGTGTTGAACTTCGGATTAAATTAAAGGGGTCGTCTCACATTTATAATGAAAATGAATTACATTGGTGTATATGCATGTTATTTTGATATCAAGTCATATTTACAGAATTAAACCTAAACCGATTTTTTTTTCGGCACAAAAGACCCGGCAAATAAATATTTAACTTCCCGTCGATGTCTCCATATTGTTCCTACTGACTTATAACACTTGAGCTCAACACAAACACGATACTGTCGAATATATCTGTTTAATTTTCGATACCTTCCAGGGGCGTAGCTTGACCAATAATGGTGCGTACGCAAACTTTCTGAATGCTCGTGGGGGTTAATATGTACCTCGGCCCAAGTGCGTTTTAGATATTTCGCTTGAAAATCTATGCCTCTTTCAAGTTCGTAAACAAATATCCACGACTTTTTTGCATCCACAAACTGCAATACCTTCCGACTGAGGTTAGTGTTTTAACACTGGCTAATAATTCGCATGTACATACAATTCATTAGACCAATAAATCTAACAGCAAATCTAACTGCATACGAAGTCACATGTCTATCAATAATTACGATTTATTTCGATAAGTAATCAATATATTATGTGATTGTTTCAGTAGGAGCAAAGTCGCATGACGAACTTATTTAGTTCTAATCAAATGTCAGTGTAATTTTACGATTCCGTTTTTGGCTGATTACATCTAGAACATGTTCAGAATCCAGCTGTTTTTTCAGTGTAAAGATTTAAAAGTCCTTAGCTTGACAATCTACTTGTTGCCACAGTGTTTCTGGTGTAGCATATCAATAAACCATCGCTAAGCTGTAGGTACTAGCGAATACACAAATCTCGGTTTGTAGCCCTCAATTTTCAAGACGAAGTTAGTATGGATATGAAGTTGCTCTATTAAATGTTGGTGTCCAAGTAGGAAAAGTCATTTCAGTTCCATTGTGGCGCATTAAACCAAACCGCTGATCATCATTCAGATGTCCTATAATATATATGATGCGAATATTTAGGTACGTTGTTATCATTATCAGGGTAAATTGCACTACAACTCTAAATAGTCTAGATTCGTGATCATTTGAATTATTAATTTACTTGTATTTTGTTTATTAACAAATTTTGATTTTAACAATATGACAAATACAGACGTAAGTAGTTTTGTTCATGAATGTGCAAATTTCTGTTTACGATGACATTCACATAGGATCAGCCTAGAGCTTTTGAGTATGTGCCAATTTAGGAGTCACTTGAAATGCAAAGTCGCCCGATGCCAGTGACGGGAAAGGGCCGCATAGACGACAGGTACCTGGTAGACGCAGTTAGGCCACAGCAGAAACGCCCTCTGGCAGAATTAATTCGCGACAACCAAGAGTCGTATAACAGATTCATTACAAAAAGAACCGAAATTGATGCGTATGCTTGGTTTAGTTCTAGTTCTGTTGAAAATGAATAAAATTGTAAAATAAACATGTTTTTGAGTTGACATGCAAACAAAATAATTAGTAACACTTGCCCTATATAAGAGTATGAATCAATAATTTTTGAGATGACCCCCGAATTTAATCCGAAATCCGATGTCCACCACCGTCACCGCCTTAAACCGCAAATGTCTATTATGAAGGCCTCGGTCGTGGTTCAGTAGCTAGTGTGCTGGATTTGTGACCCGGCGATCTGGATTCGATTCACGGTCACGACGGGAAAATTTCTCCATGAAAATTTGACAACAACGTCGATTTACCTCCACATGTAGAGAAGTTGCCAGTTCCTAGTGTATGGGTAAGTTAGTACTGGTTAGAATACAGTCCAGGTAAACTGGTTAAGTGAATTGTCTTCAATATCATCTGCTTTGTTTTTGAAAAATGGCGTTAAACCCCAAAAAATAAACAACATTACATAACAACGTTACAGCGTTAATTTCTACTCTTGAAGATATCTGATACTGATAGAGGATTCTATCCTGTTGTCGTCTGCATGGGAGAGCGATCGAAACTGTTAACGAGTAAACCATTTTAAATATTTCATTCGGATTTATGCTCTAAATTCTATATAGCGAATTTTAATAACGAAGGTGCCTGTTAAAACATAACATGCGGTTACTACAATGCATCATGATTATTTGCGTTCATCTAGACCGGAGTAAATGGGGAAAACCCACACAGCTAGCAGCATTGATTTCATCGGCTTTTCACTTAACCGTCGGACTTACAGTTGGATATACGATTGTAAAAAATAAGAATGGATTCTAACCGAGATAGGAGTTACGACGTATTCATCGTAAATATGCATTTATTTTTTCTAGATTGTTTTCGTACATTTAGCCAATATTTTCTGATCATTTGATAAATGAATGCAGACGAGCCCGGGAACAATACTCTAAAATGTCTCGCCGTCTCAAAGAGTCTAACAAGTAAGACATGTGTATAGAAATTTAGATACAAAAATACAAATTTTTATCTTATAGTCGGTTGACATATAACAAGATAACATTAGCTATATATACCTATCGACAGACAAAATACAGTTTAAGTGTTATATATACATGTAAAGGTTAGATGATAATATTGGCACATTGTAACCTACAATGTAAATAAGACTCTGACAAGAAGAAAACAAGCACAAAAGTGTGACCGCTAAGATGAGGTTTAAAAACAATTTTCACCCCAAAAAAGATTTGGGAGGAACTGATCAGCAACCCTCTCACAGACAAGATACATGGTACAAATATCTATTTATATTGTAGGCTCATAATATAACAGTACACATTAGCTATGTACAGCTATATCGACAATGCATTATGGTATTAAGTGTGATCACTCATGAGCTTTTGTGATACAAAGCAGTCTAGCTAAATGTCGTAAAATTTCAAGTAGAAATTATTGTATTTTTTATCATCTAATGTAGTCAACAATGTAATTTAAATGCATAAATAATTTCAAAGTGGCATTTTCTTCATCGCAAATTTTTACTGCTTTTACGACATCCGACCAGATTACGGCAGTCAATTTAGTTCGTCTGTATATATACAACAACAATACGCTATTCAGTATTTATCAGTTAAAGGTTGTTAAATTTTGTATGAATACATTAATATAACCTGGTTTGCAAATATATTGTTTCATCAAAGTTCTTGAAAATTGTAAAAAACATTGTTTATTTCTTTTTAATGTTCATGTTGAATTAGTTTCTGTTGTAAAACGGTGGGTGGGGTAAGTATTCATCAAGTTTAGCATTATGAACACATATCTGTTGAAAAATATTCATCCAAAATTCATACAAGTCCATCAAATATTGTTTCTGATTATGCATATGTGGTTATTTATATAATATGCAGTGGTTTTGTCTTGAAAGAGGTCATTAACTAAGGAAATATCCAGTTTTTGCTGAAAAGAAAAGCTTAGAGACCTAACATTTCACATGATAACTTTCTTATATGAACATGGACATGTGCTTTTCATGTCATATTTTTAACAGGTATTTAACCTACTTCAGCATAATCAATGTCATTCAAAATCCTTGTTACTCCTTCAATACGTAAAATATGTATAAACTTTATTCATAACCACTTATTTTTTAGCCATTTTATAGGTCTTAATTTGGTAAATAACTCAGTGTTTGAAATAGTACACAGTCAAGAAATTGGCATAAAGTGGACATTTAATGCTTTAAGTTTCTTCTACATTCAGGCTGAGTTACAATCAGTACATTTTTTAAGTGATTTGGTCAATATTTACTGAAATATTAAGTTATTTATCTACCCACAGCCCTTTTTCAAAACCATTTTTAGGAAAATAACCGATTTTGGGTATACATTTATCACTAAAAAGTAATTTTACAAAAAAGTTAAATCATGGACATATACTTTTCACATTAAAAACTGAATGAAAACATGTTATTCTTTAAAATTAATAAGAATCGAAACATCCTTGTTACAAGAAATTTTTTCGATTTCACGAGTGATCACCCTTAGAATTAAGTAATACATAGACAATTGACATACAGTGTAAGCATACATATAACATGGTCATAAAGAAAAGAAAATATAAGTTTTACATAGATATTTTTAAGCGTTATATATAAGGATAAAAATAAGCATGGGAAGCAAAGGCAGCGATTCTAGGTAGCATATACAATATGAACAAAGCAGATTAAAGTTTAAAGTAGAACATTCTGGTGATCTAAACAAATCACAACATATTCGCTTATATAGTGATCGAGGGTCTGTTGGCGTTGGAGATGAAGAAAGACCCCAGGCTCAATGCAAGTGCGTTATATAGATGGACAACGTATTTACACGTGGATTTTACCTGTGGAATTCAAATTCAACACACTGCTCACATTTTATAATCGGTCAAAATGGTCTATTCTAAATATATCGTGAGCAGAGCAATCCTTGCGGAACATTTCTGTAACTTGACCGGTTTTATCTGCAAAGTAGTCTCCCTTGAAAACGTCTTATCGATCACTCCGATAACGTTTATCGATAAATTGGTTTACTATACTAATGTAGATTTAATGTATAACTACAAATATATTTTATTGCATTAAATTGAAAAAACAAGTTTTACAGCAAATACATAAATGTAAGATGACAAAAACACAGATAAACACTGTTTGCTCAAAGAGCACAATCATATGACACGTGGAATTAGGTAAACTACATAAGTATGATCTTAAAAACGGTATGTGAATATGCATACAGTACTCAAACATTAAAAAACATAATATATCTACTAGTTGTTACTTATTCGTGCAATATTAGCATAGTATATATATTTAGATAAATTTATTAGAGTATGTTTGCGGTTGTATTCATTAGGTTATAAAATTTCTGTATTGTCGGCCAGGTGTAATAATATTTTTGATATATTTTTTTCTGAGCTGGGAGTATTTTGGGCAAATTAATAAAAAGTGGTATTCATTTTCTATAAGTCTACAGTTGCAATAATTACAAGTTCTTTCATTTCTTGATAAATTTAAATAACGGCCTCGTTCAATAGCTAAATCGTGCGATGATACGCGCAGTCGTGTAAGAGCTATTCTATATTTCGGTTCTGTGATTAAATCAAGAAAGTATTCTAATTGGAATGAATGTTTATATATTATCTGGTCATTAATTATAGAAACCTTTGTTCTCAGGTGAGCGATCAAGGGCCACATTGGCCCTCTTGTTATAAATCGGGACAAATACACCTATAGACCATGAATCAGGATATACACCATTGTCAAATGCATAAATAAACATATTACATAAATATGGAGAGATAAAATTGTTCGAGTCTGTAAAGAAGTCTGCTACGTTATTATTATACATGTAATCACAACTTTTATGTCTTTTTAAAGTTTTAATTGTATTTTTTACTTCATCAATCGTAATTTTACAATCCAAATGTTCGATATATTCAGACATGTTGCTATTATCATTATTTATGTTCACGTTATCATATTCATAATTGGATGAATTAGATATATTTGAAAAGTAATTTTCGAAATCGTTTAAACTTGCTTTGCTTTCAAAGTTGTTTGCTTTTTTATACCTGTTAACAAATTTCCAAAATGAGTGATCCGAAAGATCAGTCAATTAAAAAACCTCGAGATCAGAGGTACTTTCAAAGCATTCCTGATTAGTAATAACATAATCCACTGTACTTGATACGGGTCGACCCCGATAAACATAATGATAGGTGCAATTACCATCATTAATTCTACCGTTAAGTATGCATAAATTGTTTTCTTTACATGAAGATAAAAGTTGTGAACCAAAAGGATTACCATTTTGTCACAATTTTTGCGATATGGTAAAGTGGATACAAAGTTATCAAATAAAGGAACATCAATATAGCGGTTAAGGTTGTAGTCACTGACATAGTCGTACAATTCACTCGTACGGGAATTTAGGTCACCGACTAAATATATGTCACCAATGTCGCTATATTTACGAATTTCATTGTCAATACATTCAAAAAAATCAAAATCGTATAACGAGTTAACATTTTTGTATAATGCACATAATCGTACGTACGTCATACACTACAGTATAATTTAGTACATGGTATGGTGAGCAGGCCTGATGTAAACAACTGAATGAAAGACCCTGATATGTTATGCGCAGTATATTTTGAGTGTATGGTTGTATGCGAGTATAATGTAATTAGTTAATAAAATCAAAGTACTGAAAATACGAATAGAAACAGAACTATAATTTACATAATTATATATGACCTTGCACGGTACCTTGGAATGGGAACTACTTTAGCATGTTGGATGTAGATAAACGCAATACTTTGGTCAGCATCAAAATTCATGCCCGCTGCAAAGTTTAGCCCACACAAAAATGGTCATTACGGTTAACTTTTAGACTTACAGGATCGACCTATTTTTAGTGCCAATCATATCTAGTTTCTTCCCTTATCTTCCATTTTCTGGGACGTGTATCCTTGAATACGAATGACTTAAAATACATTTTTTTTGTATTAAGTTAACTAGGGCTGTGGATCGTTGGGTAAGTGGCGATCCGATCCAATCCACGATTCAACACTTACGATCCAAACGAATCTTTTGTTATCAAGTAACCCATCTAAAACTTCAAAATTGCACTCCTGGAGAAAGTTAAATTTATTTTTTAGGAATAACAAAGTAAATCAATATAACTTGTTCTATGGCTTAAATTTATATGTAAGTCTTCCTTCCAGTTAACTGATTTACCACTTTTACCAGCATCATGCACCATTATTTAAAGAACGATTGGACATCTTGACAAACAGTAGTACATATATATAAAGAGAGAGTATTTATTCAGAGAAAATGGATTTTTAAGAACAAATAATACACTTTTGATTTGTTAAAAAACAAGATCGCGAACCACAAATCTTAGTAATGACGATTATTCATACCCGATTTTTCAATTTGATTCGTGATTACCCGAGTACTCGGATACTCGCCACAGCCCTAAAGTTAACACTCCTACGACATTATAATTATGATATCCGAGAGAAAGCTTTTCTAAATGACCACGTACTTATTTAAGTACACCCTTGACACTGCGAGAAATCAAATAATAAAACACTAATGAAACATTTTCATCGAAAGTTTAATAATAAGAAAAGACCATCCGTAAAATATACTCGTATTGGTTTGTTAGTTACGCTACAGACCCGGTCATTCCAACTTTCAAGGTTCCGACAAAGAGACGTTCTTTACGATATTCATGTAAAAATCCTTCTTAATTAATAATACAGTTAAAAATATACAGTTTCTCGTTTTTGAGTAAGCTAGATTATATTTTCAAATAAACCTTCAAACATATGGTAAATATCTGGGTCGAGTAACCGCAAACACGCCTTTTTAAGGATAGCAAGACATTCAAATCCAAATCTATTAATTTTATACTGTAGATAATCCATTCAAGTATTATCTCTGTCTCTTACTGTCTACATTTACCACAAGTTGATTATAATTAACCGGTATAATGTACCATACCCAATATATTCTTACAGATTATTTTAATGATATACATTATGTACAATGCACTTTCCAACTTACCTCGTGATTTTTTAATGTTTCTAGCTTTAATTCAAACTGGTTTAAACACAAAGCATGTGTAAACCTGACAATCTTCACAGTATTGATTCTTTGTTGTAATTTTACTTCACGTAATTAATCTTTGGCTAATATAATGAATCTACGATAACTTATTTGGCATCTGCACGGACTTATTCACTCACATTCAAGTGACATAATCCAAGCCACAATTTTGTCCTTTCTTTCGACCCCCCCACCGTTATCGAATCGAATATGTCATTAAACTGGACATACATACAAAAAAACAATGGCCCAATAGTCCGGTTGTTATGGTCCCTGGCTAGTAATCACAATAGCCACGCGTAAGTAAGTTCCAGTCCCACACGGGCCTTTCACAGTCATCTGAGAAAGTCATCCAGCTAGCGTACGAAAGATCGGTGGTTTAAAAAGGCATACTAGAGCATGGGTGATACTGCATGCACCATTGAAACTCAAATGTCGCTAGATGACCGCGGCTGTTCGTACGACATATGCTTCAAGGTGAAACTAGACAGGCAGCTTTAGCAATATAAGCCCGAAGGTACATAATATATTTGATACTGTAAAAACATTATTTTGGGGGTACTTGTCGTGCATGTGAATATGCGTTTTTTTATTTAACCACGGATTTTCATGCGCACAAAAATACAGACTTAAAGAGATACAGAGCGGAAATGAAATAAATCATATTTGACCCCTAAGTGTGACCTTGAGGCTTCCGAAACATACACTCTGCACGTCGTCTCGATGGGGTGATCATTTGAGTCAATTTTTTTCAAAATCCCTCGCAGGCTTAAAGAGTTACAGAGCGGACACGAAATCAGCCAAATTTGACCCCTAAATGTGACCTTGACCTTGAGCCTTCCGAAATATGAACTCTGCACGTCATCTCGATGGGGTGAACATCAATCTGACTAAAGTATTCGATCTTCCTTACGGCAAGATCTGATGACGGTCTATACCAGTTTCTATTTTCAAAAGTCGGAATTTCCATGATCACTATTTTTATCTATTTATAATTCAGCCAATCGTATAACTCGTTTCATCGGTACTTTGGTGCCTGTTAAAACTTACCATGCGGTTACTACAATGCATCATAGTCTAGTCAAGTTATGACAAATTTTGGTCGAACCCAGGACAAAATGGTGCAGAAATGAAATATGGCTCATTCGAAAGCTTAGACTTTCTACAATATCAAGATTAAAATAGGACAAAATCGGATCGGCCGTTTTTCCAGAAATTCGTTTTAAGTATAGGCCATCATTTATCAAATAATACGTCAATAGCATGTTAACTGAATCGATAACTTCGACAAATACATCAGATAAATTATAAATATCTATTAAATTTTACAAAACATGAATAATATCAGCCCTGCATAATACAAAAATACAAAAAATAAAAGATGTTTAAGCATTTGTACTGTTTGAAGTCAAAATTAAATGTTAAATTACCCCACCCACTTATGGTAACATAGAAATTAGACTTATCTCGTGAAAGTTTATAAAATTTTACTGATCTTTACAACATAACCCGTAAGAAAGTAGATCTCTTTCAGATTCCTGAAAAATTAGTTATCCATTTTGAAGTCTGGTTGCCATGGCAACTAAAAATAGTTCAAAAATCCTAAATTCCTCTCCAAAGCGAAAAGGCCTATAGCTTTGTTATTTGACGCCATGTCTAATGATCCTTCAATCTAAATCCAACAATTTTTACCCCAGAGTCAAAATTGGATACGCTCCTGGTCTCCATCATGATATGGTCTAACTAAGGTTTTTGATTTGCATCCATCATGCATGGTGGGTCTTTGTTTCGATGCGTTTAACGCTGTTTTCAACGATATTCAACGACGGCCAGTTCACCAAACCAGTTTTCCCAGACTGCATTCTAACAAGTACTTGCTTAATTACCATCCTACATGGAGTTGACAACTTCTCCACATAAAGAAATCAACAAGTCCAGCACACTTAACTACTGGATCACGACCGCGGCCCATTGATTCTATACCTCATGAAGTCCGAAAATTCACACTCCTTTAGTCCAGACTGACTGCATCCCTGATCATTCTTTATTTTTTATTGAGTTTCCTATGAAAATCTGGCAAAGCTTTGTAAATACATACATGTATCAATGTAATGCACGTCTAGGCATTTCCAACCCGACACTAATAAAATGCCACCTTCTATGATTATTTATTAGGCCACACCAATTTAATAACTTGTACATAAG
Source organism: Lutraria lutraria (assembly GCA_964023205.1). NCBI lineage: Eukaryota > Metazoa > Mollusca > Bivalvia > Venerida > Mactridae > Lutraria > Lutraria lutraria. The sequence goes on from OZ026848.1 coordinate 5,992,994, forward strand.
ACTTTTTTTCTGACGAAAACAAGCGAGCGAGCGAAATACTTTTTTAATAATACTTTTTACTTTTCCAATTTTAGCGAGCGGACGAAATATTTTTGAAAAATATCATCTTTAATTCCTTCTTTCAAACAAGAAAGTGGGAATGCGAATAAAAAGTCTGTGTTCATTTATTTCAATAACTGTTACCGTTTACCAGTAAAAACGCTTTTAATGTCCTTATTCAATTGTTTTCTGATGAAAATTGTTGAATCACCCGGAACGAAAGGAGTCAGAATTTTTATCAGCCGAGACAAATGTGGGTACCTTAAGACCAGCACTTATCTGTAAAAAAAACATTGTGGGAATGAGCAAGCGATAATAGGAAGCAAAAAAAAATATTATTTTTCTAATTTTGATAATAATGATAGGAGCGACAATTCGGATGAACAAGTACTGTAATTAAATTGGTGTGGCCTTAACGTGTTTTGTTTAAACTTTGAATATAGATAACTAAACACTGTAGTCATACTTCCCCATTATTTGGTCTCACTTGATAAACATACAGATATAAAACTTAACAAATCAGAAATATAATTGTAAAATCCCGATTCACAAAATGGCTTATGACGCAAAATTCTCATAATCTGTAAAGTCAGTTAATTTAGCGGAACAGGTTATACGTCCGAGTAATAATTATTAGTTCATAATGTATGTCCTCAAATGGCTCTCACAACATGAACATCCAAGGTCGGTTCAATTGGACTCTCGTAAGAAGAGAATACGCCAGCTGAAAGAGCTTAGAAGAGAAACCCAATCGAACGCAATCGCGGCCAAAATGTCTGCATCCCAATAATCTTTGAATCATATGGATAAACTATTGAACACGCTGACACTGTAAACTTTCTTTTTTATTGTGAGTGGAAACAATAGGGTTTTTAAGAAAAGGCAATTTCTAACGGTATTGTTTGTTTGGTCATGCTGTATGGTCATGTGAATAATATCTCGCCCCCTTCAACTACCCATCGGGCGGAATAAATAGAAGAGCTTCTAAAATTAGAAGACGATTAATCGAACAGTTCGGAAGAGCTCTGCCTCGTCCGGAAGCTCTTCCATTTGACCAATCGAACTGGCCTCCTCTCTCTCATCGACAGCGCATACGATCAGAATACCCATTTGGGAATATTCCCCCATTCCTGCACAAGGGCCTACTTCAGATCATGGAGATTGCCAGGGGCTGCTGGTCGACTCTGAATAGAAATTAACTCAACTGTGCAGTTGTACTTGAATTTGTTGTACGCTATTGTGAAAAGGTTTATTTTGTTCTTGCAGTAAAAATATCATTATCCTAATACATTCCTATTTACTTATAGGTGTCTTAATATAGTTCTTATCTTAATTTCAACTTATTTCATTTATAAACACATCCATGTAAAATTTGAGATGGGTTATTTCATGGAAACAGAGTCTTAATTGGATGATTGGTCAGTAAAATTAACGAAACAACTTGTTCTGTTTGACCTAAGAGAATACTTGTAGATATATAATAATGCAATCGTATGAAGTGAACCATTTTTCAACTCACGTGAAAAAGTACTGCACTGACCGCGCAATAATCGCGTTTGAATGTATGTTTGTCATCGGCCGGAACAAATTATTGGTATTGTTGATCAACTGTTATTGTAATGTCAGGTTTTATTTTGGCTTATCAGCTAAATATTTGTATAGAAGGTCTCTTTAATTTTGCAATACAAGTATTACATGTCAACTTTCAGCCTATAATATCATGACATTAATAGATGCAGAAAGACAATGTTTTCGGATAACAATGTCAATTTAAAAAAAATAACGAAAGTATAAATTTTAAAGTATATATTAAGAATATATTCGTCTGCTCAGGAAGTGTTTATCATAATTTTTCTTCAATACATAACATTTTATATTCTTTACTATCCATGATATATTAAACTATTTTAAATATTGAAATGTCATACATACTTGGACTCAGTTGGTCTTCCTTAATAGATGAGACATTCGCTCAGAAATCTGATTTTATCCTGGTTATAAGTTTGAGTAATATTCGGTGAAAATATTCAGCCTAAATCGAAAATTACAAAGCATCTGCAGCATGTTAGTCACCTGCATGCACGAAACAACCATGAACAGTATTGGACCAATCATCATTTCTTTGCTGCAATTGGTTATGCTATGAAAACTAGTAATAACTTAAACTATTTTAATAGTAAGTTGATATATTTTGATTGTTTATTCTTTATTCATTCACATCTGATGTCTAGTTTTGAAATTAGTTACCCACTTGCGCAAAATGCGGATTGTTAAGCTGTCATATGTTTGATAGATCCCAATCTCAGTGATTATCGAAAAGCCAGTCATTATCATTACTTTCTCATTGGTTTACATTTTTGGAAGTTTGATACATTTATTTCTATTTGTATTTTCATAAAAAGTCATTTTTTCTGCAAGGATTCACTCTTCATTGTTCACATATTTGATAAACATTAACAAAAAATAGGAAGAAAACATGTTCATTCTTTGTTTTTCTAGACAAATAAAAGTCGGGAGTCCATGGTATAATATACATATTCACCACATGTACGGTTTTGCCGCAAACAGCGTGGTCTCATTTGATAGAAAGTGGGATACTAGACCAAAGATTCCTCTTTTGAAACGTTCAGTACAAAACACAGGCTCCAAAAGCCTTCGGTCGTGATCAACAATACATTAACGTAAGCCTGGTCAAGTATACATTAGGTTAGGACTCTTTATTGATAACCGACTATCAAAATCATACCTTAATATAGCTAGGTAGATATTCAGCTATATAGAGTGATTTCTTAGTATATCAACTCCTAAGAACATCAAGACGATAGTAGGCTGATTTATTAGACGTCAATTAATGAAAACGACGCACTCAAGTACGAGGCAATACGGATTTTATACGCAACTGTACCGGTTTTCGGATAGTGAAATTATCCGAAAATGAAAAGCTTATTTATTTTGTTAAAACTGGTCAGATTTTTGCCTATTTTATTTTTTATGTAAGTTATCATATACATGATCGTTTTATAACAAAATAAATTCTGTACCATTTAGTCCTACCCCATCTGTTAATTTGACTGGACTATCATGATTATTTGCGTTCATCTAGACCGGAGTAAATGGGGAAAACCCACACAGCTAGCAGCATTGATTTCATCGGCTTTTAACTAAACCGTCGGACTTACAGTTGGATATACGTCTACATGTAAAATTTAAGAATGGATTCTAACCGAGATAGGAGTTACGACGAATTCATCGTAAATATGCATTTATTTTTTCTAGATTGTTTTCGTATTTAGGAAACATGAAAAAATATAAGTATACATAGGAATTAAAAACGAGTTTAATAATACCTTATTAAAACCGTATTTAAAAGCTGTGAAGGGTTTGCTGATCGTGACTTCCGTCTAAGAACTGCCGTAAGAATAATGTAAATAAGACTCTGACAAGAAGAAAACAAGCACAAAAGTGCGACCGCTAAGATGAGGTTTAAAAACAATTATCACCCCAAATCCGATTTGGGAGGAACTGATGCAGCAACCCTCTCACAGACAAGATACATGGTACAAATATTTATTTATATTGTAGGCTCATGATATAACAGTACACATTAGCTATGTACAGCTATATCGACAATGCATTATGGTATTAAAATTAAGTAATACATAGACAATTGACATACAGTATAAACTAAACTGGTTCCCGTTTCATGATGCAGTGCACCAAAGGTACACACAAGTCAACGGGAACCAGTTTAAGTATAAACATACCTATAACATGGTCATAAAGAAAAGACAATATAAGTTTTACATAGGTATTTAAGCGTTATATATAAGGATAAAAATAAGCATGGAAAGCAAAGGCAGCGATTCTAGGTAGCATATACAATATGAACAAAGCAGATTAAAGTTTAAAGTAGAACATTCTGGTAATCTAAACAAATCACAACAGATTCGCTTATATAGTGATCGAGGGTCTGTTGGCGTTGGCGATGAAGAAAGACCCCAGGCTCAAGTGCGTTATATAGATGGACAACGTATTTACACGTGGATTTTACCTGTGGAATTCAAATTCAACACACTGTTCACATTTTATAATCGGTCAAAATGGTCTATTCTAAATATATCGTGAGCAGAGCAATCCATGCGGAATATTTCTGTAACTTGACCGGTTTTATCTGCAAAGTAGTCTCCCTTGAAAACGTCTTATCGATCACTCCGATAACGTTTATCGATAAATTGATTTACTATACTAATGTAGATTTATATAACTACAACTACAAATATATTTTATTGCATTAAATTGAAAAAACATGTTTTACAGCAAATACATAAATGTAAGTTGACAAAAGAGCACAATCATATGACATGTGGAATTAGGTAAACTATATAAGTATGATCTTAAAAACGGTATGTGAATATGCATACAGTACTTAAACATTAAAAAACATAATATATCTACTAGTTGTTATACTTATTCGTGCAATATTAGCATAGTATATATATTTAGATAAATTTATTAGAGTATGTTTGCGGTTGTATTCATTAGGTTATAAAATTTCTGTATTGTTGGCCAAGTGTAATAATATTTTTGATGTATTTTTTTCTGAGCTGGGAGTATTTTGGGCAAATTAATAAAAAGTGGTATTCATTTTCTATAAGTCTAGAGTTGCAATAATTACAAGTTCTTTCATTTCTTGATAAATTTAAATAACGGCCTCGTTCTATAGCTAAATCGTGCGATGATACGCGCAGTCGTGTAAGAGCTAATCTATATTTCGGTTCTGTGATTAAATCAAGATAGTATTCTAATTGGAATGAATGTTTATATATTATCTTGTCATTAATTATAGAAACCTTTGTTCTCAGGTGAGCGATCAAGGGCCACATTGGCCCTCTTGTTATAAATCGGGACTAATACACCTATAGACCATGAATCAGGATATACACCATTGTCAAATGCATGAATAAACATATTACATAAATATGGAGAGATAAAATTGTTCGAGTCTGTAAAGAAGTCTGCTACGTTATTATTATACATGTAATCACAACTTTTATGTCTTTTTAAAGTTTTAATTGTATTTTTTACTTCATCAATCGTAATTTTACAATCCAAATGTTCGATATACTCAGACATGTTGCTATTATCATTATTTATGTTCACATTATCATATTCAAAATTGGATGAATTAGATATATTTGAAAAGTAATTTTCGAAGTCGTTTAAACTTGCTTTGCTTTCAAAGTTATTTGCTTTTTTATACATGTTAATAAATTTCCAAAATTGTCTTGTATTTTGCTTGCTCATTCTAGATATTTTTATTTTTTCTTTATAAAAGAATCTATATTTCGTTTTACGTTTTATAGAAATATACATTTTTCTCGTATTTAAGAAATTTATCTTATTTTCAGACGTTTTATTTTTCACAAATGAACGTTTTGACGCTAAAAACTCAGCTTTCGCTCTCCTACAATTATAATCAAACCAGAGAGATTTCCGTTTAATACATTTTTTTTGTTAACTGTTCTACCAAAGCAGTTAAATGATATCTCATGAACCAGATCAGAACATATATCCATACAATGATTTACATCAAATTCACCTGATATAAGTTTTACATTTATGCCCCCCTTTGAAGAAGAGGGGGTATATTGTTTTGCTAGCCAGGTTGTCGGTCTGTCTGTCTGTCGGTAGACCAGTTAGTTTCCGATGGATAACTCGTCAACGGATTGACTGATGGGCCAGATACTTCGCAGATACATTGGCCTTGGACAGTAGATGACCCCTATTGAAATTGGGGTCACTAGGTCAAAGGTCAAGGTCACTGTGGCATTGAGTGTGAAAATCGTTTCCGATCGATAACTCGTCAACGAATTGACTGATGGGCCTGAGACTTCGCAGGTACATTGGCCTTGGGCAGTAGATAACCCCTAATGAAATTTGGGTCACTAGGTCAAAGGTCAAGGTCACTGTGAGATGGAGTGTGAAAATCGTTTCCCATCGATAACTCGTCAACGGTTTGACCGATGGGCCTGATACTTTGCATGTGCATTGACCTTGGACAGTAAATGACCCCTTTTGAAATTGGGATCACTAGGTCAAAGGTCAAGGTCACTGTGTCATGGAGTGTGAAAATCGTTTGAGCGATAACTCTGTGTCAAGGCCCTATTTTGGGGGCATATGTCTCCGACCGCGGAGCTCTTGTTTCGTATGTGTATATTAAATACAAAATATTAAGAATAAGACAGCTTATTTAATATGATTAAAGAAATTAATTACTCAAATGAATTCTGTATGCTTCAAACACATTTGGAAATATGTGTGTCTCACACCAATTAGTTAGGTCTGAATGATTTTGATAATTGAATAAGATTATGATAGTTATTTTGTAAAAAGTAATTCCATGTATAAATAGAATGATTTGATATAAATAGAATGACTTGATTTAGAAATAGAAGAAGCATTCAGTTGCATTTTTAATGTATAAAGAAGAAAAAATGGCAGGAATAAAAAGGTAGTGACAGTAACTGTTATATTCTAGTACATGTATATATTGAAGTCTAAGTGTTCTTACATAATCTGGCAATTAAAGGATAACATTCATTTATTACATAAAATGCTTATAAAAACAACAGGAAGTTATCCATAAACTAATTATCACTAAAAATCTATAAAAGTTATGACCGTATTATACGACTAGGTGGCAAGTCTACAGACACTTAGCTGACCGTGAAAAGATAGGATTAATCCCATTAGGGGCAATAAAACAATTAAGAGATTAGACCTCATGTGGATTTCTTTTGGGGGGGGGGGGTCACTTATATAGTAGCTGTTCAATGTCTTTAAGGGCGTAGCTTAATAGGTAAAAGTGTATTTCATTTAATTTCATTTAATTTCATGTAATTTCAATTTCAATTACTCCTTCGTTAGCAGTATCTGTACTGGAGTCATGCACTGTCAGAATCTAATAAATTGCTTCGTAAAAACATGACATCGTCTGCATACTTTGAGAACAGAATTTGATTTTTATTGCAAATATATAACCATTTTTGACATAAAGGCACCAATATCACGAGCAATGCATGATTTGAAAAAAAAATAGTGGCAATATTAAGGATACGAACCAACACAATATTATGTTACTAGTGCGATGCACTTATTTTAGGACTAGCGCCGTCAATAAATTTGATACGGTGACCAATTTATGCCATTGACTATTACCAAAATGCCTGACACAAGACCATCAGAAGAAACCGTGGTTATATTGGATGCAATTCAGTGTTCGAGTGCAAAAGTTGACAGGGATATTGTTATGGTGAGAAACGAGATTATGAACGTACATAGAGACATTATAATCGTAAGAAATGAAGAAAACTGTCCAAAATGTTGACACAAGGCAATTTGAAATTGAAAATAAACTGAAATCTTTAGAAACGCAGATAACATGTTAGTGCACAAACTGAGATGTTAACGAACGACATGTCTGCTACTCATATGACTTGGATGTATTCAATGACATTATAAATCTGTTTGAAAAAAAACTACATCTATTGGAGGTAGATTCAATTAAAAAATCATTAAGAATATTTGGACTTGAAGAGTCTGATAAGGAAAATTTGATTTCCAAATTTAATGAAACAGTTCTTGGTGTAATTGAAGATGAAGATAAGATGAATATGAATCCGAATATAATTCATGCAATGCATGTTGGAGTTAATCAAGATAACTGTCGAATGGTCTTGGCGAAATGTGATGATTATGAAACGAAATTGAAACTTTTTATATACAAAAATATTCTCAGAGAAAATGATACCCGCACATAAACGATCTTACCTTTGGTCAAAGACAAACTTGAAAAATCTGAGCAAAAAAAGGATGTTATGGATACTTTAGAAACGGCGTTCTGTACAAAGAAAAAAAGAAGACCGTAGTAAAAACAGGATCGTAAAAAAGCAACCCGCAGAGAGGGATGAAGCAGATCTACATCATAAAATGGAATCAATTACAACTACCCAACCTAATCACATATAAGGAAACGGCCGAAGCTCATCATATGAGATTAAATTTATTTCTTGGAATGTCAGTGCTATAAAAATGTTATATCAAATAATGATGTGTCAACTTACCTTCAGAATTTTGATATTATTTCGGTTCAGGAAACACTGATGTCTAGATTGGATGCAATGCAGAGATAAAAGTGTTTAGAGATTATAAAATATTTAATTGTTTCGTGGAGCCATCTGGAAGAAATATGGGTGGTATATCAGTGTTCATAAAGAATGATATCAATGATAAAGTAAAGCGAATATGTGAAGAATTCAAATTTGGTGTTCTGTTGTTATGTGATATATTAATGTTTGATACAGATATACATGTAGATGTTTTGTTCTGTTCCTTGTACATCCTACCAGAGGATTCAACATTATTGAAATATGAAACTGTTGAAGTACTGTTTTACAGTCATTAGAAGATGAAATGATTAAACTTGAGTTACTGAATTTTGGTTTCATTTTGTGTGGAGATCTAAATGTTAGAATAGGTATTAGTTCAGATCTTATATTGTTTGATGAAAATATAACTGAACCGAACGAATATGTTGATTTATTCAATGATGATATTGACGTCACTAGGATGTCGAGAGATAAAAAAAGTCAATACATATGGAAGTAAGCTATTAAAATTTGTGTAAAGTTCATGCCTGTTACATTATAAATGGTAGATTTGGATCTGATGGAGATATTGGTGATTTTACATTCATAAATCAAAATGGTTCTAGTACAATTGACTATTTTATTGTTTCAACTAAAATTGTTAAAATAATTCAGGATTTTGAAGTAGTAAGTAGGACTAAATGTGACCATGCACTTACCTATAACCATGAACATTATAGTAGTTGTTGACACGGATCATAATGTAACAAGACAAACTACTAATAATGATGAAACTAAAATTTATAACTTTAACCAAGAGAATATTGTTTCATATCAAACTGTTTTGTCCAATTGTTTTATGTTAGGGAAATTTGATTACCTAGGTGAAATACTCCGCGATCAAAGTAAAAGTTGATGTTCTAAATTGTTTTCAAACTATTTTTATTATCTCACCAGAGCACAAAGTGCTCAAGGTGAGCTATTGTGATTGTGTGTTGTCCGTCGTCCGTGCGTGCGTGTGTGCATTAAAAATTATAGTTGCCATAGCAACCAATAGGAAAAACTTAAAAAATCTACTTGTCCAAAACCACAGGGCATATTGCTTAGATATTTTGTGTGTGGCATTGTCCAATGGACCTCTACCAAGTTTGTTAAAATTATGGCCCGGGGTTAAAATTGGCCCCGCCCCAGGGGTAACTTGATTTTACATAGACTTATATAGGAAAATTTAAAAAATCTTCTTGTCGGAAACTACTTTGCTTAGACTTTAGATGTTTGACGTGTAGTATCGTCTAGTGGACCTCTGCCTAGTTTGTTCATATTATCACCCTGTGGTATAAATTTGCCACCACCCTGGGTCACTTGAATTTACGTAGGCTCGTGTAGGACAAAAAAGAAAAATGTTTGTCTGTTAGTGTTTTTTTTCTGGTGAGCGATATAGGGCCATCGTTTTGTTGATAGTAGTGAACACATTTCTAAGGTAAGAGCATCTGATAAACATAAAATAACCGTGAAAGAAAAAATGGTTTGACCGAGACTGTAAACGTATAAATGACTATAAATGATAAGTGTCATGTATGGGGTTATTATATAAGGACAGGTGTTTTATGAAACATGGAGGTAATTTAAAGGTGAAATTGACTTAAATATGGACTACACGTACGTGTTACTTAATACGGCTGAACATATCAGCAGGTTAATGAGAGCAAAGTAAAATCTTACTTCAACTTGTAAATTTTATTACAAGAATATTTATTACAAGTTTGCAACCATTCTTGTAATAAAAACTACTGCTGTATACAGTCAAGCCTGTGAACAAACTTCGGGCAACCCTTCCGAAAGACAAAATTTGGCCTTCATTGACAGGTGGCCTTTATTTTTGGTTAATTTGTTCTAAATAATCGATAACGGTTTATAAATGAATGACCTGTATTCAAACAAAGGCCAAGTTAACTGTACGATGAACCGATTAGATATTTGTACAATATGATTAGTCCAATTTATACGCCTGTTAGTGCTTATAATAACGTAATCTGACAAGGTTATGTTATCGTTTCCGTCCCCATGCACCGATTTCTTCTTCATACTCGTGTCGGTCTCCCTATTATCAAATGTTGACAAAGATTGTAAGGGAGTCGCATTAATTCTAGCTATTTAAAAGCTAACTTTGTTTATAGATGTACTCAGTCGCTATTATACATACATCAGAGCAAGTAGGAAAATCTATTCTGCATAGTTTAAACTCAAGGTACACGAATAATTCTCAATTTTATAAACCCAGCAAGTTTACATGTTTACAGCACCGTATACAGACGACAAATTAGACCGTTACAAACAAATCTTTCAATTACAGGGATACAAATAATTCTTAGAAATGATCACTTTTTATATCCATAAAACCCAATTACCTATGTAAAAAAGAAACTTACCTTGGATTCCCAAGGTGAAACCAGAAACTCGATCAACAACGATTGATAGGGGCAATTATATATACATTTGTATATCAAATGTTAAAAAATATCCGAGTCAAGCAAATTAATAATGAAAAATAATCAACCGTTCATAGGTATTATATTATTTAATAGCCGACCGGAATGTTGATTATTTTTCATTATATAAATTATATACAAATTATTAATGCCCTGATGAGTCAGTGACGAAACCGGTCGGCAATTAAATATATAATAATACCTATGGAATGTTATTTATTTTTCATTATTAATTTGCTTGACTCGGATATATTTTTTAACATTTTATATACAAATGTATATATATATAAAATCAAACCACGTACCAAGGATGTTTTACGGCTACCAAAATAACAATCGTTTCAAGATAATGCACAACAAAAGAAAATACAATAAATTTTATAGTTTTCATTCAAATCGTAGCGAGAAATGTCATTCGACTATGAATAATTTTACGAATATATTTAAAGGGGGGGGGGGGGGGGGAGTTGCTTGTGCATGCTGGTTATTCCAGTATGTCTAAAATTTGTCTTACATTTCTTTTCTTTTTACAGTCACAAGACGAGGATCGTTCGAATAGTAGAAGAAGAAATAATTATTGTCAATGCTTATCGAAGGTAGATATAACTTTTAATTTACACAAGCGTCCTTACATAAATTTGTCACTGCTTTTATCTGAGTTATAAATAAATGACATTTTGAAGTTGTAATGCGATACTGTGCAAAAATTACAGTCAATACTGAGAAAATGAGGTGACAACTTCAAGGCTAGAATGTACTTCTCTGAGATAATACCAAAAAGGTGCGTCTTGTAAGTCGAGACGTGTTTTATGCGCAAGAAGCACTGACATATTTGAATTAGGGTCATGTTAATACTTATGAAAAGTATTAACAAGTCCTGCTGCACCCTGCATATTTTCTTAAAATGTATATTACGTTATAAATGTACACTGAATCGATTTTAAAACATGACAAGATTTATACAATGAGAAGTAAACAGATTTGGAGAAATAAGTGGATAAAGTAGGGAAGGAGAAAGTATAGGATGAAGTAGAGAGGGAGACAGTAGAGGATGAAATAGAGTGGGAGAAAGTAGTGGAAGAAGTAGAGAGAGAGAAAGTAGTGGAAGAAGTAAAGAGGGAGAAAGTAGTGGAAGAAGTAAAGAGGGAGAAAGTAGTGAAAGAAGTAGAGAGGGAGAAAGTAGTGGATGAAGTAGAGAGGGAGAAAGTAGTGGATGAAGTAGAGAGGGAGAAAGTAGTGAAAGAAGTAGAGAGGGAGAAAGTAGTGGATGAAGTAGAGAGGGAGAAAGTAGTGAAAGAAGTAGAGAGGGAGAAAGTAGTGGATGAAGTAGAGAGGGAGAAAGTAGTGGAAGAAGTAGAGAGGGAGAAAGTAGTGAAGGAAGTAGAGAGGGAGAAAGTAGTGAAAGAAGTAGAGAGGGAGAAAGTAGTGAAAGAAGTAGAGAGGGAGAAAGTAGTGAAAGAAGTAGAGAGGGAGAAAGTAGTGAAAGAAGTAGAGAGGGAGAAAGTAGTGGATGAAGTAGAGAGGGAGAAAGTAGTGAAAGAAGTAGAGAGGGAGAAAGTAGTGGAAGAAGTAGAGAGGGAGAACGTAGTGAAAGAAGTAGAGAGGGAGAAAGTAGTGGATGAAGTAGAGAGGGAGAAAGTAGTGGAAGAAGTAGAGAGGGAGAAAATAGAGGATGAAGTAGAGAGGGAGAAAGTAGTGGAAGAAGTAGAGAGGGAGAAAGTAGTGGATGAAGTAGAGAGGGAGAAAGTAGTGAAAGAAGTAGAGAGGGAGAAAGTAGTGGATGAAGTAGAGAGGGAGAAAGTAGTGAAAGAAGTAGAGAGGGAGAAAATAGAGGATGAAGTAGAGAGGGAGAAAGTAGTGGAAGAAGTAGAGAGGGAGAAAGTAGTGGATGAAGTAGAGAGGGAGAAAGTAGTGGATGAAGTAGGGAGGGAGAAAGTAAAGGATGAAGTAGGGAAGGAGAAAGTAGAGGATGAAGTAGGGAGGGAGAAAATAGTGGAAGAAGTAGAGAGGGAGAAAGAAGTGGACGAAGTAGAGAGGGAGAAAGGAGTGGATGAAGTAGAGAGGAAGAAAATAGTGGAAGAAGTAGAGAGGGAGAGAGTAGTTTTATGAAGTAGAAAGGGAGACAGTAGAGGATGAAGTAGAGAGGGAGAAAGTAGAGGATGAAGTAGAGAGGCTGAAAGTAGAGAATGAAGAGGGAGAAAATGAGAGTGAAGAGAGGGAGAAATTAGAGGGAGAAATTATTGGGTGATGCAGAATGGGAGAAATTAGAGAGTGGAGTAGAGAGGGAGAAAAAAAAGATGATCAAGTAGAGAGGGAGAAACTAGATTTCGAGGGTATGTTAGGACTACGCCTTACACGTCTATCTTGATAAACCCGGGTTCAGATCTGGACTTATAGCGGACCAGGTAAATGCGTATCTTGCCATCATCATGTTGTTATGAAAATCGAGGGAAATCCGAGAATAAAACTACAAAATGTATTAAAAATGCTACGACTGGAGAAAAGAAATTATTTTTTTCTGTTTACAAATTTGAAAGCGTTTTCTTTCAACATTTCAAGACTAATGGACGTTACTGTAGAATACTTAACAGAACATATTGAACTATGCATGCACGTGCAAATCGAATTACGTGTTGATAATTCAACCAGTGCGCGCACAACTGCCAAACTCGTTGAAATCCTGGACGTCACGTGTCAGGGCCGATACGATCTTAATCTTAGAACGATTTTTTAACACAACACATATCATGTACATGTATATTAAAGTTTTTTGTCTGTTGTATTAGTAAAATATTATTTATATCAACCAATATGATGAATTAGTAACACAGCAGAAACTACTCTTGGAGACACAACACGGGGACACTGAACGAGAACATAATTTAAGTAACCACACGAGTACACAAATAACCACACGAGAACACAAATCATCACACAAGAACACAAATCACCACACGAGATCACAAGTCACAACACAAGAACACAAATAATCACACAAGAACACAAATCACCACACGAGATCACAAATAACCACACAAGAACACAAATCAACACACGAGATCACAAATAACACCACACAAGAACACAAATCATCACATGAGATCACAAATAACCACACAAGAACACAAATCATCACACGAGATCACTAGTCACCACACAAGAACACAAATCATCACATGGGATCACAAATAACCGCACAAGAACACAAATCACCACACGAGATCACAAATAACCACACAAGAACACAAATCACCACACGAGATCACAAATAACACCACACAAGAACACAAATCATCACATGGGATCACAAATAACCGCACAAGAACACAAATCACCACACGAGATCACAAATAACCACACAAGAACACAAATCATCACATGAGATCACAAATAACCGCACAAGAACACAAATCACCACACGAGATCACAAGTCACAACACAAGAACACAAATAACCACACAAGAACACAAATAACCACACGAGATCACAAATAACCACACAAGAACACAAATCGCCACACGAGATCACAAGTCACAACACAAGAGATCACAAATAACCACACAAGAACACAAATAACCACACGAGATCACAAATAACCACACAAGAACACAAATCGCCACACGAGATCACAAATAACACCACACAAGAACACAAATCATCACATGAGATCACAAATCACCACACAAGAACACAAATCACCACACGAGATCACAAGACACCACACAAGAACACAAATCATCACATGAGATCACAAATAACCACACAAGAACACAAATCATCACATGAGATCACAAATAACCGCACAAAAACACAAATCACCACACGAGATCACAAATAACCACACAAGAACACAAGTCACCACACGAGATCACAAATAACCGCACAAGAACACAAATCACCACACGAGATCACAAATAACCACACAAGAACACAAATTATCACATGAGATCACAAATAACCACACAAGAACACAAATCATCACATGAGATCACAAATAACCACACAAGAACACAAATCATCACATGAGATCACAAATAACCACACAAGAACACAAATCATCACATGAGATCACAAATAACCGCACAAAAACACAAATCACCACACGAGATCACAAATAACCACACAAGAACACAAATCACCACACGAGATCACAAGTCACCACACGAGAACACAAATCATCACACGTGAACACAAATCATCACACGTGAACACAAATAACCACACGAGAACACAAATAACCACACGAGAACACAAATCACCACACAAAAAACACAAATCACCACACGAGATCACAAGTCAACACACAAGAACACAAATTACCACACAAATATACAAATCACCACACAAGAACATAAGTCACCACACAAGATCACAAATCACCACACAAGAACACAAATCACCACACAAAAAACACAAATCACTACAAAAGAACACAAATCACCACACAAAAACACAAATCACCACACAATAACACAAATCACCACACAAGAACACAAATCATCACAAGAGATCACAAGTCACCACACAAGAACACAAATCCCCACGCAAGAACACAAATCACCACACAATAACACAAATCACCACACAATAACACAAATCACCACACAAGAACACAAATCATCACACAATAACACAAATCACCACACAAGAACACAAATCATCACAAGAGATCACAAGTCACCACACAAGAACACAAATCACCACGCAAGAACACAAATCACCACACAATAACACAAATCACCACACAATAACACAAATCACCACAAGAGATCACAAGTCGCCACACAAGAACACAAATCTCCACACGAGATCACAAGTCACCACACAAGAACACAAATCACCACACAAAAACACAAATCACCACACAAGAACACAAATCGTCACACGAAAACACGAGCCACCACACGAGTACACAAATCACCACACGAGAAAACAAGTCCCACACGAGCTGTTAACCACACGAATCGCCATACGGTGCCAAATCGCATGGTGGTAAAACGACACAAAAGAACACATTTATTATTTCAAGTGATATTTCTTTGGTTCTATTTACAGAGGACATTGGTGTTCTGGATCTTCTGGATAATCATAGCCGTATTTTTCTTCTTTGCTGGCAAAATGTTTGAACGTTATAACATCAGCAGTAAAACCAACAAAGGCTTCGTACAACCGGTTAAAGAGTTTTTAACCGGTTCTCAGGGAAAAAATGAAATTGATAATACCAATAATGGTAAGTAAAAGATATTTATTTCAAACTTAATAAGGCTTAAAACCCGACAGTCTACATGTCAGTTATTTACAAATACAAAAGATTCTATATATTTAATTATGCATTTCATATAGCTTATGGTTGAACAAAACATACTAGTATTATGGTTATTATTGAGATGAATAATGATAATAATAAATGGATGTAGTGGTGGATCTTATACTTAAGAGTACGTAAAACAAAACATATGTATTCTGAAAGATTAGATACGAACGTTTTAGATCCGCTATAGGCCTGGTTCCCGCTGACTTGTCTGTACAAAGCCTTTGGTGCACTGCAACATGGAACGGGAACCAATTTAAGGCTTATTCAGAGGGTACGTTCGATTCACAGTGTTCTGGACAAGTTCTGACTGTGCCCGAAAAAGAGGTGGTGTGGCGAGAACAGTGACGTTATAGCGCGTGGACAAAATGACCGACAATGTTTTCAGGCAATGCAATTGCGGATTTTTTTATCGCCACATAACTAGACACAGAGGCACATAAATGTTCAGAATTTCGTAAACATATCTGACTACGTGAAATAAAAGAAAAAAGTCCGTTTATACCTCATTGCTTTTCAGTTTTACTAATGATTTTGTACAGAACAGATTGGAATAATGTTTTATTCCAAATACGGGTCTGATCTGGGCTTCTCTCATAATTATATAACATATAATAAATAAACAATCTTTTATTAGCCTATTTACTAGTTAATAAGGCGTACCAGTTGTACCCCTTTCTAAGTTCAGGTAGGGTAAAACATCCATGGATATTAACTGAATGTTGTTTAATTATTTTCCCATTATCAAATGAGAGGAGTTCATAAATTTGTTTATAGATGACATTCTAAGACAAGGTGAAATTCATCTTCAAGAAATTTACAAAAATTACATTTCCTTTCATTTCTAGGTATTTTATTAGGTTTATTCCACCTTCTACTTTAAATTTCCGAACGTATTAATTTCGAAAGTTTACAATGTTTGGATTTTTATTGATACTTATAAAGCGGGAGACTCTTTGTTTGTTTAGAAAGTTTTCAATTTTCAACGGGAGAAACGAATAATATTTCTTTTTCAATATGGTATTTTCCCTCATTCACCATAGGCAAAAGAGAATGCAAAATCTTGTTTGACGCTTGATAATTTCAAAAACTATATGAAAGAAAAACTCGGTATAAGAAAATCAATATGTGTTAAGAATGATAGAATTAAACATTTCGAAGAACATTTTGGTAATATGTTTGCTAAATTTTAAGAGTATAACTTACGTTTAAAATCTATATGACAATCTGTGAATTTTTGACTACATAAAATACTTTTATAAAACTCTATGTTTCTCGAATTTTAAAGGACTGACTGGAATGGATATTACTATCAGAGTATCAAAACCATGAGATTCTTTAATGAAATTAGTATTTGTTTTCCCTTTTATACTCTTTTGTACTGTTTTAGCGATGCAAAACCATTTTTTTTTTGCATCCAAAAAAAAAATTCCGTTTCTGGCCACATATCATGTATGCTTAGTATATATCTATTATTTGAATTACTGTCATACATGATTATACACTTTGTAAGGTGGACAGGGGATGGATCCCCGACCCCTGTACCCACCTATTACGGGGATAATAAATGGGGTTACCCATCAGGGGCCCGAAATGGAAAAAAAAAAAAAAAATTCACCATAGGCAAAGTTATTTTGAGTTTGCTTATTTCCTCTTGGTGGTTGTTTACAATATTTCAAGAAAATATTTTTTTTTCTCTGCATTACAAAAAATCTTCACTTCTAACCCATAATTAAAAATAGGTAAATTCCGTTTTTCAAAAATACATAATAATATAATAATGATAATAAAAATACTTCATTTTACGAGGAAACTTATTTGACAATAATACTAAACAATCAATCTTGCATAAGATCTTTAACAATGAACCAGAAAAATAACTATGCAAAGAAAATAATGATATTTGATATTTTGGCCCCCACGATGTCTCATAATATAAGTTGAAAAATTCATAAATGAATGTCAGCATGAAGAAAGACTTATTCTTCATTAAATTTGTTCAGGTATATTTTCATTTTATAAATATATTTTAAAGTCCCATTAGCTTTTTGGATGTTAAAATTAAAGTAGGTCTTATTCTACCAAGAAAAATGTCTTATTAGTGAAACTGACTTCTATTTGCACTAAAAACATTCCAAAATTTTATTTTTAATCACGAAGGACATACAGAAATATAGCACAGTATTATTTTCAATGATATTGCAAAAAAAATAATAAAAAGCATTTGACAACATTTTAAAGAGATGTGGGTAAAGAAAAGCATTATGTAAATATTGTTTAAGAGCAAATAATATACATTTCATATGTTTTACCTATTTCTCTGTATTACTAAATTAAAAAAGATAACGGGTTTGTCCATTTAAACAAACAAAAGAAACTTATTATTCTGTAATATTTACAGTATAGAATTTGATTTTTTACATATGTAGTATACAGTTATTGAGCAGACAGAATAATTATGTTCAGACATAAAGTTTTAGTAATGTTATTGTAAACTCAATACCATTTTAGAAGTATAACGTTTTACATTTATGTCATCAAAAATAGCTAAGTATTCACAAAGTAATATATAATAAATAGTAAAATGCATAACTCTTTAAATGTAGTTACAATTTCTTTTAAGGTTTAGGTTAAAAAATTCACGCTGAACGCGTACATAGTACCGGGATAAAGATACAGGAAGAAAAAACATACACACAGAAATTAAGAACAAAATAAATATTATCTAAATTGGTACGATACAGGAAAAGTTTGAGCTGTTACCGATAATAATAATAGATAACTTAATTTGAGACGTGTACGTGGAACATTTTCAAAAATAAACAAGTACGTATATTACATAATTATATATATTTATCAACATGTCATCTTAGCATATAAATATTCAATCAACATGTCATCTTAGTATATAAATATTCAATTAACAAGTTATCTTAGCATATACATATTCAATTAACAGTCATCTTAGCATATAAATATTCAATTAACAAGTTATCTTAGCATATACATATTCAATTTAACAGTCATCTTATCATATAAATATTCAATTAACAAGTTATCTTAGCATATACATATTCAATTTAACAGTCATCTTAGCATATAAATATTCAATTAACAAGACTTTAGTCATCTAAGCATATAACTATTCAATTAACAAGTCATCTTAGCATATACATATTAAATTAACAGTCATCTTAGCATATAAGTAATCAATTAACAAGTCATCTTAGCATATTCCATTAAACATAACATAGCTATATGACTTAATGAGGAAAATTTAACAGCTTAAGATTCATAAGATAAAGTATATGTAAATTATTCATCTTAAGTGTTTTAGAATAGTTTCATTATACAATGTGAAAATACGCCTCCGTTGATATTGCACTAGTTGGATAGTAAAACTGAAGTCTCGCCATAACATTCTAGTAAGTTCATCAATTTCCCGAAATTGTATCAGTTGGTAAAAAATATTTCAGACACTCACGAGACAATCGAAAACCTTAGTATTATCGATTAAACATGCATAAAGAGATTTGTTGTTTTTATTTAGAATATGACTTATTAATCCGTCTTAAACAAATATAACATTAATAGTGCTCATATTCTTTCTGAAATCCGCCTGTGATTTAATATAAATGGCATAGTTAAAACTTATCATTTGATACTCTAGTGAAACGTTTCACAAAAATTACTTATTAATATTCATTGTCGAACAATGCTTGATATTGTAATGCTACAATAATTTTCAAGTTAGTGTTTGGTGATATTGTAAATGGTTTAAGAGAAACAATATTGTAGAGATATTTTTTATTATTATTAGAATATGATTTTTTAGTCCACCTACATCAAATGTATTACCAAAAATGCTTATGAATCTTCTTTATAAAACACGCCTGCGTTTCAATATAGTTTTCTGACCATTTAGTCGACCATTAATTTAATACTATATTGAAAAGTTTACCAAACTTTTAGTACATAATATTGGAATGCCACGATAATTTTCAGGTTAGTTTTTGTTTTTTCTTTTTAAGAAAAGAGGAGTAATAAAGTCTTCGGTATATACTGGCGAACGGGAAATAACACACCTATAACCTTGTAACCGTATTTAAACATTTCCTTTAAGATAAAATCAGATCACCCGGATCTAATGATCTATTATTACTTATTTGCTTTCATGCAGTCTTGATTTCTTAATCATTGAAAGGTACACTTAATTCGTCAAACATAATTTGTATTTCATTTTGCATTGTCCTATCAAAATATACTCATGATTGAAGTTGCATTCATGATCGTGCTCTAGAATCATTATCTGATTGTGTCCCTTATCTACACTAGTTTATTCGCCTATGTTATAACACAGGCATTAGTTCTTAAACGGACCTTTGATGGTAAATTGTTTAAAAAATCATTATCAATACAATACATGGTACGTTTACTAATATTGTTTGAATACACCTGTCTGGTCTCATCTCCAAATATCTAAAAGCAAACCATTGATGTTAAGTATAATGATCACCTTATCTTTAACCGACCGCGTATTGGAAGTTCATCTCCTTCTCTAAGTACTGCATACTGTAGTTTCATTTATTTTCGTTGGGTTTAATTTTCGTGGTTTGTACTAAACTGGCTATTTCGTTGGGACTTAAATTCGTGGATTTTGATTTTTGAAAAGAAATGCCTTATCTCTTCACATAAATTCGTGGGGATTTGATTTCGTGGATGAGCCGACCTACGAAATCCACGAAATTAAATCCCAAACGAAATTTAATGATTCCACAGTATTGCATGCATATGTTATTTAATACGCATTATTGTGTACATGAAACAATATATCAATTTAGATTTTTACAATTTGAAGGGTATAATCTTTGAAAATCGGAAAGACATTGCAGTTTTGAATACTACATAAGTCATAAAATATATATATATAAAAAATAAAGCATTTTGGCAGTTTTGAACTCGTTGCCGCAACCAATAAAAAAATCATAGCATTTACCTCTGAGCCACGGTGCGATACGATAGTATTCTGTTTATGTATTACAATATAAAGTCATTTCAACCGGTAAATAACCTGATCTACCCGTCGGGAAAAAATGTATATGTTTACAACGGTTCTCATTTAACTTTAAATCGACTTTATCAAAACATTTCATCATGTCAACAAAACATATTGTAATCCAGTTTTAAATAATTCCTTTGACGTAATCCTTTTCTTCTCACTGTCCAAATATTTTACATAATGGACAGTTTTCGGCTTATATCTATCACATACAAAAAAGAATTAATGAGTTCGTAGTGACTTTTTTCACCTGCAGGAAAGAGGTGGCGGGGCCTTTAATCAAGGGAAAATGGCATCTTGAGGGGAAATTGGGAAAATAACATGCCGACGCTAAATGTCCTTTCATTATACTTACTTATATATTTTATTACCAATAGTTTATGTTCATGGCTAAAGACATACATGTCAGTTTAACGATTTTTACCAAAATTGTTTTCAAGATGAAAAATCAAAACAATGGACGTTTTTTTATGCAGAATAGGCTAAAAATCAGTCCCCCCGCAAAATAAAATACACTGGTAGGTGTTAGAGAGGTTTTCAACGTTCCTGATTAGAAAGATTTTTCACTTTTTGACAAAATATACAAAAGTGATTTCCTGAACGATATTGACTGATAAAACTGGAAGGATCTATCATCTATCTACCACCGTTTGTTGAAAGCCGTATAAAAAAGGTCCGAATTAGAATCTTACAAGTTCCGTCAGTTGTGTATCTATACAACTACCTGATTGTTGAAGTACCGGATACTGTCTTTTTATCTTGTCCGTTTAATCAATTTGATAAGTAAACATTCTAGAATTGTTTGCTTAAAGATATTTTTCTTTGATAACGTGAAACACGAGAGTTTAAATATGAATAGTTTGTCAATCATCAGAAAAGGTTGTTTAAATTAACACTAATCATAATTTACTGCTTTGTGTAATGCGCCAAGTGTAGGCTGCAACATTTGTGCTCTCTTATTTTTGGATTAAAATCAACAGAATTACTGCTGTGATTACTGTGGAATTTGCTGTGAATGTTTATGGAAGTATTCTTTTTGTATACATGTACTTTTTGTGTTGAAATTGTTTGTAGATTTTGTGAAATTTTGAGTTTTGTGTAAATAATTTACTTTTTAGTACAATTTTTACCTGAAAATATTAATGTGTATTTGCCTCAAGCAAAAATGGTCCATTGTATACCAGGGATTATACAATACAATGGGGGTTACCTGTATGGGATTCGGAAATTATCACCTATAAAACCTGATCCCCATACATTGGCAATATTAAAACAGTTAGAAATACTGAAGTTTAGGGGTACAAGAGGGGGTCGGTATAAACGCACATGGGACCTGAACGATGGTGTAAATTTGCAAAACATTCAAACACTTCCGCAAGAAATATCTACTATAGTGCCAAATTTATCTTCTAGAACCAATCCTAAAAATGAAAATAATCCCAACCTCATGATCTGAAGAGGATCAAATATGAATCGTTCACTGTTTGCAAAGGCCAAACTTATATAAAAGTGTGTTGTTTAAATCCAAGGTCAGTCAAAAATAAGAGTCTTGCCCTTTCAGATTTCTAATGACTATGATATTGTTGCTGTAACTGAAACATGGCTCGGGGGACCCTCCGACAAATCTTGCATTACTGAACTTGTTCCCAATGGTTACAAAATCAAGCATGTCCCTCGCTATGGACGTGGAGAGGCAGTTGTATATAAAAATGCTCTAGATATTCAGCTTCTAACTTCCACCAATGATAAAGTTTTCACCACCTTTGAAAACGGTCTAAAAAATAGTTCTTTCCTGGAAAATGAGTGGCCGTCGTTTCTGGCCAAACTTGTAACATCAGAAAATAACATCATAGTTGTTGGGGATCTGAACAACCACCTTGACAATCTTTTGAACTCAGACTCTGTAAAGTTTACTAGTATACTTGAATCTTGTGGCATGTGGCAGCACGTTACTGGGGCAACTCCTGTGGCTGGCCACACACAGGATGTGGTAATTACAAGAGACACCGACACGTCTGTCTCACATGTAGAAATATCCGATCCTGGCCTACCTGACAACAATGGAAAGACATCACGTGATCATTTTGCAGTAGTGTTTAATGCATGTGCTGCTAAACCTGCACCTATCAGAAGAACTGTGAATTTAAGAAAGTTAAAATCGATTGACATCAATAAATTCAAAAAAAGACATTGAATCCTCAGCTATTTTGAAAAGTGGACTGCACACATCAGACGTGGATGAACTTGTTGAGGTGTATACCCATGGACTTTCATTACTTATTGATAATCATGCTCCCCTCAAATCCAAAACCATAGTTTTAAGACCCTCCTGTCCTTGATACACTGAAGATCTACATGACGCCGCCAAACATCTGAGACGAAAATTGGAGCGAAAATGGCGAATGACTAAATTGACAATAGATCATGAAATATATAGGAATCAATGTTCGGCAGTCAACAAATTGTTAAAACAATCCAAAGTAAGCTATTACACGGAGAAGATAGAGTCATGTGGTCGTGATCAGAAAGGGTTATTCAAGATAACTAAACATCTGATGGGTGAAGAAAAGGAAGTTGTGCTGCCACCTGGTAAACCTGCTAAGATGCTTGCACAGGATTCCAGTGACTTCTTCATCAACAAAATTGAAGGAATACGTACTGAAATAGCCTCCAGTACTCAGTCTAACCAACATGACGACTGTGCTGAATTTGAAACACCCTTCAGAGAAGAGCAACTATCAGAATTTTCTCCAACATCTGAGGATGAAATCCGGAATCTAATAAATAGATCACCAAGTAAATCATGTGAACTTGATCCAATACAGACATGGCTGTTGAAGGATTGCTTAAATGAACTATTACCAATATTAACAGGAATATTCAATGCATCACTCAAAAGTGCTTATGTACCTACTGCTTTTAAACGCTCCAGAATAAGACCACTAATAAAGAAGCCAGGCCTTGATCAAAATGTACTGAAAAATTACAAACCTGTGTCAAACTTACCTTTCATTTCCAATGTTCTTGAGAAGGTAGTCGATGCTCAACTAGAAGAGCATTTAACACTGCATAATCTCCACGAAGAACGTCAGTCCGCATACCGAAAATTTCACTCTACTGAAACTGCTCTACTTCGTGTGCAAAATGACATCCTGTGTTCTCTAGATCAGAATAAAGCTACGGTCCTGGTAATGCTTGATTTATCAGCAGCATTTGATACCATTGATCACACCACTCTCCTACGCAGACTTGAAAGTCATTTCGGTATAACGGGCAAGCCATTAGAGTGGATGAAATCCTATCTGTGTGACCGCTACCAGACTGTATGTATAGATGGTGAACTTTCAAAACCAGTACTGATGAACTATAGTGTACCAAAGGGTTCTGTGCTTGGTCCAAAGAACTACATCATGTACACAAAACCTGTGGGTGCAATCTGCAGAAAGCACCAACTGCAACCTCATTTCTACGCTGATGACTCACAATTGTATATGGCATTCAAACCAAAAGATTGCGTCTCGCGTGATGAAACACTACAACGAATTGAAGCTTGTCTGAAGGATATCTTACACTGGATGAAAGCAAATTTGCTGAAATTAAATGCTGACAAAACAGAGGTAATCCTATTTGTACCGAAACGGAATGCCAGTACAGCCGAGAATCTAACTGTGAAAGTTGGCGACGCTGTGATCAGATCATCATCGATGGTGAGATACCTCGGTGCCATGCTGGATTCACATTTGGACATGGATAAACATGTTAACTCTGTTTCAAGGTCGTGTTTCATGCAGATCAGACAAATAGGTCTAATCAGACAATAGTTGACTGTTGATGCAACAAAATCCCTTATCAATTCGTTAGTAACATCAAGACTGGATTACTGCAATTCGTTACATGTGCGGTTTCCCAAAAATCATTCTGAACAAACTACAAAATATTCAAAATACAGCCGCCCGCCTCATCACACGGACACCACGTTACAATCACATCACCCCTGTGCTGAAGGATCTTCACTGGCTACCGGTACAATACAGAGTGGAGTACAAGGTGTTGACTCATGTTTTCAAAGCACTAAATGGAAAGCCCCCTGGCTACATCAGAAGTATGTTGGAAGTATATACTCCACAAAGACAGCTTAGGTCCCAATATGACTCTGTTCTTCTAGTTGTGCTGAGGATGAGGACTGTCACGTTCGGTGATCGATGTTTCACGGCCGCAGCACCTAAGCTCTGAAATGCACTGCCAACAGCACTTAGAGACAGTAATACACTATCGTCATTCAAGAAAACGCTGAAAACGCACTATTTTACAATAGCTTATTCAGGCTATTAGGTTTTACTTCTTAGGTAGTATTTAATTCCTTTGAAGTATGGGGGTCTCTTTAAAGGTAGTTTCTTTATACCTTTAGCGACGGTTTCTCGTAACAGTGGTATCTTGACGCTGTTCTTGAAACACTAATTTAAATGTACCTTTAGTAATCATTCAGTGAAGTTGCGTAGTGAACAGTGAACACCGGCTGGTGGAGTAATGCGCGTGTGGAGTGGCCAAACAGCTTACGAAGCCAACCGGACTTGAATCATTTTAGAAGTATTGTGTACCTTACTTGTCTGCATAAATTAATGGTGGATTTGTTGACTTATAAATTTGTCCATTGTAGTACATATTTTACCCATATCATTTTTTACTAACATGTTTGTATTCATTACATATTGTTTTAACCATGTCGTAATCGTGATTGTACAGCACTTTTGAACGTGTAATTACATGAAAAAAGGGCAATATAAATATGGTATAATAATAATAATACTGCTTAAACATCCATTTGTTTGCATTCAAATTGTAATCAGTAATTTTTAACATCGAAAGACGAGTCTATCTGAGCGAAATTCTAATTAAGCTGATACATATCGAACAGCCAACTCCAGATTTTCAATTACAGAAAATTCTAGCTAATGCATGCGGGGTAACTAGATTTTCGAACGGCAGATTAATTGTTTTATCCTGAAAAGAAAGGAGCTGACGAGGGGGGGGGATTATCATAGATACAAACATAAGAGTAAATTGTCTAAACTTTTTGCTTCCGTTTTATAAAATAAACTGGCTACATTATGTATTTCATTTTCTTAAAGTCTGAAGAACGTAATTAGATTTCATTTCTACTCTGAAGGCTCGTTACTAGGCCAAACAAATACTATTACAACATTTTTTCTGATTACTGTATGTCATTATTTCATTTGAAATTTAAAAGAAAACGTATCGCGTGATATATGCCGAGAGCTTGGTATAGAGAAAATGTCACTTATTTTTCTGTATGTATACGGAAATTATGGACACAACTGTAAATCAGTTATCGCGATATATCATCACTGCGCTCCGCTCGCTTGTGATATATCATATACTATTTGAAATAAGAACAAAAACTAATGCTAAAAGTCTTGGCTTTCAACGTACATTTTCTCTATTTTTGGCTTGGAAATGAGATCAACTTTGGATTAAGCCTGTACATATTTTACCGCAAACGTGGGCCAAATTTCAATGTTTTGCTATTTTCTATTTTCTTTTCAGTTTATCGTTTGGCCTACGACAGCCCTGGAATCAGATGTAAAGGTGTAATAAAAATCTACAGAGAGGGTAAGTCAACTAGAAACATTTATAAGTAATAGGTTATCTTCCAAGTTTATAATAGCTATTTAAAATACTCATTACAAAATACAGACACCGACAATAAAAGTTCAATGCAGCAGTAAAACATGTAGGTTAGAATAAAACTACTTGTACATGTAGTTACATCCACAAACATGTACTTTTTATGCCCCCGCCATGAAATGTCGGACGGCATATATATAGTGTTTACCCTGTCCGTTGGTGTGTGTGTGTGTTTGTTTGTGTGTTTGTATGTATGGGCATTTTCGTGTCCGGGTTATAACTCTGTCATGCATGATTGGATTTTGAAATAAATTGGCACAAATGTTCATCATAACAAGACGACGTGTCATGCACAAAACTATGTCACTTGCTCAAAGGTCAAGGTCACAGTGGACAATCTACTTTTCGTGCATTCCTTATATTGAAATAGTGAAAGTAATGTATGTTGTGTGTTTACCACCCTTAGGAGATCTTTATCTACATCTTTGGGCAGCATTCCTAAGCAACCTGCTCTATGTAGTACTCACATACATGTATTTGCCACATAACACTCATTTCGGTGTCCAGTGTGAGGGGGTATCCGTGTCATACGGACACATTTCTATTTTACTTGTTTTACTCTTGACAGTCTGATTAAGAAGATGTAAGCTTTTATATGTGATTCTTATTGATTTTGTTTTTGTATTCACGTATTGCGAATTTGGTCGAATTTTACTTGTTGCACGTTCGTACCTTAGATTAGTTAAAAAATCAGCTTCCCGCATCAGCATAAATTCAATTTTAAGAATTGCTATCAGAAAGAAGCAGGAAAATGCTTAACATATCATAAATAATAGCAATACAATATGCGGAACTTCCGGTTTATATGCTCATAGTTTTAAATTGCTGAAAACCCGCAAAATTTACTGAAAAATACAATGGCTTTCCGCTGTACCCAAAGTTAAAACAACCGATTTGAGGCATGTGCGTGGCGTGAAAGATACAAGGAAGCTGTACAGAATACAAAGAAATGAAAACTATACATGTAGCAAACATATTCTCAAGCTTATCGTGCAACAGGCGTCGTGAAAATTGATATCGGAATAAAATACTTACAGCTTCTTTCTCCTAGTTATGTGCAAATAATGCTTCCCGCACTACCTATTTGTGACATCAAAGGTCACGTGGGTTATCTACACTGTAATAATTATGGTTTATCTATTTTTTAAAAATGTTTTCTATCGATATCAAATTGAAATTTGTTACTGTCGTAGTTTGTCCACAGACTCTGCAGAGAAATTTAAAGTGGACAGACTTTGTCATCATTTTTTTTCAAATTTCTCTGCAAGGTCTATAGAAAAACTACGACAGTAACAATGTTGAATTCGGTACTGATGGATTCTGAAAATTGTTGGCTGGAACATGGGGTACGTAAAAACTCGAAACATTTAAACTTTCGGCGAAAAATACGACTTACCTTCGAATTCTTAGGCGCTGCCATTTTCCCAGACCCTGTGGTATCAATTCAATATACCACGTGGTTATGGGTCGTGATAATTATCAATATGCAAAAACTTTCTGCTATAAAAATATATTTACTATAAACCGTTTGTCGATAAGAAATTTCAAACTGAGACAAAGCTTATGTTGCTTTCTCTTTTCTGTCCTGACTTGTAGGTTAACATAAAACGTGTTTTTTCATCGTCTGCTTCTGCATGCAATGTTACACAAATCTCAAAATAATAATTATGTTTTTGTCAGTTTACTATCTAATACAATGTGTAGAATTTCCCTCGGCAAGTACACACAATTGAGTTATCCTCATGAAAAGTATGGTCTGAGTTTGATCTGGATAAATGTGAACCTTTGCTGGAATTTGTCTGAATACGAGTGTGAATTTTTGATGAATGTTTGCTGATGCTAGTACTCTGAAAATACAAAAGCTGAACATTTCTGTGGTACATTAATTCTGGAAAATGCAGAGAGATCAAATGGACTATATTCAGAGAAATATTCAGTTTTTCAACCATGCCAAGCCAGCCTCAAATCAAATTATTCCATATTGATCGCATTATTTGATTTGGATTAATCATACATGTATCAAAATACGACAAAGGCAAATTGCAACCTCTCTGATGGAGTGGACACAGACTTCATTTTTGAGATCAACACAAGTCTGTCTTATAATATGATAATGTGTCCTCTTTAAAAAAAACATTTAATTTCACAAGTTTTCCTTTTGACAGAAGCACTCAATGTCCGTGTCAAACAACAACAACAACAACAACAGCATAGCTATGCTTTTGTAAAAGAAACAACGACAAAACGATAGAGTCATATTGGTCCTTATAGTTTTCACTCATTTAGGGGACCATATTTCTATACTTCACTGTTTAATTAGATATGACTTTGGTCCTGATAAAAACGGATAAAATGCAACATTTCAATGAAATCGAAAATCGTTAAATTGCTATGTCCTCTTTTTTACCCGCTAGCTTTCCGTGCTACACTGTTTCCATGTTTCATTTGTGCTTGTCAATTAAAAAATGCTTCAAATATATTTAATTATTTATTTGACGCGAAATAAGTGTTTTCCTCACTGAAATCACGTTATCATGTTAGTTGTTTTATATGGCGCCTGGTTCAATGATGCTTATTTTGAGGCTATTAATAAAATTGGATTTTAAGTGATTTATACTATTCAAAGAAACTGGATATTTGCGGAGATATAAGATAGCTTATCAGTTCTCCTACCGCCATTTAACTTACATCTATGGATAAATGGATATTATGATAAAGGTCAATCAAGGGTCACCTGGTAATGATACATTGCCTAGATTAAAAGTTCTTGGGATATTGAACTAAAGAAAAAAAGAACGATCTGGTTATCCAAGGGTGTGGAAACCAATTGGCGTAAATCTTTTAAATCATGTGTATCCCATTACAATTAATTAATTAAATCAGATGCTGACTTACATAAAATACAGCGTATCTAGAACATGTACTAAGTATGTCTTAACAGTGTATTAACATTATAGTTTTAGCAATGTCCCCATTTCATTATAGCTCAGCCATTTTACATCTACACCATGTGACCTATGACATCATCAAACATGACATCATCATTCATTGGATTTCAGCTTTCAGTGAGCTTAATTCAGACAAACTTCAGACATTCTCTTTGATGAACATGATTTTGGTTAATGAAGTCATACCCTAGCTGAGTTGCATCAAGTGAGCCTCGAGTGACCTAAACTTTTAATGGGTTATATTAAACAGTTACCAAGAAGGCTAATTTTAGCTTACCAGAGTCCGTCCGTCCGTGCGTCAACAATTGCTTTAAACAGCATATCATTCTTAAGCGGTTGGCCAATTTCAGCAAAACTTTACAAGGATGTTCCTTGCATGAAACTAGAAGATACCGAAGTTGTTAAAAAGAATATTTTCATGCAGAATCTTGGTTGTCATGGCAACCAATAGGAAAATCTTTAAAAACCTTGCCCGAAACCTTTGATATTTGGTGTGTAGT
This sequence comes from Lutraria lutraria, assembly GCA_964023205.1. Lineage (NCBI taxonomy): Eukaryota > Metazoa > Mollusca > Bivalvia > Venerida > Mactridae > Lutraria > Lutraria lutraria. Next base: position 6,023,193 of record OZ026848.1, read on the forward strand.
TTTGTCTAATGGACTTCTACCAAGTATGTTCATAGTATGGGACTCCAGGGGTCTTTTTTCTGATGAGTGATTATAGGGCCATCTTGACCCTTTTGTTTAGGTATGTACAAGTGTAACGTTTTCAAGCTCCCCCTTTTCAGGTTTGGATTTTGCATTTGCAAAATCAAAGGGAACATACATCAAAGGAATGTCATTGTTTTTTTTTAAAGATTTAAGTTAGATCATTTTCTATCATGGAAACCAATGAAACACTTGAACGTTTCCAAAATCTGTCCGTTCTATTTTGAGATAATAAAGTTTGAGCATTAGTCATGTAATATATCAACTTAACACTACTTACTCTAATAATTAAACGTTAATAATTATTCACTTTTTTCCAAGAACTCTCTTTCATGATCACAGCTGCACTTCATTACTTCTGCATAATTCCACTGCTATAATAAACAAATTTACTTCTCTTACAGATCTTCGTCAAAATTTCAATGCCTTTTGGCTCAGAGCCGATTTTTAGCCTTTTTTTGGTCTGATGTTATAGATAGTATTTCTGTTAGATATCAGTGGGCAGTTATCCTAACCTGTTTTCTTGTATTCTGTAACAGTACGTGCTTATCCCTTTCTCCGCAAGTTACTGTCATCTTTTCTTTATACATTTGTAAATGATCAATGGATGAGAACAAATGACCCTGGACGTAATCGAAACTGACATATACTATCAAACCTATGTAAGCGACCAACTCCGAATAATGGTTACCCTGTGAATAAAGAATACTAAAATAAACAAACAAATTAAAATCCGTTACTGAATAGTTACATTTATTTAGTACAAAATGACCTCTGTATAAAGGTCACCTGTCAATCATGAAAGGCTATTTTTGTCTTTCCGAAGGGTAGCATTTGTTCACATGTTTTACTTTAAGTGCATATAACAGTTTGGACACATCTCGTGTTGATCTTACTGTAGTAAATGCTGTTACTTTCAGAAAAAAGCTGTGTGCAGGAATCTTTTTCAAAGTTTTTGGATTGGGGAAATCCGGACGAGCGTATGTATTATTTACTTCTCCCGCTAATCATGTCCTCATTGGGGAACATTTTCGTAATATGTCGGTAGTAAGACTAGCTATGGAACAAAAAGAAAAAAAATAGTATAGGGTCTCATTATTGAAATTAATTTGAAATTGTTGTAATGCGATGGTTTTCCTTTATTTGAGTTAGCCTTTAAAGATCGAGTGATATAGTTAGAAACTTGCTGTGCGTATATTTTTATTACATTTCGCGATCTCTTTTACCATTTCAATATTTATACAGTATCGGACAAGGTACGAATCAATCTGTCTAGATATTTGTCACTATTGTCAGATATACTTTACACCAGAATTACCGTGCAACCTCTCTAAAATTAACACCCTTTGGGAGAAACAAAAATGTGTTGTTGTTGAGCGGTGTTGCTCTAGAGAGGTTAAATTAATAGTTAAATCGTGCAGTGGAGAAACATGTGTTTGCTCAAGAGAAGGCCACCCAGGAGAGGTTACACTATACCCACACAAAGCTCTTTTACTCACACCCCAAGAAAACAACACATTTTACATTTAATCGTTAGTACGCTCTGATAACCACACGCCCTGTTTACGCGTACTTGTGTATATTCAAGACTAAACGGTTTAACCAGCTTCATACCTGCAGATAAACTTTATGTTTTAGTCCACTTTTCGTTAACGAGTATAAATCAATTCAAGATCAATTTTTATAAAAAAAACGTCTATAACTCGCTGAATACAAAGGGATTTGTCACGAAAAAAATTTTTTTTTCCATGTAACCCATATATATATAGAAGGGAAAGAACTTCAACAATTCGAATTTTCCAACGCGTGTTATAAACTTCTTCTATATAAATATGTGGGTTACATGGAAAAAAAAGTTTTTTTGATTGTTTTTTCGTGACAACCCCCTTTGGCTGAATCATTGCAATCATTTATCATTATTTACAATAAAGTTGTCATCGCTAAGATTAATATCCATTAGTGTGTTTACGTTTTTCATAAAACAAGAACTAAAGACTGGAAACTTCATTTATTTGATATTAAAAAAACACCAAAATCTAATTGCTCGGCTGAAAAATGGTGTCGGTTTGCTAAGCTCCGCCTTAATCCACTTTTTGAGTGTCCCCCTCCCAACTGCCGAACCTAGTACGGTGTGAGGCGCGTATTAGTGCTTTACACCGGGCACGATAAAGAATCTGGATTTTTTAAAAAACAATAAGAGTAGGAACATAAATGCCCTGTGTCAAATAAGTTTCCTCGTGAAATAAAGTCTTTATTATTATTATTATTATGTTCTCATGTATCTCCCCCCCCCCTCTCTCTCTCTCTCTCTCTGGCGCGACCCTGAAATGACCGTAGCTGTCGAATTGTCCTTTAAAACGAAAGATGAAAGAAGTAATTAAGGAACCATGACATTTGTTATTTCAGCATGTTACAGATGTGGAGAAGATTGCTATAATTTGGAAGATTTGCTTAATATCGTACGACATGGCTTACCAAGTGAGTCTAAATGTATTGGTTCCCAACGCAGGAGAATCTTTAACTGTAAGTCATCATTTATATAACTATGTTTGTTTGTTTGAGTTTGTTTGTTTGAGTTTTACGTCCCTTTTCGACAGCAAGAGTCATATGAGGCGGACATTTCACCTAACCATCGTTCCTGGAAAGAACCAGTACTAGACTCCCATCCTCCGTAAGCAACTGCCTATATGTACTTTCTCGCATAAAGAGACATAGACGGTTGCTGGGCTCAAACCCAAGGCCCTCGATCAGTGAGAGGTTACAGTGATTTGAAGTTAGCCACCTTAACAACTCGACCACGGACGCGGGTCAGATACGTCCTATACTCACGTGCATCACGAGGATGGGAGTCTAGTACTGGTTCTTTCCAGGAACGATGGTTAGGTGAGCTGTCCGCCTCATATGACTCTGACTGTTGAAGAGGGGCGTAAAACCCAAACAAATAAACAATATATTTCTGATCCTCGGGCATTCACTATATTCCAGTTCTTTTGCATTTCTCGACTTTATGTACTGTTCGATTTTTGGTTAATGAACACACATTCATCTGTTTTACGTCATTGATATTTATCCCCAGTAATTTTAGTGAATATGTATTATGACGAATAATTTCTCCAAGTACTGAAATATGTTTTTTGTCTTCATTCATATCCGATATCTAGCTCTAGTATAATGTGATTTTCCATGTTGGGGTGCAAGGGGGGGGGGGGGGGGTAATTCAAAGAGATAAAATCTTAGCGAGAAAACATTCTGCAAGCTTTGTTTTTAAGATTATTCTGCATTCTTTTTTAACAGCAGACAACAAAAAGTAGCTCAAATGTTTGTTTTAGCCAAGCAGTTTATAATGCGCTTAATAAATAGCAAACCCTGTTAGATTTGTTTGTAATGAATGAATTGATTTCAATCTTTCAAAGCTAAGTTAATTCGCTCCAACCGCTTCCGCAAATTATTTGCTGATCACGCGAAAAAAATGGACTTCGTGCATGTTTCCTAGTTAAACGTTTAAGACTTATAATAACCAAATACAATTTAGTTTTAGAATACCTTTAAAGTCTTAATTTTCGGAATAACATATAATAACATAAAATAACATAATTAGTACATGTAATAACATGTTACGATAACATGAAATAACTTATAATAGCATACCGTTTACTCTTCAATGATATTTTTGAGTATATCTGCAAGATAATAAGGTCTAATAAGGTATACCGTTTTATATTTGTTGTATTCGACAATCAAAACAGCATTTGCCCTCCATTTTTACAAACAAACAACCACACCACACATCACAAAACACTACGTATAAGAAACTTAATTTCAATAATACTAAGTATATTTTAACCGAGACTTTTCCAGTTTTCCATAGCCGTCTCTCGTTCGGCGCGCATGAATTTTTTTATGTGGACCTATTATCTACATCCGCCATGCAACTGTTAAACTAGTTCCCGTTTCATGTTGCAGTGCAAGGCTCTGTTAATTCAGTTTCTATAGGTACTTTTAGTGCTTTGATTTAATATACTATTTGAACAGGGTTGCTTGCAACCTTGTTCTTGGTTACTATCAGTTTTCGACGCTCACAGAATAAAATCTGTAGCAGAATCTAAAAATAGATTTCATGGCTTCCCCTATCACAACCAATGAAGAAGTTCATCACCAAACGCCAAAAAGTAGTTCCAAGGAGAAGACGGTAATCGGTCATATCTGGTTCACACTATCCATTTAAACGACTTTGATGTAAAGATTATAATGTAATATATGTTGCTTAATGAGTGGAATCAAACGAAACACGTTAAAACAAAAGTCGAACATGATGAGATAACTGCGCAGCTGAACTATTTATATAGCGCTTGTTGGTTTCAGGTTGTCTACTATCTTTCCTGGGTAACTTGAAGAATCGATGTAAACAAGAGAATGTCTCATACGCATGTTATAATGACGATGTACACATAAATCGTAAACTAAGTAGACATGAACCTATGTGTGACAGGCTTTATTATGAGATAAACGTAAGTATGGAACGTGTTTCTGACCCGCCTCTGTGGTCGAGTGGTTAAGGTCGCTGACTTCGAATCACTTTAATCTCTCGCTGACAGAAGGTCGTAGGTTTAAGCCCAGCTACCGACCATGTCTCTTTATGTGTGAAAGTAGACAGTTGCCTACGGAGGCTGGAAGTCTAGTACTCGTTCTTCCAAGGTGAATTGTCCGCCTCATATGACCCAGACTGTTGAAAAGAGGCGTAAAAACCCGATGAAACAAACAAACAAACAAACTGTATTCATGTTTTTCTGTCATTCAGCATGAAGCTTCAAATGATCTTATTGATCTTAATTTTATTCTACATGTATATCACATTTTACGCCATTTTTACACTACGCAGGGGTCAAGAATCATCTTATTTTTTGTGGCTTGACTAGATGAGGTTGCTGAAGGTAGACACTGGGTCGGCTGACAAATTCCACTTTTGAATAAGATCGGGTTTTTTATCGAGTTATAGTCCCTAGCTGATGGTATTGGGTATAAATCTGGGTTTATATAGATCAGTTCTAGTGGTCCCATGACTGTATCTCAGATCATTCCTTTATTTGACTAAGATTTAAAAAAAAATGTCCTCAAATATCAAGTTATATTTTTCGAGTGGTAAAAAGGTTGTCCATTTTTCCGAGCCGTAAAAAGGTTGTCCATGTATACAAGTACATTCAAATTTCGTAACAACCCTTTATGAGTGGTGATCGTAAAACGTGTCATGACCTTGAACTGAATTAACCCTCGTTCTACAGACACCTCTATATTGATGTGACTGTGGTATAAATTATGTGTTAATCGTTAATGGTACTGAAGACAAATGTTCTGACAGAAATTCTAATGTGTATGCTTTCTCTTTTTTTTCAGTATGTCTGCAAATGCTTTCAGTCTCAGATTCCAGTTTGTGGTCAGGAAGAAATGATAGAGTGTGATCATTTTGATACAGGGCCAAACTCCCTAAAATGCCACATGAATACTACCCGTGCAGGACATTTAAACAATTGTATATGTGAACGACCAGACACTGGTAAGGATCTTTGATTTTATTGTCATATACACAACCTCACAAGCAAATGTATCAAATGCGTTGGCTGAATTATACCATTATTGTATTATATGTATTTCTGAAGCTAGTCCGTCTAGTTGGTGGCATTTAAGACTCATTAGCACGAGTCCATGTACCTCTATGATAATTCCACGTTTTCAATTTCTATTGAGCAAGTTTGGAAACTGAACAATAGTTATATGCTTTCCATACCCGTCATCTTTCGCTCGGTGCGTTTGTGTCTACTTTTTTCTACATCTGCCGTGGTCCAGTGGTAGGACGCTTGCTTTGGCATCGTAAGGTCCCTGGTTCAAATCCCGCCCGGACCATCGGAATTTTTCTGAGCAAAAAAATTATCCCACGTTTGCTCCTCTCCACCCAGGTGTTAAAATGGGTACCTGTGAGGGAAATAAGTCAATGTTCCGTAGCTGCCTACGGCGCCGAATGTTAACGGACGACCTATAACCCAGTGAGCGGGGGTAACTTGTGAAAGTCGGTTGAATATGTATATAATTTCAAACTATAAACCTATCCTTTACCTTTACTTTACCTTTACCATGTACTTGTCTAACTAGTTCCCGTTCCATGTTGCAGTGCAAGACTGTATAAACTCAGTTTCCATGAGTACTTTAAGTTTTTCGGCGCAGCTGTATTAAAATTTATTTTGACCTACATTTGAACCAATGAAAATGTTAGATACAAAATGTTTTGCTGAATAAGGTTGTTTGTCATTGGTTAAAAGTGTTGTCATTATGAAATTTTAGGGCAGAATTCGTAATTGTTAGTTGTTCGTAATTGTCTGAAAATAATTCAATAATCAAAATCTACAACAGTATAAATAAACATTTTAACCATGCTAAATAAACTCCAGAGTATTGTTTATGGCATGAACTGTACACGTGGTTTAAAATATTTAAATGTCAAATCTGTCACAAAGCTTAAAAACATGCGAATCGAGTATAACCATCACATCTAATGACAGATCTAGTGTGCTTGTATGGTAAACAAAAACAATCATGACAGTATGAGCAACATCTACCTGACTGTAGATTATAGCATTTCTAATTTCATCACTATTAATTAGAATCAAATTATTGGTCTTTTTTTTTTGCTTACATGAGCGTTTTTTACAGTAATTTTCACAAGTTTAGAATTTCCTGACATAGCTGGTGAGAAAAAAGAAAGAAAACATAACCTTAACCTGTTACTGAGTACATTTACCCCAAAATCAATACAATTAATTATTTCCAGTAACAAAGTGTCGTCATGCTTTCAAGACTTTGCCAATGTCCGGAAACTATACATCTATATGGCATTAATTTTGCACTGCATCTGCGCCGATTATCTTTTTTAAAGATATTTCTTGTTTTTATTTACAATGTACATGGGAAAGTAGTCAGATGCCTGTAGAATAAACGGATAGGTTAGAACGAATAGACCACCTATGATAGTTTATTTTGTGAGAGAACTTACCGCCACACATTACAGAAATACTATTTATACACAGAAGAGTCCCATAGTAAGGGTAAAAGAAAAACAGTCTCGATTAGTTTATTATACCAAAACAATTGGGTAGACAGGCCGTAGGTCTTTCCTATTTTTTCTTTACTTAAATTTTCGTTCTTTGGAGGTATAATTCGTCCAAAATATATTCGTACTTTGGAAACATCAGGGTATGTGACAACAAATAGAGGATCGGGTTGGGTACCTATGCATATATTCGACTACAGTGGACTATCGTTGGCATTCGAACAAACCTGGAATCCATGAGTCCGTTCGAAAACCGTATGATTGCCTCCTGCATCCGCACGATGGAGGTTAAAGACAGTCTATGGGTGAGGTAGACGCATTGCTGGCCAAATGTGAACGAGATATTTCCATGACCATTGATAATTGATAACGATTTGACGTAAAATGCCCAGTTTAGTCCACCGCAAGGCATTCCATTATGGTCTTCTAATATAACTGTACAAATATTTTTAATGGTCAGATCATTTGATATAAGATATTTCATTATTTGTCAACACTATCTGATTGTAAACAATAAAATGATGTACATGATGCATGTTGCTATCAATGTGGTGCTGTTCGAAGTTGTGATTTATACCAATAGCTATATTTTAAATAAATGAGTGCCCAAGCATTTGGCGGAAGTTACAGTTTAGAACTATGCGTGGTCCGTTTTTTTTCGATATTTAATAATTGTTTTCGTTTCATTTTATTCCCGTTTATAAATGTCATTTCCCACGTGCTACCGTTCTGTTCAAGGTAATTAACCAGTAGTTTGAGTGGGCAAAGAGAAGTTAAATTTGAAGTTCGTTTACGGTAAATACATATAGTCTTGATTATTTTTTTTTTAACATTGTTTACAATGATGTTAACACTAATAGGCATATGAACGTCGAACTTGACATCGGATCACAGTTGTCTTCCTAATCACGTAGTGTTGTGTTTACCTCGTCAGCTGATATTTCTGCATATCGTTATCGTCAGATACCGAACATAAAAACATGGTTTTGATGCATTAAGTGTAATATCTTACTGTGAGTCTTTATAATCGTCAAATTTATCCGAGGTTCACATAAACTCATTCAGTTACTACGGTTTGTTTATTTATCTTCGAAGGTTAGGATTTGGTATATTGATAAGGGGTAAACAATGTTATTTTCTGGTTACGAACACATTAGAAAATATGGTATAAAGTAAGGGACACGCTTGGCTCTTGAAAGCGTGTGGAAAGGTTAAAAAGGGGATACAATGGATGCACCGTTCTTTGGGTCACATAAAACGTCTAAGGTCGTGGGGGAAAAGGGTCGGTAAAAAAACATTGTTTTTACTCCTAACAAATATCCATGTCTTTGAATTAAAAGACAACAATTAAGGTACTGATGTACGTAATGTAAGACTTGAAACGCTTTTATTTCTCTAGTTGATATATTGAATTTCAATGGCTCAATTTTATAAGCGTACGGTAATATTAGCTTGTAAATTGAGCATTTACATACAACTTCCTTGGGTCCCGCTAAGACATTAGACTTTTAGTTCGAAATTGGAATATTACACCCAATTATTGCTAATATGGCTTTAAACAACAGTTGTGCATAGTGTAATAATTCAAAAAAAATTGTACCGGTTTGTTTTCCCCAGAAGTCCAAAGCGTACTGTAATCATTTATGCTTAAATCCCATGTTCACCGTCTACTGTTAACCCAACTATACTATTGTGAAGTGGCCATGTTTTAATAAAAAATAGCGTTCTGAAATAATGAATTAGAAACATGTGTTCGTTTGTCATTGGTTTATTCTCTTTGATTAGTGGAAGTTCCAGGGTTTTCATTTACCATCAAAAAGAGGGTCAAATATACATTTGGCTGAGTATGATTTAAGGAGTCAGAAAATTTCCTTAAGGGTCAAAACACCATTTTAAGGTTTAAATGAAAGCCCTGGTGGAACTTATCATCACATAGCTTTTTGAAGCTAAATGTGGTTGTGTCATAGCAGATTATGGTGAATTTGTTAACATTTCTAAGGGTTTATTTTATTTGATTGATGTATGGTATGATATAACCATATGCTTGTGAACTATATACATTAATTTACTAGTATTCATTTGTCAAATACTCATAATTGTCAATATATGTGTATTACTCATATCATGTAAATATGTTATATTCTCCATAATGGAGAATTGAATAAAATATACAGTAAATATCCTTTATGAAACAAGAGGGCCAAGATGGCCCTTTATCGCTCACCTGAGAACAAAGGCACAATAATTAATGACCAGGTAATATAGTTTCCATCTCGTAAAACTCATTTTTACGTATATTTTGAAATGAAGGTATAATACTATTAAACAAGCTAAAACGTAGCAAATTCTCTAATCCAAGGGCCCATAACTCTTGAAGTTGTGGTCCGATTCCACCTATAACTGAACTTGTCCAAGACCATAAGGTCGTACACATTCATTGTAAATGTGATTAGGATCGGTGAATAAATGAAGGCGCTAGAGTGTAAACAAGCTAAAATATAGCAAATATTCTAAGTCAAGAGCCCATAACTCTTAAAGAAGTGGTCCGATTCCACCCATAATCGGACTTGTCAAAGATCTTTTGGTTATACTAATTTTCTTGCACCAAAGTGTTTCTGGAAAGATTTCCTTCCTCGGATGGTTACACCAAAGTATCTCTGGAAACCTTTCCTTCATTTTCTTTTCGATAAAGTGTTGGACAGTTTCACCAGTCCCAAGTTGGAAGAAGAAAATGATGATGAAATTGAGGAGGTGGATTTGTGAGAAACAATATGTTTGACGGTCGTATTCTTTCCTCTTTAAAAGCAATTCAAAAAGTGATTTTCAAAGTTTTTGATTCGAATTTTCGAATGTCGTAAGAACTACAAACAATCGAGATTTTACTGAGAGTCCTTGTCGTATTTGAAGATGAATTGCTGATATTTGGACTTCAGCTTCAAGCCATGTTAGCAAAAGATGTAAAAGAAATTTATTAGTTGCAAGTATCATTCAATGTAAGCAAAATAGTCACTTCTATGAAGTTAAGTGGCATCAAAGGAACTTGAGAGAATGGAATAACTGAAAATAAATTCTTATTGGATTCACTTGGTGCTATTAGTACAGTACTGTAGACATGCATATCAGTCAAGAGCATCTTTGCTTTCAATGTTTTTAAAGTTGATACATTCATATCGATCTAAAACAAAATAAACTACAAGTGCTTGCATTAAATGTAACGAAAATGTTAGAATGTACAAATGTACATGTACTTATAAAGACATTGATCACATTCAGTCTGGAGAAATATCTTCATAGAGATTCAAAAATTCAGCACAGCTGTGCCTTTTCTTTATTTTCTTGATCTAAATGTATAATATCATAAATGGTATTTCATTAAGTGAATATAATATATAGATATATGTAAAGGGGTTTGTCACGAAAAAAATCCAAATTTTTTTTCCATGTAACCCATATTTATATATGTGTGTTCGAATAAAATATTTGATATAGTAAAGTCTTCGTGATGATTTTCTGATCATACATTGTGATGTTTGATCAGAACTATAGTACAATACACAAACCCAAAGTTGACATATTTAACACATTACCACACCTATATGATATTTTGTAGTGTACGTAACGTTACACTTTACAGAACAGTGTATTCTAATCATGTGATATACAAACTAAAAGGTTTCACATTCAACAAACATTAGCAATAATCATACACAAATCAATGTAAAGATAGCAGACACATGCATTACATTTAATTCTCGCTGTGTCTATGCACTAACATTTATCGGAACAAGTTGAATTACATGTTCGAATCTGTGTTTACCATAACTTAGTTGTCGAATTATAATTAATGCCGCTACAGTACACTGTTAATTGTTATAATGAGAATATTAATTAGTGTTGAGATGCTTTTTAAACCTAATAATTTAAATTGTTTGTACACTCAGCACTGATCACTAATGATATTCGGTGAAATATACATAATAACATTGTTATTTTTTATTTCAAAGAAAGAGAAACACATCATATATTTCATTAATAAACATTTATTATGACAATTCTACGTAACGTTATTCTATAACTAACGCAAACATGATTATATTACATTAATTTAATATCTACATACAAACTTGAAATTAAAATATAAAACAAAACCATTATAAACTGTCCATCGATAGAACAAACCAAAATTTTCGCAGTTTGAATTCGGTGTCGAAGTTCTTTCAGTAGAGTACAAGAATCTTGATTATTCAACCTGGTCCTGATGAAATGAACTGTAAACATATACCAGGATATTTTTCCTGCAGGGATAAACATATAGTTTCTTCGGTCCACTGTATGCGCTAACATTTCTACTGTTGAAATAATAGTCATGTTAATTTGATTCTTTCTGTTGCTTGTCCATATTTAGTCTTGCACTGGGTACAAATATCTTTTCCCAAGTTTGAAAACTTCTAATAGTCTTACGGTGTAATGATTAATCATGATAAACGTCAGTATTTTTTATATTAATTTGAGTATTGTTTTTCTTATAGCCCTAAGCTTATAATAGGTAAATACATTTGCTCGTTGAGTTGCTCATCATAAACTTATTTCTGAAGAACGTTCAACTTCTGTATATGCATTTTAAGTACATTATCACCGGAATGTCAGGTTCTGTTATAAATGTTAAATTTTCGTTTGCTTAAAAGGGTAGCATTACAATGTTGACACTGAAATGTATTAGTTTGCTTTTTTACATCACTCAACATGTTATTATCCTTCAAAATGTTCGATATTTGTTCATTAAGATTCATCATAATGATTTGATAGACATATGAAAGAGTTTAACGATACTGACCCAACTTCATAAGGTTTCGATTTCTAAAAAACGCGCCGCGCCAAAGTTAAACCATACATTGATCTTGATTGTATAATCCTAAATAAACAGGAACCACATTTAATACCTGTAGAGGGTTTGACCTACTTTTCATTGACATACAGTTGACCGAGATTGTGCCATCCCTAAATAAACAAGTACCACATTTAATACCTGTATTTTCATACTACTAATAAGCAGAAAAAAGTTACACCAAAACTGGTGGCAGGTGAGCCGTTTCAATTTTTGGACTTGATTTTTATCAAAATCAAGTCCTTTGTAATCATTGACTTATATTTGTCGCTGGACTCCATAACAGCTTGGTTAAAAGAATGCCACATAAAAGAAATAGTACGCAACTAAATGGTATGTTTATATAGAAGTATCTGGAATCTTTCCCAAATTAAGTGTGTCAGATCTAAATACATTTCAAATCATTCTATTGTAACTACATGGAAAGAGTCATGTATCTAAATAAGTGCTTGTCGGTAGATACACGAGATTTTCAAATGCGTAGAATTAAAACCGCGTATTCACTGTCCAATAAAATATCTTGCCGTAAAAGTAGTTCTACTTTCGGTTTTCGTTCGATAGTTCAGAAAATCTCCACGGACGTATTCATGCATTTGCAACAATCTACCATCGATGTGTGTGTTTTGTGCCTTTCTAACATTTCTTAATATTACAAAGCGAATTCTCATTTAATCGTATTCCGTGATATTCACACCAACTAGTGTTATTTTGATGACGGAATCGCTATTTATAGACTCACTCCCCGCAGTGGCTAGTAGCAAAGCGTAACCGATGTGGGGAGTTTAATTTATCGAAGGTTGAATGTTAAAACTGCGGCTTAAGAATAATAATTCGAGTCGCTAAATACGAACGTAAATTACTGGATACGTGCTTTTAAAATTTACTGTTTAAGAGTTCCTTTTACGCAAGATTATTTAGAATTACATAATCACGTCTGAATTTCATGCAACATCGGGATAACTATAGGTCATATAGGTCTTACTCTACTGTGTCAGGACCTTTTTGATTTGAGTGACCCTGAATGTGTTCAATGCGACGATGATCTAATGTGTTAAAACCAGAAGAATCAATGTTTGTATTTACTGTTACTGAAGTGTTGTTTACTAGTTTTGTACAATGAAGAGTTTTTAATGCAATTAAATTATCCTCTTTAATGTGCTAATCATTAAACTTTCCAATATCAGGTTTTTTTTTATTTTAAAATTTTCAGCAAAGGGACTATAGAAAAGCCCTAGCTTATGTCATTTACCTATTTGCATATGACCTGCATTACAATATGAATGAAAATCGGTCCGTAATTTTGAATGCTAAAATATTTGTATGGACTCGAACGATGTGGTACACATTTCTCTCTTTTGTCTCGTATGGTAAAAATCAAGTCCGACAGTATTTTCAGTACTTTGATTACAGTATGATATTATATAAATAACAAATAGCTCTGTGGGTAACAGTAAAAATATCAGCCCTCGGAAAGTACTGTTACCCTCTACCCACAACGTAAGCTATGTGTTATATATTTTATTACTTAAAAAATTTACTATCACCTATGTGACAGTAAAAATGCTGAAAAAAATACTGTTACCTATGTGACAGTAAAAAAATACTGTTAAAAATTTACTGTCACCCAGTGACAGTAAAATAATGTTTAGTCACGTGGTACCATGAATGTAACAGTAAAAGTGTTACCTGTTTGCCTATGGGAAATTAACATTACGAAAAAAGTGAGGGGTAATAAAAACAAATCATAGAGTTAATCGTAAACAAACATAGTACTTAATGAAAGCCAGTTTCTGAGGTGATAAGTTTATTTGTACAATGGTTTCCATGACAACGTTTTCCCTGCTTCCTGTTTTCTCATGATAGTGTCCTGTTTCATGTTATATACAGTTGTTGAAATATATTCTTATAAATTCATCATTATTTTGCACGTGCTTGAGAGTATTCTGGGATTTTAATCCTAGTGTACGACTGTATTAGAAAAAAATGTAGCCGTCAGCAAAAAAGAGAGAATGAGGATTCACGTTATTTCTTTATACAAACAAGTTTTGAGATATTTATATACAGTGCTACCTCTCCAAAGTAACATCCTTACGGAGAAGCAAAATTATGGCGTTGATGATTTAGAGAGGTTATTGGTGAAAATCGTGTGGTTGATGATTTAGAGAGGTTATTGGTGAAAATCGTGTGGTTGATGATTTAGAGAGGTTATTGGTGAAAATCGTGTGGTTGATGATTTAGAGAGGTTATTGGTGAAAATCGTGTGGTTGTTGCTCAAGAGAGGGCCGCTCTGGAGAGATTGCAGTCGTAGATTTTATATATCTGTGATGATAGCATAGAAACTCGTTGTTTTACATTTGATAACATTAACAGATGTATATTAGTAACAAAAATGTGCATTACACACACAGACTTTATTTTAATTACCAATTACATATTTACATGTTAAAATTGAAGAATTACTACTAGGGCGTGTTTTTGAAACTTCTTTCTGACGGTTTCTTTTTCTATAATATTAAGGTGGTACAGTGTAATCATTCCAAAACAAAACCCGTCTGAATGAACAAAATTATGTCGTTGTTGAGAGATTGTTGTTGCTCTAGAGAAGTTAAATTAACAATTAAATCATGTTATGGGATAACATCACGTTATTGTTGAAGGAAGGTTGTTGCTAAGAGAGGGTTGCTCTGGAGAGATTGTACTGTATTTTTATGTACTATGAAAAAACGCAGTTTTCCTTTTAGTTTAATACAAACCGATTTGAATGCTTGGGGTGTAAGACGGTTTTGGTATGCTTGAACTATCATGCTTGGCGATGGATTTCGGGGCTACTCCGAGTTCCGGCGAATCTCAGGCAGATATCTGATACCTAGCTGGTAAGGATGGCAGCGGGGAAGTTATTAGAAAGTTATATTCTATGATTGATCTGGATTCACTCGCATAACAACTACTTGTGTACTATAGTATGCCATGCTCATACTGGGCTAGGAGTTACGAACATACAATACTTCTTGTTTGTTGATACGTTCGTATTCACTTTGCTGTATTTTTAACTCGTATTCATTTTCATGTATATTACAGATACTGAAGTCGACAGTTTAGAGTCGTGTGAGGCGCCAAGCGTCAGTAAAGCACTATCAAACGGTTAGTGCAACAACCTCTCTTGTTCAGACGATCTGTCAATCATGACAGTTGCTCCGATTTTTTTTATCTTTAGTATACAGCTAAATTATGTTATGCTCCAGAAACTTTAAAGTCCCATAAGCTTATAAATGTATTGGTACAAATAGTTTCTCTTCGTCCTATAACGGAGGAATCCGGTGTGTTTTCCTCCCTATCATACTTTATAGCAAGAAAAAATGTTTCCGAATCCACTATCGTATTTTTTTCAATATCATTGAAATAAATACTATTTATAGAACACCAGAGTTTTCCCGCAGTCATGCTATGCACACGTAGTAAAGTGACGTCACGCGCTCAACATATTTCAAGTTTACAAAAACAAAAATCACAGTGAAATGAGTGTTTTTTAGACGAAAAAGGGCTTGTTTCGTCGGAAATAATTATCTTGGGATAATATCAGCAATTAAATGTCTTTGCATATATTTTTCTACAGCAAAAAGATAATGGGGCTTTAAGCTTACCAATAATTCTCTGAGATCCGAACGCTGTCTTATCATAGTCCAGACAGTAGAAATCTATTGGATCTTGAAAACCTCTTATCCGAAAATCGTTCTAATCCTAAACATTATCTGGTCCGAAAACACTCTTCACAGAAACCTCTCTTGATCGGGAACCTTTCTAATTCGAACTAATCTTGTAATTCCCACATGGGCCGGTACTCAATAAACATCTTAAGTAATTTTTTAACTGAAGTTATATTTTTCTTTAAATTCGACTTTTTCCTTAACTCTTTTGTACTAATATAAAGGAGGAGATCACAATAATATGATTTTATCTTTGTTCTAAAGATGCCAATTATGAAAATGATAATTCATTATCACACTTTTGATGACTTTTACCATGAAAAAAAATTACACTTAAGTAAAAATTTCGACTTAAGTTAAAAAGAATCTTAAGATGTATATTGAATACGGGCCCTGTTCGGATAAGGGAGGGTTTAGGTATCTGTATTTTCAATATCATTATTTTTTTTCAGGCTCTGCGTTCCTCAAGTGTGTACATCCGTTATTAATTGCGATACTTCTGATGGTAAGTTTGTATTATCCGTGGTAGGCATCTTTTACTGACAGGAATGATTCTATCCACCGGTTGTATATATTTCATACATTATTTTATTCCAAATGTGAATTGTGTTATTCATTCTTACAACAGCGCGGCGTCTGACGGTAAACACATGTAGTAAACACAAACAGCAATACCTCGTCAAAGATACGATGGATGCTCGCGGAAAACAGTTCAGGATTATTCTTTTATTTTGTACCATGTAATTATGAAATTGTGCGTGTAACCTTACACACATTTACATTATGTACCTAGATACATAAATAAAGATCAATCAGGCAAATGAAGCTGAATAAATAATGTTAATAATTATACGTACTTGACCATCGGAACTTCATACTTTATTTATTGTCGGAAAAATAGATATTTAGCTGTGCATACCCCGCTATTAAATTATTCTTGTAGAAAAAATGACACATAGGTACTTTAGATGACTTCAGGGAGGCTGGTAATGTTTAATGTCTGGCCTGTTTATACTGTAATGCTATCTAAAACAGGCTTAAAAACCGAAATTTTGTTTATAATAATTTTACTGCAATTCAGTTAATGCTATACAAGGGAGATAATAAGAAAATATGTTTGCAAAAGAAATCATGATTTGTTTCCCTTGCTTCCAAGCCACACAGTAATTAAACTGCTTTGAAGCACTGCAACGTGGAACGGGAACCATTTATACAGTAACAGTAAAACTGGTTCCCTTTGGCTCATAGAGAAATTTGCTGCACTGGAAACTAGTTTAAGCATCAGATAAACTTGGAGTCACTTTTCCCTGCTGAGAAAGATCCTGGGCGAAGACCTGGGTAAAACCACTGACCTTCTGTAAGGTTCTGGTCCGAATGGGGTTTAAACTCACAGTACTTGGTGAGACGTCAGTTGATTATATCTGTAGACGCTCCATTAGAAGCCTCAGCACGTGTATATACTGGATAATGTAGATATCATTAAAAAGAGTATCTTACAAATTATTCACTTTACTAGTTTTCCTGGACTATATCAATTAACCTTTCCATAAAGGGACTGCAACCTCTCCACATGTTGATGAAAATCGGCATTTTTCATCAAATTTTCATGCCAGTATATATTCACCCAGCTGCGACTGGATGGCCGGGCTAATAGTTTAATGAACTAAATAGCGGGTTACAGCATTTTTATTTATCAACTAAAATCAAACCAATGGCGTTCTTTTTTCAAAGAGGGCCAAGCCACGTGACTTTATATTTTTTCCCGAATGCAGATATATTGTGTAATTCGAACTGTAGTCATATTATTTACGGACATAGGACCACATTGACAGTTTAAAGCAATTGACGGTTGTTCACTACTTTTTCATCAAATTAACTTGTTATTGGAAACTGAATAAAAGTTCAGATTTCCATTACTATGCATCATTTGCTCGGTGCGCATGAATTATGATGCAAACCTATGTACTACGTTTTCTAGACGAATTATACTTACGAGTATTTGCAAGTCTATACACATTCAGTTTCCGTGAGTACTTTGATTAATCTTTTGTTATTGATGTATGTATCGTTTCAGATTTTGTATACAGCTGAGTATGATTAGACCATCCCATAAGCAAAGTGATAAGATTTATTCCGGACCATCTCTTCAGTCTGATTATGGGCTCATCAAAGATCTAACAGCATTACTGTGCATGTCAATGCCTCACTTATACAAACTGCGTAACGTCATTGTGTTAATGTCTTGATTGGTATGTATGTACTTCAATGTGTGATTTCTATTCGTGTGTTGGCGGTTTTCAAAATGCTTGGGATTTTCGTTGGATTTCAAGCACATCGTGGATTTTATGAACTTACGTTATGGATAATTGATTGGAATATCAAATAATGAAAGTTATTCTGGAACTCAAAAAAGGGGATCCGAAACGAAGAAAATGGGCTGTGGTGATACAGAAATTTATCATTCGGAATCATCCAATTCTGACCTTGAACCTGGTGACGAAGCCAAATCATCTGACTAGACGCCAATAACGGGTGATATTTTGGCGTATCTTGAGAAGATGAAGGACTGTAGAATCGATGAAATAAATGTACGATTTAAACCATTTGTCAATTCAAAATCCATTTTTAAAAGACACTATATTGGAAGTCGATATGAAGAGCATACGTGTGAAAATGAGTGATTTATTTATGAATGCTGATAGTCGAATTAGCCAAAATTCTTGTATGATACATGTATACGTGCCATATACCTATACATTTTAGAAAATGATAAATTCTAAGATAATATTTCGTATATTCACATTGCCCTTTTGATTTCATGAAGTTGAAATAAATAAATAAATAATGTGAGTTCCAGTGTACACCAGCCACTTCACTTTGAACATCTGATTTTAATTATCTGACAATCTCTAAATATAGAATATGTCATGCTCAATATTCAGTTGTAAATCATTTATCTATGTATGTAAGTTATTACTTACCTGTTCTATATGTATAATAACATATCACTGTTTTATCAGTATAAAATTTACACACTTCTTTTGGTTATGTTAAAGGGTCGGCCATATCGAATTTATACCACGTGAACTATGACGTCATTATAGTGACTTCATCATTCCTTGGAATGTACAAACTCCCCGCAGCGGTTAATACCTTTGAGCAGTACATATAATACAAGTTAAATGTTTGTACGGCGCAAAATCGCATCCGGCAATTCAATACTACCATGTGGCCTATGTAGCATTTTTTATCAGGATGTGCGAAGTTTCAGATCAAACGAATTTGTTATTTTGACTTAACTGATCCCGAAACTAAAGTGATCATCTACTCCATCAAAAATACAAGCCGTTGATGTTTCATGAATCTCATGAATCTGGTCATATGGTTCTACAGTTCACGAGGTACTCTATATGTAGTCCCTGTTTCCACCCTTAAATTAAAATCAGGGGAAACTATCACCTCTATGTATCAGACGTTGCAATATCTGCTGGAATGCATATAAAATATTTAAATAAAGTCTCCAAAAATAATATACTCCGTTGTCTGAGGGTACGTTGTCGTAAAAACCTGGTATAACGGTCCCAAACATAGATTTTCAACTGCAAAGTGACCATCTATATCGAACCATAAAGTGACCGTCTATGTCGAACCAATTAAGTCATCATTTCTCACCTGATCGGACATTTTTTTGTATTGAGCTCCGAAATCGATATTTAATTAACGACAATTGCGTAAACAAGACAGTGTCCACGCTCGCGATTATAAAATTAGTCTGTGTGAATATGTTTATAATGTTTTGTTTATTTGCACCATGTTGCTAAAATAAATACATCGAAACGTATGAATACCGTGTTCCGTATCTTATAACACGATTAAATGATTATTACAACACACCGATAATAAACACAGCGAATTTCTCTAATAATTTATACATCGAAGTTCATTTAGATCGAACAATTCCTTTGATATAAAGAGTTTCGGCTGCATTTATTGACAGATGGGCAGATATCGAGCTCGCTCCATTCTTAGACTATAAATAGCGACTGCGTCATCAAGCTAACACTAGTTGGTGTGAGTAACACGTGACCTCGCTCTATTTCTGTTTTGTTTATATCACGTGATGACCATTGCGGATATTTCGGAATATTTCGGGCACTGTCACTAATCTGCTTCGCGCAAGAAGTTGCGATTTTGCATTGCCACTTAAAAATAAGCATTCCAGAGAGTACGGCGGCCTTCGGCCGCCGTACAATAATAGTTATAGTATCAAAGGGTGACGTAACTGGTACGATGAGTTTGAGCATGTAGAAAGTATTATAGCATTTGAGGCACCTTAGGGGAATGTTTGAATTTCCTGTCATATGTAAAATTGTCTATGAAAACAAATTAGCTTCGTATTCGTCTTGAAACTATTTAAATACATTTAAGGAATTTACTTATGATGTTGTTATGTATATTTTATTCAATGAAAGTGCCTTAAGAGTATTATTGATTGTGTTTGTTGTGTTTAAATCCCATATTGAGCCCCATTTTTGTTTGTATATCCATTGTTCAATCTTCAAACACTGTTTGATGTGTTTGATGCGAGACTCCTCAGGGTGAATAAAATTTATCCCACATGAGTTTGATAGGTTGGAAAAAATATCTGACGTGAGTTAGTGGACAAAATATCCCACACAAGTTTGACAGGGTGAACAAAAAATATCCCACTCGAGTTTGACAGGGTGGCCAAATTATCCCGCATGAGTGTACAAAAAACCTCCTATATGAGTTTGATTCGGTGGACAAAACATGTTGAGTTGGACAGGGTGAACAAAAAATATCCCACTCGAGTTTGACAGGGTGGCCAAATTATCCCGCATGAGTGTACAAAAAACCTCCTATATGAGTTTGATTCGGTGGACAAAACATGTTGAGTTGGACAGGGTGGACAAAATATCCCACATTAGTTTGACAGGGTGGACAAAACATCCGACATGAGTTTCTTAGGGTGGGTAAAATATCGTCGGCTTATTTCCACAAACCCGTATGTCATTTTTCCCATTTTGAGAAAATCGCATTTGAAGTTTTGAACTGCAATAACTTTTTTATGATTGATGACACCTGAATGAATTTTTATGTGCATATGTAAAATTATGTTATCTACTTATATTCCAAATTTTATAAATATGTATAGAACCAGTTTGCTTTAATTTCAAATCATATTTTTCAAAATTCCGTTGTAAATCAGAAAATGCTAGTCAAAATTGAATTCTAAAACCCCACATTGAGATACGGGGCTTTAAGCAAAATATTCATGTAAGAAAATGGCACTTCTAAAACCCAAAATTAAGATACGGGGTTCTTAGAAAAACAATTACGACAAAAAGTGAGAAGTGGGGTAATGTTCGGATTGTGAAGAAGATAAACACTAATAAACTAAGATGAAACTATTATTTACCTGTAGCACAATGAGTTAACACAAGTCTTATAAAACATTGAATTACAAAGACGTCATCCTGGCATATCAATAACTAGCAATATAGTTAAAATTAAACCATCAATGACACCAAAAAACTCCGCAAAACTCAGTTTACTGAACAAGATACAAGTATTTATGATAAAAACATTTCACATATTATATGGTTTGTCGGGATATACTGTAATGTCACCTAGTTACTTTCGTAGATGACATTCCGTAACAGTCTACCTATGTTTCTTCGACTGTGCATCATATATAAACTCTTAAAGGAATCTATCTTCAAGTATTCCAGCACTCCAAAGTAACACAATTTCCCCCATGTTATAAGCTTGGTTATTCTGTTGTTTCTGTATAGTATATAAATATTTTATCGTAATCCAGGTAACACTTACATGTATATCTACAATGCCCTTTAAGTCTTTCCGAATTTTGATATCCGTCTTCTGTACCTGGTTTCCTCTCGAGCTTCAGTATTTTTTTTATGTCTGGCCCCTACGTTTTCTTGTCTTGTTTTGCTAATTACTCGGGTCTTTTTTTAATCTTTTCCTATTTCTATTAAGAGTCTCTTCTATACGAACTTCTAAAAATGATTTGCATTTGTACTATTGTCAATAAGCTCAATTGAATCAGTGTATGGCCCAGCATCTGCTGTTAGTTCTACATCTTCTGTTTTAGATCTTTTCTTATCACAATTGCTCATATTAACTTCTGCATCTACGCTGCTATTTATTTCGAGAATATGAACAGTTTTATTCCACTTCTTCAACAAATAATGAGGGGAATGTGTTTGCATCATACACGTGGATGGTATAACCAATTCATTGTAGCTTCCATCAACAAAAAAGTTTACATTATCTGGTTTACATTCCTGGCTATTCAAAACATCTGTGTCATACTCAATATCATTGTATTTATCATCCTCTAATATGTCAATCTCGTTTGCTGTCTCTTTATAACAAGCAGTTGTAATCACACCCGCTACTTCTGTACTAGAGCTACATCTATCATTATTGTTTATAGCTGGTTCTGTATATTTCAAGAATGTGGCCTGTGGTTTCCATTTCTTCAACGAACGTTGAAAGCAACATATACGTATTGCACACATGTACTGTATATATTTCATTGTTGTTGGTGTGATGGAGGTATTCAAAGCAAACAGTTTGAGATATGATCTGTACAAACTTTCACCAACAGTGACGTCCAGTGTTATATAGTAATATATAATATGTCAATATACATTTTCATTTTTTACGATGCTTTATGTCTAGGGAACATTGCATGCTTCAACAGTGATCAGCGGCTTGTTAAAACATCAAGAGTAGATTGTGTAATGTTTGTAAAACTTAAGTATAACTGTTTAATATTTAAAAAAAAACATGGAAATCTTCATTACAAGAAGTTCACTTTCGGAAAGGTCCATAATCCTAATATTTGCAGCGATATTTCCGATACGACTGAGAGTTAAACTGAGCATGCGGGCTGTCTTTCAAGTGAATATAACATGAGCAATACTTACCATTTTAGTTTGTTGACATTTTTTCCGCGATGTATTCGGTTTGACAGATACCGAAAGGGTCGAGTCGTGAAAATGACAGGTTGAAAAATCGGCAGGTTTGGTAAACCTTGAAATCTGTATTTCGAGTAAACTAGCGGGATATTTTGTAAATATTTTACAGGGCTTTCGTTAATTGATTTAGGCATTAAAATGATACCAATATGATTGCTATTCGAGACGCTTCAGTTCCAGGGCATGCCCCTTTAAATGAGCATTATTTTTACAAGAACATTATTCATTATTTAACCCATTCAAACCACGCATAAAAGTAATTTGGCATACACTTAGATTGTCTGCATGTGTTGATTCATGCAAATATGCTTAGTGTTTGGGTTTACTTAATTTAGAATAATTATAAAATAATGTTATTGGTACAAGCAAGAGTTGTTTCATGATGTTATTTTACAGATGACAAAACATTGATATTATACATGTTTATGCATATTGTGTAGTGTTTGTTTATGTATCATCTTACAATACAGATTTCATTATGTTGTCTTTGAATGTAGCAGTAAATGACACCGCTAGTAAATAAAACGATGTGTTATTCTCACGACACCGTTTATAAATAAAACGACGTGTTATTCTCACGACACCGCTTGTAAATTAAACAACGTGTTATTCTTGCGGCACCGCTTGTAAATTAAACGACGTGTTATTCTCATGACACCGCTAGTAAATAAAACGATGTGTTATTCTCATGACACCGCTAGTAAATGTAACGATGTGTTATTCTTATGACACCGCTAGTAAAAAACGACGTGTTATTCTCATGACACCACTTATAAATAAAACGACGTGTTATTCTTACGACACCGTTTGTAAATAAGATGGCGTGTTATTTTCACGACACCGTTATGCAAATACAACGACGTGTTATTCTTGCGACACTGTTAGTAAATAAAACGACGTGCTATATATTGTCATTTGCATTGTAGTCTGTGTGAGTAACCCATATTTCAAAGATTAAAGGCAAATGAACACTGATTTTAATCATAGGCACTCGATTTCGTGATTTTTATACGTTTACAGACGTTATTTTCAATTTCACACATCAAACAACGCAAATCTGTCGAAAGAAAAATCTTCATTTTTTCCCTTATTGAGTCTATAAAATACTCCAAGGTAGTGAACTCTTTCGTTGTAGTGTTTCCCAACTTTAAACGTTTTGACAGCTTTTACAAGAAAAGCCGTATTTTAGCATATAAGGTTTTCAATCAATATATTTCTTTAGTGATATACGTGTCAAAACTCAATCAAAGTACTCAAAGTGCTGACGGAAGGTCAACTTTATCGTATTTTCGCTTTTTCGCATTTCGGCTTGGTCGTTGTGAAAAAGCGAAAATCCGACATGGCGTAAATCACCACCAAATATTCGAGCACAACTTAGGTGAATGAAACTATTTTCAGTATTAGTAAATCTTTTTACCTCAACAGTTTATGAATGATACTTCAGTGCGTATGTATACTTAATTTTATACTTATTATATTAGTTTTACAGTTTAAATGGTATAACGTTTTGATGCATGACGTACGTGATTTAACTACGTTGTTTTTAAGATCATTCTAAACGGTTAACACGTATCAAAACATACGGACAATCTAAGTGTATGCCAAATTGCTATTACGCGTGGTTTGAATAGGCTAAATAAGTAGTTAAGTCATTTCCTAAAATGTTCTTGTAAAAATAATGCTCGTTTTCTCTACACTGCCAAACGGTTTGGACAAGAAAAGTAAAAGAGTAGAGGGCCTTCAGTGACAAAAATCTGAACCGGAGATGGCTCTTTATGCAAGGAGTTGCAACAGTTATGTGGTCTTAACAGAAAACAATAAAATAGAACATTTACATGGTGTTTGGCAGAAAACGCGCTTGTAACGATAACTCTGTAACGTCACTAGGTCACGTGGATTCCTCACACTGATATTGGCTATAAGGATGTGGTTTCAGTCATTTTCGTTGGGCTTAATCTTCGTGAGTTTTATCAAAATAGCTAGCTTCTTTGTCGGGATGTTATTTTACTGTAAGAGCGATTTCAAGAAAATAACTGAAAACAATGCGAAGAAAGTTCTTTTTTCATCGGTGACAATGACTGGTTCTCATGTATCCCCCCACACTCTCGTGGGCGGTTCTGAAATGACAATAACAGTCATACGGGCCGTTAAACAACAGATAACATAAAAACTGCCCAGGAGACCGAGATTTACCGTAAGCGACGCATTCTCTTTTGGTTTGTACAAATCTAGTGCTACGCACTTGAGATATCCAAATCAATACCATGTGGCCGCCACAAATCCACATAATATAGTATGTTACCTGAAGTTCAAAGAACAAGGTCAGTCAACCATCGGTGGAGTTATATTGTCCTGGAACGAGTTCATATTTCCAGTTGGTGGTAAACTAATACTAGTACATATTAGAGTTATTATACGACTATACCCCCGGCAGAACTATTCAAAAAGTGTCAATAACTTGTCAATAACTCAACTTTCACGTGCACATAATCCTTTATCGTCGTATAAGTCAAATACACGTACTCGTATTTTCTTCAAAAATGTCTTCTTACAGACGCTAAGAAGACGGTTCGTTAAGACAAACAACCATTTTATCCCCTGCTTCGCCTCGGACAGAATAGTTGTTTGTCCAAGCGAACCGTCTGTAAAAAGACACTTTTGAAGAAAAACTCGTATTGTATCTATTACATAAACTCAAGTTACGAAAAAGGGTATTTAAATAAGTACACACGTCATACTCACATCAATCACATGGCCTACTAAACAAGGTAAATCGCGCTTTTACGCCAACTAACGTTTGCATCATTTGAATTACCAATATCGACAAACTAGCGTCTTTATCTATGTTGATGTTGTTATTCAGTGCAAAACAAGTATTGATTTACTGAGCTCTGTTTAAACGGTGTAGTAATTAATCGTGTATAATTTCATTACGAATGCCCACTTAACCGTCTGCTACTTTAAGTTCAGATCATGAATGGTAATCAATTTATACTGTGACACATAAATATTCTACAATGAATCTTACTACACAGTGGAATATTTACAGTGTGTGAAGTAGATATAGGTATCATGACATTGGAGGATATTTCTCAGAAACAATTCTTTGTATATTAGGAATATACTTGTATTGGTATTTTTAGTGCAGACGTTTTACGGCGAAATTTACCGAAACTCGCTACGAATTCTGCCGACAACGCACGTTTATTATGTAAAGATCCGTCATAAAAATTTCCTACATAATTAAACCAAGGTTTGTACGCGCTCTCTGAAAACATAATTTTTATTCATAAAAATGGATACAGTTCACGAAGATGAAGTAGAGTTACGGATTAATGAATTCGATAAAAATGAGAAATTAACTATTGATATTGAGGTCGATACGGAAACAAGATTAAAAAGGAATAAACAAGATGAGAGAAAAGCAAATAAACACCGTATTCTGCATACGGCATGTGTGTGTTTTAGCATGTTCGCGCTGGTAAGTTGCTTAATTTGTGTACAATTTACTTAATTATCGTAAATTAGTGCTGTGCTGTTATAAATCCGGGTATGTGTGGTATGTTACGTGCACAGAAATCGTGTAGAGTTAAAGAACGTGAACCATAAAGTAGCATCATAAAATGCATTGATAATCTATCACATATAATAATATAGTTGTACACACATAGTGTTGTACTCTTATAGAGGTAAATATATATGTACTTATTGGTATCCGTATTCAAGTGTGTATAACTCAAGTCGTCCATGTATTTTTTCCATTCCGATCGTAAACGTGATAAAACGTTTCTCGCAACAATTTGTTTTCATGGATTTCTCATTTACATGCAATGTGTTAGATTAGGTTCTAATCTATAATACATAATAATAAATAAACATAAGATATACGCGCCTATAATTTCTCATTTAGAAATCCGTTTACGCACAACTATACCCCAAATACAGTCAAACCTGTGAACAAAGGCCAGACTTGGGAGAGACAATATGTGGCCTTTATTGACAAATTTAACTGTACCAAAAATATGACGAAAATTACTCTACGTTCATGAAGGTTGCCATTTAAAAAAATATTATTATAACTGAAAAAATCTCGAAAACTAATTACAGTACGCTTTATCCAGAGCGCCCCTCTGTAGAGCAACAACCTCTCTATAACAACACCTTAAAATTTCCTTAAGCTGATATTTACTATAAATTTACCCTCTGTAGAGCAACCACCTCTAAACAACGGCCAATATTTGCAGCTCCCACAGGATGTTCCTCTTCTGAGGTTGCACTGTATTATTATCTTTGTAAATGTAACCTTTTTTAAGTTTAAAACTATCACGAATACTAATATACGCTTGTACATGTAGCCTGACCCTTTATTAGCCTCTTAATTAGTATGTAAATTTCAATCAAAACACATTTTAAATAAACTGTAAACTAAAACCATTCTACATCTTATCTGATCGCAGTATTTTGGAGTTCGGTGATCACATTTAAACTTTGAACGTTTCAAAGCTTAGTACGTACTTAGTAGAGCGAAGAGTTTTTTGTATCACATTTAGAAGAGAACTTTAACCAGCTGGCTTGCCTTTATAAATGCATTTTAACACTCCGTGCATTCATGCACTTAACAGGTATATGCAAAGATCGATATAAAACAGGAGAACAAATGCAGTTACACGTTCTATATTTGTCTTGTGTTATTGCGCATTTGGTATAAATAGAAGCAGGCTGGATATCAATGTTCAGATTGGGGTCCTAATTTGAGATTTTGTCAGACAACAGGCGGTGGGAATTATGAATATACAGTCCCTTTTAATAACCATTACAGCCGAAGTTATCGGGGGGGGGGGGGGGGGGGACTAAGACCTCCTAGCCCACCCAGGTTTCTACGGCCCTGATGGTTACCTAAATAATAATCACATCAATGTCACATGATTTCTGATTCATAACCGCGTGATTCCAGATAACTTCGACTTTACTCGTAGATTAGTTGCACTTGAGTTATGTTGATGTTAAACGGGCTCTCTATTTACAAACATAATAATATGGTTTATTTTTTAATACATAGGACTTTGCAGTTCATGAGTACACATACAGTCAATTATTATTAGTAATAATATCTTACACTGATAGAGGGTCGTGTGTTCGAGCCCAGCTACCGATTAAGTCTCTTTGTGTGATAAAATAGGCTGTTGATTACAGAGGATGAGAGTCTAGAACTGGTTCTTCCCATGAACGATGGCTAGATGAACTGTCCGCCTTATAATTCAGTATGACTCGGATTGTAGGAAAGGGGCGTAAAACTCAAACAAGCAAACTAACATACAATTATAAATAATCTAGCTTTCGATTTCAGAAATGTAAAAAAAATATTTTGCGTTACACACTGTAGTCATATACTACATTATTCATTAAAAAAAATATATTAACATTATGAAAGTCACTCAACTTTTAAAGTGACCTTTTGCCAACTTTCATTATTATGATTTTCATAGGGGCTTCCGCGATCGAATGGTTATGGATTCTGACTAAAATCTCAGGGAGTACGAATCCCACCCGAGACCAGACAAATTTCATAACACGGCGAGGAAGCTACATCTGTATAGCTGGAAAAGTTATCAAAAGACTCTGACTGTCGATGTGTCGTTAATCAGTAGGGGAAACTTCCCGATCGGGAAATCAGTAAGTGGGTTTTCCCCTATTTCCCGAATGGGAAATCTGTTACCATACTTACTGATTTCCCGATCGGGAAGTTTCCCCTACTGTTAATTATAAATCCCGGAGATAAACGTTTGCCGCCATTTTGAATTGTGATGTAACAATTTTGATTACTACTATTCGTTTCTATGTGTTTTGGTTGGCGTTGTTGTAAGACTGATCATGAAGACCAATTTAGAAACCTGGGATGAATGTTGGTCGTTCAGAGGTATGTGCTAGAAATATTGAAATCGGATATATGTCACCAAAGTGACTTTAATTACCTCAAAATCTGCTGGCGAGCACGTGCGAACATATCTAGCGAAACAGTTTTAAGACACACATTTTTTTATCAAAGTTAAAATGAAAATTATCATTCACATGCATGCATTATCAACTTGAAATGTTATTCTGACGAACGTGAATAGCGCATGCATTTTACCCATTCATCGCATGCCCTTTATGTATTCTCTAGTGACATGATAAAGTTAGATATCAAAATTTTATTTTGCCTCTCAATTGTTCAGTACAGTCAAACCTGTGAAAGAGACCAACGTCGAATAAAGACGACCCTGTGAATATATGCTATTATTTTGAAAAACCTTTATTAATTAGTTTGAACAAAATGACCTCCGAATAAAGGCCATGTTATGTCTTTCCCAAGAGTGGCCTCCGTTCACAGTTTTTGCTGTATGTAATTCATGCACAGTGGAACCTTTCTTTTCCAAACTCTTCTAATCTGATAAATTCTCCCCGGTCCGCTTACACCAGAAGGTCCGGATTTTTTTCCAAGCATTGCTGGTTTAAGTTTAAAATAACTTAGAAAACTCACTTATCCAAGCGGCTTGATCAAGAATTAAATATTGAGCATTGCAATTTTATCTGAAGTGAATATTTTAAAAAAACTTGTAAGGCAACATAACCATTATACAGTGACCAGGTTGACGTCATATTCTGTAATAAGCCCAAATATTATCCTATTTTGTCCCTTCGAATATGCTTCAGTTTAGGGAACTCCCTTAATAATAACTAAGCTATCTTCCTGCACGAGAAATGAGCAGGGCTTCATTTTGTATCAAGAGCCCATTTAATTTTCAGTGCTCCAAATTTTGGTGTTAAAGAATGAATCAGACCAAGCCATGAGGTTAAACACATTCAGATCGATCTCCGAGCCCAAACATAAAAAAAATAGTTTGTCTTTTACTTTTAATGTTAACAAATGTATTACAATAAAACACGTCTGATATTAATGATACATTATTCTGACAGTCTAATAATCTGAATCTTCATAAATACGTAATACTGGATTTCTGTACACATGTAATCACTGACGTGTCAAATTAATACGCCGCATGTATACCTCATCCTTGTAAATAGACAAGTCACAACCTACAATCAAAATGTTAACCGTCAAACCTGCCTAAACGGCCATGGAATAAAGGTCACCCTGTGAATAAAGGCCACAATTTGTCTTTCTCGAGGGTGACCTCTATTTACAGGTCTGACTATACGTGAGAACTGCTTTGGGGATTTCGATTATATTATATAAATGAACAATAAAATACTCGAAGTTAATTGATGATATTACGCGTGTCTACTACATTAATAATTGATTATTGGGAATCATGGACTAGGTCACGTAAAAAGAACAAAAACACCCGTACCACACCGGTAGGTTCCATTTCATAAAGCATAAAAATGGCCCGGGGTTTAAGTTTCAAATTGATGCATCTTTTTGCAATATATCGAGGTCAGTGTTCTCAAAGTATTTGTGTTTGAAGGAAAAGGTGCGAGATTCGACGTTGCATCGACTGCTCGATGTTGTTATACCCACTGCTCGAAAAATTGGTAAAAAATTAAAGGACGCGAGATTATGGATGAGGACCTCACGTTTTTTTATCTGTAGCAGAGCCACGTGCTATTTTTCCTACACCCAAGAAAAAGGATACGCCGATTGGAGAATGAAACTTCCCGTTAGTTTTAAGCTTTATGAACGGAATAACAATGTTTTACAGTGTAAAATGACCAGAAAAAAGACGCGAGATTGTAACATGAAATACATGTATTGCGTTTTTTTTTCTCAGGCCAGTCAAAAAGGCGCGGGGCGAGATCACTCTGACCCTATCCGGATTCCGTACATTTGTCTTCTTCACAACTTTCTTCCTCTGCGGCGTCTGACATAACTGTCTGCGGGCCAGAATAATAACATTGACAAATATGGATTCACATGACCGTAGACAAAGTCATTACTCATTTGGAACAAACACTGACAATTAAGGCGTTGAATAACGAGGGATTTTCTGTTCTGTTTTAAAAATGAATAAATTAATTACTGGTATACATCTTATTCATTACCAAAATCTACTCTAAAAGTGTGCAAATAAAGTTAACGTTTGTTAGACCGGTTGAAATTCGTTTCACTTTCTCTTTTTTTGACATACATTGTATATAAATTATCTACATTGTATTAAAAATATTTTAAGAATTTATTGTAACAGTTTTGTTTGGGTACTATAAATACTTGCTATTTAGACCACACTTGGAATACTCATGATATTTTTGAAATCAAGAAAATACATTAACAAAAATGTCCGAAAATGTGTAAGTTAGCTGTTATAATACGGTGAACTTAACATCGAAGTGGTCGCCAAATGGGGTTTACTATAAATATGATGTTTTCAATCAGTCCATGTCCGTTTAAAGTGGGGGTCAGTTGGACAAATTCGTTCTTAACCTTTATAGGGTACATACTATTTAATCACAACGATTGTGGAAGACGTTAATGCTGTTTCATTAAGATACAGCGTTGACCGACAGATAACGAGATGTATCCGGTCTACACCGTGAATAAAGCCAAGTTTTTAACCTTAAAGCTGATCAAAGACTATTAAGTCAACTCTTGAGTTTTACCCTTCCCATTAAGTTAAAATTGCAGTACAACTTACCAGTTACGATGGTACATACGTATTTAAAGATTTCAGGCAAAAAATCTTTCTGTTTGTCAACATATCGTAACATACCAAGCACATAGAGTCCATGTTTTTTGCGTGACCAAATTTTTATCGATAATAATTGCATGTTTCACAGCGTAGGAATTGGAATTGAATTAAATAACACGAATGTATAAAAACATGTAATTGTGGTTCTAAATTGTGCATCATAATACGAAAATTGTACTTGTTTTTCAAAGATTAGTTCCATTACCACGTACCGTCAGCTTTGGAAAACGATTTTGAATAAGGGATAATCTGGGTGTTATTCCATGCAATGGATTAAATACTTCTGCATTAGATCTTGAATCTAGGTTAGAAAACCTGGGATCGTTATTCGTGCTTTTAAATTCTATCTTTTAACGTCTATAAGTTGATAAGTCCGGAAAAAAATAGTCATGTTTGCAATTATACGACCGACTCTAAGTACGAACATATTTGATGACGAAATGTACCTCCAAGATACGAAAGGTATTTCTGAAAAAAGATTTCGACCTACCCAGCTGACTGATTCTTTGTCAAGTAACCCTAATCAACACCAGTGTCACGGTCTAGCCATGTAATAAAACAATGATTACATTAATACAATGGTCTACAACATTCCATCGCCATAATTGATCGGATCGAATAAGAAATTAAATGCCAAAAATAAAAACACACATATATTTTACAATCATACTTCAATAATTATATTGGGATTATAGTTCAGAGAATTTCTAAAAGTTTAAACACCTCTTGACTTGGTTCCGTGACTTTTGAAGCTACTTTTTTGTATTTCGAATCACCGACAGTGTAACTCTAGACCTTTTTGTATTTTTCAGTGTTTAAATTCTTTATCTTAATATTATTTCAGGGCTGGAGAAATGCTCTTGTAGGGCCCACGTTTCCTGATCTCAGATTGATTGTAGATGAGGATTTGTCGACAGCCTCCTGGATATTCACGGCGATATCATTTGGGTATGTACCGTAATATACGATCTTTAGCTGTTTCCGGAACCGGAAATAAACACTCGACCATTGAAGCGTTCCGTAAAAAGTTGTTTACACGAACGTTCTAACAGTTAATTTTGTATCTAGAGTAAATGAGCCTGAATAAATACAAAACAAATTAAATCTTATTCGTATTTCTTGAAAGTGAATTAAGGAGAAGGTTTCGATGATGACGACCAGTTTACACTTTGTTAAGACGATGTTGACATTTTAGACCGGACCGGTATGACACGTTCGCTGTTTACCTACCGAAGTCGAACATCACTACAGATGCTGATACATACAAAAGTCATTAACTCAACCATAGATCAGTACAGTATACATTAAGATAAATCGTTTGGCAGACTTACAAACCTATTACAAAGTTTCCATTAATTGTTTCATAAATTAGACAGTGATGTCATTATTAGGCCAACCTGAACTTGAAAAGTTGGTTTTCATGAATCAGTTAAGCGACCGACCTATTCAAAAATCCTCTACCCAAATCCTGTAAGACCTTTTCTCCTGTTCTTTTTCCAGGTTTTGTTTCCAGTGCTAGCATAAAAAGAAATACACATGCCTTCCTATTTAAAGGGGCATGCCCTGGAACTGAAGCGTCTCGAATAGCAATCAAATTGGTATCAGTTTAATGCCTACATCAATTAATGAAAACCCTGTAAAATATTTACAAAACATCCTGCTAGTTTACTCAAAATACACATTTCAAGATTTACCAAACCTGTCGATTTCGGCCGCAGAAATTATTCTTCATTTTCACAACTCGACCCTTTCGGGATCTGTCAAAACCGAAAACATCGCGGAAAAATGTCAACAAACTGAAATGGTAAGTATTGCTCATGTTATGTTCGCTTGAAAGACAGCGCACATGCTCTCATACGTGTCGGAAATATCGCTGTCGTCAATAAAAGGCTGACAACCTTTTATTCAAACCGACATACAAATACCAACGCGCGCGTTATAGGGTCATTTTTGAAGGCACATTCTTCTTTGACTTTTCGGTAATAATTGGTTTTACAAGTGACAAACGCATTTTTGGTGTACGAAAAGAAAAGACACAGCAGTTCCTGGGCATGCCCCTTTAATTGCCTTCTTATAAATACATATCCACTGTTAAGAACTTGGGTCTCGTAACCGCCAACCAACATTTGTTTAAGATGGTCTAAAGCTTAATATAATATCCTATTAGCAAAGCACGATATTAACAATGTATTAATTTTATCTTCTTTTCAGTGGATTGATTGGTTCAGTATGCGGTGGAATGGCTTATGATCGCTTTAACAAAACGTTTGTGTTCGTGTTCATCATGTCTGGACTTGGTATTGTAGCCAGTGTCACTCCTTGGTGCAGTCATTTCATTGCTATGTTTATTATTCATGTATTCCACGGTGCCTTCGCAAGTGCTCTTGACACTAGTAAGTACAATGTATCTTCAAACTCCCAAATAAACTGATGATGCCAGGCATTTTAAAGGGAATGACCACTCCATACTTCTAACTTATCACCAACATGTACATGTACCATACGATAGCAATCTATTTTCTAAAATAATAAATGGGATGCAAGTAAGTTACCAATAATGTTGTACATGCTCAACCTTTATTGCCGTTGTATTAAAAGATATATGAAAGAAATTTACTGCCGCACTCGATCATCTTACATTTTTCTTTTTCAGCTGCCACGGCTGATGTGACAGTAATTTGGCGACACAAAGCGGGACCATTTATGCAAGCAATACACGGTTCATTCAGTGTAGGTGCCATCATTTCACCCTTCTTTTGTGAACCTTTCCTAGCAAGGAAGCTCCATTTACAAGATTTGAATACAACTTTTAAACCTCTATTAACGACAATGAAATCGCCATACGGTTACAGTGTGAAAGACTCTCTGACGAATGTTAGTAACCCCGAGGACCAAGTTGTTGCTGCAGAACTTGATCGCAGTGCTAATGCTGAGTTAGACCATTACGCTAGGTACGGACAGACGTACATTTATATTCCTTATTTCATAGCTACGTTCGTATGCGTAGTGGCTGTGTCATTATACTTTCTTCTGTCCTTACTGTTGGGTAATGTGTATACGAGGTCAACCATGACACCAGTAAGTGATAAAAAGAATGTCCAAGAGCGAAAATATTTCTTAAGCAAACGGCTGAAAATCCTTTTCACAATTCTAGTGGCACTATCACTTGCCACATATGTTATAGGTGAGCGGTGCTTTGTTGGATTTCTTATGACGTTTATCATTACAAAGGTGGGCTGGACTAAGGCTCAAGGTACGTGGGCCACCTCCGCTTTTTGGATCGCCTTTGCAGCGGGTCGCTTATCAGGAATCTTGATAGTGAAATACCTTCGACTATCACTCGTTATACTTGTGTTTTTCTCTCTTATTACCACCGGTACAGTGCTTATGTGGTGTGCTGTAATATATGGCATAAATCCATTAGTTTGGGCTTCCATTGCTGTTATCGGGTATGGAATGTCTGTAATATTTGCCTCAATGTTTTCATGGCTGTCGGAAAATGTACGAAGGCTTACTGGAAAGATGGCTAGTATTTTATTCATATTTTTGTCAGTCGGTGCTATGCTGTTTCCTATATTAGAGGGGTATTTAATGGACGAAGTCTCACAAATGTGGTTTGTATATTCACTTTTAATATTGTCCATTATCATGATAATTGTTTTTATTATTGTTGTAGTATTATTTAACGTATTGCAGAAAATGCATGAAAAATCTAAGGAAACTTTAAAATAAAAAATAGACTTACTACAAACATAATGTTACATCATTGTTTTCTTCCTCATTAACAATTACGAACAACCATGAACAGAGCTGAACAGACGGTGTTGTTATTCCGTCTTGTACAAAATGTACAAAGTACATCGACTTCAAACATATGTCTATATAATTATTTACACAAAACACGTAACAAAATTAATACTAGTATGGTGGGCAAATTTCAAATACATACATAACAATTGCAGGGTGAACATAATGATCTTTCCTCTGTTGTAAGAGCATTTCTCATACACAAAGCTTCTTTAACAAATTTGGATTAGCCAATAATTTCATTTCTTTTGCAAGGTTTGACTCATTGTGTATGTATGTAAATTGATGGATTATTGATGTGATCCTTTAGATAACTTTCTTCTTCTAACTTCATAACACAGACCGATGCAAATAAAATGAAATTCATCAGCTATATCTAATGCATTACAACATTAACAATATCTTAGCTCTCTTAGTTTATTGTCTCTGTCGTGTCTACCAGTCAATGATGATAAATATTAGAGGATTGAACAGATGTAGACGAAAAGACAAATTACGTAAAGTAAGACATGTGCATTATACGTCAATGATGAAGTATAACCAAAGTTTGCATCCGACCAAATATCTCCGCTGACGGCTTGGTGGGCTGTTAAACTCACCATCTTGGCTTCGAGAGTGAGGGTGACTTAATGTCTAATGTACTGCTTGCATGGCTCGGTCGGGTATCCGGATTTTGCGATCATTACAGGGACTACGTCACATGTGTACAAAGTAAGAGTGGCTGTCAGACATTGTAGGGTAATATTTTGTTTAAAGCTGTAAATGGGCAACTTCGACATGTACCGGAAAATTGATGGACGAAATCAAACACACAGAGAACACAATATTAATCCCCTCCCCTCGAAAACAAATCTGTTTACGCATATAATCATCTTTGATTCAAGGGAGGTAATGCGAATATCAAACAATTCTAAACGACACCGAGTTATCACCCCTCATTCATTAGCCTAATTTTATTTATTTGGACCTCCGTGACTAAGTGGTATTTGGTTGCTGACATGTAATCACTAGTCCTCTCGTCATGATGAGTTCCGCTATCGAGACAAAATATCACATAAGAGGAAGCTGATCGGCTTGCTTACTGAAGGTCTGTGATCCTACCCAAGTTTACGCCTATTGTCTTCTCCCCACTGTCTAAATCTAGAATACTGATGCGACGTTGATCTCCTGTAAAATCATTTAACAAGATGCGATGGTTATATATAAGTAGTTGTAATGCGCAGAATCTTTTACAACATCAAATCGATGAGGTACAATTGACCCTTGATACTTCAACTAAATTCGGTCAAAGAACAGGACGTTGTTATTTTTGTTGTTGTTGTTTTGTGATTATTTTAACCAAACAGTGAATGAATAAAAGGTTGAAAGTTGCGCGCGTGATTGGTTGAACCGATCTAGAAGCGAGGTAAACAAAATGAGATCAGCACAGAATGTATAGCTCGACCATGTGTTTTGAGCCGTTACAGAAGGATATGATCATCCCCTGTTTGACTAAGTGAATTATTCTGAATAATTTCACCACGGCTCAAAAGACATGGACAAGCTGTACATATATGTACTACAGAAATATTTTGTTGACTACGGTGGTATGAAAGGGACATAAATTAAATACTTTATTTATCGGATGCGCCTGTAGTAGCTACCATGTGTGCACGTTACAACTATCGCGTGACCACTTAATCATTGTTGTGTGCGCACGTTGTAGCTATCGCGTGGTCATGTGATAAACGAAATACTTCCAGTCTCTCATTTATGCCACTGAAGTAGACACATGCAACTGATATTTGAAATTTGACTTTAGCGACTTCAAGAAAGTTTAATTCGGGCTGGTTTTGGCAAGAATATAAAATGAAAGAATGTCACGTGATAAGGATGATATACAGGTTATATATATAACACATTACAATACTTTAACTTGATTAAAATCACGTAAAAATATCCCATAAATATGAATATGGTTCCCTTTAATATGAACTAAATGCATAGATATAATATCCTAGACTAAGGTTATGGTATATCCATACTTCGTTACATCCATGATTATGTTATTTTGCATTTCATAACAATAAAACGAAGCACGCGTCGTGCCCCAGGGAAAAAATAAGCGCTTCACTCACTCGGATTCTTCACTTAACCCAAGTTCATTATCACTGTTATCATCATTTACGTATTTATCAGCAACTTACATATAATGAACACCAGCAGCGAACTGTACAAGTAAACTTCACGTCATATTGCATAATTTAATACAGTGCTACCTCTTCAAAGCATCACCCTTTGGGATTAGCAACAGTATGTTGTTATTTAGAGGCTGTTTCTCTAGAGAGGTTAAATTAATAGTTAAATCGTGCAGTGGGGGGAAATCATGTTGTTGTTTTTGAAAGGAAGTTGTTGCTCAAGATAGGGCCGCTTTGGAGAGGTTGTACTGTACTGCCATATTATGAGGCCGTTTATAATTACGTGATACAAATTTATTGCTAAAAGTTGGATAATAGTACATTCTACATGAGTAGATTGTAAATAAACTACAAGATCATAAGTACTTAGTTTCCAGGCAATACATGCCATCAGTCTTACGCTAATAAATGTGTGTCGATGAAGACGGCTCCCGGGTATTTACGTACATACGGGTGATTAAGCGCAGGTTTCATTACATGATTTACATTAAATTCTTATGATAAATGTTACTTACAAGTAACCGTTCAATTAAATTCTTAATTATTTTCTCGATCGATTCGAACATTTCATAAGCGAGTAAGTGAAATTCTCCGGTAAACAAAAAATAGATTCTCACAATAATTGACCTAGCTTATTGGAGATAAGTTTTAAACGTCATGTACGTATCTGGAACTTCTATCTGTTAATTATTCATAAGTGCTCGAAATTGAATAGAGGATGCGCAGTAATGATTTTATAATTCATTGTATACACGAGTGAAGAGTGAACAGGGATATATAGTGAAACCTTTCTAAATATATACATGTATGAATATTAAGCACCAACGAATTCATTAGCACAAGATGACCATGATGGCCCTGTATCACTCATCTGGACATGGTGTACATGTTGCATTCCAGTATAATGCTTATTGATAGCGGCTACTTCTGTGATATTTATTTTTTGAAATCGGTTCAGCAATTTTAAATTCTCCATATAGCGATATAAAGAAAAGTAGCCCCACCCAGTACCAGTCATTGTTTGATACGGACATGAACTATTGCTTTGTGATTTCAGAGAAGAAGCCCTGTGTAACCACATGTAAATTCAAGTGACCCCAAGGGCGGGGCCAATTTTGACCCGGGGTCATTACATGAAGACATTTGATAGAGATCCACTATCGGCCTTCTCACTTATTTTAAGAAGATTTTTTAAAGTTTGTTCTTTCGGGTGCCACGACAACCAGAGTTCTGCATGGATCAACTTGAAGGAATCTGGTGCCGTATTCACGAAGCTCCTAAGAGATCAATATTCCTTAAGTTTGAGGATTTTCCTTAGATTTCAATAGGATTTTCCCTTTGGTATGAGGAAATTCCCTAGGAGCTTCATGAATACGGCCCTGATAGTGAAACAACAAAGTTTGACTGCTATATAAAGTTTCAATATATTTGGTCCAGTGGTTTCAGAGGAGAAGATGTACGCGTATGCAAAATGTTGACAACGCACGGTTCACGACTCATGACGGACACGGGACCAACACAATAAGAATAATAATCGGTAACAATCGGTATTGACGAATTTAAGACTTTCTGGGCCATTTCATTAATGCTGGCGTCACACTGTCCCGATTTTGACAGCAGATGGCCACACGAATATGGATTTTTGAGAATCGCGAGAAAATGGCCCCGATCCTAGTCAACAGCCGAATGAACAGCCGAATCAAGTACGATGCCTTCCGAATATGACACGATGACACCCGAAACACTTACGAAGTCAGAACGATGATGTAAATTTTTATTAAGATGTTTACCCGCAGGACACACGAAGCTTACACGATGGCTTCACGACGTCGTATTGTGAGTACGATGCCTTCAAACAAGGTCACGATGGCGTCATGTGACCTCCCGATGGTATAAAACCTTTGACTTATCGTTGGATTTCAATTGGTATTATTTCAAACTGGAGTCAATTAACATGACATCCAAATGCATAGACTAACAGGGGAATGAGCCTGTCTGGTAAATGCAGAGTTCAGAGACAAATGAGTAGACTTTACTGAGCCTCCAGCCACAGAGAGGGGCATAAAATCAATGCAAAGACATTTGTAATCTGCGTCGACCAGGGCCATGAGGACAATGAGAAGAACCTCTTGCAGTTTCTGTTGACAGACCTACTGTTCCAACAACAGGTGACCACCACATGCCTGCCATCCAGAGCACCACAGCAGCGTAGAAATTGTCTTCTGAAACCATTCAGCAATGGCGGTCAACTTTTAAGTTGTAGTAGGACACTGGATCATCTCAGCAGCAAACTCGGCTTCACATACTTCATTTATGATAAAGGATATGGTGTTTGGACAAGTTGTAGGACAAGCTAGGATAATTTTAACCGTCGGCTAGTTGTCGTAGGGTGATAGACAGGTTGAGACCGGGAAATGTGTCCTTCTCTTCTAAACGACCTTTCTAGCATTCGCCGGACCTCTGGGAAGCTTATGTAGTTGTAGAAGGTACTCCTATATATGTCTTCAGTTCCGTTAGAAGAGTGCTATAATGGTTGGTTATAGCTTTGTTTTCTTTTACCAGAGAGCCATTTCCTGACACACATAGACTTCTGTTTCCTCATTCACCTCGAGTTTTCCTTGCCCTTGAAATAAAAAGCTAAACGAATATAAGTACATTATCAAATGCGAGTGTAATCCTCTATTTTGTTACAAACCCAAGCGATTTTTACTCGCCTCTACGCTACGGAAGCAAAATGGCAAGTGTGTTGCAACAAGTTTAAGATATGAAATAAAATTATATCAAACAACAACAGTCAGTAATAAATGGTATTTAGATCACAATGCAAAATTTACCTTGCTTTTCACTTTGCAGATAAAGTTTACTACCTAGTGCATATCAGATACGCTATGAAAGTAAAATGGCGAGTGCGTGCTATAACAGTGAACCATAGGTTGGGTCATATATAATATATTATTAAGATAAATATGACCATACTATTTCGGACTGAAAGAATGATAGTATTGATGATGATAATGATAAGATAAAGTACTTACGGTCATGATAGCCCTATCACCTAAGAAATGCAAATAGCAAGAAATGACGAAAAGAAGACAATTTTACCTTTAAGAGGTGGTACTGGCCTGCAAGAGTTGTTGATGTATATCGAAGTCTCATCCTCAATCTGCAGGAAGTGAGTTATGGATAAATGTGATTGAAGCTTTGTGAGTAACACACAACGCTCTTCTGTAGAGATGCATATAGGACTGACCGAGGAAGATACTCTATGATTGGCGTTTTATATATTCTCGTTACCATAACACTTGTGAAACGCTTGAGCTACTCAAAATCGGCTGTCTTCGTAGTCACCGTGGTTCCATCTCGATGTCATCGTACTGTAATACGATGGCTACACGACGGCATTGAGAGGGCTTCACGTAGTCGTGTTGCCTTCCTAAGACAATCGGGCGGCTTCTTGTTTCCTTCGTATTGTCTTCGTATGGCAAAGATGCCCGATAGCACCGATGATTACACGATGAAAATACGATGATGACACGATTAAACAAGATGCCCTCACGATGGCAATACGAATGGTAAAATGAACACACGAATTCAACACGAACATGATACTTCGCGTGGACCATCGGCAATTATTTGGCATGCCAAAGATTTTGTCACCGCTCACGAAGTTGGTGCCGAAGCCTGAGAAACTGAACCGGCGGTCATACGATGGCTTAAGATGCCCTCACGAATGGCCCGATGTTATCACGATCACACCCGAATTTGAACATTTCCTTAATCGTGTGTCCATCTGGTGTCTACTTCGGGACAGTGTGACGCCTGCATTAAGGAAATGTTCAAATTCGGGTGTGATCGTGATAACATCGGGCCATTCGTGAGGGCATCTTAAGCCATCGTATGACCGCCGGTTCAGTTTCTCAGGCTTCGGCACCAACTTCGTGAGCGGTGACAAAATCTTTGGCAAGCCAAAAAATTGCCGATGGTCCACGCGAAGTATCATGTTCGTGTTGAATTCGTGTGTTCATTTTACCCTTCGTATTGCCATCGTGAGGGCATCTTGTTTAATCGTGTCATCATCGTATTTTCTTCGTGTAATCATCGGTGCTATCGGGCATTTTTGCCATACGAAGACAATACGAAGGAAACAAGAAGCCGCCCGATTGTCTAAGGAAGGCAACACGACTACGTGAAGCCCTCTCAATGCCGTCGTGTAGCCATCGTATTACAGTACGATGACATCGAGATGGAACCACGGTGACTACGAAGACAGCCGAATTTGAGTTGCTCAAGCGTTTCACAAGTGTTATAGTAACGAGAATATATAAAAGGCCGGTCATAGAGCACCTTCCTCAGTCAGTCCTGAGCAACTCTACAGAACAGAGGCATGTGTTACTCTCCAAGCTTCAATCACATTTATCCATAATTCACTTCTTGCTGAATGGCATACTTTGATGATGAGACAACCTTTTGATATATACCTTAGAAATCATGATGAACAACTCTGACAGGCCCTCCTCTTAAGGAAACTTTTCTTATTTCTTTTTGTCATTTCTTGCTATTTGCCTTCCTTATGTGATAGGGTTATTTTATTATGTTATTATTACTAATTTATTAGTATTCTTATCATGACCACAAGTACAAATGTACATCATTTCATCATTATCACCACCAATACTAACATTCTTTCAGTCCGGAAAAGTACGGTCATATCTATCTTAATAATATATGACCCAACCTATTGTTCACTTTTTTTAGCACGCAATCGCCATTTTACTTTCATAGCGTACATGTATACGCACAGGGTAGTAAATCTTATCTACATAGTGAAAATCAAGGTCTACATACCATTTATTATTGACAGTTATTGTTTGATTAAATTTTATTCCAGAATCCCTGGATTAAACCTACGTAATACATCAATGGGTTCTTCGTAAACATTTAGAGGGTGACACTCGTATTAGATAACGAATGTACTTATTTTAGGGTAGGTCGCATAGAAGAGAAGAACACATGGTACAGAAGGTATCTCCCTCCCGGTTTCAACCTGTCTATCACCCTACAACATATGAAGTATGTAAAGCCGAGTTTGCTGCTGATGTGATCTAGTGTCCTACTACAACTGAAATATTGACCGCCATTGCTGAGTAGTTTGAGAAGAGATGACAATTTCCTCACTGCTGTGGTGCTCTGGATGGCTCATGTGGTGGTCACCTGTCCTTGGAACAGTGGGTCTGTCTACCTACACTACAAAGGCTTCTTCTCATTGTCCTCATGGCCCTGGTCGACGCAGAATACAAGTGTCTTTGCATTGATTTTAGGCCCCTCTCTTTGGTTGGAGGCTCAGTGAAGTCTACCCAGTTGCCTCTGCTTTCCTCTTCTGAACTCTGCATTTACTGGGCAGCCTCCTACCCCTGTTTCTCTATGCCTTGGGTGGCATGTTAATTAAATTGACTTTAATTTGAATAAAGTAAATTTGTAATTTATACCATCGGGAGGTCATATGACGCCTTCGTGACCTTGTTTGAAGGCATCGTACTCTCAATACGACGTCGTGTAGCCATCGTGTAACCTTCGTGTGTCCTGCGGGTAAACATCTAAATAATAATTCACATCTTCGTTCTGCCTTTGTGTGTGGTTCGGGTGTCATCGTGTGATCTTCGTAAGGTATCGTACTTGATTCGGCTGTTGATTTGGCTGTTGACTAGGATCGGGGCCAATTTCGCGCGAAGTTCAAAATTCCACATTCGTGTGGACATCTGCTGTCAACTTCGGGACAGTGTGACGCCAGCATAAAGAAAAGTCTCTAAATATAACTTAGATTTTTATTTTTTATGAAATGAACCATTTCATACTCTATGTCATCTGATTTGCGTTCAACAAGGGTTGGTTATTTGCGATCGAATTTTCTGTTTTAGTCTGTGTATATATGTTCAGACGAACTAATAGTTGCCATTTGTAAGAGATTCGAACTATTGACAACAATTTCAGATGAGCAAAGTGGATAGTAGGTATCAAATAAATAAAACGGTCTTAAAAGTTGTTCGTTAATGTATTCATTAAAGTAAAATCAGTGATGTGACACAGCTCTGTCGAACGAATGCGATTAACAATATACTTCTAAGTCATTCTACTGAAAAACTTAATTTCACTTAACAAAATCATCGAATTAAATACAACTGTAAGCAATCGCTAACATTCTAGTCGGCCTCACAATTGACTCAACCGTTCGCCTATTAAACTAGGCAGTCAATTCAATCTTGTATTCAAGAAACGCCGCGGGTGTAACACTGGATTTTATTGTTAGAAAAAGAAAAGAGAGTTTGATAACTACCACGGTAGCATCATCGTTATTAAAACCTATTTCATTTACAGCTCGGACATCGTAGGGACAATGAGTTCGCAAGATATAAATATGATTGAACATTCTGAAGTAAAAACGGATGACCAAGAGGGCTCTGGTCATGTAACTGACACGCCAATACCGATGGATCATGTAAGATGTGAACGTGGACTTATTTATGGAATAAACTCAGTGCCACCAATACATATCACCGTAATATCGGCTCTTCAGGTAAGGGATTTTGTATTACAACATTACTATACAACGTTTCTGGATAAATCTACAGTAAAACTTCAAATTTATGACCATACCAGAGTTCTAGACCGGACTGAAAGGTCCACTACCTTTCTTTAATTTAGTAATACATACCAATGAATAAAATGATAGTAAACTATAAGATATACATGTATATATATATGTATTATATTTGCTCTAAAACAATATTTACATAATACCTTTCTTTAGCCACAACTCGTAAACATGTTGTCTGATGCTTTTTCTTATTTTTTGCAATACCATTGAAAAATACTGTGCTACATTTCTATAATTGTGCATTTCGTGATTTAAAAGGATGAATGTTTTATCGCAATTAAAAATCAGTTTCACTGATAAGACATCTTTCTAGGTAAAATAAGATCTATTTCAATTTTAACATCTAAAAAGCTAATGGGGTTTTAAGTAGAAGCTATTTTTTTTATCAAGTTTATATGCTAATTAAAGGAATATTGATAGTGAGAA
Organism: Lutraria lutraria; assembly: GCA_964023205.1. Classification (NCBI taxonomy): domain Eukaryota; kingdom Metazoa; phylum Mollusca; class Bivalvia; order Venerida; family Mactridae; genus Lutraria; species Lutraria lutraria. Next base: position 6,067,718 of record OZ026848.1, read on the forward strand.
CGTTTAAATAGGCTAAATGTAGTATTTTAATCACGTATTTGTTCTTTGTATGCTACTATGTGCATTTCTTAATGCATTTAACTCCATTGATATGCTGTACGTGGTATTATATATATTATATTGTATACGAGGGTTGTTCAATCATTGCGTAGACTTTCTCGATAATATTCTACAGTAGGCATAGAATTTTGAACTTTTTTTATTTCGAAAGCAACTATGTTTCGAGAACATCAAAAGATTAAAAAAAAAAATTTCAATTATTATTCTTTTGAAGTATAAGCCAGAAAGGTAGCTGTATGAATTTGTTCGACAGCCCATCATTTTTTGTAGCTGAACTCAGAAGATAGTGCTTTTGAGCATTTTAGTTAGTGAACAGTTTCGAAACAGGGTAACATAATGTCTCACCAAGATTCAAATTAAGAGGACCTAAAACTGTTTTCACGAGAGCGTGTACAATGAATGGTGATACTTTGTAATTGGGGTCAAAACAGGGATGGGTGTCAGGGCTCGTTAATTTCGACCACGGTAGAAACCGCAGTTCTTTTTATTTTGGAGGACTTATTCTTTTATATACTTTGTAGTAAGTTCATTTGAACAGCGTGGACATCTTTTTTAGTTCATTTCACCTGTAGAATTTGCTGAGTTGCGTAAAACATCAAATGTGTGAAAATAAAGAATTAATATAAAATACAGTGCAACCTCTCCAAAGCAACACCCTTTGAGAGCAGTAAAATTATGTTGTTTTTGAGAGGTTGTTGCTCTAGAGAAGTTAAATTAATGATTAAATCGTACAGCGAGATATAATCATGCTGTTGTTGAAGGAAGGTTATTGCTAAAGGGAGGGTCGCATTAAAATAATTGTGCTGATAAATAATTATGTTGAAAATTTGCATGTACATCTATGAATTTGAACTTTTGGTATGTGATACATTTGTTGCTTGTTCAGCGACGTCAAAAAATTCTGTTTTTTTTAATATAAATACAGCGTAGTTGTCCGACTAGGCGACCCATTATGTTTTGATACAATCTAGTTTTGACATTTTACGATGTTTTTTATTTTTCATCATGACAATAGCGAACCAAAACTTCTTTCATGAAATATGATAAAATATATTTTTTATACCGATTCATGCAATAAAAATCATGTGCATGTTTGTATATAATCTATTCGTGTAAACTTGAATAAATAATTATGTCTCACGCATAACATTATTTCAAGTATACACGAATATATTATCACCGTAAATATGACAACACGTAACATCTTTCATAGTGTAACACGTCAGTTCTGTTCATTTATATTTGAGATAAAGACAGATTATGAAAAAAATGCATTTGAGAAAATAAAATTAATCACAATGCCTTTTAAAACAAGTATTTAACACTTAAATAATGCATACATGATTTGCCTGGCTGCTCTTAAGTACATCTATATGAATTTATGTATACTAGATAATACCTATTCTAGAAATTAGGATTAGATAAATAGATGGGTGGTGCAGTTGAAAGGAATCAAGGTGTGGGTGAAGGGAGGTTGACGTACAAGAGAGGGCCGCTCTGGAGAGGTTGTACTGTATATTCATATTATCGAGAAAAAGACACAACCACAGGTAACTGTATCATGAATAGATTATAAAAATATGAAAAAAAATTTTTTTTTTATTAATATGATACAGTTAACTGTGGACACACTTTTTCGCATCGTCGCAATCCTACTTAATTAATATGCCGGAGATACAGAGAAACAGGCTCACATTTAAGGTGTTCAGATTCTTATACTGCATTTTTCACATATCTACTGAATAAAGAACAATTTTTTTGTCCGTATATCGCTTCATTTTAACCAAATTTTGCACCATTTTATTTTTTGAATTGATTAATATTGTACATAATGCATTGCCTGTGTGACAATAATTTCGAAAGAATAACGACACGCAAGGCTAACACATCCATAGCATAACCTTTTTTATAATCATTGTATATGAATTACTCTTGTTCATTTTCCACACTATTTATCCGTAATTAGTATGAAACATCCATTGATTGTACAGTCATATCTATAATGTCTACATGTATATAAATATTACTGCTCACTAATCGTATGATAAGTATTCAAATTTGTATCGTTGTGGGCTTTTTAGCCTTTTTGGATTTTTTTTCTCCATAACGGCATGCTATAATCATGTGATAACATACTGTTGTCTTAAATTTCGCTTTCGCTTCATAAAAAACCGGTAATAGGAAAAAACGTGATAGTACCTAACTAAAACAAAAACTAAACATTTAGCTTTCGCTTCAGGACACTTAAGTTAATAGATTATCTTTTTTATCATTATTGAGCTAATAATAGATACTGTTTCAAATTACTTAGATGTATATTGAAAAGTAATCTTTTTTATTGTACAATATTGTATATTAATTAGTCCTTAAATCTTTGTTAATAATGTTAATGTGTCACTTTTATAATTATATGTTTTGCTCTCCGCTTGCATAGGAGGATAAATATCTTTCTATTAAAATGTTTCCGCATCAATAATCACGAGTTAATGTTTGGAACATTTTATGCTTATAAAACAAAACATTACAATTCATACGTTATATGTATAATGTTAAATTACAGCTCGAAAAAACAACACAGATTCATTACATCGAATAAACATTTTATAAAATGCATAAAGAGTAAAATAAATGTGAAAAAATAGCATGTCCTACTGAAATGTCTTAACAGAAAAGATAATTTTCAACTAATTATGTTTCAAACTAGTAGTTTTATTGTTTTAAGGGTTTTAAAGACACGAAAATACAAGCTATACAGCAATAGTAAATGTACTACAAATATGGTAGAAATTCATCAACAATAAAAAAAGTCATATACATTTGTACTTGGCTATTGATCATACAAATTGAATGTACAATGTACATTGTATTTAATTTCGTGACGAAAGTTTAATCAAGTATTCTATCTTGGCTATTTTTCGTCTTACTTCTCGGTCAAATTTAAGTACAAACTTAATGTATGTACGTGATGTTGCGATCATTAATTTTATCACACCTAAAAAAAGTTTTTTTAGAAGACAGTATATATTTATTTGACCTTATCGCATTTTGTTCGAATAGAGACGAATGTCTCCATATGAGGACGTCTGTCTGCTGTTATACGTTCAGACGCTTGTTTACACGAGTAAACCGCATGACCTGCTTATATAAGTGGCCCCATACATGTTTGTTTTTATATGCATGTGAATATAATTGATATATTGATAGTATTAATTAAAAGAATCTAATTACGTACTTGACAGAGAAGCATGTATAAATATACATCAAATTTGAACGAATTAGGTTATGCACGTGCATTTGTATCTGTCTTCAGCTGTATAGTTTGCACTTGGAAGTATTTGATTATTGTGGTGGACTTATCATATAGAGACAGTTGTATAATAATTAATAAGTAATTGTAAAATATAATTATCAAAATAACCGTTCACTTTTGGCAAGACGAAAGCAATATGACAATAAGGAAATATCAGTTGCGCAGTATTGCATAAGCATTAGTAATTGGTTAGTTAACATTCTAAATTACATTTAGTTTCAATTGGTCAGAAAACAAAGACCGCCCAACTGTCAAAACACTTTTGGACATTCTATATGAAAGTTCGCCCGCACAGTGCAATTCAGAAAAAGATATAATAGAGACAGATACTGAGACAGTAAGTTAGTATCAGTGCGAACGCTAGTTAGAATGAAAGTTCTAATTAATAATGTTAACATCAGATTAATACTAAGTTAGTTGTTTAAATTGTACAAACTGACATTAATTGATATTTAATTTGGTCGTAGGAAATAAACGAATTCTGAAAGCGAAGTACTTATTTTATTTGGATTCACGAACACAAGCTACGTTACACGGGGCATTCATTTGACCTTAAATTGGTATTTTAACTCTTGAAATTATTAAGATAAAGCCTCATACTTTTCAGGTTTAGTACCAAAAGGTCAAATTTACCATTACAATGTAGGAAAATTTCTGACCTTTTAGATTACAACAAATGAGAACCGTGCTTAAGCATGCAAGCTTAGTAAATAATTCCACATTAATGACTGCCCAATGTTATCCCCCTCACTCCCAATGCAGTCTTTGTTCTAAAGTTCCGATTGCCTGATACCATTGCCTCTGAATGATGCCTTGTCATTGGTCAATTTAAGAAACGTTTCTAAAGGTAACCAATCTGAGGCTTCAAAATAAAATACTGACATTTTCCCAAAGAATCTTATGAATCATTTTTATCAACTAATAATGAATCCTACACATTGCAATTTCGACTTATTTTAGGCCGATTTGACATTTTTATGCCCCCGCATATTAAAGTCCGTCCGTCCGTTCAAACTTTGGTCTGAGCGAAAATACAAGAAATATTTCATGGATTGGTTTCATGCTTTACATGACGGTGTATGATAATAACATACAAGTGTTCAAAGTAAAAGCGAAACAACATTTTCACAGGAGTTATGGCCCCCATAATACTTAGCTCTCATTGGGCTTTTGTGTCCCTGCGGACGATCTGACTTGGGGCCAGTTTGACTTGATCCCCGTTCAACTATTTCAGCAAGCTCTGCTGGCCCTCTCGGGATCACTTGTTGTATCGCTGTTAGTGGCCGAAGCTGTTTGTGCCCAGGATGACAACAAGATCAAGGCCAAGTTGCTCAGTTCTACATTGTTTATGAATGGCATCACCACCGTTGTTATGAACTTGTTCGGAACGAGGTGAGATTGTTATCAAGCTACTCTGCTTTTGTGGATACTTTGTGTGTTTGTTTATATCGAATGTTGCGTTCCTTTGTAACAGTCAGAGTCATATCAGGCGAATAGTTCACCTAACCATCGTTCCTCAGTGGGAAGTACCAGTATTAGACTCACATACTCCGTAAGCAACTTCCTACTGGGCTCTAACCCATGACCCTCTATCAGTGAGAGGTTACAGTGATTTGAAGTCAGTGATCTTAACCACTTGACCACAGAGGCAGGTTATATATATATATATATCATCTATCACTATATCTTCCATCCGAGTGTATGTTTTGAAATACACGTGCAGAGATCTATCAATGCATATATTGAATGAAATTTTGAAGTTCATATTTACTTTCACATTTTTTCACTGGAATTCAACGTCCAACCAATATTCGTGACAGGGTATATTTGTTTGGAGACGGCTGAGGAAGTACATCTCGATAGAACCATCTTCTTTAGGTTAGCTAGGAAGCTTGCTTACATATGAAGTTTAGTCCTGGGGGAATACTAGTCAAAGATAGAGCAGCTGTAGATCGGCAATCGTGTGGCGATCCCCGAGTTGGGGGCTAACGATTCTTAGTCATGTGTTGTTGTTTTCTTTTTTTTTGGTAACGCGCAAGGCAATTCTAAAACCACGCAGCTTCCTAAAACTGTAGAACATAATCGTTTATTCATCGGAAGAAGAAACAAATTGCAGGTCATGATTTTTTTTGATTTATTTCGACACAGGTTACCTTTATTCCAAGGCGCTTCTTCCGAGTATATCGTACCTTTGTTATTGTTGGCCAATGATGGGAGTTCATTTTGTTCAAGTGTTAAAAATGAAATAGGTAAGTCTATAATGTCATTAATCGTAATCGGGACCGTAGATTTTATTCGGATAATACCGGGTATTCGGATAATCGGTGTTCGGATAATCGAGGTTTTACTGTACATGTAATATGTGTTGGCCTATTTGTTATAATTTCCTAAGGATAAAGACCTCAGAGATGTGTGATGATTTATACTGACTAAACGTCCCACACGTTTTACAATTATCAGACGATCCTACCAAAACCCTTGACATTGACTACCCTGTCAAAACACTAGACATTGACTACCCTGTCAAAACACTAGACATTGACTACCCTGTCAAAACACTAGATATTGACTATCCTGTCAAAACACTAGATATTGACTGTCCTGTCAAAACACTAGATATTGATTATCCTGTCAAAACACTAGACATTGACTGTGCTGTCAAAAATCTAGACATTGACTACCCTGTCAATACTTTAGAAATTGGAAATGTCCTGTCAAAAATCCAGGCATTAACTGCCCTGCCAAGAATCTAGATATTGACTGTCCTGTCAAAACACTAGTTTGATATCGTAGCTATGAAAAGTCTGTATTTTCGAAAGATGAAAGTACTAGTTATTATGTGTATTATATACGCATACCCATATGATTCATTAATTGAATACTAGTATATGCTCCACATGGAGTACACTCGTGCTTCACTACTGTTATATAAAATATAATTATTGCAAACACAAATCATTATAAATGTATAATGTACTCAGTTCGATCAAAGCGTTCTAATTCATGAAATATCAATGTTTATGTACTTATGTGTTTGTTCGTGTACCATGATATGACAACTTTGTGTTTCTATTCCGACATTGTCAACATGATTTTGAGAACATTTCGCATCACATTTGCAATTGTTACTGTTTGTGGTTAAAAGTGAATTAACACATCGTATCTACAATCAATCTGAACAAGATATACAGCTTAACCTCCCTATAACAGCCACCAATGGGAAGGACAAAATGTCTGTTGTAAGGAGGTGGTTGTTATTTAGAGCGTGAATATACAGTAAAACGTCAATTTGATTTGCTAGTATACTAGATGTAACAGAGACGTAGCTGTTGTTCGGAGGTGACCGTTCATAGAGGCTTCACTGTATACCATTATCATGTTTAAATTTTAAAAAAAGTCATGGCTGTACGTTATACTTAACTCAATAATACGATTTGGCTTCCAGCTGCTGGGACCAATGTCACTGAAAACCTAGCAGACCTCAACCACGAGGACCTGATCTTATCTAACATTCAGGCGGTAATGTAACAGCTTATAGCACTTTAGTATTAAGAAAAATAAAACTTAAGAAAAACATTCAAAACATCATATTATCGCCCAAAAAACTATCTTCCCCCAAAACCAGCAATCGAATATATATCGAACACAAGGGACCATACCAAATAAAAACTTGAAGACAAACACACACCACAACCGTAGCCGGGTGTTTATTGTGTCCGCCTTCGGAGCGGGAGATCGATGGTTCGAGCCCAGTGGAGACTGGGCTAGAATTGATGCGGTCGTTTGGTAAGCCGCCAGCTAGTTAAATAATGGCTACCGTAGACCCATCTCAGCCAGGCAAAAAGAGAAGGGATTCGGGATGTACTGCGTGAACATAAGATAGGTGTCTCATAAGTCAAATTGGCTGGCCCTTTCAAAAGGGATGACACTATAATAATTAAAAACCTATACCTTTTACATTTTATCACATTTTCTATACATATCAGTTCCACTCGATATATGAACTTTAAGGTATATTAGTACAATTCTATTAAAATTCCTCATAACTCTTTGAAATTCATTATGCTTGAAAAGAATAATGGTAAGGGGCAATTAAGATATTATTTATGGCAGTTTTATTTTAATTAAATGGCCAATGGTTGAATGCATTGTATCTGAACGTCTAGTGCAAATGTTAGTTATGATATTTTATAAAATTGTTTACTTTTGTAAAAGTTTTGTATGCTAACGACTTAACTATGTATAGTCCCTATAGACTGAGTGTTTTGTATATGTGCTTTAAAAAATCGCTCAGAAAAAATGTCAAAATTATTTTCAAAAAAGATGTTTCTGTATATTGACAATACAAACATGGAACTGTTCTCTATTCGCTGGTAATAGTCAGACATACTATAATATCCCATTCTTTCTTTGAATCTAAGATGTCGTCTTATTTCTACAAACCCATATACAATTGGCGGTTGCGCCGAAACCTTGACTAACACAGTTCGAAAACTTATATGTGTTTTGTTGTTAATTTCACATTAATTTCCAAACCCATATGTCGCTGTTTCTCATTTTGATTAAATTGAATTCCAAGGTTTGAAGTTTGGTATAAATAAGCGAATACAGGTTTGTAGGATTTGAATAAATATATTTAGGGGAGATCTCGACGCAGGTATGTATGATCAGTGTAAAGAACTCACCGTGAAGAAAAAATGATACCAAACTTTTAATATCGCTAGAAATTGAGGTACGGGGTTGTAGAAATAAACCGACGAAGATCATAAAAAAGACAAAAAACACATTTTCTAGGTTAATGTATTCCACTCCAGAAACACAGGAGTGATAGGTAAAATTCTATTAAAATTTCTTTTTTATTTAAATTGAATGGCCTATAGTTGAATGCATTTGTCAACGTCTACTCCAATTGTTAGTTATAATATTTTAGAAAGTTTTTACTCGTCAGACTTACAGTTATACCCTTTCATTGCATCTTAGATGAATTTTGTCTCTATTTATTTTTGCTTTGTTTTAAAGCACAAAACTAAGAGTTTTACTCAATATACAGTTACATCTCATACACTTATATTTGTTTCTAATTGGCTCTACCATTTGTTACAGCTTCAGGGAAGTCTAATGGTAGCTGGGATATTACACGCCTTACTCGGCTTCACTGGAATGATTGGTGTTTTGTTACGTTTTATCGGACCGTTAACAATCGTGCCTACATTAATGTTGATTTTTATATTCATATCAAAACCAGTCGTTAAATTTGTCCAGGAGAGTTGGCCTATTGCTATGTCGTAAGTATTATGCTGTCTATAACACATTGTCATTTTGGGGTAGAGCTGGGAGATGTTGTCGGTTTTTCGGTATTTTGCGATATCAGCCAGACAATATAAATATCAAAATATTTTTGCAGCATACCGATACCGGGTTTAGCTCAAATAACTGACCGGCTTTATGTGTTTTATTGTAATTGTATATCAAGCATATTCTTGAAGTATAAATGAAAGATCTAAATTCTGGTTAATCTCATATTATTAACTGTGTACACACACATGTTTGTATTGATAGTTTAGACACTACTAAAATAAAAAAAATGTATAAATTCTTTTAAGCGTGATTCCCGACTACACTGTCAACAATCTGTATTATTACCATAGGTATTATATAAATGTAAATTCATTTTTTGTTGCAGCAAATTCGCAATATATATACATGTATATTTCTATGTTATTATTATTGCTATTATTGGTGTTTTATGTTGGCAGTTTTCTATATATTTTTGTGGCTATGTAGTCCCTGACTTTCTGCATTTTGTGTTTTATGGGACTCCGTATTTTCTTACTTACTGATATTACCCCATATCAGATGTTCTTTAGTAACATGTGTTTCAATGAAGTCGACGAGGACAACAAATTCTAAGGGTGGGAAAGGTATTGGGATCGACTCAATATATGTCATATTTTTACATTTCGTTTATTATTCTTCCAGTAATAATTAAGGCTATATGAATTGCCTCTTAGTTATGCGGTTATTATAGAGTTGACCACACGTCATCAGTTGGTGTTGCCATATTCAAACAATAAGCGTGAACTATCAAAAGTTTATTGAAATTTTTTTTTTTTTTAAATATACATCACATGATATCGCTTGCTATGGGTCCGTTTGTTCTTAATTGCAAAATAGCTGTATTTCTTTCATTTTCTCTCTTCCATAGAACAATAACCATGGGTGTGATTCTTTCATTGTACCTAGCCAAATACAAGATGCCTGTACCGATATGGACGCCCTCTGGTGGTTTCAGAATAATACGGTATCCTCTACACCAAGTGTTCTCGGTATGTCTGAATATTGGTTACACACATTTACACTATACATTCATTTGTCATACAAACTGTTAAGGCGTTTTGCAAACTACATTCTTAACTACCTCATATGAGCTAACGGTGTGTTTTTTAATTAGTCTAAACAAAACATTTGTTTTAGTTTCTTCTTTATTAAAGTGACATGTACGATGTTTACCTGTACAGTCAAACCTGTGTTAGCGGCAATCTCCGAATAAAGTCCACCCTTTTAAAAACCGTTATTGGCTATTTAGAACAAAATGACCTCCGAATAATGGTGACCTGTCAATAAAGACCACATTTTGTCTTTCGAATGGATGGCCTTTGTTCACAGGATGGACTGTATATCATGAATGCTTTCATACTACGATATGTTCCATTTGTAGCTGTCCTTCTACTTTTGCTTCATAATAAATCAATTAGTACCGACATTGACCTTTGTATGTGCTTTTTATTATTATCAGAATGGTATTAAGACTTCTCAATTTGTCCCTATATCTTTTTATTAACATATGAATAGCCATGTTTGTTTTAGATTTTAATATCAATCATCGTAAACTGGCTTATATGTCTGGTTTTGACGTCGTATGGTGTGTTCCCAGACGACCCAAAAGCCATTGGATACAAAGCACGCACTGATGCTCGTAATGACGTCATTCGTGACAACCCATGGTTCAACTTCCCTTATCCGGGTAATTACAATGATCATTTCATTGCATGATATTCAAAAATTATACAACCATCACACCGGACTCACGTTCTTACTGTCAAACTGAGGAGGACATTGAACATGTCCAAAGTAAACGCCATCACTCAGCGTCCTTCTGCGTCCTTGGGGTCCCAGTGGCGTTCTCTTGCGTCCTCACCACGACCCCAGAGCATCCGATATGACGGGGATATTACAATTTGAAAATAAACTAGATATTTATCAATCTTTGCCAAGTTGAAACCATTTTTGCTTTCTTGTAAAGAATACGTACCTTAAGGTGGAACCAAACGGTTGCAACTATCAGCATTATAGACCTTTTTTAGAAAATAAGTCACCATACTTAAGACGCGGAGACAAAGTCTCTGTTAGACATATTGCAAGTGAATAACAATGATCATGTCCACCCTTTTTGCAAGAAATCCCCTTTTATTCCAGGTCAGTTTGGACCAATCGGATTCAGCGGTGCTGCTTTGTTGTCGTTCTTGATTGCAACACTGATTTCAGTGCTTGATTCCATCGGTGATTATTACGCATGCGCAAGGGTTTGCCGTGTGCCGACGCCACCAAGCCATGCTGTGAACCGGTACATATTTATTATTAATAATGCATGTATAATTGTCATTCATATTAGAATTATATATTGGTCAGCTGAGATGATGATTAAGATGAAAAAAATGCCTAAATCCTATTGGTTACAAAGGTACATGTGTGACAAACATGTAGCCAATCACGCATACAGTTAAACAAGTGAAAAAGACAAAACGAAGCCTTTATTGGCGGGTCATTTGTATTGTATTTACCAAAGATCCTGTACCGTGCAAACGACTGTGTATCGCACGGATCATAAACTGTAACTTTAAATTGGAACAGAAGGACAATATTGACTATTATAACACGTACATATACGGGGCGCAGTACAACCTCTTTTGAGCAACAACCTCCTTGCGTCAACAGCATGATTTTCCCACTGTACGATTATACTATATATTTAACCTCTCTAGAGCAACAACCTCTCAACAACAACATAATTTTGCTATTCTCGAGGGTGTTGCTTTGGAGAGGTTGCACTGTTTGCACACATTTTTTTTCTAGAGGAATAATGGTGGAAGGTGTATGTAGTTTTCTCTCCGGTGTTGTAGGTTGTGGTCATGCTACATCTACTAATGGAGGCTGTCTGGGAGCGATTGGTGTCACCAAAGTATGTTTATCTGTTACATTTACATATATAATGAAGCTGTAAGATTAAGACCTCGTCATTAAAAAGATTACTTATTTTCGTACCGGTTGTCAACATGGCCTATATCTAAGCTTGAATCATGAGACTTCATCATTATCAAGACTGTTTATCATCCAAACTTTTAGTACTTGTTAGTAAGCAAGGAGCATTGGTGATTGGTAATGTAAACCATACGTCATACATTAATGCGTTATATTTATAAACACAATTCAAACAAAAAAGCGAATGAACCAAGAAATTAAGCAGAGGGACTTTGGTATAGCTCAAAATACACAGGACGTTAGATGCATGTCATGTCAGCTGTCACTAGAACAGAACAGAACAGAACAGAACATGAAACTGGGCAGAATAAAATAGAACAGAGTAGAATAGAACATAAAAGAAATTAAAAGAACAAAACAGAACATTGAATATCTATTTTAAACCATTTGTGTATCATTGTATTATATTCATATGATTATGGTTTAATAAAGTTGAGCTGAGCAATACTTAGTACTATTTTGTTTAAGATGTTAACATATGTACTACTTTATGACACAAAATGCTATGTGTAGAATAGAACTGGATTTTTTCCCTCCACAGGTTGCAAGCAGACACGTGTTTGTAGTGTGTGGTATTTTCTATATTCTGTTCGGAATTTTTGGAAAGTTTTCAGCTGTGTTCGTTACAATCCCGTACCCGGTTCTAGGTGGCGCTGTTGTCGTCCTCTTTGGTATTTTCTTTGGAGTCATAATATCAAACCTAGAGGTAAAGTATTGTCTCCGAATTTATATTTGAATGTTTTAAATTGGGCTTCAAGAATTCTGTATTGGTGTCTTTTCAATTCAAACACAGCCCTAGATTAAGTTTAAACTCATTTATTTTATAAACAAAGAAACTACATGTATATGATTAGGATAACCCGAATCACAAGAGAATTCAATCGAAATAATCCTACTTAAACATATAAATACAATGTACGTTCAAACAAGAGAGCAAAGGCCGCGAGAGTGAAATGGAAATGATTAATGTGAAGATAAAATGAAAGGCTTTTTTCAGGAGGGGGTGGGGGTAAACAACTGCGTATACGATGGGAGTTCAAATACTTTACTGCATCAGATTCTACATAATAAACGTGTTCACTAAAACCGCGTTGTGTTATTTAGTCAATTAACTATTTAATAATGATATTTTATTCACTTGTATATTCAAGGTCACAAAGATGGGTTCATCCAGAAATATTGCTATACTTGGATTGTCTGTTTTTATTGGGCTCACAGTTCCATCCTGGGCACAATCGGTTGATAAACCAGTTAATACCGGTATAGAACATATACGTACAAGAAAAAGAAAGTGTACACTTTTATATTGGACACAACAATTCAAGACACTCCATAATTCACACGTAAAACATGGGCTGATAATTATAAAATTTCATTTAATATTAAAACACCGTATAGCCAATATATTTTTGCAGATTTTGATACCAAATCTGCCAATATCTTAAAAACAATTTCCCTATAACCAAAAATACACTTACTTTTTCGTGTGAGTATAGTTAACCAAACCGATGTTTGAATTATCCCAAAGGCTGTACATGTATATAAGAATATATAATTACATGTAACACTTTTATTCAATGCTAAAATGGTGTAAGTGTTGCCGCAAATAACATATACATGTACTAATATTAGCCTGATAACACTACATATATTTGCGAATTAAACTATGTAGTACATTTTTGTAATATATACCGTGTATGCTATAGCAATACGATATAATAGTGTTCGTCTTCTCATCATTTTCTAAGTTGCCACCGTATTATTCTAGTTTTGGAACGACCCAATTGGACGCAAGAACGCTGACAGTTTGAGTTATAAACTTCAAGGAAAAGAATATTCATGGTATTTTGCAACAACAATACGCGTGTATATTAATGATACAATTTTTGTTTCCTTATATTGCACCACGTGTCTGTGTGCGCCTGTGTGTCTGTGCGCGTGTAGGGTGTGCGCGTGTAGGGTGTGCGCGGATATGAGTCTACAGTGAATTTGTACCTGAATATATTAAAATGTCCTATTATTTACATGATTGTTTCAGGTAATGATGGTCTTGACAAGATTATGGCGATGTTATTATCAAACCCTAACCTAGTGGGGACCATTCTAGCATTCTTTCTGGATAACACTGTCCCAGGTATATATGTCAATACACGATTCCTTAAGGCTACATTTATTTTAATAACACTAATACAAAACATAGTATGAAATAAAGTACATGGATTACTTTTCGTTTATCATTATATTATTGTGTTATAATTAGTAATACATGATTGAATTGTATCTTTATTGTATCATAATTCTTATTAAAGTTGTTATAATCGTGCATTACAATGAGTCGAATTTCTAAATGTCAACGTTATATAGTACTGAAGGAAAACCATTTAACACATTTGATCGGTTACTAGGTGAAATATTAATACATTCAATTCAACATTCATTTTACACGATTCCTAATGGTTAGAACATTGTATTGTAAAACATCTTAAAGAATTTATTCACTAATTTGGGTTCTTCCCACCTATGAAGTTTCATGTTGGTACCTTCATAGGGTCTAAGTTAAGAGCTACATTAAAGCGTTTGAACAATACAGGTGCTGACACAGACGACGCAGTGATCTCAATAGCTCGACTTTTTCTCCGAAAACAGAGGAGCTAAAAATGAAGGACATTACCTCTCCATACCTCTTTATATATTTCCATTCACTTTTGATTTCATATAATATCGTTTCTGTCTTAGTTAAGTTATGAATGTGCGAAAATTCGGAAAAAGATTTTGTGGTATTTGATCACATCACGTGGCTTTAATGAAATTCTGTTAAAATGGTTCTCGTTCCACGTTGCAGTGCATACAGAGTCAACACGAACCAGTTTAGAAAAAAATCTATTTGACAATCTCTATCCAGAGTTGTCGTTCCTTATCATTCGAAGAAATTTCTATCAACGTTGATTGCTTAATTTTGTTTACTGTATTTTCATTTATTTTTGTTGGGCTCAATTTTCATGTTTTTTAAATGGCTATTTCGTGGGGACATAAATTCGTGGATTTTGACTTTTGAAAAAAGCCTTATCTCAGCCTTTAAATTCGTGGGGATTTGTTTTCGTGAATGAGCCGACCCACGCAAACCACGGAATTAAATCCCCAACGAAAATTAATGAATCCACAGTATTTATAAGAATCTTTTAAAAGCTTGGACGTTGACGAACGTGTGGTTGAGTGATAAGGAATGATAACTGAGGATATAGAGACTATTTTATTGAGCCAGATATATTGTATAATTCCAGGAACACTCGAGGAAAGAGGTATTGCTGCCTGGCATGTTGCAAAACAAGATCTATATAAAGAATTAGATCGAGACAAGTATGACGAAGGTTATGAAGTGTACGAGCCGTTAATACCACAGTTTATGCTTCAATGGAAAATTGTGAAATATGTTCCATTTTTACCACACGTAAAGGAACCGGAAGTAGACGGCGATCTTCAAAATGAACACCTATCAAAACATCTTTAGCATCTTACACATCTCGAAATTTGTGGCATTACTAATAGAAAGTATTGAAAATGAATGTGTTTTTTAAAAAAATTGTTTTCTTTTAAATATTCTCTTTTCTGTTGTTAAAGGGGCATACCCTACAACTGACAAACATTCTGTGAAAGTGTAAAAATGTGTTAGATGTATATGTAAAACAATATATAATGAATAATTGCAAGGAGAACTTGGGTCATAAAATGACTAGTTTAGGTACTAGCCGCAAAAATCATAGCTATGAATAATAAATCACTTCCACCCAAAAATTGTACAACACATTCCAAAGAGTTTCCGATCTTTTATGGAAACTAATATTTTTTTTGTGATTTTATTTTTAATTGGATGAATTTTTGGCTGAAACTTTTTTCGTCGGCTTTTTTCTTTACAAGCTTATAATTTATCATCATTTTGCCTTGATTCTAGATGCACCAAGTTGTAGGGTATGCCCCTTTAATAAACATATAATTTTAGTCTGAATCACGTTGAATGAACATTTCAAAACAAATACATCTTTATTGTACAGTAATTATTATAAGAAACTATATATATTGTCATGGCAGGGGTGTGTACAAACATCAAGGGCCTTGTCCTTCAACATCCATGGTAAATGTCGTTTTCCCGAAGTTACTAAACATTGACATAATTGGCTAATTTTTTTTTAAATATCACACAGGAACATAGAATAATATTCATAATACCAAGAGTTGACAAAGCTCTGATAATGAGCAGTCCGTTACGTTCTTTAAGTCCTTTCACATTTTTTATAGTACATTGTATTCGACATAGAAACTGTCGGAGCCTCCGTGGCCAAATGGTTATGGTACATGACCAGTATTCATTAAGCCTTTTACTTTTGTGGATTCTAGATGCACCAAGTTGTAGGGTATGCCTCTTTAACGGCCCATTCGACAGCTTGGTCATTTTAGTCCACCAGAGAGAGAGAGAGAGAGAGAGAGAGAGAGAGAGAGAGAGAGAGAGAAGATACTGATACGGTGCATTTATAATTCTACTCTTATTCCGAATAGCTTGATGGCTGGTTCTTTATTATGCCTGGTGTAAACCACGGAAACACGCCTCACTCTTTCTGTGATTTTCTAGACACAGTACTTTGATTGAGTGTTGGTTTTATAGTATTGAGCAGTGTTCATAGTTCATATACTCATAATTGTAAGTTTTCAGGAAATTAAACAATGAGGAATACCAATCAATAAAACAATTATGCATATATATTCAATAAAAATAGTCTTAATTAAGATAACCGTGTTCTATTCTAATTAATGTTAATCTCGTTGTCATGTATATTTAGCAATTATTGAAATTGTTTTTTCTTATTATGTGTTTGCCTATTTCTATTGCAAAGTGAACTCTCTTCGTATCTGTACATTAGGATGCGCTTTGCTTGAATCATGATAGAAGTTATACAGGTGCATGCATAGTCTGGATTACCTGCCCCTGACACTACGTACTTATCGAATGAATACTAACGGGGAACTAGACTATTGCAGAGTTATTTTCCCATTTCTCAAAGATTGAAGGGGAAAACATTAATTTGGAGTAAAAAGATGCAATAACACAGCATCAATATAATTTGATAAAGAAACATATTGGTTACTTAGTCTGGTTCCCGTCGTACTATAGTATTTCAAGTGACAAGGGGCATGTCATTCAGACTAATTGGTTACTACGCTCTATATACAAAATTTGAAACTGGTTCCCGTTCCATGATGCAATGGCTTTGTACAGACAGACAAGTCAACGGAAACCAGTTTACAGAATTTGTTTTTCTATTTTTCAACAAGTGCAACACCTCTTTACAAAAATCTTACAATGTGTCTTAATATAAACTATAGCATCCGAGGTAACTATCAAATAAATGATAATAATCGGAAAATACATTTTTTGCAATAATAATATTTTGCATACCATTGACCAAAATGCATCAGAAAAGTACAGGACAGAACTTTGGATCTAATGCCTTATAAAGTCATTAAAAACAAGAAAAACAGAATAACTAAAAATAAAATAATAAAAAGAGAAAAAATACAAACAAAGAAAACACATAGCGTTATTCTAACAGTTCGTACAAATCCGTCAATCTTCTAGTATATACAAATGTTTATTTTCTCATCACGTCAGAATATACAGCATGCGAGTACAGACATGAAACAATCTTCAGTAAACCGTTAGGTTTAAAATTTACATTAAAAAAATACCAATGGTAATATTTTATTATTACATGTAGTTGATAAGAGATCTCGAGACGCAATCGAAACATCTATTACAGAAGATAAAATAGCAGTCTGTCTCTAATTTACACACTGGCTTAATGCTTGCAGTTTAGAAATACTCCCTCCAAAAAACACAAGTACTTATATATAAATTATCATGGTTAAAAGCATCCAATATATCAAGGCAATCTTTAAAGTCCCATTAGCTGTTAGCTATAAAAAAATATATGCAAAAAAACAATTGCTGATATTCCAAAATAATTATTACCGACGAAATGAGTCCTATTTCTTCTTAATACATGTGCACTCATTTCGCTGTGATTTTTGCAAACA
The DNA here is from genome assembly GCA_964023205.1 of Lutraria lutraria. Taxonomy (NCBI): domain Eukaryota; kingdom Metazoa; phylum Mollusca; class Bivalvia; order Venerida; family Mactridae; genus Lutraria; species Lutraria lutraria. The sequence continues at coordinate 6,085,494 of OZ026848.1, forward strand.
TTTTTTCTTGCTATAAAGTATGCACGGGAGGAAAACGCCCCGGATTCCTCTGTTATAGGACAAATAGAAACTAGTACGACAGATAAATTTATATGCTTCTGTGACTTTAAGAATAATAATGGTTTGCACATTAAGTACAATAACGCAACCAATTCATTAAAAATCCATAAACCAGCGATTATGACAAAACTTATTTCTTTATTCAAGCTCCGCACTTTCAATACAAGTATGCAAAGTTTACCAAAAATACATGCAAACTTGCCAACCTCCAGTTTAACTATTTACGTTTCGGGTTGCGGAACTGCCAAACAATATTTTATGGATGGCCTAATTGTGGAAATTAGCCTACAGTGGAGAATTCTATGGGTTCCTGTTCTTAATGGTACATTTTGTATGTAGTATATCATTAAACCGGTACATGTAGTCGTTTCATGATGAAGCGCTCTAACATAATATTACCAAGTGAGTTGTCTCCCTTTTCATGATCGTCGACTTTTGCATCTGATATAAATCTTACGCATCCAAAATTAATATTATCTAATTTGTTCTTGTAAATTCTTTCAAAAATAACTCCATACTGAGTCATTTTCCTACGTAAGTGGAGGAGTTAACGCGGTTCCCTGTGGGAGGGTACTGTACGTATATAGATTTTTAGTCCAGCAAACTGGTAAGGTGTACGAAAACATGCAGCGGCACATGTACTATGAAGCTGTACACGCATTAACCTCTTCTCTATTCTGTGATCTAACGAACGTGATGTCACGAATTTTTCGCCGAATACCAATGGATAAATATATATACGTATGTATATAAGTCCTTGTTATCTGAAACACTTTATGGATATAAATTCTCGTGTATTTGAATGAAGTAGCTTTAATGAGAAGGATAAGTTATCGTAACGCATCTACTTAAATTTTTTTTAAAATGCTGACAAGCAGTATTTGGTGCAAATAAGTCATTTCATACTATGGATGGCCTTTGGGGAGGCCCGTTTCACTAATACTAATACCAATAGTAACAAGAGCGCCAGGTCACGAAATACGCCCGTCAAGGGGCATAACTCAGAAGTGCCTATGCCGATTGGGCGGGTTATCGAACTTGACCGAGATCTCATGGCAATAAACATTTCCATGAAGTTTGGTGAGGATCCGAACAAAACTGTTTGAATTAGAGAGTGGGCACCGTTGTGGATGCCGCGCGCACGCCATGTCCTGTATCAGTTCAACTCCATGTTGTTGTACATATATAGAAATGTGGTCTTACAGCTAACTGGTGGTACACATAAAACGTTAAATATTTAAGTTTCTTCATGATTACTTCATGGCATCTCATTAAATCATTGACTATGTTTTCTTTATACCCATCTGAAAGATATTGACATTGCACATGTGTATAATCCATCGTTTCCAGGTAATCGTCTCTAAGTCTGATAATTTTTGCACAAACAAATACAAGAACCTCATTCCCTGACCCAGTACAGTTGAGGACATCAGGCAACTGTTCTTTTGACAAGCAAAAAAACGTATTATATATCAACAAGGAATTATATATGTCACAAGACTTTTTCTTTGCTTCCCTTGTCTGTCTGTAATGTGTATTAGTTGGTATCACCAGACAGCCTTTGATCTGATAGTCGTGCGGTTCTCACCGCAAGTGTTACTGTAGGATCAATCAACAACAAGTCTGCAAAATATATTACAACAATATATTTTACTAATAAATATAAACAACGATGAACAATCGATGTTCAAGCCATCTATCATTACACAAGTTATGATTGGTGTATATAAAAAGAACATCACCAAGTAAAATGGCGACAATGACGGATTGACGGACGGTTTAAAACATGATATAAACATACTAATATAAGTGTAACAGTCTTGGTTCGTTTTTATGATCCGTTCAACATGTATTGTATGTATATTAATGTACCACTTGATCACTGATCAAGGTTTGAAGACTTGTGTTCATATTTTATATACGTTTGGTGATAATTGTTGAAACTCTGGATCAAAATCCCAGGTTCTACTGTTACTAATTGAATTAACTAATAACTAGATATATAAGGACACAGTTGTTTGGGTTTACAGAAACTTTTACTTTCTGTTTATTTATAAGTTGTCATAATATTTATAACTGAAACAAGTTTTATGGATTATAATAAACAAGGTGAACAATAAATAAGATGAATCAAATACTCAACAATCCTAACCTAACCTAACTTAGTTTAATTTTACATATATAAAGACCATGAATTTAGAAGGAAAGAAAGATAATAATTTAGTCTATGAATTTAGAAGCCTGGTCAAAATATTATAAAAGTATCCCTTAAATTTACAAAAGAGGTGGCAAAGTTCGGACAAGGGTAGAATCTACCTTGCAAATGTCTGTGAACTGAGCACTGAGTGCTGGATACTCAGCCTTATATACCCTTTCAGGGAGAGAAATCATGAGAATTTCATGATACACTCTTTTTGAATGACACAGGGGTATGATTAAACATGTACAGTGTAACACATAAATTGATGGTTAAACAATGTGATTTTAGGTATATCAAGTGAATAAAGAGCCCTTGGACACCCCAATGACTAGATAGTTGAACAATATTATTTAATGATTGCTTGGATAAACATGTGTAGAAGGAAAAATACCTTTAGATTAAATGTATTTAAGAAGAAACAAAATGGACTTATTGTAATAACAATCAAGCATAGATGTTGGAAAGTAACTAAAAAGTCAATTCTGCCACATAAGTATTAACTTTACATTTAGACAACCCAAAATGCAAAAGAAAGTATCAGAAATATATTAATATGGTAATTACCTGCAAAATATATTACAGCAATATATTTTACTAATAAAGTTAAACAACGATGAACAATCGATGTTCAAGCCATCTATCATTACACAAGTTATGATTGGTGTCTCGACATCGATTGGTCACTCACCAAGGTTAATTACCATAACAATAGAAAGAGAGTAACGTGCGCAAGGTGTTCATGAGTACGGTGGTTAACCGGCTCGGACTTTTTTGGATCAAAACAGCGTTCCCAGACTATTTTTGATCGAGCAAAGGACTTTTATTGAATATGAAGTTCAGATGTGTTCAAAATGTTTGATATTTTATATGTTCTACTTATTTTATTTTAACTATTTATGTGCGACGGAACAGCACAAATGTATATTGACAAGAAAATAATGTTAAATCAACATCACAGAGAACAGAGTCTATGCACAAATGTAATCCAATTGCATTTTCCCTCGCAAGATTGGGCGATACTGTCGAGTGAAGGAATAAAATGTCAATTTCTACAAAGTTTTCATGTTTTTCAATCGATATCGTTACTGAACTGAATAATAACAATTTACCAAAGGCTGCAATGAACCGAATTTAATTTGACTGGATAAATACCCAATAATACTTATCGGGTATTTATCCAGTCAAATTAAATTCGGTTCATTGTTGTTAAAGAGAAAAAAAACTTAGCAGCGAAGGACTTCTAGTGATCATGGAAACGGACTAGTTATGATCAGTTCCTTTGGATCGTTAAAAAACTGATAATTTGATATCTGAAAGACACACGTTTGACCAAAACACCTTGGCAATGTACTATATACATATATTTGAGAGCAATAAACAAGCATGAAGTCTGAAAAATCGGTGTACTTTCTTAGTAATTTCAGGTAAATGTTGATGCACTTTCACTTGAGAAACTTCAGACTTTTTCTTGATGTAAAGAATAAATTTAGAAGAAATTGTTGATTATTTTGAATGTATGGAAAGAACAGACATGTAAAAGTTCCGTGGTACAGAAATTGTAAAGTTCTTACGTGTTTTTACGCCTGAATCGGGATGTTTGTCCATTGTTTTTAAGAGATTAATCAGTAAAAGTCCTTTGCTCGATCAAAAATAGTCTGGGACGCTGATTTGATAAAAAAAAGTCCGAGCCGGTTAACCACCGTGATTTAGAGTGTACTACGTGACAAGGTCTTACAGTCACTACCGTGCTAAGATGTACCCTATAACTACCACTACCTACAACGGAGATCGGGGCGGTCGGTCAAGGGTTGGTGCAGGACGCGAACCCGATACATGGTTAAAACCAAACTGTGACATATACATACATGTATGTATATAACTCCTTGTTATCAATCAGTTTCAACTGGTGCACGACAGCATGGAATGGATACAAGTTTAAGCTTACATTGAGTTTTTTTTATAAAGTAAATTGTTAGTTTTTAGAAATATCAAATAAATACTCTAACCTTTCATTTGTCTTTATTCATCAAAACTGTAATATTCACTTCATATATAAAGATTAAATGAGTAACAAGATAAGTAAGTTTTCTCACAAATAGAAATAGGCGTTTGGTCAGTTCCCGGATACGTCGTTACGGATAAATGTTGGGTTTTATTAGCTTCTCAAAATTTCGTCTAAACAAAGTTCTTCTAATGTCAAAACGAGGTTACAAAAAGGAAAATGGCTCTTACAATATTCAATTATTGACAAAATATAATTGCTCACCGCAATGCTGCTACAAGAACCAGTACAGGTAATTTATCCAGTATTTGTGCAAAATACATATTCCCCTTGCTCATTCTATTCCGTTATTTTTTTCATGAGTTTTGAGTTCTAGTCTGAACATGAAATGAAAAATGAATTTCTGGTCGAAAACGAAAAATCGTTGTTTTTGGCACTGTCACTTGAATGGCATAATATTATACTAGGTTTATTTGATGTTTTATTGTCTCTTGTTGACAAATAGAACTACACATTCATCTTATAAAATGTAGTCCTGAGGTAAAATTTTGGTAATGTTGTCATATTTTGTTTCTGTTTACTTATTTCTTTCAATAGGCAGGCTGCAATTTGGTTTGTGTTGTACACAGGCTATTTCTATCATAGGAATCCAATAATGGAAATGACCTGTTTCTCTTTCAGTGGGAACTTGATGCCCATTTGATCAATCCCGAATGATAATCACGTTTGAAAGGCTGTAATTTTTAGGATGATTCTTGATGAGTACATTGTTGTAAAAAGTAGTGTTCGGTACTGCATAACCCAAATTTGTAACCCTACACTTATGTATGAGGCTAGTCGAAGGGTCTTTGACGATGATACATTTGCATTACATTGCAGTTCATCGTCAAAGCCACTTGTTCTTTAAAAGCTAACAGGTAAACGACTCAATCTGAGTCGCGTTCGTTTTCCTATTTAACGCACAAATTTCCGTAAAACTTGCGTATAATTCGATGAATTATAGTATAATCTATCAACATGACCAAAAATATACCTTCAACAGACGAAAGTTATCAAATATATTGCCGATGTTTCATACTACCCTTAGTTTCAAAATTGTCCTCGTAAATGCTTTGGATTAAGTCCGTAGCATTCCGGAAAGTATGTAAATTGATCTGATTCAATAGACGCATGAACAAGCGTCTTAAGCTGTTGACTTTGTAAGAGGACAATTCCATAACTAAAATGGTCAACAAGACGAAATAAAAAAAGACCAATTTAGTTATGGGACCCAGAACTAGTATGAGGCGTATTTGAATTTCTCAGTTAGTTACGGAAATGCCCAAGTTTACACGAATGTGCCTGGATAAGCCATGTGTGATCTTTTTATCCTAATTTATGCGACTTTTGGTTCAGAAATTGGCCCTGTTTCCAAAGTTACAAAAGTAAATATTGTTACCCTTTGAAGAGTTTGAAAGAGAAAAAAAAAACAGTAAAAATAATCAAAATTTTCTGCCATTCTGTATTTGCAAATATTAGTGATGTATATTTTTACCATTGATAAATTCTTTGTACAGGTTGTCAAAAAACTAGTTGTATGAGACTGAAAATAAAAATAAGTTTGTTTGGGTTGCTCCTACCTACTCACAAAAATCTTAGCAAATAAATAGAATTAAATTTTTGAGCATTTTTTTCTGTTTTTGCTATTGTTATACTTAACCTACCAAGTGCTTAATTATGGGTGGAGTACTCCAAACAAAGTAAAACTTAATTTTATTTTCAGTCTGATTGCATTTATATAATTATAATATCGTTACTAGAGATGGACTTTTTAGTATGGTTGATTTTTTATCTTCCCTTTCAGGCTGCTGTATGGGATGCTTTGAATCAGTATAACTACAGAGATGCAACATTCTTAGCAGAAAGATTATGTGCTGAAGGTTAGATAGCACTTAAGTTAGAATACTGATAAATAGTCAAATTAACCTGTCTGTATTTCTTGAAATTGTTCCATTATCTGTTTAAAAAAGATCTACTCTTAAAGTTTTTGTGTAGGACATTTAATTCATTGCAGTTTATTTAAGATAGTGAACAGCTCCTATATAAGTGACCCCCCCCCCCCCCCCCTCAAAGCCACTGGAGGTCTAATATCATGTTGTCTGTAGACTTGGCACCTAGTAATAGAACGGAGTCAAAATTTTGTTAATTTATAGTGATAATTCCTGTTGTTTTTGTAAGCAAATAGAATCTGATTTAATGTAAACAGGAGCTAGTCTATTGGTGACCATGTCAGTTTATTATTTACACCCCTAAGTATGTGTGGAAAACATAAGGCACATGTATGCCTTGCATTCATGGTACAAATTACAATGGCTTTAAGAACTTCAGGATCTTTACCTGACTAAAATATATTTTGTGATACAGTTTTAAAACTTCTTACAGGGTGTTACAATAACATAATCAAATCTCATCCAATTTGTTATATTCTTTTTATAGTATCAACAGATGAGACACTATTCTTGTTGGCCACATGCTATTTTAGAGCAGGGAAACCCAAGCAAACATGTAAACTACTTGAAAAGAAAGGATACCAGTCACCAGACTTAAAGTATCTTTACGCAAGATGTTGTCTAGATGCTGGAAAGTAAGTTTTTATAAGCATAATGATCTAGATATTCAGATTGTTTGGTTTCAAATAATGAAGACAAATTCAATGAGTCATAATTTACTTATGTATAGTAATGGCAAGAACATTCTTGTATAATTTTCACAACATTCAGTAACATACATGCACATTCCCTGGCATATAAAAGAATGAGACAGTTTGCTCTGTGATAAAGGCAAATATGCCTTTTGTAAATAAACTGTACTATATTTGATGGTTATGTCATATTTTTGTGTACCAGAAATGATGAATTGATTCATTAGTATCTTGATTGTCTATGTTCTGTATTAAAGGATGGTTCTTGAACTAGTTGGATTGATGAGTTGTAACTCTACATGGAATCACCCCTTATCACTCCATAGATTTCAAAAGTCGGGGGGGGGGGGTCAAAATGACCCTTAGCTGATAGAAATTGAAGAGTCAACAAAATTGCATACTAATGTATTAGTAAATTTGATCCTTCAATTCCAATTCTGAGTCAAAAACCTTATTTTGCCAATTTCAAGGGTCAAAATTCCTTTATAAGGGTCAAAGGAGAGCCCTGCTTATGTTGTTTCACGTGTGACACTCCTGTATCTTCTACTTATAGACATCATCTTTGTCATAGTTGAATAAATATCAGTGTTTTTTTTTACCCGAAGCAAACAAGCAAAATATCTTTAACAGTTATTATAGCAGTAAAGATGGGTTGAATAATTATGTTTTTGTTTTGTCATCGATTCTGATATGTTTTACATGCATGTTTTATAGCATGATAATCCTTCATTTCAGTTATGCAGATGCAGAATTGGAGCTTGCCGGAAATATACTTACTCGACAAAAGACTATGGATGAAATAGAAAAAGAATTCGGAAGTTTAGCTAGTCATGTGTTTAATATGCTTGGTGCTTTATATACACTAACTGAGAGAGCTCAAAAAGCTATAGAATGTTATCAGAAAAGTTTAAAACTTAATCCATTGTTGTGGTCTTCATTTGAAGGATTATGCAAACTAGGTAGGTTTTACTGAATTAGTGGCTGATAAGGCTAAGAAACTCAGAGGTAATGATATTCCGGTTATATCCGGTATTCCGGATTTGTCTGTCTTGAACAAGCTATGATTTCTGAGCAAAATAAAAGTTATTTGATGAAAATATATCAAGAAATGGCAAAGTTATAATCAATTTAATCTGCTCAGAAAGTTTTTCTTTAATACAAACTGAGTTAAATATGGAAACAATTTGCATTAAGGCCTCTTGCTTGGCAAAAATGGTCAGTTGCATTTTCAGGATTTTTTATTTGGCTCTATTATCACCCCTGAAAACTGTAATAAGTACAAGAAGTTGACCCAGAGGCTGCTTCTATAGGTAGGTCGCAAACCTTTTTAAACATTTTTGCCATAAGTTTGAGGCACAGTTCATCCAAAAGTATTTGCTTGCTTTGGATTATGCAGTAAAAAAACTTTACATTCCACACCGAAAGTAGGGCAAGTAAAGTAATGACAATTTTTATTTCTGGGATAAGGACTTATTGTATACCTAGGTATGGCCGATTTTTTTTGTCTGTTCTGTTAAAGTCCCATAAGCATATAAATGTGTTGGTCGTTGTAGTTTCTGTTTGTTCTATAACAGAGGAATCTGGTGTGTTTTCCCCCCATGCATACTTTATAGCAAGAAAACATGTTTCCAAAACCACTATCGTATTTTTTCAATATCATTGAAAAAAATACTAGTTATAGAACAGCTGTGTTTTCCCGCAGTCATATTATACACACGACGTAAAGTGACATCACACGCTCTATATATTTCAAGTTTACAAAAGCATAATTCACAGCGTAGTGAGTGTTTTTCGAGAAAAAAGGATCGTTTTGTCAGTAATTATTATCTTTAGATAATATCAGCAATTGCTTGTTTTTTGCATATATATTTTTATAGCAAAATGCTTATGGGGCTTTAACAATTTTGAAGAACACCAAGTTTTAAGTTTTGAAACATTTTTTCTTTTTTTTACAGGAGAAAAAGTTGAACCAGCCAGCGTCTTTCCTGTGCCAGGTCAGGCATGTACTAACATGGTGATACAAAATACAAAACTTGCACATACTGTACAGAATACGCCTCCTATAACAGTGTCTGAGGTTCTATCACCAGTTGTAGAGGCACCATCTCCTCATCCAGCACCTGCTTCCAGTATGTTGTTAACCCCACAAAATATACACAATCTTGAGGTATGTTGACACTATGTTTTGCCAGGGCCCTAGCTGCTCTTCTGGGGAAAGGGCCCGTGGCCCTCAGGTAGAGGAATTTCGCGTCATTTTGAGGAAAAGGGGTAATTTCAGGGGATTTTTTCAACTGCCTTATTAACTTGCAATAAACATTTTAACCTTAAAATAGCTGTATTTAGATATATTACGTACATTAATATACAATTAATCAAAGTTAATAACTTAATATCAACCATTTAAGCAACAACAACAACAAATTTTTTTTGAGGGGAATTTTTATCAAAAATAGGGGAAAAAAGTATATTATTTTAGGAGGGGAATGGGGCCGAATTTCGGCCCCATAAAACGTCAAATGAGGACCCTGTTTACGTTTTATGAAATTTTGATTTTGGTTTAATTATTTTGTTGTATTTTTTCAAGATAAACTTTAGACAATTAATAGATCTCTGAAGTGGGAAATTCGTGCTAAAAGAAACCTTGCTGTTTAAGGTTAAGCATGGATTATGATAAAATTATATAGGTATCGCTTGTCAGCTATATTCAACTTAAAATCGCAAGAATGGCGCCTCAAGTTGTTGCTGAATTTTTCTTGAGTTTTATTGGTGCTGAAATTCACTCCACAATCTGTCACACAGGACTTTTTTCACATGTAGGGGAAGGGGCCTTTTCTTTAAATTTGGGGAAAACTAATGCATAATTTTTGCAAAAGAGGGAGAAAAAGCTTAAGTGTAAATTGATTTTTTGTGGAAAACTGCATGATTTTAAAGAATTTTTCTGAGGGCAAGACGCCTATTAACGGCTTCTGCTATGGAAGGAAAAAAGCCCTGCTGTGAGTCTGTTTATAAGCATTTCTTTGTATCTTTTGTAGTTATTGACCACACCAGAAGCCGGTCACTTAGAATCCAGTCAGCATACCCCAGATAATTGTATAGGTAACATACATGATCAAGTTATGGGTAGTATCACACAAGCTCCTAGGCTACCAAGATCTACAAGGAAATCAACAACGACACCTCAACCTGAAAGAAACCTGTTTGTTAATAATCTATTTTTAGGCCAGTATTCACCTAGGTATGCATATATATATATGATATTTTCTTATTGTTGGAAATTGAACAATAATTCAGCTTTCCATTGCTGTCACTTGCTTTGTGTGTATGGATGTTTTTCTACTTCCACCATGCAACTGCTCAACTAGTTCCCATTCCATGTTGAAGTGCCAGTCTAAAGTGGGTAGCTATGTAGGCCATTTTGTGTTATCACTATATGTCTGTCCTAAAATTTAAAAGCTGGAGTAATGAACGAAAACAATATTTTGTAAAAATCACTTAAAATTGGGATGAGAGAATTTTTTAATGATTCAGTTCATTGAATGCAAACCCAACTGAATTTTAAGGACGACCTGACGTTGGTCAATTTTTATATGCCGGTTTGAAAAATGATGGGTGGTATTATGGGAACACACATGGCGGGTAGGTGATCTGGCAGCGTCCACAATGGTGTACGCTCTCTTTTTCAATCAGTTTCATTCAAATTGTCACCAAACTTGAAATGTTTACGGCCATGAGATCTCGGACAGGTATGATAACCAGCCCAATCGGCACTGGCACTTCAGGGATATGCCCCTTGACGCTTTGAAAAATGAACTTTGATCGGCATATTTGTGGCCTGGCACTCGTGTGTTTGATTTGTGTCTTGCTGATAATTTGTTTTGAAAAAGTGTTTAATTAGTAAATTAGCCATTCTGCCTTATAGCAGGTGAAGTGCTGATTGTAAGCATGCAAAACAGACACAATTGTTAATTGAAAAAAATACAGAGTGATAATTTAGCTTCTTACTTATTCATCTCTTCAACCATTGTATTGAGATGTTTTCTTATTTACACCTGACAGATAAATTTTAATGTTAAAATGGTACACTGTTTCAGTTTTGGGATATTACCACTAAATACACCAAGTCCTTGTAGTAGTCCTGCTCAAGCTCTTACAGCCACGATGATAACGCCATCACCAGCTGCTTTACAGGAGAAAAGCAACGCATCTAAAGCACCAAGAAAAGTAAGTAGAAATTCATGTTGGAAACAATTAGCTTTAGGTTTCACTGATTCTTTTTTTACAACCCTTTTAAAAAACAGTCGTATTATGGGAACACCCACGGCAGGCGGGCGGCATCCACAATGGTGTCCGCTCTCTAATTCATACAGTTTTATTTGGATGTTTATGGCCATGAGATCTCTGTCAAGTTCAATAACCAGTCCAATTGGCCCTAGCACTTCTGAGTTATGGCCCTTGGCGGACATATTTCGTGACTTTGCGGTTTTGTTTCTTGGGTTAAACAAAGCACCATCAGCCAGGGTCATTTGACAAAGAGAAGGAATATCCTTGGCATATGCCTGGATTGAACCTTCCAATTAGCTGGACAGCTTCCTCATTTGTGGAATTTGGTCGTGTTGAGATGTGAATTCTCATCAGCGAGGGGCTGGTAAATTATATAAGTCAGAGACCTAAACCACAAGACTTCTGAGACCCCTTTTCATTTATTCAGAAAAATAATTTTACAACTTGATTGGATTTTTAACTGTTTGAAAGATGTCTGGAGAAATATGTAAAAAAGTTCAGTTATGAGCTATAAATCAGTCGGTACACCGGAGCTAGTATGTACATTTTCAATATTATATAATTATATGTTGCCTTAGAAACTTCTTATTTGATTCTAGCTGAACACAAGTCATGCAGTCAGTAGAAGTGGTTGGAAGTTTTGATGAAGAGTTATCCTCATGTAGTTTGACAATTATGAAGTCATGAAATTTAGGCTGAAAATAAATATACCGTATATGCTCGACTATAAGACGCATTTTTGTTAAATAAAGTATTTTGCTAAATACCTCAGATTGCTAGTCCATATTATAGGTGCGTCTTATAAGCGCATGCGTCTTATAGTCGAGCATATACGGTACTCATAAAAACCATAGCAAATAATTTTGGGCGCTTTATTTTACTATTGTTATATAGTAAAAAAAAAATCTCTACCTACTTACCCAGTGCTGAAATTCTGGGTCGAAGCACTCCAAACAAACTTATTTTTATTTTCAGCCTTGTAGACAAAAAGTGTTGTTATACTTTCAGATGTAGTTCTTTTTTTATAAAGTAGCACAGAACCTTTAAAAAAAAGCTCTAATGCTAACTTACTTATTTATGACACATTTTCAGCCTACCACAAGACGAGCCAATCAGAATCAGACGTTGATGCCAAAACCTCCCACATTTAACCAATCGGGTAATACTATGGAAAATAACACTATTCAGTAAGTTACCGTTAGTCTGTTATCATGAATAAAATTTATGGCTGTACTTGCTAGGTGTTCAAATGAGAAGTATTCCTACTTAATTTTGCAACATAGCTTTAACAATATTTATATAGATAATAAGTAACAATCCTGTATTTCTGAGATATTGTGTTTTTCAATGCCCTGTATTATGTGTTACATTCACAGCATGTCCGTTATGTGGTTTTGGGGTTAATGTATCTTTTAAGGGCCAGGCCCCAAAATTGGTCTCCAAGCTCAAATCTCATATCTTGTCTTTTAATGTTTCTAATTTAATTATGACCAGACAATAATAATATTTTTGTTACTCTATTGTGACAGTACAATTGATCTGAAAATGTATTTAAACGTAAATCAGCTCTAGCTTTTAAACCAGAAATTTTGAGAATGGAATTGAGATTTGAGCTCGGAGACTGTTCTCATATTTTTAACCTTGAGGCCTGTACCTTTTATTTCTGCTGAAATTTTTAATTTTCTTGCTCACTTCTCTATGACTTTGTTTTGATTCAATGCTACAATTTTGCCTCATTAGTCAGGTATGTATGTATCTCTACTACCTACATCTCTAAAACTTAAAACACAAGATAATATACAAAGTTCCCACATTCACAGTGTTTACCTCCCTTGTTTTGAATTGGCGGCCATCTGGAAAGTACCGGTAGTTATTAAACAACTCAATTTACAAAATATAACTTAATCATGAAGTTGAAAAAAACATAAGCACAGGTTTAAGAACATGTAGTTGTCACATATGAATATCCTATATTTAGAATTATCAAAACAAAAAGAATTTTTTTATAAATATCTTTTACCAATGCTTGTCAAATTTGACTTTCAAGATGGCCGCAAATTCAAAACAAGGGGGGTAAATATTGTAGATGTGGGAACCATGTATATGACCCATATAAATTGATTGGCTGTTATTTGTCCATGTAGATTTCTGTTATATAGTGTATTATTGAAGCGTGATATTCACTGACTTGGGCCCTTGAAAGTTGGGGTACATTATTTGTTCTGTTTACATTTCAGTACTCAGAATAATCCTCCAAATGTAAGAAGAAGTTCTCGTTTGTTCAGTCATTCAAATTCAAGTTCAGTTAAAGTAAGTAACACCTGTTGTCATGTGACTTTAATAAAATGTACTGTACATGTAAAAATTGTATATCAAACTGAATTCGAAGATGCACAAATCTTTGGCAGTCCTGAAAATTTAATAACTCTGTATAGGTTTAATCTTAATACCCCAGTGATTTTTTTACAATTTAATTTGCTCGAGTCCTAGGACTCGCTGGACGAAAAATCTTTACGTCCCATGTTTGAAGTGCGAGTCCCAAATTTTGTGATTTAAATGGATGTAAATATTGCCCATCCAATGAAGGACGACAACAATATGGTTCAGTATGATGATTTGTCTGCAAATCGCTTTCTCCAACGATTGCAATTCAAAATAAACACAGAGCGGCCATTATCTCGAGGACGATGTCACTTATCTCAATGTTATCAGAAAAATATCTTTTATCGGGAAGATTAGAAACTTAGTCAAGTTTTTCGGTCTGAGACTGACAGAAACCTGGGCATCCAATTAATTTGTCAAGATGGAAATTCCAATCCAAATAAAAAGCTGACATTAGTTTTATCAATTTCTTATTCACCTCTGTGTTTATTGAGAAGGTATAATGCTAAAATACAATGCAACCTCCAGAGCAACATCCTTTGGGAGAAATAAAAGTTGCTGGGAGGTTGTTGCTCTGAAGAGGTTGAATAAATAGCTATATCGTACAGTAGGAAAAGATCATGCTTTTGTTAAAGGGAGGTTGTTGCTCAAGAAAGGGCAGCTCTGGATTGGTTGCATTGTACATATTATTGACAGAATGTAAGTTTTTATCAAAGGATATAATTAATTTGATGAATTCATGCAGTACAACATTAAGTATATATGAATCATGTTTATTTTTATTTACAGGAAAACAATAAACAACAAAGTAAACCTCGGTTTACCAGTCCACGTCCGGCGGGTGGTAGAAAATCTAAAACCAGATTAAGTAAATCGAAACAAGATATATCAGATGTAGGCAAGGGGGAGATAATCACTGATATAAAGATATCTTCACCAGAACCGCAGCCACAGATAGATCTTGTACAGATGCAACAACAATCGTTAGGTATGTGAACAGTTTAATAGTCTGATCACTTGTACATATAGTTTGAACTGATGTTTTAAGAAAAAATAGTTTGAACATTGTATAGTGCAATTTTATTATATTGTCAAAGCTCACAGTCACTAATGTGTTTATTTTTAGCTTTGTACCACAGTTGACAGTTTTCGTTTATTATGCCATTATGGAATGTTCCATTCCACAGGTTTATAAAATTTGATTTACATACACATTTGGCAGTAAATTATCGTAAAACATTCGAAGTAATCAAATCTCACTGAAGTCAGAAATGAATGGAAGCATTGACCGTGATATTATGCTGCTTTGACAGTTTAGTGGGATTGTATAATATAGGAAAACAAAGCTTTTTCACATCAGTTTAGTAGATTTTTCCACTTGTGGTTGATGATGTTAAACCAAGCTGCAAGTTCTGTTGAGTTCAGCAAACTGCAAAGCTAGTTCTGACAGTTGCTTTCCCTTGGATTGACTTTCTGTTGTTTTACTTTCAATGATACGTGTTGCTGATATAAGTTAATGATGAATGTGTAGCGTATTTCGAAAGGATGTTTGTTTACCCGTCTTGACTGATAAAACATTATTTCATTCTTGTAAATTTTGCATTAAACTTGGAAATCTGTATTTTTATTCTGAGAAACTTCATTTACAGTCAACCCTGTATTAGCTGCCACCTCAAATGAAAGACACCCTGTGCATGAAGGCCATTCTTTTAAAACCTGTATTTTGATTACTTACAACAAATTGACCTCTGAATAAAGGTCACCTGTCAATAAAGGCCACATGATATCCTTCCTAAGGGTGGAAGTTGTTCCAGGTTGACTGTTAACTGAAATCCATGTTTTGTCAGACTTTAATGTGTTTGATGTGGAAAAATGTTACAGCATAAATTTCATATAAAATAAATGACGGGTTTCTATATATTTTCAGCGGGTATATTGTCATTATTACAATCTGTCGGACAGGCCTACCAAGCATTGTCTGAGTATAACTGTCGTAAAGCTATTGATCTCTTTACGGATTTACCTCCTCATCAGATGAATACTGGCTGGGTTCTCTCACAGATAGGTAGAGCACAGTTTGAGCTACAAGAGTATCAAGAGGTAGGGATGGTTGTGTTTTAAATACATATTGTTTTATGAACACCTCAAAGTTTCTAATTCAGTTGTGTACCTGATTGTATTCAATGAATAAATGTACCAAATTTCGTGTATTGATGTATACAAAGCTAAAACACATTTTTAGTTTGGTGTTTTCGAAGAAAAAGTCTGGTTGTTGTGATCACTATGGCATCTGTGTCTGCTACTTTAATGTCGCTCATAACTCAGAAACTATAAGAGGTAGCAACTTGAAACTTCTTAGGATAGGGCTCACTGAGGTGGTGAACAGATGAGTGTTGGCACCTCTCGGTGCTTTTGTTCTTTTGAAATGATTGGTAAGATAAGTAAACAAATACTACAAAAATAAATGTGAAACTAGTTAAGTCTGAGGCATTCTATTATATGATTCAACTGAAGTAATTGTCTGTATGTTATATGCTTAATGGCAGTGACTTATGGCATTTTCTATCATTTGTTTGACTGTGAAATATGCAAGCGATTTATATAAAAAATAAATGTCTAAAATTAAATCTTCGAAAAAAGGATTTCCTTGCAGTGCATTGCTATTTTATTATTGCAGGCAGAAAAAACGTTTAGAAAAATATTAGAAAATGAGCCACATTTTATAGAAGGCATGGAGATATACAGTACAACATTGTGGCATTTACAGAAAGAAGTAGAACTGTCTTATCTAGCACAGAAACTCACTGAAGTTGATAAAGGCTCACCTGAGGTAGTCATAGAGTTTTTATAGAAACATAATATTTGATGGCATTCTCTGTCTACAGTCTTTTTATCTGTCCTAAAAGTGCTATGATTTTTTAGCATAATGAAAGTTATTTGATCAAAATATCTCATGAAATGGCAAATTTATGGTCAATTTAATAAAGACTTTCATTAAAACAAACATTTGAATATGTAAACAATGTGGTTGAAGGCCTCTAGTTTGACAAAAATGGTCAGCCATGTATGATTTTCAGGATTTTTGATTTGACTCTTTTGACACCACTGTCTATAGTTTAACCACAATGAAGATATAGTTAAACCTCTGATCAAAGGCTACCCTTTGGAAAGACTTGATGTGGGCTATTTACAGGTGGCCTTATTCAGAGGTCATTTTGTTCGAAATAATCAATGACGGTTTTTAAAATAATTGTTTCTTTTCACTGGGTGACCTTTATTTGGAGGTGGTTTTATATTATGTACTGATGAAGCCTGAAAAAGCAGTGTTCATGCTATCCTAACCAACCATATTTTTAGTTTTGATGCTAGAGTTTCTATCTGCAAATCCAAAGAACAAAAATATTAGTGGATAAATTGTACCTCTGAAGTACAAAAGGTATGGATAGTTAAACTGGAAAATTTCTTGATCTATCTTCCCTCTATTTATTCTGGTCAAGTTAATATAAACACAGTTATTATTTTTCTTTGCCACTTATAAAGAAAATGATTGGCAGTATGTATGTGTCAGTTCATAATTTTATTTTTTTATTCGTATTTTTCACAGGCATGGTGTGCAACTGGTAACTGTTTTAGTCTACAGAGAGAACATGAAACTGCCATAAAATTCTTCAATAGAGCCATGCAGGTAAGGAAGATAATTAGATGAACTAATACATTACTTTATATGTTACTTATTGAACAACCATTAATATACTGATATTCCTTTTATTATTACATCATCACTGCCTCTATATGTTACTTATTGAACAACCATTAATATACCAATATTCCTTTTATTATTACTCATTTCTGCTTCTTATTAATTGTTTCTCCATAGAATCAGTTGCCAAAAAAAATCACAAAAAGTCAGCCTTTGTCAATTCATAGGGGTCACATGCTCTATTATGCATGAATCAAAAACAGATATAATGCAACCTCTCCACAGCAACACCCTTAGGAGTAGTAAAATTATGTTGTTAAATTGAGAGGTAGTTGCTCTAGAGAGGTGAAATTAAAAGTTAGACCATGCAATTGGGATGAATCATGGTGTTGTTGAACAGAGGTTGTTGCTCAAGAGAGGGTAACTCTGGAGAGGTTGTACAGTATTAACTTTGTGCTAAAATCCCTGATTCCTGAAATGTGACCATGAATAAGACCACTGACAAATTAGTGTTACTTATATACAGAGGAACTGATAAGCATTGATACCTATCTTGAGACTCTGAAATTTTTCTTAGTCTTTGGTAGGTTCTAACTCACAGCTGGTAGGGGCTAATAATAACTATGGTAATCACAAACCAGAACCAGTCCACCAGAGAGGCCCTGTATGATTAATATCTTGTTGATGAATGATATACACTTAGACCATATATGTATATTTTCAGATAAATCCATTGTTTGCGTACGCATATACTCTTCTTGGACATGAGTTTGTGTATACTGAAGAGTTGGATAATGCTATGGCCTGTTTTAGAAGTGCCATAAGAGTCAGTCCCAGACATTATAATGCTTGGTAAGTTGATACATAAAGTGATGGTAAATCTATAATGGATAGCTGTCTGGGCTATTGAGATGAAACATTTCTAATGCAGTAAAACCTGTGAACATAGGCCACCTTTGGAAAAGGCGATAGGTGGACTTTATAGACCTGTGGCATATTCTCTGTGATCAACTGGTCGTGGTATTTCAAATAATCATTAACATGTTTTAAAAGAATGGCCTTTATTCACAGGGTGGCTTTTATTCAAAAGTGGCTGCTTACACAGGTTTGACTGGTACTGTTAGGGTCTGGGGCCATTTTCTTTAAAGCTGTCTGTGAATTGTATCATTATTCAGTTTTATCTCTTTTAGATTATTTTCAATGCTGAGAAAAGACATTGGACTCATTGTATTTCAAATCAAGCTTAATTCTAGGTTACTTTTAAAATCATTATTACTTTTAGTTCTTAAGTCAAATGGTTTAAAACGCTGAGAATATTGCCATCACAACAAATTTTACTCCTGAAAGATAAGCAATATATGCATTGACGTGATTGTGTGTTTATTAATTTCAGGTACGGTGTTGGTCTTATTTACTTGAAGCAGGAAAAGTTCCGATTGGCTGAGATTCATTTTAGGAAAGCATTGATGATAAACCCACAAAGTTCAGCATTATTATGCCATATAGGAGTGGTATGTATCTTTCTTTGCATAATCACTGCACATAGCCTTACATAACAGAACTATTTGTTGGGAGGGACAGTGGTGTTGTGGTAGAGCATCTGACTCCTAACCCGGTGGTTGCGGGTTCGAATTCCTGTCAGTGGCGGAATTTGAACGTAACCTTCACAATCCCTTCTTTCGGCACGAGTACTGGTCAGAATCCAGGAAGCAGTCATCGAGAGTAGTTAATATAAGTTGTAACTTGCTCTGTAAAATAAAGAAGTTTAAACTAACAAAACCATGATTCATCTAAGGCTGGACATATTGATAACTTTCCAAATTTCTCATACAATGTCCATATAGTCATTTAAGTGTCTGAGTATAATTGTATTACTGTCATCTTTGATTGAAGTTTTCTTTACTGGTCTGTTGAAAATATGTTTTTGTGAATTCTACATTATAGAATTTCATGTCCACTGTGCAGTCATATCACTGTTGATCAATGAACATTCAAATCAATCGATTTTGCACTTTTCCTTATTATTCATAATTCATTCAAAGAATGGTATTTTTGCTTACCGTGATATTTAAGTACACTTTTTCTAGCATATATGAATCTTTTTTTTACTGGAGTTAAATGTTGCATCAACAGCCAGTATTTTCTGTGACTTAAATAACTTTAACTGTGGAGGAAAACCTAAGGCTAAAACTGAGTCTAACCACCAGTCTTCTGTAAACTAGATAAACAGTTCATCACATGCAATTTTTTTTGGTGCAGAGTGAGTACAAACTCTGTTTCACAAGGCTAGTGATTGCTAGTTAGAGAACATAACCACTCTACCACACTCTTTTATAAACTCTACATATTCTCTACAGGTGTTACATGCACAACAGAAATCAGATCAAGCCCTGGCTACACTCGATAAAGCTATAGCAACTGATCCAAAGAATCCATTGTGTAAATTCCATAAAGCTACGATATTGTTTGCTAAACAGAAACATAAGGTAAGTTTTATAATTATATTTATTGAGTTATCTCCCTTTATAAAAAATGAGTATTTCTGTATATTTGTAAATCATGAGTACTCTCCCTTGATACACTTAATATAAGTTTTATCATATTTGTTGAGTTGTCTTCCTTGATATATTTAGATTATTGATATAGAGCTCATCATAATTACTCATTTACTCATATCTAATAAAGTTTGTCTTGGATTAGTACTTTCATATTTGCCTTTTAAATGGTCCACTTTTTATACGCCTATTTAAAAAACGGGTTGTATAATTCGGGACACTTTTGGTGGGCAGGTTGGCGGGCGGCGTCCACAACGGTGTCCGCTCTCTAATTCAAATAGTTTTATTCTGATCCTCGCCATGGCCATGAGATCTCGGTCAAGTTCGTAAAGCAGCCCTATCACCCCAGGAACTTCTGAGTTATGCCCCTTGACGCTTTGAAAGTTTGAAAAATGAATTTGACAGGCGTTTTTTGTGACCTTGTTTATTATTGTCAAATTGTTTAAGTCATCAAATTGTTTGGATTATTAGTTATTAGTCATCCTGAAATTATTGATTTAATGCCTGTAAAACAGGTATAAAAGAATGTTCGATTCATCCAAAATAAATATTACGTTAACCCGCATTGTTCTTAATTTTCATTGTTCATATCATCCTGTTACAGTGGTTAATCTATATTGATTATTCTAAATGATTACCCTTTTAGTATCTTTTGAACAAACAATTCATACTTCAGTTTTAATTGCTGGTCTTTTTTAATACATAAAACGTTCATGTATAATTTACTGTTTTGCCTCCCTGTTTAATGCTAACCACCATTGTTAAAGGCTATCAAATTACTTAAATGAATAACATATCACTTTTCAATTCTTAATGTGGACTGTTAAAATATTTGTACATGTGTTATGCATGGGCAATATGAGCTGATCATTAGTATATTATACACCCACCTCCGTAATCGAGTGGTTAATGTCGCTGACTTCAAATCACTGTAACCCCTCACTAATAGAGGGTTGTGTGTTTGAGCCCCGCTACTGGCCATGTCTCTTTATGTAAGAAAGTAGGTAGTTGCTTATGGAGGATGGGAGTCTAGTACTGGTTCTTCCCAGGAGCGATACTTAGGTGAACTGTCCACCTCATATGGCTCTGACTGTTGAAAAGGGGCGTAAAACTTGATATAAAAAAGTATATTACATAATAATTATTATAATAATGTATGCTGTTTTATTATGTATTCTCATTGTCACAATATTGCATTTAATGACAAGGAAATGATTAAAATTGATATAAGAGAGATCTGATGGTATTTGTTACCAATTAAATGCCTGAAACATATCCTGTTTACTTGTAATTATGCTATATAATAATGCTATTCTCCTACTTGCTAAAAAAACCTCACAACCAGTGCTACAATTTATTGGGTTCTTTTTAAAGAATCATGTTGAGATAATGCTTGTTATATCTGTTTGCAGGAAGCTTTGGAAGAACTAGAAGAATTAAAAAGAATTATTCCAAAAGAATCTCTTATTTATTTCCTTCTTGGAAAGGTGAGTTCTCTTGTATTAAAGAGTGTGGAAAATTTAAAACAAAGACTCAACATCATTTTGAAACAAAATGAACATCTGTCATAAAAATTGAAAGTGGTGTTTTTGGTGCAAAAAAAAAAAAATTCTGTACAAAATTTTTCATGTATCTACTTTAAGTGTGTTTTTAAAAAAATGAAATTGGCTAATACAATCAAAGATTATAAGCTCTAATTATAGTATCCTATAAATTATATAATATAAAATGTATGAAACACCCTGTATGCGATTTTATATAAGACATAATCTCTCTTGTAGGTCCATAAAAAATTAGGTAACACAGATTTAGCATTGACAAACTTCTCATGGGCGATGGATCTGGATCCAAAGGGTGTAAATAATCAAATAAAAGAATCTATCGAGAAAAGATTCAACACTGAAGATGATGATGCTTTAGTCAGACTTAGTGAATCAGGTAAGAACGAATTTCATTCATCTTTTTATCTAGCCCGTACATAATTTTGTCCGACTTCGATGATTTAACAAACCAATTAGTTATATTTCTTTGGTCTTATAACAGTTCATGCTTAAAGGGAAAAAGGTTTGAAATATGTTTCTTCCTATTTGTTGTTATTATAAAGAACAACAAAAGGGGCCTATGTGACACTTTATTTGCTACATCATCTGTATTCCGTCTTTTGAGTTCAACTAGATATATTATAGGGATGAATGATTGTTAAGTGGTAACACACTGGACTACTGAATGAAAGGTTGTGGGTTAGAATCTCTGCTCTGCCAGGAAAGCTTTTTAGTGCCCCTTATCCCATCTACTGAGCACAGCCTTGTGTCTAGAAAATCACAGCCAAAACATGCCAGGTGTGTATCGGTGCTTTACACCTGGCACAATGAAGAACCAGGAAAAACTATTCGTAATAAGAGAGTGATAAAATGCCCCGGTTTGCCTGTGTCTTCTCTCCCTTCTCTCTGGGGTGGCCCTGGAATGACCTTAGCTGTCAAATGGGTGGTTAAACAACATACGGTAAAACTTCGTTGTTACGAGCATCAATATTACAACACTAGGCTTATCTCGAGGAAATAATGAAGTCCCGACACTTCTTGTTCTTACTTGTATACGAATTTCCATGTTTATTATGAGCATCTTTATCTTGATATCTCGAGCACATATCACGGTCCCTTGACTTAGTTTTAAGCGTTGATTACCATAATTATCTCGAGGAGTGTCATGTTGAATATTGTTCACACCTGCATACATGTAGACCAGCGAACAAGTTTTTTTCGTTTAAATTGGTCAACAAAAGAACAAATCTTAATCGAGTACCTATGTATTCATGACTTAAAATGACATTGAAGCTTCATTTGTTTGTTGCAAGTTTGCAGTCCAGTTTTTAATATCAAAGTTTTAGAAGATTTATTGTGAGAATTTAATTACGAGATCTTAATTTTGAGCACTTAATTGCAAGATTGAAAAGCAGATACTAAACAACAATAGATACGCAGATAATTCTATGACTCACTTACTGATATCAATGAAGATAAAAAATAGCGCAAAATAACATAAGCATTTCGTATTATTACTGTAAACACGCTGATACTTTGTTAATTTTTCATTCAATGAACAAACCTGTTTATCTCGAGCAAAAAGTCTGGTCCGATGACTCCTCGAGATAACGAGGTTTTACTGTATATTAAATAGATAAATCAATCAACTATATATGTTTTACAGATATTGGAGATGTATTGCCTTCAGGCAGTAATTCCTCACTAATGGATGCCGACGATATGTTACAAGCTGTGGAAAGTGATGAAAGCTTATGACAAAGGTTCTCTGATAATACTATAGAAAATTTACTTACAGTATGAGACTAGTAGTTTTTCTAGATGTGGAATTAGTAGGTACACTGTATTGTCTTGTGATAATTCAACGATGTAATCATAAATGACCGATCGTGAAAAATCTCAAACCAAATTATGTTAAAAAATTTGATTTTTTTACCCATATCAAATTAAACCAATTTATAAGCTATCTTTAAACTTTCTGATGATGCTGAGTGTCAAACATGATCAACTTTATTGTGTGTTTTTCTCTCCAGAGGTTTTGCAATTAAATCATTGAATTTTCTACCCAAAATTTGCCATCATTGAATTCATTTAAGTTTCAGTAAGTTGATAACTAAACGATATAATATTTGTTGTTGTTAAATTTAATGATAAATTAATAAGTGGTGTTATTGACTACACAATGAAATCATTGTCAGCATGTATTTATTATGTATCTGGATTTGTCTCATATTTATATTGATCTATTGTTCCATGCTATGATACAAGCTCTCTAACTTCAGTGTTAGCCTTTATGTTGTTCAATAAGCTCTGTTCATTTTATGCTTGTCTGAAATGGCTCACAATGTCTGCTGGGTATGTCTTATGGCTGTTAGAACTTAAACAAGCTCTCGCCCTGAGCTTATAAAACTTGAGAATAGTCTCTAAATTCAAATCTCAATCTTAGAGTATTAAGGTTAAAAAGATAGAGCTGATTAATGTTTAAATACATATTCAATTAAATTATGCTGTAATAAAAATGCTTCAATAATGAAATTATTGTTTTACCATAATAGAAACTTAGAAACATTTAAAGACAAGATATATGATTTGAGCTTAGATTGTATTCTTTGTTATAAGCTTATAAATTCACTGTAGGCAGAAAGAATTAGGCAAATCATGTTATTGGACTTTTTTGTTGGTGCATTTCATTGCTTAGAACGTTTTAAGTTATTAAAGTATTAATGAAATCAGTATCTAAAATATAGGTAATTGCTGTAGAAAAAATATTTTGTAATACAGTCTGAGTCTTAAATTTTGACAAGCATTCAAGCAACTTTTTTGTGTTCAATTGAATTAGTTATGAGTGTATAATGGTTGTTCAGTACTTTATGTGTCAGAGAGAATTTAACTGTGTACTTAATTAAGGGCCTGTCTGATTAGCTCAATGGTTAGAGCTTATCTACTTATCAAGAAGTTGTGAGTTCGAACCCAGGGTGAGGCTAGCATTGTCCGTGACAAATTTGACTGAAGATATTACATCCTACCGGTATTTTAAATTGTCCTCCACCTCTGAATTATGTGGGGTAGCTTGGCAGTAGCTTGCGGATAGATTGTGCTTAGTACTGGATAAGGCCTAAATGAAGTCCAAGGAAGCTGGTTAGGATAACTGCCCACCATGATATGACTGAAATAATGTTGAAAATGGCGTTAAATCCGATGCAATTGATAACTTAAATAAACACTTGACATATATATTCAACCACAATATGCTGAACTGAAATTAAAATGAAGTATGGATGAACATAGAAGTTAAGTAATCTTATACACAGTGTGCACTATTCTATTTTTGTTTCTAGTGTTATAAGTTAGTTCTTGATGTTGCTGACTATTTTAAGTTATTATGTAGGGTTGCTAGTACCGGTATATATATTTTGTGGAAGAACAATTTTTTCATAGGAGTAATTGACGTAATGTTATTGTATGTGAGCCTGATGGTGTTTGTATTATTTATTTGTGAGTGACGAACGAGTGCCGAATGGATTTTGTTGGTCTTTTATTTAGATGTACAATATTTTATTGTCCGTTTTTATCTATGTGGATACAAACTAGTGCAAATGGCTACGTTGTTGAGTTTAGTTGATTTGACGGAATTGTAATGTTTTCGTCCTCTACTTAATACATTGACCACATATTAAGCATTGGAATATTGTTCAAACCAAATAAGTCATTAATAGCCATGATGATATTTATATACACTGTACATTGCCAGCTCATTGATTCCATTTTGTTAGGCCATCCCTTAAAAAATGGTACACAACCCAACATGAATTTGGATGTTGACCAAAGTTCTACTTGTTACTACATCTGCCCTACTGTTGTTCAACCAGTTTCCGTTCCATGTTGCAGTGTAAGTCCATGTAAGTTCAGTTTCCATGCAAGAGTACTTTCAGTACTTTGATTATGTGTTAAAATTATATGCTTGGAACAGAAAATGATTTTAGCAAAATTGCTGAACTGAATTTTGAGTCAGGATTTTTGAATGTTTACAGAAATACAAGCCAACATATTTTGTATGAATAGCCTTGTTCATCTATAATAAATTTATACAATTTTTGTATAAAGATTAATTCAATCGTATCAACTTTATAATTGTTTTGTATGAAGACTTATTCAGTCAACTAATGAATGACTTGCTTTTTATTAGGTGCTTAATGACATTGCTCTAGAAAAACTTGCAACTAACCCTTTAAAGAGACATTATTTATTCTATTTGATACGATAAAGTCATTAAAAATAAATGGTTTGTCATTTGTTGAACTTATTGATCCTTCGGAATCACAAAAAGGTTAGGTGTGAGTTTTCAATGCATTGTGCATGTTTATATACCTCCATCTATTGCAATAGAACTTTGTAGTTGACTTTTTACAAAATAATTTATTTGGAGGTATATTCATGCTTAGTGACAGACTCTGATATCAGCCATTTAATTTTAACGAGAAGGACTTTTATTCCAATTCCAAGCAAATAGCTTGTGTTGCATAATTTCATATGTTCATTACATGTATTTATTTATGAATTTTGATGTTTGTATTCAACAGATCTCTTTGTATTTATACTTGTATAATTACTTTAATCTTTCAGAATATAATATCTAACAGTATGTGAAGTTTCATGGCTGTAATCCCTTTTTACTCTTTAAACAAAAGTGTATTTATAAGGGGTCGGTGGTTTAAGGTTTTCACTTCCTGTTGGATATATGTAAGACTTAAAAACAAAGTGTTTATTTAAGGGGTCAGGTTTTAGGGTTTCACTTCCTGTTGAATATAATTAAGAATTTGCTATTATTTAAGCAGTGAACCTTTTTGGTTATGTTGGGTTTTTCATTTCATTGTAAGAGCTGGCATTTTTTAGCGTATGAAGTTTCCTAGAATTTTGTCCATATCTTCTGCACTACTGCCTTTGTCTTACTATCTCACACAAATATAAATGTTTGAACATTTTTATTGGTATTTTTTATTACTACAGCAAATTACTATGACTATGCCATTACATAATCTGTTAGATGTGGCGTGTGTATGTATATATTCATTAAAATGCTGTTTGTTTCACACTTAAAATGTATTCTATAAATTATTTAAATCTCATGTGTTCTCATTTTATTAGCTCGCTAGTTTTCGAAGAAAAAGTCGAGCTATTGTGGTCACTGCGGCATCTGTGCAAAAACGTTAATGTACTGCGGTGTCTATGTCAGTATCTGCATCTGCGTCGTCTGTACAAAAACTTTAATGTAGCTCATAACTCAGAAACTATTAGAGGTAGCAACATGAAACTTCATAGGTGGATAGAATCTGATCTCACTGAGGTGGTGAACAGGCGAGTGTTGGCATAGCTCGCAGCCTCGTGTTGATTTTGTGACTAAGGGGGTATCATTAATGTATCATGTGACTTAAACAGCCTGATGTTGTATCTGGCTTATAGTTCATGTGTATATCAAGCTATCCTTAAAAACTTGTTTGTTTGCCGTTATACGACCAAAATGTCTTTAGTGGGTAATAATTTTTCTTTTGTTAATATCATGTGTGAACTGAAAATCAATACTGGAATAAAAAAAAAAAAGATAATTAATCATAGAATTTTAAACGAGCCTGGCATGTAACTGCAAAACTAACCGTTTTTAAGGATTGCCTTTTTTCCATGCTTTGATGTTATTCGAGATACGACTGTAAAAATAATTGTCAGAACTTCCTGTATGCAAATGTTGTATAGTCCCATTGTGTATATGACATTTTTTATGTACGTACTGTACGATACCTTGGTTGTGTCAGTATATAATGTCCTGACATTAAATTGATCAAGGCATTTGTGTTTTACCTGAATTGTGTTGTCATATATTTGAGTCATTTTTTACCTGTGAAATATGTTGATGTATTTTTGTGAAACCCGTACTATTGATAATTGTTTGTGATCAACTCATCATGTAATTGTATTATTATAATTATGGTCATATATTACCAATACAGATAATTTCTACTTGTTACTTTTTTGGCTTTTATATTTATCCTTGTTTTATGTGAAGATTTTGACAGTGACTTGTGGAGAACAAGGTTAAGACATGTGAAGATTTTGACAGTGACTTGTGGAGAACAAGGTCAAGACATGTGAAGATTTTGACAGTGACTTGTGGAGAACAAGGTGAAGACATGTGAAGATTTTGACAGTGACTTGTGGAGAACAAGGTCAAGACATGTGAAGAATTTGACAGTGACTTGTGGAGAACAAGGTCAAGACATGTGAAGAATTTGACAGTGACTTGTGTAGAACAAGGTGAAGACATGTGAAGATTTTGACAGTGACTTGTGTAGAACAAGGTTAAGACATGTAAAGAATTTGACAGTGACTTGTGGAGAACAAGGTTAAGACATGTAAAGATTTTGACAGTGACTTGTGGAGAACAAGGTTAAGACATGTAAAGATTTTGACAGTGACTTGTGTAGAACAAGGTTAAGACATGTGAAGATTTTGACAGTAACTTGTGTAGAACAAGGTTAAGACATGTAAAGATTTTGACAGTGACTTGTGTAGAACAAGGTTAAGACATGTGAAGATTTTGACAGTAACTTGTGTAGAACAAGGTTAAGACATGTAAAGATTTTGACAGTGACTTGTGTAGAACAAGGTTAAGACATGTGAAGATTTTGACAATGACTTGTGTAGAACAAGGTTAAGACATGTAAAGATTTTGACAGTGACTTGTGTAGAACAAGGTTAAGACATGTAAAGATTTTGACAGTGACTTGTGGAGAACAAGGTTAAGACATGTAAAGATTTTGACAGTGACTTGTGTAGAACAAGGTTAAGACATGTGAAGATTTTGACAATGACTTGTGTAGAACAAGGTTAAGACATGTAAAGATTTTGACAATGACTTGTGTAGAACAAGGTTAAGACATGTGAAGATTTTGACAGTGACTTGTGTAGAACAAGGTTAAGACATGTAAAGATTTTGACAATGACTTGTGTAGAACAAGGTTAAGACATGTGAAGATTTTGACAATGACTTGTGTAGAACAAGGTTAAGACATGTAAAGATTTTGACAATGACTTGTGTAGAACAAGGTTAAGACATGTGAAGATTTTGACAGTAACTTGTGTAGAACAAGGTTAAGACATGTAAAGATTTTGACAATGACTTGTGTAGAACAAGGTTAAGACATGTAAAGATTTTGACAATGACTTGTGTAGAACAAGGTTAAGACATGTGAAGATTTTGACAATGACTTGTGTAGAACAAGGTTAAGACATGTAAAGATTTTGACAATGACTTGTGTAGAACAAGGTTAAGACATGTGAAGATTTTGACAGTAACTTGTGTAGAACAAGGTTAAGACATGTAAAGATTTTGACAATGACTTGTGTAGAACAAGGTTAAGACATGTAAAGATTTTGACAATGACTTGTGTAGAACAAGGTTAAGACATGTGAAGATTTTGACAGTAACTTGTGTAGAACAAGGTTAAGACATGTAAAGATTTTGACAATGACTTGTGTAGAACAAGGTTAAGACATGTGAAGATTTTGACAGTAACTTGTGTAGAACAAGGTTAAGACATGTAAAGATTTTGACAGTGACTTGTGTAGAACAAGGTTAAGACATGTGAAGAATTTGACAGTGACTTGTGTAGAACAAGGTTAAGTCATGTAAAGAATTTGACAGTGACTTGTGGAGAACAAGGTTAAGACATGTAAAGATTTTGACAGTGACTTGTGGAGAACAAGGTTAAGACATGTAAAGATTTTGACAGTGACTTGTGGAGAACAAGGTTAAGACATGTAAAGATTTTGACAGTAACTTGTGGAGAACAAGGTTAAGACTGGTATAGAAACTGGATAGGTAAGCTGTCTGTGGATATTGATCTGAAATACTGCTGAAGCAGGCAGGAGATCTGAAAAAATATCAATGACTATTTGGTCTGATTTGTTTTACTCTAGGAAAAGAATCCAGATGGGAGACTAAAACATTCTATGTTCGATAAAATTTGGTTTATGAAGAATACTTTTAGTAGTGCCTAAAAGTGTTGTTTGATGGGGATTTTTCACATCCAGCAGATAGGGATAAGCTGTGGGTTGTGCTAAATATAATGATAAAATAAATTATTGATAGAAAATTTTGACCTCAACAACCATGCCATCATTTGATAATGATGAAGAATTATTCTGTTGGCTTGTGTGTTTTTGATCTTCAACCAAAAAAGGTCTTTCTTAGCTAAGATACAGGTCTGATATTCTGTGTGAGAAAACAATGATTTGAATAATTTGTAAAATCTATCTGCAGATTTTTAAGTGCAGTACAACCACAGGTAACTGTATCATGAATAGATTATAAAAATATGAAAAAAAAAAAATTAAAAAATATTTATTACTATGTTAATATTTTTTTTTCAATTTTTTTTTCATATTTTTATAATCTATTCATGATACAGTTACCTGTGAGTACAACCTCTCCCAGAGCAACCCTCTCTTTAGCAACAACCTCCATTCAACAGCAGTATGATTTTTCCACTGCATGATTTTAACCTTTCTAGAGCAACAACCTCTCAACAACAATATTATTTAGCTTTACCCAAAGGGTTGTTGTTTTGGAGAGGTTGCGCTGTGCCACATGTTTATCATCAGATATATTCAGAGTTTATAACTCTACATTTACCGGTAAGTAATAGCTGCTTTTAGAGAGTGTCACAGTTACGGAATAAGCCGAATCGAAATGCTAGGAATTTTTTGGGGTGGGAAGGAGGGGTAAATCGGGGTTGAACATTTTAGTGATATTCGGGATTTTAGATTTGGACGTGTTGACACCCCTGTGTTTATTCTCCCCTAAGGTATGTTTAAGAGACATACCAATCTGACTAAAGTACTCGATCTTCCTGACGGCAAGCGTAGCGGGTTTGAGGATATGGTTTTAATTAGATTGAGAGACATATCTTAGTTGAAATAGCTGAATTAAACTTAATAAACTCACTAGCAGTGTGGCATTATAGATAGTTACCTGTTACAGCTGACAATAAATGCCTAATACAAACATATTGATAAAACTCGTGATTTACAATCATGAGGTTGCATTTTTTTTTTAAATTTTAAAAACTGTTTTCTCAGATCAGATAATTATTTCTATAAATGGATCTTACATCTGTGAATTCGTCATAAAACTGTCTTGTGTAGTGAATTTACCGCTCATAGAGAATATTAAAACCTTAATGCCGTTTTTAATGACCCTGACTAAATTAAGCGTAGCCATTGGTCAATTGTTATGACTGAGAACAAAACAACCAATGAGAATTCAGAACAAAACAGTCAATGAGAATTTATATTAAAACAGCCAATCAGAACTCGAGTTGTATGTCCATTTCTCCTTGTCAAGTTTTTCATCTTTTATTTCTTGATTTTAAAACTTCCTTATTTCTTGATTTTAAAACTTCCTCATCTAATGACAACACACTTCATAAAATATCAAGAGTATTTAAAATTCTATTAGTTTATTTATTTATATATACAATTAACATAACAACTCTGTGATATCACAGTTGGGCTTTTTCTGTAATAATGAAATACAGAATCACATGACACATATAATATAACACATATAAAACAGCAGTATAAAACTATATGTAGGATTTGATGTATGACTTATAACTGAGATGATGATAGTTTTCATTAAGAAGACTTCCATTTAGCTTAAAGCTCTCAAAATACTGCCTCTCTTGAAAAAAATAGGATTCTAACTCCAAAAATAACTATTAAAACAGGGCGGACAGATTTTGGAAATGTTTATGATTTTAAGTGGTACAAATGTGATCACATAAATGTATGTAGTGGAAATTATTTTGTAACCTATTGCGTGACTTATTTTTTTCCCAGTTTCTGATATACTTGTTACGCACATGATCATATTCGTAACAGATATTTTACAATTGTGGTCTGTTACGAATGCGGTCAAATTGATTAAAGTATTTAGTATCATTAGGTAACAGGAAATTAAAAAAACATGGCATAGAATATCTTAGGGCATTGGGAACAAATATGTCGGTATTACAGCAATGGTCTCTGGCTTGAAAATCCTCCGTTTCGAGTAAAATAGATTTCTATCTTTGTCCAGTAAAGGGAGAGCTCCGGAACTTTATATAAACTTGTCAATAACTTAACTATGGGTGAATTTATTGGCAGTAAGCTATTTAAGGTTTGATATAAAATGCAAAACTTCCGTACAGAAGGATTGATTTGTTAACAATCTGTTCTAAACCGTCGTTTATAAGTGCTAATTTCTGATATTTTAATGCAATTAAAAAGTCACTAGGGATATTGAAAACGTTCGCAGAAAATGCTATCCTGAATTTTTTGTTCCTAGACGAAATAATTAGAAATTTATATTTTTAGTTCTTCTAATATTATAAGAGCCTGAAACGAATAAAGACGGTAAATATTTATAGTTATTTTGCTTATTCATAACTGGAATATAGGGCTTCGAAGTATTAATTCTTAGAGCTGAGATTGAAGAAGGTATTGCGTTGTCCATAGCGACGCTGTAGAATAAGAGGTTCCCTGTTTCTTCTAACCAGTACCCATTTTCACCAGGCAATCCAGGCTTTCCCATGGACTACATCTATGGAATAAATCTGTCGACCTATATGCCATATTTTGGGGTATATGTTATTAAAAACACAAGCTATTAAATATACAAAAAATATTTCAAAAGTTTTGTAGTAACGGTAAAAACATACATTTTAAATATTCTGACATTTTTATCCCTTAATAGAAACATTCAGGTCAAATCAAGTTGTTTGAGAAAGAAAAACAGACATTGATTAATCAGAACAATAACACCTCCAAATAAAGTCCACCTGTTGATAAAGGCCGCATTATGTCTTTCCAAAGGATGGCCTTTGTTCACAGGTTTGACTTTACGTGTATAGACCTTTTAGTTGAACCTTCTGTAATGGTACTTATATGATCACATACAAGATGATGTACATTGTAGATGCAGCAGTTAAGTTGACACTCATGATTTGAAAGTTCATGTAAATATAACATACAATTAAACGATTGTCATATTTTAAAACAATGGACGGAATTAGGGCCACGATGTAGTAATAAAACTCCACTTTCAACAATGACGTACATAAATACTAGTAAATAAATAATGTAATAGGTGAAATCTGAGTATAACCCATTTATATTCGTCAATATTCAATTTAAAGCCACTTTAAAAAGCTCAAAATAGAAACAGATCATTTACTAGGTATGGAAAGTTTTTCAAATCTCGTAAATGTCAGCTCTTGTAGTGTAATGTAGTATTCTATTCTGGAATTACCAATACCAACTCTCAATAAAGAATTTAAAAGCTTTTTTTCTCACTATATATATATAATCTTCACTTTTGTCGTATTTTTTTAAAGGATGGACAGCCATTATGACACTAGGAACTCTTAAAAAACGCACAGTTGTCTAAGCGATGACTTCCTGACCTTAACATGACCTTGAATAATATCGTTGACCTTGAGGACTATAGTACAACTTGTGATCACCATTTATGGATGGGAAAGGTAAACACTAGGACGGCTTTTAATCAATCCAATATACAGAGGAATGACAGACATTTTACTAATATTTGTCGTCCACTTTTTATGACTGACGGTAAATTTAACGTCCGCAACCAGGCCATTCTCGTGACGAAACTATGGCGATATTTTTAGAAGCATGTTAGGGATTCTATCGATAAAATCAGACATGTAATCACAATAATGTTCAAAGGGAGTTATTTGACATACGATCTGATAATTTCAAAGAAATAAAGAAACTATGAACCATAATTGATTAACAAAAATCTTAATGTCCATATTTGGTTAAAAGTGAAACAAACCTTGACAAAAATGACGTCATGAGTTGTTTTTCAGCAACTACGAGCTTTGTTTAAAAATGTTTACAGAATTTTCTTCAGATCATTAAAATGACTAAGGGTCTAATATCTATGGAGGCCAGTATAAATGGCAATCAGGTTTGACGTTATAAGAATCTTCCTGCACAAATGGTAATTGTGTAGATCCAGCGATTAATGCGTATGTAGCGGACTTCCGCCTGTTGATTGGACGATAGTCCACACGTAACACATGTCCCTTCCACTTTGTCTGTCAGTGATGTATGATCAAAATTGTTCCAAAAATACATTTTCTATGTTAATGCAAAAGGCACATAAATGCTATTTGATTTTTAGCGTTTTCATTCCATATGACGTAATTCGTTACCATGGTAAATTGATAATCATCCTTTACCGTCTTCCGTGACAAACAAATGTGTCAATAAAAAATCATTGACGGTAGTTTCCTTAAGTATTCTTGGAAACACTACGTAGTACATTATTCTTAATGATTTATGAATGATCTAGCAGTGACCTTGACCTTTCATCAAGTTGGATGACCTTGCCCTTGGCCTTGTGTAGATGCGTCATATGATGGCGGAAGTGGTTGTGGCGACCCCGGGTGCGCCATTCTCATGCTTGTTGCTGAAATAGATTGATTGTTTGTTTTGATTAATATTTTATTTTTTATATAATTTTTAAAACTTTGAAATAGATGTTATTTGTGAATGGATGTACCACAGAAAAAATACAGTGGACTTTAAATCGTTTGCAGAGATTAATCTTTCGGCAAATTTGTTTGCTGTACATACTATTTTTTCCCCCAAATTTTGTTGATCTGAAATGGGATTAGGTAGGCAATCGATTTGCTTGGATGATAGCGATGCGAATATACAATTAATAAGCGGCTTCTGAATAAAACAAAAGTTGGAAATTAGGCAAGGGGTCTCCGTGGTCGATGACTAGTGAACAGCAGCCCCTCACGGCTATAGTATCGAATCCTACACGGGACCGAAATTCACACGTGAGGAGACTGTCCAGCTAGCCTAGAGAAGATTCTACCAAGGTGTACGCACGCCTGAACAAACACATTGTACATGCATGCGATAGTTTGTAAATGATCAACATTGATCATAGCGAGGCCGTGTAAGTGCGGACTTGAAGGTGACAAGTTGCTCTTACAAATAACTCCAGTGCAACCTCTCCGTAGGAACACCCTTTCGAAGAAGCAGACATGTGTTGTTGTCGTCGAGAGGTTGTTGTTCTTGCAGTGGGAAAAAGTATGCTGTTTTTGAAGGGGGATTGTTGCTCAACAGAGGGCCACTCCGGAAAGGTTGTATTGTACATATTTTTCTCAATCGACGCACTTTTAAATAACTGCATTGTTATTCATTTGGCAAATTACATGTACTTTTCTTCATTGAATGCGGATTCGATGTCCAATGA
The DNA here is from genome assembly GCA_964023205.1 of Lutraria lutraria. Classification (NCBI taxonomy): domain Eukaryota; kingdom Metazoa; phylum Mollusca; class Bivalvia; order Venerida; family Mactridae; genus Lutraria; species Lutraria lutraria. The sequence continues at coordinate 6,120,228 of OZ026848.1, forward strand.
AGTTCTCTCGAATAATTAAATCGATTTCATATACATGTACTATTGTAAACCTGTTCCATTCTTCATAGTGATTATTTATTAATATCTATTTCTTCTTCATATTTTTCCTTTTTTTATTCATATTAATATCATTGTATTAGAAAGAATTGCATGATTTTAAATACATGTAGTGTATAAACGTTTAATTTATAGTTTAATTACAGCTTTTATTTCAATGTGTGCCAATATTTCGAAAAATTTGTAAATTTAAACAAAGAATTGGCAATACAGGAATATTTGCTATCAAGAATTGACGATAAAAGTAATCAAATAAAAGGGTCGAGAATTTCATGTTACAAATAAGCACGACTTCAAAATAGTGCATACATGTTTAAAAATAAAAAAATAAGCGCCATGGACAACGCCAACTTCCAGGCCGGTATGGATTTTTGTTAAAATCGTTAATTGATCGATAAATTATTTTTCCGTTGATTAGATATGACAGCCACGCGTTAAAATTTAATGTAAATATGCGTAACACAAGGTTAGTAAATTATTCATATTAGTATGCTTTCAATGTATGTATTTCTACCGCACATATGGACATAGTTTTGCTCTGTTTCGTAAGAGCGGAGAAACAAGATACATGTATTTCCTAATAGAGAATCACAATACTGGAAGTACTCATGGAAACTGAGCTTACGCAGACTTGCACTGGAACATGGAAAGGGAACTAGTTTAGCAATTAAAGACCTTTGTTACAGTTTGCAAAATTGACCTAAAATCAGCCAAAAATTCAAATTCAAGGGCTAATAACTCAAAAAGTCCGTCAACACACACTTTTTTCGCCTAAAATGTTTCTATATATGCTATGATCATGCAAAGTTTAAAAAAAAATCGAAGAGTTTTCATTTTCCCTATATGTCTATGTGGAAAAAACCTGGAAACTGGAGCAATTGTCTTTAATGGCGGATGTAGAAAAACGTAGTACTTTGGTCTGCACCAAGCGAGTGACAGCTATGGGAAGTTTCCAAAAAAATGCCTTAAATAAATAAGAGTATGTCGAAATTAAGATATACTCATAGTTCTACTTTGGTAGCGTATTGAACAGGAAGGTCGTTTGGCGGTTATAGTTGTACCTGTATTGATACAGAAGTTTATCCGACTAGGTACAAATGTACTTAGAACTGTTAGTCAATAGAAAGTCGTAAAAGTTAAATTTATGTAATCATCAGTTGTTTAACGGCCCATACGACAGCTATGGTCATTTCTGAGCTACCTCGGAGGGTAGAGAGATAAGATACAGAAGAACCGGACATCTATATTCCTACTCTTATCGTGCCTGGTGTAAAGCACCGATATACGCATTGCCCTTTTCCCTGTGATTTTCAAAACACAGTACTTGGATCGGTTGTTGGGACAGGGACACTGAAAAGGTAAGTCTTGTAAGTCATTGGTTGAATGTATCGAGAAGGCTGTTGTATACATGCACAAAAAAAGTATATTTTGCAGTACATGTAATTAATTATCAATTACGTTTATCATATCAGGGACAAAAATAGTCTCCCTGATCAGGCCTATAAAAAAATCGGTATAGCATGTACATGAAAGTTGACCTCACCATGAGGCTATGCCTATAGATTAAACAATTATACACCCCTGAAAGAAAGCTTTGAACAAGTCATTGATTATCCAGCTAACGATTTTAGCCGAGCGTCACTTCATACAAAAATGAATGCAGTCTTTTCGCAATCAATGGAATAACAAAGAAATATGTTTTACGTGAAAATCACATAACATTTATAAGTTCAGAGCATCGAATTACTATTTAGTGCAGAATTAGAAACAAAGCCATGCCATGTAAATACACCGACTTGAATACAATCAATAGTAATATTTTAAGTAGAACTGTAATGAAATGGTTGCCGTCAAAAAAGAAATTCAATTAAGAAGCATTACTAAATGCTATTAGCGAAATTAATTCTGTAAAGAAAAAATACCTACCCAATATATACCGTATACCAATATTTGCCCGCCATGGTCAAACATGATTAAGATAAGCACTTTATACAAATTGGTCTTTATTTCGTGAATTGTCACTCTAAGTCTAACAAGAAATGCTACTAAAATTTCAAAAAGAATAAAATGGCATTGTTTTCATAACCTTATGTTTTCTAAAAAGAGTTTTAACAAAAGACTGGCTCTGTAATTTAGCAAACATGATTGTTACAAGTGATTATAATGAAATGTTCCTTAACATTTAAAACATACCCTGATCGCTATCACAAAAATATAAACAACAATGTATTTAAGCCATAGTGATGAAATGGTGACTCATTCAGAAATCGGAATTACAAAAAGAACATCGGCATTTGTGAGTGATTGAGTTTCGGGTAAGATGT